>CM019063.1:184602660-185300993 GCA_009667805.1 Leptobrachium leishanense
TTGTTTTTTTTTTTTTTTTTCTTTTTATATGTTTCGATTTTAATGTTTTAAGAGGAGCGCTGTTCTTTCTTCTTTTTTATCTATATAAAAATATATACCTCAAATAGTTTGAGGTGTTCGAAGCTGCTGTGATATTTATCAGACTGGTTTGTCCCTAATATTGCAGGACTAATATCTGGTTTGTCAGTTTCCTATAATGAGAAATGTTGCCTATGCAGGGAATTGTGGAGAATTAGTATCAGGGAATGGCAAATCGTTTTAGCCATATTCTAAAATAGCCAAAAACATTTTCCACTGCAGCCATTTTTTTTCAACCGAAATAAGCATAAAACAGTGTATACCAGCACCAAAAAATAAAGATACAATACGTATCTTAGTTGTTCCCCTTGCGTCGCCTCTTTCCGACGCCAGCAACATAAGATCAATATATGTATAGGAAACATGGACGAGTCACGACGTGAGATTACGTGAGACAGTCGATGAAAACAAAGACTTTGGGATAACAGGAGAAAGGAGAGGAAAAGCCGGAAGACACATGGTTGCATTCCTTAGGTGGAACGCAGAAGTAAACCACCGTAAGACTTTCGCCCGCATTCCTTAGGTGGAACGCGGAAGTAATTAGTGACCGATTGAATGCAAGATTTGACGGACACTTTTTTTAGTATTTATATGTATAATGTATCGAGCACATGCACATCTCTGAGGAAGTAGAAGTGTTTTTCTACGAAATGCGTCAGATGTTTTGATTTTTAATCATGGATGTATTAAAGACCCTTTAAAGATTTTACTTGTGGTGGAGTTTGGATTTCCTACCCTCCGCCTGCAAGGAGCTACCAAAGCTGAGAACCAAGGAGACCAGATGAGTGATCACTTCTCCATAATTTACATGCGAATATTGTTCTTACAGCTAGTGAGTGTAGCCATTTGGGGCCAATCTAATTCACGGATTATAATTCACGTTGCGCTATGATTGTTTGTTAATTGTGTCTCCATACAGATGTTTCCCTGCTTTGTTTATTGATTTTTTTTTTCCAACCACTTGAATTTCCTGTAATCTTTTTCCAGTTCTTGTTTGATGAGTAGTTAATAAATGAATTAAACTGTAACAATCCTGCCTTTATGTCTTTCAGTTTTGCTGGGAAGCATTCTGAGTGTATTGGTGATTGCAATGATCCTCCTGGCTGTGTGCGTGTACAAACCCATCAGGAGGCGCCAGTGACATTGTACCTGAATGAGACCACATCATCTGCTATGAGGAGCCAGTTATGATTCCCGCCCATCTACCCAAAATATATGAAGAGCATCCCAATCCAGATAAAAATGCTACCGAGGAGCACCTGTGTGTATCCCCTACCTTTTAAAACATACTTCCTGGACAATAAAGAGGTCATGGGATAAAGAGTATGAATCTATAGCATTCAGCTGTGACTTAAATACACATATATTTAGATTTTATTGTGTGCAGGGCTACCGTAAGACACGGCCACAGAGCCCTACTTGTGTCTCTGGTGATGTGGTGGAGCAGAGATATTCTATTGGGGTTGTACCAACCATCGAACTGGACTGCCAGACGAAATAAAGTCTACTTGTGAGTTGTGCAACCAGCTAAAATAGGTATGTTTGGATGAATTAACTTATTTTTAGTTAATTTTATATCTCGTTATCTCTTAGAATTAATAAATAAGCCCCATATGAATGAACCTGGAAAACAAATGAAAATTCAGAGCACATATCAATGTTTCATATGGTGATCAGGGCCACTTTTACCTTTTCAGTTTCTTCAAGGTGCTTCTCCACTTCCATTTCTGATTGATGATTACTATTCTCCTTCCAAAACAGAAAATAAAACATAAATTTGCTCCCATTTTGTTTTTCTTATTCAGTGTTTATCATCTTTGTTCCCCATTATACCAGGACTAGCTTCACGTTTCTCACTATAATACTTCAGTGCCTCATTTATTTCCCTTAGGCCTTGTTCACACCAAATGCAGAGCAGATCTGCTCAGATTTCTGCACACGCACACTAGTCTTCTAGACGCATTTTTGACACGTTTGACGTGTTCCAGAGCGTGTTTTTTTTTTAGGAAGCTAACAATGTTATGAGGTCATTTCCTTTTACCTCTGACCTTTCATTAGCTGTTCTGATTATTTCCTGCTTCCGCTGACCTCATCTCACATGTAAAATTGTTTCACATCGCGTTGCGTTCCAGAGCAGGTAAAATAGGGCTTGCTGCAGTTTTTTCACCTGCCCTGGAACTGAACTGGAGCAAAAAAATACCATTGGGATACATTGGACGCAGTTTTGATCCGGTCTGCAACTGCTCTGCGCTTGGTGTGAACAAGGCCTAAAACTTTAATTTTCTCAGTACTTCAGCATATGCGCCACAAATGTTTCTCTCTTCATAGAAACATAGAAAAATGTCAGCAGATAAGAACCTTTCGGCCCATCTAGTCTGCCCAATTACATGGATACTTTACCTGGATTTATCTTTTGTTTAGGATAGCCTTATGCCTATCCCATGCTTGCTTAAATTCAATTACTGTTTTGGCCTCTACCACTTCAACTGGAAGACTGTTCCATGTATCCACCACCCTCTCAGTAAAATAATGCTTCCTGATGTTACTTTTAAACCTTTGCCCCTCTATTCTAAGACTATGTACTCTTGTTTTGCTACTCTGTTTCCTTTTAAATATACTCCCTTCCTCTACCTTGTGGATTCCCTTTACGTATTTAAATGTTTCTATCATATCTCCTCTGTCTCGTCTTTTTTCCAAGCTGTACATGTTAAGATCATTAAGCCTTTCCTGGTAACTTTTCTCCTTCAAGCCGTACACCATTTTAGTAGCCCTTCTCTGAACTCTCTCTAAGATGTCTATATCCTTCTGGAGATACGGTCTCCAGTACTGCACACAGTACTCCAAGCAGGGCCGGCGCTAATGTAAGGCGGCACAGGCGGCCGCCTTACTGTCCTGGCCTGCTGCCAGTTTGAGGGGCGGAAAAATCAGATTTGCGGCGGCGCTGCAGTGTGTGTGCCTGTCTCAGTCCCATCCCACGTTCTTAACACGAGCAGGCACACTGTGTAATTTGGCGCCGCCCCCACACGTGATCCACATAGCCCAGGAAAACAACTGCAGGAGGAGCCACCAGCCCGCGTGCTTTCACTCTGCTGCGATGGAGAACCGAGGCAGAGAGGAGATTTATTACCAGGTGTGAATAAACTAATGGGAGGGGGGTGTAGATTAATATACTGGGGGGCTTTAAATTGCTGCACTGGGTCTGGGGCTGTAAATTGCTATACTGGGGGGCTGTAAATTGCTATACTGGGTCTGGGGCTGTAAATGGATATACTGGGTCTGGGGGCTGTAAATTGAAATACTGGGGTCTGGGGCTGTAAATAGATATACTGGGGGGCTGTAAATTGCTATACTAGGTCTGGGGGCTGTAAATTGATATACTGGGGGGCTGTAAATTGCTATACTGGGTCTGGGGGCTGTAAATGGATATACTGGGTCTGGGGGCTGTAAATGGATATACTGGGTCTGGGGGCCGTAAATAGATAGATATACTGGGGGGCTGTAAATTGAACTACTGGTCTGGGGGCTGTAAATAGATTTACTGGGGGGGCTGTAAATAGATATACTGGGGGGCTGTAAATTGATATACTGGGGGGCTGTAAATTGCTATACTGGGGGGCTGTAAATTGCTATACTGGGTCTGGGGGCCGTAAATAGATATACTGGGGTCTGGGGCTGTAAACTGATTTACTGGGGGTGTAAATTGCTATGCTGGTGGGTGTAAAATCATGTACTGGGGGTGTAAAATGATATGCAGGGGGTTTGAATAAACTGATATTGGTACATTACCTTTTTTTATTGCTGTGGAGCTCTGTTATACACTCATTCACACTGCACATTACTATGAGTTTTATTGTTGTGGAGCTCTGTGATACGCTCATGCACACTGCACATTACTGTGAGTTTTATTGCTGTGGAGCTCTGTGATACGCTTTTACACACTGCACATTACTATGAGTTTTATTGCTGTGGAGCTCTGTGATACGCTTTTACACACTGCACATTACTGGAAGGTTTATTGAAGTGAGCTCTGTAATTTGCAGTGTGTATAAGTACATCAATAAGGTAGACGTATCTTATAAACCTGAATTGCTCCTGGTGAGGGTATAAATAAAACCCACCAGTTTCTCTCATGGCTGAGAAGCCGCATGAGGACATGTGGTTGCTTAGAAAGCAGCTTTTGGTTTCATTAGGAAGGACTAGCCTGACCCAGAGGTGTCGTGATGCGGCAGAAGAGCTTACACTTTAATGACCATTCAAATAAACCAAAACCTCTGTGTTTTGCTCAACATGGAGCTACAGGGGTGAGCAGGGCTGGACTGGGACAGAAAATCAGCCCTGGATGTCATCCAGACCGGCCCAATTTAATTATGCAAATACGCACAAAAATAGTATATAATCCAACTGGATCGCTCAACCAATCGCTCTACAGATACTGGAGTTGCTGCAGAGCGATTGGGTAAAGCACCGCAGTGGCACTGAGGTCAAGTGTGCACCATGCCTTAAGGTGAGGCGGATGCGCAGAGGGTCTCACCGGCACGGTGGCCGCAATATGAGACTGCGTCTGTTTTGCAGTGTGGAAGTTCTCACCTCACCCATTAAGGGCAGCGCGAGCCACACGGTGAACCAGCATTCACACTGGCCCACAGAGCCATCGGCCCACCGGGAATCTCTCTGTAGTCCCTATGGCCAGTACATGCCTGGGGGTGAGCGCAAATGACAACTTATTTTCTTGGTATGTTTTAGAGATTATTATGCATCTCAATGCTGATTGACATGGCATGGTAGGGATGGGGGGGGGGCACCAAAACGCACCTTCGCCTGAGTAGACAAAAATGCTTGCACCGGCCCTGACTCCAAGTGAGGTCTCACCAGTGCTCTGTACAGTGGCATGAGCACTTCCCTTTTCCTACTGCTAATACCTCTCCCTACACAACCAAGCATTCTGCTAGCATTTCCTGCTGCTCTATTACATTGACTACTTACCTTTAGATCCTCTGCAATAATAACCCCTAAATCCCTTTCCTCAGATGTTGAGGTTAGGACTGTATCAAATATTCTATATTCAGCCCTTGGGTTTTTACGTCCCAGGTGCATTATCTTGCACTTATCCACATTAAAACTCAATTGCCACAACTCCGACCATTTTTTTAGTTTACCTAAATCATTTGTCATTTGGCTGATCCCTCCAGGAACGTCAACCCTGTTGCAAATCTTTGTGTCATCAGCAAAAAGACATACTTTTCCATTAATACCTTCTGCAAGATCACTAATAAAAATATTAAAGAGAATGGGTCCAAGTACTGACCCCTGAGGTACCCCACTGGTAACAAGACCTTGCGCCGAATAAACTCCATTTACCACAACCCTCTGTTGCCTGTCACTCAGCCACTGCCTAATCCATTCAACAATATTGGAATCCAAGCTCAAAGATTGCAATTTGTTGATAAGCCTTCTATGCGGACCAGTATCAAAAGCCTTACTGAAATCTAAATAAGCAATGTCTACTGCACCACCTGTGTATTATTTTTGTTACCCAATCAAAAAAAATCAATAAGATTAGTTTGGCATGATCTCCCTGAGGTAAACCCATGTTGTTTCTGATCCTGTAATCTATGTGTTTTTAGATGTTCAACAATCCTTTCCTTTAACATGGTTTCCATTAATTTCCCCACTACTGACGTAAGACTAACTGGCCTATAGTTCCCAGATTCCTCCCTACTACCCTTCTTGTGAATGGGCACAACATTTACTAATTTCCAGTCTTCTGGGACGACTCCCATTAGCAAGGATTGGTTAAATAAATCGGTTAACGGTTTTGGTATTACATCACTGAGCTCTTTCAATAATTTAGGGTGGATCCCATCAGGCCCCATTGACTTATTTGTCTTTACTTTAGACAGCTGCTGTAGAACCTCCTCTGTAAACTGATATGTAAATGTCTCGTTAGTGTTTCCTCCTAACTGAGGTCATCTGAACACCGTTCCACCAAATAGCCAGGCATATTGCGCAGGCAGCCAGGGTTAAGATGGAGGCTTTTGCCTTTGTATATTTAAGCTCTTGATTTAAGGAACATGGATAGGGAGACTTAACTACATAAGGTGAATGGGTACCGGAGAATAAAAATATAAAACCCGCAGGCATTTTTACCTGGAGCCGATATATGGCTTAACCTTTGAAATTTTCCTTTTTCTTCTGGATTTTATTTGCTATACTGCGCAATATTGGACTTGTTTTGTCTTTGTTTCGCTTTTATATTGAGAGATGAATTGGCAAACTAGTGGGAAATAAAATATGAAAAAACATTTTGTCCGTCAAAATGCTTGACATCAAAAATGCAGTCTGATTACATTCCATCATTCACACACAAAGCTATGCAGACGTTGCGGACTCCGCACGTCCGTTCTAGCGGTTTTACGTTCTTGCCTAACTTGCGTCTGTTTGCTGCGTCCGTCCGAACTTCTGTGCGGACGTACTTAGTGTGTGGGTCTCTATTGATCATGATTCTATACTACCACGGATGTTAAAATGTGCGGCAACACGGACGTGAACACTGCGCTCGTCTGACCCGAGCCATACTCAGCCTCCCCTCTGTCAACACTGAACAAAAATCAGCAGAAACTCCCATCTTCTGCTGTGAACAATCATTGAATAAACGAGTCACAGAGCTGAGGTCTCAGATCCAAATATTTGCTGAAGAAATAGGATTAAAAAAACGGTATTTTCTTACCGTAAATATGCTTTTCCATAGTCGTAGCGGCAGTACCCATGGGTTCATCTTCAATCCCACTTTTGGACAGGTTACCAAGCCTAAAAACAAAAGGACACACCTAGGCCCAGGTGAACCCCTCCCTCACCTGTGACTCCTCTTCTGTTGCCTATAAGAAGAGCCTAGCCCAGAACCCCCCAGTCAAGGACAAGCAGAACCGGAGTAGCAAAATACATATCAACTTTATTCAAAACCAACACAACACAATCAAGAGGGAGGGAAGCGGTACTGCCGCTACGACTATGGAAAAGAATATTTACGGTAAGAAAATACCGTTTTTCCATACGTCGAGCGGCAGTACCCATGGGACATAAAAAGCCCCCATCAGAGGGAGGGATCAAGACTTAACCACCGCCTGCAGAACCTTTACGCCCAAAGGATGCCTCAGCAGAGGCAAGAACATCCAGACAGTAGTGACGCACGAATGTCACATTCAGCCACAATGGCGGTACCCAGCATGCGCCAAATAGGGCCCTGGTATGAGTAAAAGCCCCTATATGCAGAGATTCATGACACAATAACCTTGGATACGTGAATATACCACAGGAGACACAGGGGACCTCTGCACGGCTATACCAAAGGAGCCCTATACTGATAGATCGGTCCTTAGAGTGGTCGAATCTGCACTAATAGAAAAAGGTTACCTAGTAGCCGTACAGAGTCCCGGGGTGTACACCGAATACCTGGAGTATATACTCCACAACCTGCAGGGAAGGACTTCAATCCCAAAAGTCGTGGTCAGCAGGGACACAACAAAACAATAAATCAATACACAGTACAGCTAGGGATGTCCAGAAGAGTTGTCAGTGAATAAGCCAGAAGTCAAAACCAAAACTTTTACCTTAAGCCAAAGCGGGTATACAGCACCAGAGAAAATCCGTCAGCCAGGCCAGAGGGTCAATACCAGGAAATCAATCAGAACATGAAACTCAGACAATGGAGAAACACCGAAACTGATAAACGTGAAAACACAAGACATAAACTGGAACCTGGGGATACTAAAGAAACAGACGGATAAACAAAAGAAATAAAGGTAAACCTTAAACCTGAAATAGAACTTGAACTTAATAGCAGGGAGTTCTCAGGAACAAAACAATAGCTGAAGTGAACCAGATGCAAGAGCATGGTGATATGGGCCCATGGCTTAATATAGGGGAGTAATCAGCCCATATCACCAGCAGAAGCTCAACGAGCAATAAAACTAAACCTCTGAGCTGCATCTCAGGGAAAGCAGCACAAGGAAACACATGGGAACCAAAACATGAGGAATACAGAGGGCAGGGAGACAGGGTTGGAACGTGGGAACGTTACAACGAAGGTGCGAAGAGAGGACCAAGTGGCAGCTTTGCACACTTGTTCCGCCGTAGCGTCCGGATGCAAGGCCCAGGAAGCAGACACCGATCTAGTGGAGTGTGCCCGCACCCCCAGGGGAGAAACCACGGAGATAGCCTGACGAATCCACCGAGCAATGGAAGGACTAGAAGCACCAACACCCTTAGAGGCCCCCTGAAAAAGGACAAAAAGGTGATCCGACCGACGCCAGGAGTTGGTACGTTCCAGATAGACCTTCAGGACTCGCACCACATCCAGGGTGTGCCACCTGCCCAGAGAAGGGGAGTCCGGGGTGTCACAGAAAGACGGGAGAACGATTTCCTGATTGAGGTTCCCTGGAGAGGCAACCTTAGGACGGAAACTGGGAAAGGGACACAACACCACCTTACTAGCATGGAAAACTGTTTGGGGAGGGTGACATGCGAGAGCCTGAAGTTCCCTCACCCTCCTGGCGGAGGTGATAGCCGTGAGGAACACTGCCTTGAGAGTCAAGTCCCGCAAGGAGGAGGAAGCCAGCGGCTCAAAGGGAGCACCGCACAGTGCATCCAGGACCAAGTTCAAGTCCCAGGGTGGAACCAGGTTCCTGACGAAGGGACGCAGAGAGGACACCGCCCGAAAAAACTTCCGCACCAAAGGATGCAGAGCCAATTCGCTCAGAGTGACAGACGATATGGCAGCCACCTGAAACCTGAGAGTCCCAGGCCGCAACCCCTTGCGGAACCCACAGCAACTGAGCCCTTGTGGACTCTGAAATGGAGACTCGACGGTCCAGGCAGGACAGGTCCCCATCCCACTGGGAAAGGATATCGCCTTGCAGCCTTCTGGCGTGCGCCCGTGCCCACGGCACAGCGGGGATAGCAGCTGTCAGATGACCGAGAACCTGCAACAGACCCCAGATGGAGCCCCAAGGAGCAACACGAAGAGCTTGAACGTGACCTTGAAGCTTTTCCTTGTTGGAATCTGAAAGAAAGCTAGCCATGAGAGACGTATCCAACACGAACCCAAGAAAGACAATCCTCTGCACCGGCACCAGTCTCGACCTCTTCCAGTTCACCAGCCACCCATGCTGGGACAGAACCCCGATCGTGCGGGCCATATGCGCCTCGAGGAGTGGCACGGAAGTGGCCTTAAGAAGCCAATTGCCAAGATAGGGGACTATGTAAAGGCCCTCGCAACGCAAAGATGCAGTAATAACTATCAAAATCTTTGAAAAAAACCTGGGAGCGGAAGACAGCCCGAAGGGAAGGGCCCGAAACTGAATATGAAATACCCTGCCCCCAGACTGAACCGCAAATCTGAGGAATTGGTGGCTCACCTGGGCGACCGGGACATGGTGATAGGCATCCTGCAGATCCAAGGTGACCATAAAATCGCCAGGCCGCAGAATCCGAGTGGCAGAGCCAATCGTATCCATCCGGAACCGTTCCTTACGCACATACAGATTCACAGACTTAAAGTCCAGAATGGGGCGGAAGGAGCCATCCGGTTTCCCCAATAGAAAAAGACGAGAGTAAGTACCTTGGAAGCAGTCCTGTGAAGGCACCGGTTCAACCACCCTTTTCTCCAGCAGGCCCAGGACCTCCGAGAATAACGGATCCTTGGAGTAAGTTGACCGCTGAGAGAAGGAAGGCGTTACGAGAAGACACATTGAATAACGTAGCCACACCGAACAGTCTCTAAAACCCAGGCATCCGAAGTCGTCCCCTGCCATGCTGCAGCAAAGTGAAGAAGACGACCTCCAACTGGGACACTGGAGTCAGAATTTTCTGAACTTAAGAAACCCTGGAGCCTGTGGTCTCTGCTCCGGCATACGCTGACGGAAGGGACGGAAACGCCGGTTGTAGGGACGAAAGGACACACGCCCAGAGAACCCCCAAAGGTGCCAGGCATCCCTAGGCCGATCCTGCGAAAGAGCCTTCTTAACATCCGCAAGCTGTTGCAGTAATTCCTGCAGAGCCGAGCCAAACAGCATACCCGGCTCGAAGGACAGGCCACACAACGAATTCTTCAAAGCCGTGTCAGCCAACCAGGACCGGAGCCAGACCGCTTGACGGCCCACCACATTGAGGCCCAAGGCCCGGGAAGCCAGCTTCAAGGATTCAATCGCAGCGTCACATAAGAAATCCGAAGCCGACTGTATGAGGAGGAACAGGCGACGCACCTCAGGGGAGAGACCGGACAAGGCACTGTCCAGCTCATGCAACCAGAGCCGTTGCGCACGCGAAAGCGAGGACACCGCCACCAGGGCCCTAGCCTGTGAAGCCAGGGCAGCATAGTTACGCCTCAAGGCAGTCTCAATCCTCTCGTCCATCAGGTCCTTCAAAGCGGCCAAGTCACCTGAAGGAATAGCAGAGCGGTGATGGAGCTGTGCCACGGGCACATCCACCTTTGGCAACACCTCAAAAGTCCTCAGCCAGAGACCAGGCAAGGGGAAACATACACCTGAACCTCTTGGAGACAAAGGGACGCCGGTCAGGCACAGTCCATTCTTTGGACATAAGTTGCTTCAACAACGGGTGAAAAGGAAACCCCTTAGCCTTAAGGGATCCCGCCTGCTCGTCCAGAGCCCCCATCACAGAGGCAACCTCCTTGATCAATGGACGGACACGGTCATCAAAAACAGCCAAAGTCTCATCCGCATCCGAGAAAAACTCTGAAAACACAGGATCAAGCTCATCCTCCAGGTCCTCACACTCCTCACGCCGTCGTTTTCGCAGACCAGAAAAGGACAACCCAGAGGGACACTGAACTTCGGAAACGAGAGGGGGCTGTGCAGCAGCAGACTGCATGGCCGTAAACATTTGCTGCCGATTATCTTGAAGCCAGGACACAAAAGCAGTCACTTCAGACTTCTTCGCCCCCTCCCCCGCATCCCTGGTACACAAGGAGCAATGCTTATTCTTATAGTCGTCAGGCAGGGGCTGAGCACAGGTAGAGCAGACCAGGTGTTTAGATTTTGAGGTGGCCTTTTCCTTCTCCTTGTCAGGCATTGCCTCCCCTGGTTGCCATCCTTCAATCAAGAACAATAGTAAGAGAAGGGAACATGCTGCCGGAGTCCCCCAAGCAGACACACCTCGTACACCAACCCGACACAAGCCGATCTAGGGCGAGAGGAGATCCAGGCGCTGAACTGAATAGCAACGCTGACATGCGGCCATCCAGGCGAATGACTGCTGAGAAGTGGCGCCAGCCCTGTGAAATCCACGCGGCAAGATGCGCCGGAGGACCCCAGAAGTCGCGTCATCAAGACACAACGCCAGCGTGCAGACATCCCGGACTGCGCAGCCAACGAAGCGCAGGAGCTGGTCGACCCAACGCTCCACCTAAGCCACCACCAGAGCTCGGCACGGGAGGGCCAGGTCGGGCCCAAACAGAAGAAGGGAGAAGCAATGCGGCCGCCCCCGGAACCAACAGATTGCCCCCAACGCCGCCTCCCAGGTAACCCTGTCCAGAGGACAGGAAGGAATGACTGGGGGGTTCTGGGCTAGGCTCTTCTTATAGGCAACAGGGGAGGAGTCACAGGTGAAGGAGGGGTTCACCTGGGCCTAGGTGTGTCCTTTTGTTTTTAGGCTTGGTATCCTGTCCAAAAGTGGGATTGAAGATGAACCCATGGGTACTGCCGCTCGACATATGGAAAAGGAACATTTTAACTACAATGGCCACTTAGCCCTCTCCTACATCTAGGGAGGGCCGATTCAGCCCCTCAATCGCAGGGGCTTCGCTTCTCCCATAAGTTCAGAACAGAAAGCAGACCTGAGCATCAGTGGTTTGGACTAAAAAGAAGGGCCTGCCTCCCTCTCAAGAGTTAGATTGCCTATTCCCTGAAACGTCCCTGCAACACCACCCTCCCTTCACCCACAGACACGACATGCAGCTTGGAAGAAGCTGGCAACATGTCACATGCATATAATTAGAAAGCCAGCACTGCACAGGAAAGAAGGTGCATTTAAATGAAAATCTAAATTGGTGAAACGGAAGGGGGTGGTGCAGTGGGGTTAATGTGTAACCCCTCAACCGTCCCATTAAATGTTACGGCACCTGAAGACTGTACTCCTTTTGCCCCAGTCCTTCAAGTTTTCTGAAAACACATGGCGATGACCACAAGGAATAAACACTGGCAGCACTTGATTAAAATAAGTTTGTACATCTACTTTTATTCATACACTGTGCACTCCATATACAACTTGTCAGAAGCCCTGTATGGGTTAACTTGGCAACATACAGCAATCCTCCTCACAAATACATATATATATATAGATCCCCTGCAAATCCCGGAACCTGTGACAGAGGTTTCAGTAAATTGGCTGTAGTTTGTTTGCATATATAGGTCATTAAATCCATCAGCTGCATTACATTGGTTATATCAATTTCAGACAGAAGAAAAAAATAGTTTTATTATACTGCTATATATTCTACAGAGATGCAATGAAATGTATAAAAAGTTGTGAATTCACTTTTTTTTTTGGATCGTGTTTTGATTAACCCAGAAGTAGCTGTAAATGTCTCTCGGCTGACGTTTTGCATTGATATCGTGCAAATATTTTTAGTAATAAATTTGATTCCTGTATCAAAAAATGCTTAAAAAAGCAAAATATATATATTTTTGCACATATTCCCTTTTTAAGAGTGCAGTCCCAGTGTATAGTATATGGTTTATTAAATCTGTAAATGAATTGCACTCCAACATGATCCTGTTTTGTAGCACCAGAACATTTGTTAGCATTAATCGAGGACTAGTGCTATTCTCACAGGTCTATTCACGAAAAGGTGAAACTCAGGGGAATTGGCAGGAGAAGTGAACAATCTAGACCAAATAGCCGATTTGTAAAGGGAGATAAACGGGAGAATTTTTCTGGTTTGGCTATTTTGACCTGGATTTTTTTTCACTGCTGTCAGTTCTCCTGAGTTTCCCCTTTACTGAATAGTCCTGGAAGTTACAGTATAAGCAATTACATTACAAGGGCATATTATGAAAGTGATGGTAACTGTATAATATTAGTTGTTGCAGTGACTTAAACCAGTGTCCTCTTCGTGTTCATCAGTGGTGAAACAAACCAAAACCACTACTAAAAAGGATGGTTTCCAGTGGTGTGGGATATAAAATATTGTGCAGGGGATTTGCTGGAAATGTTCCCTTGTTCTACTTAACAGGAGAAATCAATATTAGAATATTATTAATAGTCAATTTATACGATTAGAATCTGACTTAAATTATGAAATATATATATAGGATTTTTGTTCACCACTGTACGTTAAGACATTTCTAACATTAGGGGGGGGGGGACAAAACATTTCTGTACAATGAACACAAATAAATAAGACTGCGCAAATTAAGGACCCATCATCCTCTAAAAAGAAACTGGACCTAGAAGACTTTTTATATATTAAAAAAGAAAAGAAAACTAGGAGATTGTTTAATTCTAGATATTCTAATTTTCCACACCGTATAGGACCCTGTGCAGGGCACTGCCACGGATATACGAACTGAAGTCACTCTACATCCGTGGCCAAGAACCTTGGCCCACCAGATGTGTGGGAACTACATCTCCCATGATGCTCAGCTACTCAGATTGACTGAGCCTCTAGGGAAATGTAGTTCCAAAATATCTGGAGGGCCAAGGTTGCCTACCCTGGCTCTACATATGCACTGCCAGAAGCTGTAGAGCACCCCTTTCTCACAGAAGCAGTTGCTTTAAAACAGTGATGGCTAGACATACCGGGCCCTATTCAAGTGACCTGAGCGCCTGCCGTTTCACATCAGAGCCTTCCATTTAACACCCATATTACGACGGAACCCCTTTCTCAGCAGCTGCAAACGTAATATTGCTGAGGTGCTAAATGATAACACGGCGGAGCTTAGAGCTACTGGTGTTCTCTGCTTGTAGAGCCCAGAGGACTCCAAGCGGATGGATGCGATTTCACGCAAATGAGATCCAGCCGGGCTGAGAGGTACACCAAACCATTTTTCCCCTGTTACTCTGCTGCAGGAGAGGACACGGCTGATCACGTTGCTCTCACCCCCAAGGGATCTAATGTGAGTATGGGATGATTTTGGTGTGTTCGGTGATTGTGTTGAAGCGCAAATCACATAACACCCAGGTCTGAAGGACATTCTTTTCAGAATAAAGTCAGATGCATTCTCCATCTGCTGGGGCCACATTAGTGTCTCCCATACAAAGTACAGGAGACGCTAACTTACAGTAACCTGATGCTACATCTGAGACACAAGCTCAGCTTGCAGCTTTGATGGAATACCATTTGATAAAGATCACAGCGCTCAAGCCGTTCTGCTGAATGGCTCAAGCGTTGCGTTTAACAGCAACATCGGAATAGGGCCCAGTGTCTAATATGGGACTACAGGCCACATGCAACTGGTTAATTAAGCATCATGGGAAATTTAGATATGTAAATCTGTGAGGCCAAGGATAGCCATCACTGACACAGAACATGTCGACCTCCATTGTGTGGTAAATTAGCTTTGTATAGTCCCTTAAACCTCCCAACACTGCAGAATGGAGCATATAAGCAACAAAAAGGGATGAAACAATAGGGATGGGAACATATCTGTGATCCTCTCCCGGTTACATAGATATCCCCTGAAAGTATGTTCAAATATGGAGGCATTTGAGTTAATTTCTTATTGAATGCACTTTTGCGCATAAGCCACACTGGTGTTTCACGGATTTTCATATGAGGAAAAAAGAACAAAAAACAAGGTTGTTTAAATCTTTTCCAACAATGCAGAGTCCTCTGTTGAGGATTGTTCACTTAAAATATTGTAACATTACTCAGGTATTAAAAATAAGAAAAAAAGCCTAACCAAGGATATTGAGCCTCTAATTTGTACATTTTTTTAAAAGCAAAGGGAAATTTGAATAAAATGTATCAAAAAGGTCTCAGTTCTTTGGTAGATACAAAGTCTGCGGAGTGATGTCTGAACCCTTCAAAGCACGCCAATGATGCTGGTTTTAAGAGGAGTGAGAGCCAGACCCCCTATCCCTGGAGGTTCCTGAGCTTGTGTCCGGTTTGTGGTATGGCCTATTTTTCCATGAGTGACAGTTTTAAGATCTCCTCCAGCTGTTCCTCCTCTTCACGACGCCGGTTTTCCTGCTCCTCTACTTCCCTTGCAGACAATTCCATGACTGCCTGCAATTCGTTGTCAAAGCTCTGAGAATGGCTACTGACATTTGAGAAGGAACTCTGAGAGTTGGCGAGAAGACTCTCCTGTAGTGCCCTGGAGAGAAGAAAAAACAGGAAACATTATACAGAATGGAAGCTTGACCCTAGAACTCCAATCCCTCACATGGCAATGTGTGGAGTAAATCATAGAAAACATTTGTTTGCTGAACAAGTTGAAGGGAAAAAAGGTCCATAACACCTTTGCCCAATTAGAAAATCTGGGGTCCTTTGGAAGAGCTGGACAACAAACTGCTATAATGGATTGAATAGGTATCCTGCCTACACCCCCTACCCATTCAGATGGCCATGGCTTAACCTAATCTTCCCTCACACGGTTCCCTTCACTTTTCTCTCACATCTCACCACCCAGTTTGCTTATCCCAATGTGAATTATGCTTCTAAAAAGTGTAATTTTGTCCCATTTCCTTTATTGATCTCAATGTTTGAATTTGTGCAGCTTTTGAGAGTGTACCTCTCTTCATGATGTCTGGAAGCTATACTGAGCAATGCTATGATTTTGGCCAGAACAAAACAACCACACACAAACACACACTAACAAATTATGCATCCAGCAACCTCAACATTTTCCAACACTGAAAAATTAGGTGCAAATTCACATCTTTTAATTAACCTCCCTGGCGGTCTAATTTTTTCAAAATCTCTTGTCTAAAGGGTCTCAATTTTTTTTTTTTAAAGGAAACGTGTTTTTGTACATAGTTAGTCTGTAATAATTAGGAATCACGCACTGAAATCCGTGCAAGCAAGAGTTCTTACTGGTAAAATCCTTTATAAATAAAATAGTAAATACACGGAGTCCGATAAAGTTTGAAACACGAAATAATAATTTATTATCCCAAAAATAATTATCCAAAATAATGTAAATAAATGATATTCAATAAAATACAACAAAAAACACTGAAATCTGTCTGAAAACAAGGGTAAGAGGATGTATGGTCTATTTCTTATCCCGTAGTGCCACCCAGTGGCCGTTCATAAACATTGCACTTTGGATTACAGTGTTTTAGGAATTGTTTATAAATTTGCTGATGGTTCCCACCCCCACCCTGCACCATGTGACTCGCAGGGAGCCTTCCAGGAAGCAGCTCACCGTGATCTGCGAGGGAGCCAGGAGGAGGAGAGTAAACATCCAGCCCGAGTGTGGCTCGGGGTTACCGTTCACGGTAGTGAAATTTAACCCCAAGTCACACTCGGGAACACCGCCAGGGAGGTTAATCCCTCAATACCATGATGGATTTAAAATATAAAATGTCCTAGAGTTTATTTTATTTTGCTGATATCTTACATGTGCTTTGGTTTTCTTTTGTTTGTTTAGTTAAGAAAATAGTTTATTTTAGAAGTGTCACTGGGTGCATCCATTGTGTGATCTTTTGTGTTGTAAACTGCCCCCTGACACACACACAATTCCCTAGTTTGCACCAACATGGGGATGCCAACTGGGAAAATCTGAGCCTGCAGATTTCCCTGTAGGGACCCCATGTTAGCGAGACATTCTAGGCAAGGATACTTCAGCACCTTGCTCCAGAAAGCAGTGCTAACCACGATAGTGCTGCTGCGCTGCCGAAGGTATCATCTCCTGGAGTCCATGAGGGTTGCGCACTTTATGGCTGCAAAAAAAATAAAAAATAAATAATAATAATAATAACACAGCCCATGTGATGGGAGACCATTTGTTCCCAGTCTCACTCTGCTCCCAGTGACAAGCGGTGGACCGGGCCACCGTTCGTCGCGGGATGAGAGGAGAGTATCGGAATTATTGGGGAGGGGTTTAGGGGGTGCTACATGATTCTGAAAATGCAGAATCCTGTAACACCAGCTTTTTGTAGGTGCTAAAATTTGGCTGTTTGCATCCCTGCGGTAATACTATATAGAATACCTAAATTATCGGAACACTAATGTAGGTTTGCACTCCATGTTAGGTATAGGATGAGCAAAAGTACAGTAAGCTCGCGGAAGCTAGAGCAAAAAATGATGCACCAACGGATTACCAACAGGGCTAGCATCAAGAATGTAATACGGGAAGCATGCATTAAACTCCCAACGTTCACTTACATAGAGGCGCTAACATTAGCGCCAACTATGGAATAGTGTCCAGTCGTTTTACCTCATTTGCTCCTCACTGTGTGGCATTGGCCATAGAATGATTTTAAGTCAATGGCTGACCCATTGTATTGTGTTGGTTGTATTCAAATAATGTCACCAGGGGTAGATTATAAATCTTTTAAACTCCCTGTCATATCGCATTCAGCTGCCATCTCTTATTTCAGCAAAACAGACACCTGCTGCCATATCTAAACATTCCCTCCTCACATACTGTTAAACACTGTAAAAGATAAAACCACAGCTGTAAAGTAAGTCTCTTGCCAAGATTTTGGTAAATGTTGCATCATGGGAAAAAATCCACAAACTGGAAACGAGAAAAAAAAACAAAAAAACCTAACTTTTTTACTTTTACATGCAATTATGACAAAAGGGGGTGAAAAACAGCAGCATGTGTTTTACAAGGTGGTTTTGTTTGTAATGCACAAGTAATCTAGATACAGTTTATGAGTTTATGTAAGTGGCCCAAGATCAATTCAACTCTATCTTATTCTGGAGAAATGTAAAGGATTACAATTTATAGCAAACAAAATTCGATTGCAAATGGACTCTGGAATGTACCCCTAACGTTTCAGCACCTCGGACATGTCAGCCGAGGTGCTGACGCTGACCAAGCAAGGGCGTCTGTGTCTGAAACACAGCCCCAGCAGATTTACTTACACATACAGTAGTGATATTTGGTCAACAGATTGTAAACTCTATTAACATGCAGAGGACACAAACAGTAAAAATGCACATGGATGATACAATGGTTTTCCTAAAAGAAAAAGAAAAAAAAAAAAAAAAAAATCACTGGGTGCTGCCAGTGGTTTTATGGAAAACCACATTGTAGCGAAGGGGTTAATAAAATAGCTCAACTGTGTATTATGAAAAGACATGTACCTTTCATACTGTGTGTCAAACACCTGATGAGGAGAGATGCTTCCATTTGAATGGCTTTGAGACTGCAAAAAAGAAGAGATAATTATGAGATGAAAAACAGCACACAGACACAATATGTAAACAATAGCAAAACACTTAGAAAGTATAATTTCTGTTTTATATTTTTTATATTGTTAATGTCAAATCAAACCAGGAAAGAAGCAGCGTAAGTCACACGAGCTAGGTTGCTGCAAGATTGCCCCTTCAGTTATTTTTTGTTTTAAACCAGTATGTACAGAGCTGTGAGAATGGAAGAGGGGATTGAGAGAGTTCTGACCGGATTCCCGCTGCACTCCAGCAGGCTTTGTTGGATAGCGAACTGCATTATTTCATCATCTTCATCTCGTATGTGCATACTTCTCCCATTTTCCTGAATGTGGTACAAAGGTGGGATTTCGAACACTGATTGATCCACTTCAAATTTCGGAGAAGCTGAATAAAATAAATATTTATCAGAATGGACATCACTGCAATTCACATGCCAGCTGTGGATATCCTAGTCATGGTGTATAGTCTGGGACAAATGTATTTAAAAAGGAACACTATGCACTATGACAAATTAAATTAGATTGTGAGTTCCTACGGGAATAGGGCCTTCATCTCCTCCTGTACGGTTTGTCAAATGTTGTTCAATGTATTGTAACCCTGTCTATACTGTGCCTATTGTACAGCGCTGCGGAATATGCTGGCGCTTTATAAATAAATAATAATAACACAACGCTCAATTATAAACTCTAATCAGTTTCAAATTCTCATACACATCTTCTGGATAGATGTTTTGAATTATTAGACAGGAGCACAGCATTGTGTGAAATGTAATAAAAGCAGCCTAATAGTTACCCTCATCTTGAGAGCCCCTGGGAGTTGAAGGCGTGCTTGCACTCTCTTCTGCTGTGGTGCAAACATTCACATTGCCAAACGTGATTCTTGCGTTCAGAACATGAAATAATGGGATTTCTGTGGAAAACATAAGCAACACTAATAGTACATGGTCAATTATATACATTAAGATACCAAATGGTGAATTTAGGATACTATGGTGCCAAATCCAGCATATGTGTCATACAAAGGAGCTCGTAATGCCACCTGGCATCATCAGCACAATATCTGTTGCCAATACTGCACAAATGCATTTCACCAAATCAGAAGCAGATAGTGTGGAAGGCTACCCCATGAGCCAAGGGCAAGTGCAAGGGATGGGAGACATCATGCATCAGATTTGAAGCGAAGATACACAGATATGAAATCACAGGATGAGTTCTGCCAAGACAGACATTAAAATAGCGAGGAAAAATTTCTAAGGTGTCACACAGCAAGTGCTGCAATCAATCAGAATACAGTGTGTTAAACAGTAAGGTTTATCTAATCCAGAATGTTATACAGCATGTGCTACATAAATCAGAATATTAAGATTTATACATATTACTTCACACAGGGGTCAGCAACCGTGGTAGCCCCCGGTGTTTTGGAACCACATTTCCCATGTGGCTCAGGCAATGTAATGAGTAGATGAGCATTAAAGGAAACTGTTTCAAAACATCAGGAGGGCCAAGGTTCTTGACCACTGGCCTAAGACAATCATGTTTATTCCATGTGATGATGGGTTACGGTTATGGTGGCCCCCTTCAGGAGCCAAAGGGGGGGGGTCCACGCCGCTGAGTGTATTAAGCCCTTTAGGCGGGTATGTGTCCCTCTTCATACTGCAGAACCCTGGACACTGGATTAAACAGCCAGGAATCATAAACCAAGATATCAGAATGCAAAATACAGGAATCAGGAACTCCGCAATGGAGATCTATACTGGATCAGGGAACCATTTCACGCATTGCCATTTTATAGGGCAGTGCAGGTCATGTGACCACAGGTCTGGTCAGATGCTGAGACTCCAGGGGCGGAGAACCAGACAGATTAACCCTATAAACCATGAAGGCTGAGAAGAGCACACAGCACCAGGGGATCTGGCTGGGGGAAGTTCTTCTTGAGCCCACATACAGTTATCCCCCCTCCACAAGCCTCACATCTGTTGCAGTCTGCCATCTCTACAATGCGTTCCCCCCGTGATCAAAAACTTATATTCTTAGACCGAGGAGAAGTGGTGCAGAATAGTAAGTGGTGCAGAATCTATATAACGCACATAATCATATACAGGTTAGGAAAAATGTATCAAATCACCTCAACACGTGTGATAAAGAAAAAAACATTACCATTTTAGATAATATGAAGATGATGTTGACACTCGAGTACATGAAATACAAAACAAAAATCACAATCGCAAACACAATTTGACTTAATGTAGTCGTATGAAGACTATTGGCCACTCACATGATCAAAGCCTATATAATTCAAGGCATTATAGAACAGCAGTGGGCCCCTTCAGGGATGACCCCGTCCCACATCCACTGATTGTGGTTTACATATGAAAGATACCATAGCGTAATTCAATAAAGATACATAGGGCCCCATGTCTTGCGTGGAGGAGGCATGGCAGGAGCCTCTAGTAATGCGAGACGAGCAATTCCTCATCCACCACCAGGGTGAGACAAGTCTTCCCTGAAGAGGAGGGGCAGAGGCATACCGCTCATGTTCAGTCTAGTGGCACGGTCCACTGGCACCCTCGTGTGGGTATAGCTACGGCTACAGGGTAGTCACCGTAGATGAAAGGGTACTGGCTATAGAAGCCTTGAGTGAGACCTCCATGGTGGCAAAACAGGCTGCCATGTCGAGGCACGTTGGGGGCCCCACAATGTCATAAATCCGCCAGATGTAGGGCGCTCGCAACTGAATCACTATCCCAACGAGAAGGGGGGGGGGTGTTTGTGAGCTGGTAGTTTGGACAGAGAGGTACACTCATAATCACTTGCCGGAGAGATCGGGATAGAATGGCTTTGATCGTCAAAATCCAAGATGGAGGGGAGGCTGCCGGAGAAACACCCAACCGGCTGCAGAAAGGAGCCAGAGCTGCGCAGAGAGAAGGAAACTCGGGCAGTTGTTCAAACACACCTGGGACATAGTCTCTGGAGCCCCAAAGGTTGGAGAAAAAGGACCAATGAGGGAGAGGCAAGAAAGAAAAGGCAGGCCGGGGCAACCAGGCCAATCGTTCAGCGCCCCAGCAGGATGGGGACTGACCTCCACGGTTAGAGCCAGGAAAAATCAGTTCCCAAGAGTCTAAAAAAAATAATCTTGAAAACGCCAAAACCACACACTAAATCAGAACAAAATCATAAGCAATGTAATACTTATCCAGGCTGTGCAGGAACAGCACAGAAAGAGGATTGCCCTTTATGGACTGAGGAAGGGGATTGCCTATTGGACAGATCGGGGAAGTGGAGAGGGTATCCCATGTTAAGATGGGTTTTACAGTTGTCTTTCTTTGCTGCTGTGGCTGCAATAAACTATGCAAACATGAACTTCCGAGCTCTCGTTTTAAAATCCATTCATGAACATTTTCTGTTTTATCTAGATTATGTTCTCAGGCCTTGCTATGGAAGGAGTGCGCGTGGTGTGTCAACATAGCACTATCTAATGAAAGCAGGAATCACACAATCCAAAAATAGCAAACTGGATTTCCAGGAAACAGCGACGATTATAATAAAAGGAAAAAAATTAAAAAATGCATGTCATCTGACTTAATAGTAATGTGTGTAACTTTAACCTTTTCTACAGCAACTGTAATGCTCTCTCTAGACGAAGCTTTGTAAACGTCAAGTATTGTGGTTTATGTTCCTAATACTTTTGGTTACAGACAAATTGTAAATCCCGGTGGCATATGTTGGTACAATATAAACTGTAACGTTTCACACCAAGCGCAACTTATCCATCCCCCCCTAGCTCACCTTGTGGAAGTCAAGATATTTTTTTAAGACTCATTTAGTCCCTAAACAACTACTGTCCCATGTTCTGAAGGATGCACATTACAGGCTTCTCATAATACAGCGCAAATATGCTCCAACGCAACTCCTTCTCAATCCAACCATAGAAATATTATTACGCATACCTCTGATATATGGTGCCAGTCCTTGATATATTTCCATAATCTCCTCACCCATTGTGAATAGATCATGTAGGTGTAAAGCAATGTGATTTTCAGTTCACTTGACTGGAGGAACAATAAAAGTTTATATCCACACTTTGTGCCACCAACAAAGAAGGTGGACCTCTACCGAAACTTGGCTCCCACCAAGCTGACAAGGGAGAAATGACAAACAAATTTCAAACTGGGAACTATGAGCAGCCTGGTCAATATGTAGAGGGCTATGACAAGGCAATGCGTCCAGTCCTTCTAATACATTGAAAAGATTGTTTCATTGGCCTGTGACCAAATCAAAACTGAATATAAGCCTGGTCAAGGACTTTTTTTTTTTTTTAAAGTATTTTACAAGGAAGGATACATTGAGATTTCTCTTGTTTACAAGTATGTCCTGGGTCCCCTACTCTTCTCAATCTATACTGCCTATCTGGGCAACCTCATCTCTTCCTATGGACTCCAATATCATCTCTATGCAGACGACACCCAAATCTACCTTTCCTCCCCGATCGCTCTCCTTCTGTGTTGGACCGCGTTACGGTCTGCCTCTCTGCTGTCGTCGATTGGAGGACTTCCCATTTCCTAAAGCTCAACCTCTCTAAAACTGAACTTCTCGTCTTCCCTCCCTCTAAATCCTCCATTTTCGTACCCATTTCCCTTCAGGTGAATGGTGCCACCATTACTTCTACCTCTCAGGCTTGCTGCCTCAGGGTCCTCTTGGACTCCAATCTATTCTTTACTCCTCACATTCAGTCATTAACATTGCACGTGTCCGTCCCTTTCTTAAATCAGGACTTTGCTAAAATGCTCATCCAAGCACCTTATTATCTCCCGCCTTGACTACTGTAATCTTCTTCTCTCTGGCCTTAAAAAGATCCCAGAGTCTCTACACTGGCTCACTGTTTCCCTTAGAATCCAATTCAAAATACTGGTCCTCACTTACAAAACTCTCCATAACCGTGCCCCTGCCTAAATCTCCTCCCTTATTAGCAGGTATATCCCGTGCCGACCACTCCGCTCTGCCAATGGCCTGATGTTATCTGCTCCTCGTACCCGAACCCCCAACTCCAGGACTTCTCCTGAGCTGCCCCTTTTCTATGGAAATCCCTCCCACGCAACATCAGACTAACTGTAACTTGCCCAAAGACACTTACTGGAAAGATTCTCTTGCCTGGATTCGAACCTGTGTCTCCACGGTTATAGAGCAGTGATGTTACCTTTACTCCACCCAGCCGGTCTTGAGAAAGGTTTGACCTTCTCATAGGAAATATATTTAGGATTCTGATTGTGAGATACATAGAAATGGTAGATAAAAAAGACTACACATCCATGAGTCCATTCAGATTTCCGGATAAAGCCCTCCCAGAGAAAAATATAAATTGTATATAAAAGTATGATATGAACCAACACATTATAATACCAAATCAGCATTTTTCCCATTTGGCGCAGTTAACATTTGGAAGGGGAAACAATGTCAGGCACAGGAAAAAAAAAAAAAATTATATAAAAAAAATAATTGAAAGATAACTGTACCTATTTTAACAGGAAACCCTGGTGGAAATTGGAGTGTTATGAAATCTCGAAGATGTGCAAAGTGAGAGCTGGTTCTGGCCATCAAATCAATGATAGGAGTCACCTGTTCAGCTAAGGAAAGCGGGAAGTCTTCACACATCCACAATGTGGCTTTAAACCTAAAATACAATAGAAATGAAAACCTATATCAATACTCTTTTGCTCCTTAGACCAAGAAAGAAAGAGTGCGATTTCCCCTGATATTAGCAGATCTCTAAAAAGGTTTGCAGAAAATGACTGCAGAATTACAACTGGCTGTAAAAACCTTCCAAGACTGGCATAGGTCATGATGACCCTGATGGCCTTTGACTATGGTAAAAAAAAAAAAAAAAAGGATGCAGACTTCTTACACCCTCAATTTATTAAGGTGTATAATGATATTAAGAAGGGCCTCCACATGTCAAACCTAACCATCAAAAAAGGAAAATGGGGTGGATTGAGATGTATGAAAGAAATCAATCTCACCTACGCACACATGTCTTGATTTGTAGTTAATGGAGTTATTTTCTTAGTCTAATTTTTTTTTTTTTTTTCAAAGTTTTATTTTGAAAAAGAGTCAGCTTAACCACATACAAAGCATGGAATGGCCTCGCAGGGCCATGAAACGTCAAAGAAAACACATCAGGAGAAAACAAAAAAGTCATCTAAGAAATATGTTCAACAATACAACGGATTGAGATGTAACAGTACTTCTGCGAAAAACATCTCGCGCCGGGGGATCTCAGAGACAGAAGGCAACAGTCCGGGGGGGAAATAATGCGGATTTGTTTATCTGCCACAAAAGGTGTGTCAAAGTGGGAGGGGGAAAGAGAAGAGAGGAAGAGAAGAGAAAAAAAAAAAAAAGGGGGGAAAAGTAAAACATGCACCAGGAATGCCCCAGGGCCGAAAAATAAATTAAAGGGTAACGGGGATGGCAAAGGCCCAAGCGTGTCTTTCCTGGCTCACTCCCGAGTGTCTAGATGACTATGGGAGGCCATGGAAGTGTGCAAGACACTAGGGCAGGGCCTACGAGGGCCAAGTATGGTGGACAGAGCCATGGTGGCCACCACAGTGGCTCGCCTCGAAACAGCCCTATGTCGCCAAAAGAAGAGGGGGAGAAATGTGGAACTGGTCGCAGTCCGGTGCGTGCTAAAAAAAAAAAAAAAAAAAAAAAAGGGGAGCAGAAATCTTCATATCAACGCCCAAGTCCAATAAAGTCCTCAGAGACAGCGCAAGGGTGGCGGGGGGAACAGAGACAGCTCGGGGGCAGCGGGAGTGGGACAGAGCTACCCGGAGAAAGTGGACACTAGGGGAACGAGGGAGAACTTATAACAGGGCCAAAGTAACGGCAACTAGGGGGGGGACCGGTCAACCCGGCTCCGATCGTTGGTCCCGAGGCATCACCGGTACCACTCCAAGCCCCAGTCTGGTCACCACGGCTCGGGCTTCTTCTAGGGTCGTCGTTGCGAATGTCTCCCCTTCAACGGCTATCAGAAGGGCGCCCGAAGACCCCCAGCGATAACGGATCTCATGCTGACGGAGCAGGGTAGTAACCTCCTTGAAGCGTCTCCGGGCTGCTAGCAGCAGGAAAGGGACATCACGGAATATAGTGAGCTGGCTGGAGGCGTAAGTTATCTGGAAGGATGGCCCTACGGCCGTCAGTATGCGGGCCTGTGTGGCCACATCCACCGCCACAACAATAATGTCTCGTGGCGCCTCAGCAGGAGCAGTAGCTGCTTTACGAATCCGTACTGCTGATACAACCGGGGCTCGGGGTGTACCTCCCACGTTTGGCAGAAGATGTAACATCAGGCCCACTACGTACCCCAACAGTCCATCATCTGTCACGCTCTCGGGGACTCCCCGAAGCCGTAGATTGCGCCGTCGATGTCGAGACTCAAGAGCCAGCACCGCCGTACTAAGATGGTCAACCCGTTTCTGGAGATCTGTGACTCTGGTATCAATCATCACCTGAGCATTCTCCACTTCGGCAGTTCGGGCATCCACAGCTCCAATCCTGGACTGGAGGGTCTCCACTGCTGAACGGACCTCCTGCAAATCCTGACGCCAGAGGCCTCGGAACTCCCCCATCACCCTGTGCAGGTCATCCACTGTGAGCGGGGGTGGCACCACCGACCGCCGTTCGTCCGTGTCCAGGGTTGTAGCCAGGGGCTCCGAGTCCTCCTCCGAGGAACCATAGCAGGCGGAGGCCTTGCCATGTCGGTGCCGCGCTCCCGAGACACTTCCCGCACAAAGCGACTGCCGGATGTCTTGGAGGCGAAGTCCCTCAGCCCCCGAGCATTTCCTCGTTTTCTTCCCCACCTGGCCAGGCATAATTCCAGCAGGCAGATGCGTGGTAAATCAGGGGAGTGTCCGCGTGTAGGCCGCAAGATGGCCGCCGTCCACCTGAGGTCGTCCGGTAAGGTAGCTCCTCGTCCCGTCCCGATCCACTCCCCAGGCCCCAAAGTCAACCTGCCACTGCCCGGAGTGTTCCCCAGCTGGTCAAGGAGAGCTCGCCAAAAAAGGGTCTGCAGGGTGGGCACAGCGCCCGGTATCAGATGGCGTTGCGGGGAGCTCGTACAAATGGCGACCGCTCTTCCCTGCTTCCAGACACGCCCCCCTTCTTAGTCTAATTTAACGCGATAGATGTTAATGGAATTGGTAATTTTAACAGAATTTGTTCGGTTTACGTCTGACTCCATCTATGGCCCAATAGTGGGTACCAGTCTTTAAACAATACATATTACTACATGAGAATGTTTAGCTTAGATACCGTCAATATCCAATTTTTCATGGCAAATACTAACTTCTGTGTCCGGATGGCCAGCTCCTTGGGCCGACCAATGTCTCTGTTTCCGAGATCAAAATCTGGATTGAAATATTCTTCAAGTGTAATGGCGGTTGGGTTGTTCGCTGTGGCAAATTCTGTTGTGAGGTCCTAAGACAGGCAAACGATACAACTTAATTGTTTTTATTGTTTTATTCACAAAAAACAATGTGCACACTGTTCCTACAGACTACAGTGAAATTATGGTAGTTAGTGAGTAACCCCTGTGGTATCACCAGCTCCACCACTTCAATTGTATACCAGAGGTGACCAACTACACTTCTGGGCCTATGTTTTACCAAATCCTTCTGCAGGGTGTTGTTCAGGAAGCAGGCACAGAGAAAGGAGAGAGATTATCTCTCATGCAGGAGGTTACATGGACCCATCTCCTCCTTACTCAGTGCATCCCAACTCATTTGGTTTTCTATAGACCATTTGCCTTCCTCCAGAGGAAAAAAAAGCCATCCCTTTCAACGGGTTAGAGGTGGCTGGTGTTTTCCAGGTGGGCTTGAACATAACCAGACTGACTAGTTGTCCCTCAATGGAGCCACAGTCCTGCCCTCAGGGCAACCTGCCATTTAGCCCTAATGTAACTATGTATAAGGGCGTTCTATGGTTAAGCCCACTTTGGAATGGTACAATCAACTGATGTTAAAAGGGGCCCTATTTTTCCCTGTTTTTTTTTTTTACACTAAGCCAACCTAAAATAGATCGAGCGATGCCTGTAACCTGTCCCTGACTCCTTCCCTCTAAATACACTTAGAGTGGAAGGAACGTCCGCGAGAGTTGACGTTCCTTCCACTCGACGTCCGCCTGCCGCCACCCCCCCCCCAGCGCTGCAAAGCACAATCCTCCTATGGAGGATCGTGCTTTGCAGCCAGTCGCCGCGCATCCTAGCGCATCGACGGGGGAGGCTTTCTAGGCAGACGCTTGCTGCGTGTGCACAACTGCGTGACCAGGCCCCGTCGCAGCATCACATGGCTGCGCCGGGCGCCGGTAAGTGCGTGCGCAAGGGCGCACTAAGTGTGCTCGTGTGCACATGGCCTTAGGGATGATAGGAAATCGCCTTTGCACCATTAAAATGGCAAGAAGCAAAGAGTGGTTTTTTTTGTGAATCCATATAAGCCTGGTAAAATATTGTATAATATAGAACCTAGTCCCTTCATCTGCCTTGAGCCTAGATGCCGTTTCCCCATATTTTATCAATGTGTCGGTCTATAGAACTCCAGCCAATTGATGGAATGAATAAATGAAGACGAATTTTGAAAAATAAGCATAGATGTACCCACCATCATTCAAGGATCATCATTAAAGTCAGAACACTGCCTAGTAAATAAAGGTTTAGATCAGGGGGTTGCAGTGGATGTGATTTACTTGGATTTTGCCAAAGAATTTGACACTGTCCCGCAAAGGAGGTTACTATGCAAATTAAGGAAAATTGGTCTAGATGGAAATGCTTGTTCTTGGATAGAACACCAGCTAAAAGATAGAGCACAGCGAGTGGTCATAAAAGGTACATTTTCACGATGGACACCAGTGGTAAGTGGTGTCCCTCAGGGGTCTATTATATGACCGCTTCAATTTATTTATAAATGACCTTGAAATAGGCATCAATAGTCATGTGTCAGTGTTTGCAGATGACACAAATCTAGGAAAGGAAAGGTGATCAGGATATTTCTACGCTGCAGAGTGATTTACGTATAGATTGGGGGACTGGGCAATCAAATGGCAGATGAAAATGAATGTAGATAAATGCAAGGTTATGCACTTTGGAGTGAAGAACACACAAGCCAACTTATATCCTAAATGGTACGGAGTTAGGGAGATCAAAGCAGGAGAAGGATTTGGGAATAATCATAGACTTCACACTATCAGGGTTATTCAGAGCGGGGAAAAACAGGAGAATGACTGGAGAATGGAAAATTCTAGGTCAAAATAGTCGATTTGGAAAGGGAGATAAATGGGACAATTTTTCTGGCTTGGCTATTTTGACCTAGAATTTTCACTTCTCCAGCCATTCTGCTTTTCACCTCTCTCTGAATAACCCTGTAAGTAACAGTGTTGAATGTCAAACAGCAGTCGCCAAGGTCAGCAAGGCAAGGTATTGGCATGCAATAAAAGGGAAATTCATTCTCTGGATGAAAACATAAATTTTGCCTCTTTATAAATCAATGTCAAGACCGCACCTTGAATATGCAGTGCAATTCTGGGGCACCCATTTTTAAAAAAAAGATATTATGGCGTTGGGCAACTAAATTAATAAGGGGAATGGAAGATGTAAGTTATGAAGAAAAGCTAACAAGTTTAAACACGTTTAGAGAAACGGCGCCTTAGCTTAGCGTCAGACGAACGCAGTCATCACGTCCGTGTCGCCGCGCAGTTTAACGTCCGTCGTAGCATTGATTTGTGATCAATGGAGACCAACACACGAAGTACGTATGCACCAAAGTGCGCACGCACCACGCAGGTGGCAACGGACGCCATTTAGGACTCTACGTAAAACCGCTACGACGGATGCCCAGAGTGCGCCGCGTCCGTGTAGTGGCCTGTGTGCAAGATAACGCAACGTCAGACGCAGCACATTTGCAACGTCCATCACGTTGACGCTCAGAAGTTTTTTTTGTCTGGCTGACTGTACCGGTCATTTAATTTTAATTAATTTTGTTTCCCATATTTCCCTTTTTTTTTCCTACATCCGTCAAAAAAAAAAGAAAAACAAAAAAAACACTGTGTGGTGTCTACAGTATCTTCCGTCAGCACGTCCGTCCGTTATGCATCCACGCAGAGCACGCTCAGACTGCGTTCGTCTGACATTAGCCTTAGAGGGGATCTGATAATTTTATATAAAAATATACAGGGCCATTATAAACCATTGTCTAGAAACTTACACATTAGTAGGATTATACATAGGACACCCACTTAGACTGGATGAAAGGAAATTCAGCCTAAAGCACAGGAAAGTTTTGTATTTTTTTTTTTTTTACAGTGAAAACAAAGCTGTGGAATTCTCTGCCTGTTAAGGTAAACAACGACTAGATGACTTCCTGCTAAAATATATTTATCGTTCTAATATTTCATATGTGGGTAAAAGCTGCTTGATCCAAGGAGAAATCTGCCTGCCATTCTGGGGTCAAGAAGGAACTTTTCCCCAGTATGTTGCATTTTGGCGAGGGCTTCAGACTGGGTTTTTGCCTTTTGGATCAACAGCAGTAGGTGATGTGAGAAAGGCTGAACTCGATGGATACATGTATTTTATTTTCGGCTTATGTAACACACGCTCCAACCAAAGCACAGAAAAACAAAAAATGTTCACTTTGTTAAGGTAGATGAAGAATAGTTATTACTATATAAAACATTTACAATCAACCAGCATATATTTCTCTAGTACACCTACAGGGGAAGGGGGGGGGGGGGGGGAGAAGACTATCAACAACACAAAAGCAATGGTGTATAGTACAGTAAGTGCATTATGGACATACAAAAAGTGTAATTCAGGACATCAGTAATCAAATCAAAAGGTTTGTGTCTGAGCCACATCATCTACAGTTACAGGATGAATAGGTACAGGAAGGAAACCCTGCTCACAGGCACATCTGTTAAAGTGCACAAAGCAAGCACGAGTGAGAGTCAGAAGTCTGATTCACACAAAAAAAAAATACTGTAGAAATAGAAATGCTCTCCAGAAGAAAGCATATAGTATAGAAGATATCTAAACTGATTGAGCTGAAAAACATCCACTTAAGTTAGTAGAAAAAAAATTAAATTATTTAAATACTATAAAATGTATTTTAAAAAAGTGTACTCACCCCCTGGGCTCCAAACTGGTGCTCTACTGTTCCAAGCAATGACTCCAAAAAATTCCTGTCAGCTGAAGAAATACACAATGATTGTGTTTGAACCGTATAATACGTAGTATTTGCTCTGCACATTTGCCTTTATAAACCAAACAATGTCCCTCTCATGCAAATTCTAGATGTGCCTTATGAAATCTGTAAAAAAAATATAAGAAAAAAAAAAAAAATAGGAATCCCAAAAAGCCTATTAAATCAAAAGTGTGTTTTGTTTCTTTTGCATGAGGTTTAAATAGAATACATCAATGTTTAAAGCTTTCACAGTACTGTTAGAGGAAATAAAAAACAGTCATTTAAGGAGTCGAATTACATAAATGCAGACACAAAAGCTCAACTTGAACCCTTTGTACCTTTAAAACGAGACTTCTCATCTTCTGTCAAATGTTCTGTCCGTGTTTTTGTCACAACATTGACATTGTTGGCAGAATACACCTTTGATGGAAGAAAGACAGTGATTAATAATGAAATCATATAAAAAGAATCATTCATTACAACGCAAAACATTTTAACAGTTAATAGAACAAGCCAAGCAGAATTATTACCTTTGCTTCATAAGCGTTCACAGTTTCTGCTTTGTCTGTCCTCCAGCCCCAGAATCCAGACTTTGTTCTGAAAGAACAGAAAGTTATGCACGGTCAGGTGTTACAGCAGAGAGGTTGGACATGCAACTTCCATGATGTTTGACCACACACACACTCTGACTGCACATCCGCTCATTTAGTTTTAGAATATTGGGAGTGTCACGGTCATCATCACCGCATTAATACAACAGAAACAATTCTGAAAAAGGAATTAAACGGATGTAAATCAGGAAAAGGATTAATCTCATGCCGAACTGATATTTAACCAAATTCATCATAGAAGCTAGATTCAAAATATTTTCAGAAATCATAATCTCGAGATAGAATTTGCTGGCGGTACCTATGAATGATGGGACCATCTGTTCCTTTAGTATGGTGTATATATATGTGACGAAAATGACCAGCTGAGATTCCAGGTGTTGGGTGGATTACACCAGGAGCCTCCAGGTGGAAGCAGAAGAGCTTAGTGTTGTTCGCAAAATTCAAGATCAGGGTCACAGATCGTAAATGTTTTATTTATTTTTTTGAGAAAGGATTTTACCAGGAAGGATACATTGAGCTTTCTCATTTTCAAATTATGTCCTGGGTGGCAAGTATGTACCGGTTAGGTGTCTTGCCCAAGGACACTTACTGGAGAGGTGCTCGTCGGAATCGAACCCACGTCTACACAGGCTCTCTCCACGCAGAGCAGTGGAGAGATTAAACTAAAAAAAGTATACACACACGTATCGTGATTTTGCTCAAATTTACATTAATTCTAGATAGAGCTTCTTTAATGGGACATAACTAGTAAAAGAATTTATGGTATAAGTTTGACTATTTGGAAGGATGTACCTTTCAAACGCAATGGTTGCTGTATCCAGTGAGGTATTAATGACAGGAGATGTAAGCCGCTTGCTGACTTCTCTTTCGGCAGGCTGCATTGAATCCAGAGTGATGCCCTCAATCTCCTGCGAGATGTCAAACCTTTCCTTGGTCACGGTCTTGTCATCGTGATTGATCTCCATCAATTCTGCCCAGTTATCTATGAATATTAAAACAGAAATGGTGCTCTGCATAGGAATGAAATCATTTTAGATCTTTTATTTTACATTGTGGTTGGTGTAAAACAAAGCAGGAAATTAAGGGTAGGGCCTTGTACATGGTTAAGTTACGCTAAAAGCTACATGAGATGAGGTGAGGGGTAGCCCCACTTCATAATCATCATTTTCCTAATAAAATTTAGAAAAACACACAAAAATTAAATCAAACCCAATATAATTTATATAAATGGAGCTTTTTTTCCTACGTTTGTAAACTGTATGATAACAAGTGGATAATCTTCAGAAGATTTCCCCTTCCTCAATTTGAAACAAAGATATTTTCAATGGTTGACCAGTGTCATTTTGTTAAATGTACTTTATAACCTTTCACATAAACAGAAAATAGATTTAAGTAGTGGTTTGAGCAACTGGGAAAAAACCCACAAACAAAAACATAAATACCGCACTGAAATCAAGTTGAGGTTTCAGAAAATTCTGTTTGATATTACTCCCTGTTTCAAGAAAATTAAAACATATTATTGGAGTTTTGAAGACAAAGCCTCAGGAAGAAAAGGAACATGTAACCTCACCTTCTTCTTTAAATATAAAGCTATGCTTCCCACGTATCCAGCTCATATTCTCAAATCCCAGCAAGGTGGCATCGACTCGAAGTTTGGCACCACTTTTCCATATCCGACAGACATCACTAGGACACACTCTGGACAGAAGCGGAACTGAGGAGAACATAAACCCATAATAACCTTCTAGAACAAGAAATTATGAACGCACAAAGGTGTTCAACTTTTGTCAAAAACGGAGGGGTACCAAGTTAGCCTTGGTTTTCCATTTTTGGGAAAGGGCTCAGAAATGAACACTTTTCAAGAGAAAAAGGAAGTCAATGCAAAAAGGGACTGGCATATGCCATCTTATAGATATTTTATTTGTAGAGGGGACCTTTGCCCACTGAGTCTGGAGCAGGTGGCCATAATCGGCAGTTTTCAGAGTTATTCACTACCATCACCACTATTGCACCCTTTATTTATTTATTTATTTATTTACGGGGAATGTGGCACAGGAGCTCTGGGATGCAATTCTTCGAATTGCTGTGATGTGCAAGTGGCTTCTGCAATAATAAAACACACTTATTATAGTGTGGAGATTTTTTATCTCACTTTTAGTCCTTCACCACAACCCTTGTAGATATATATATATATATGTTTATTTTTTCCAAAGATGTGATTTTCATATGACTTTGCTTATGCCCCGAGTCTCAGTGATGTAAAAGAGATATATATGCCAAATTTCAAGATTGGATAATATTTAGGGGCGGATCCAGAAACAGGTTTCGGGGGGGGGGGGCATTCTACCAGTTTTGGCCAAGAGCTGGTGTTGGGTTCGCAGTGACAGGCAGATATATTGCCCCAACTCACATGGATATATATATTGCCCCCAGGCAGCTCACATGGGTATATTTGCCCCCAGCTCACATGGATATAGATATATATATATATATATATATATATATTGCCCCAGCTCACTCACATGGGTATATATTGTCCACCCCCACTCCATGGGTATATTTGCCCCCGCTTCATGGGTATATATTACCCCCAGCTCCATGGGTATTTTCGTCCCCCGCTGCATGGGTATTTTCGTCCCCCGCTGCATGGGTATTTTCGTCCCCCGCTGCATGGGTATTTTCGTCCCCCGCTGCATGGGTATTTTCGCCCACGCTTCATGGGTCTATTTGCCCCACGCTTCATGGGTCTATTTGCCCCACGCTTCATGGGAATATTTGCCCCACGCTTCATGGGAATATTTGCCCCACGCTTCATGGGAATATTTGCCCCACGCTTCATGGGAATATTTGCCCCACGCTTCATGGGAATATTTGCCCCGCTTCATGGGAATATTTGCCCCGCTTCATGGGTATATCTGCCCCCGTTCCATGGGTATATTGGTCCCCCGCTTCATGGGTATTTTTGCCCCCGCTTCATGGATATTTTTGCCCCCGCTTCATGGATATTTTTGCCCCCGCTTCATGGGTATTTTCGACCCGCTTCATGGGTATATTTGCCCCCAGCTCTCACCACTTTGCTGGTCCAGGCCAGGCTCCGCCGGCGTTCTCTTCTCCCCGGCCCCCCACGAGGCGAGTGGCCGCTGACATGTAGCTTGGCCACTTGATGGGAACCACCTGACCAGCCGTGCAGACGTGTTCTCGTGAGATCACGCGGCTGGTCAGGTGGTTCTCGTCCCAGGCGAGCGACCAAGCTGCGTGTCAGCGGCCGCTTGTCAGTAGGGAGAAGAGAACGCTGGCGGCGATTTTCTCAGGGGGGGGGGGGCAATTGCCCCCCCTCTGGATCCGCCCCTGTGCACACATTGATCACTTTTTTTTTTTATTTAAAAGTTTTTATTTCTGAACAGAGGGTCACATGTCGACCGGCAGGAGTGGACTCGCAGGGCCACAAAGATAAACAATAAGTACAACGTAGAAGACGAAATAGCGTCGCAAAAAGTCAGGTCATAAAATTCTGTAAAGTTCCGCTATGAAAGGCATAGTCCTCAGAAGACTTGATACTCTGACTGCATGAATGCATAAAAAAAATAAGAGAAAAATTGAATAACAAGGGGGGGGGGTGCGGTACAGGTCGCTGGGAAGGGGATAAAATGTCTCTTGACAAACACAAACAAGCAAAAAAAAAAGTGTGGGGGGGGTGGGGAGCATGGCAAAAGCCAGAACCGTGACTCTCCTGGCACGCTCCCAAAAGGAGGCCATGGAGGGGTAATGTCACGGGGCCCGGGAATGCGAGGGCCAGGCATGGCAATCAATACCATGATGGCACACCTCGCACGCATCCGGTAGTGCCACACAAAAAAAAAAAAAAAAAAAAAGGGGGGGGTTATGGGAGGAAGAGAACATGACCCCCCCCCCGCAAGTCGGGCACCCCTAGGAGGCAAGGATGGGGAGGGAAAAAAATGGCGATACGCGAGGGAGGGCCGCCGCAACAGTATAACAAAGTGATCATCAGGCGGTGCGTCCCCAACAGTGCAGTCTCAGTTTGGGTCGCCGGGGGGCAGAGGAGATCCACCAGGGCGAATCACAACCTCCTGGCCCTTCGAAGCGGGGAGCAGGCCCAAGAACCGAAGATGATTCTCAGCGTCCTCCACTGTATCGGCTGCGAGAACCTGTCCATCCGGCGAGGCAACGATAAGGGAGCCAGATGCGCCCCATTTATATCCAACTTTGTGTGCACGTAGGAGGGCCGTAACCGTCGTCGTGCTGCCAACACCAAAAAAGGAAGGTCCCGGAATACGGCAATAGTCGCCTCTTCAAACAGGACCGTCGGCGTATTCCGTATCGCGCGAAACAATGCTGAGGGTAAAGCCGCTTCTTTAAAAGGTGATAAGAACGTCGCGTGGCGATGTTGCGGGGGCCAAGGCCGCCTTTCTCATACAGAAGGCCAAGAGGACAGGGTCCTGCTGTTGTTCCAGGGGGACCTAAAACCACCTCCAAAAAGAGCGTGACATAGACAAAAGATCGGTACCCGGCACGGTCTCAGGCACTCCTCGGAGCTTTGCATTCCGGCGTCTATGTCTCGACTCCAGCGTCACCACCGCGGATTGTAGGCTGTTGATTTGCCGTTGTAGGGCATACATAGAGGAGGAGGTTGCGGCCTGTGTGCTCTCTATCACCTGCGTGCGGGTCTGCAGTTCCCCTACCCGGGACTGGGTCATTTCAACCACCGCCTCGAGGACTTGGAAGTCCGCCTGCCAGGATTTCCGTGCGTCTGCCAGCAGGGTTCGGATGTCCCCTCTTGTAGCGGGAAGCGCATCCTCCTTCTGGCCAGATTGCGCCGCGTGCGAGGCAGGGGGATCTTCAGCCCCTTCTACTACCTGCGGGTCCTCAGCGTTCGTCAAAGCGGGGCGCAACAGCCGTCGTCCCAGACCCCCACCAAGTGACAGGCGGATGTCAGGAGTGCAAGGGTCCTCCACCGCTCCAGCTCCCTTGCCTCTTTTACCCATTCTCGGAGAGTATGTTCGTGCAGGGCAGGCGTGCGCCTCCACTACAGGCCTCAAAGATGGCCGCCGACGACCGGAGCCGGGACAGTGCTAGCGGCCTGCACCTGAATTGCGGGCCCGGAGGGGGGAGACAGACAGGCTACGGGGTTGCTCTACCTGCTGGCCGGCATCAGTGTTCCAACTATAGTATTTGTCCCGTCCTTAGTGTATCAGATAAGCCGCCGATAAGGTTAGCTGGGACGGAGCTCTTCTGGCATGCATGTGTCTCGGTCTGCAGCCGGCCACGCCCCCCCCCCCCACATTGATCACTTTTAATCACAAACTAGTGAAATTCTAACATTGAAGTGCTTTACACTAATGGTCTTCTCATGTATTTCTTTCATCTTCTGCAGGTAATTAAACTTTAAAATGGGAACCAAAAGAGGAATTTGGCAGCTAGAAAAAAAAGGTGCCACTGCCTAGTGGTGAGTTTTTAGGAGCTCGGCTCCCTTCAAAAAGAACAAGTACTTTTAGTTTTTATTTACCATCACAAGGAAATGAAAGAAACACTTTAGTACTGGTAGATTTAGCAGCATCCCAAACTACAGGAAGTGTGGAGATAAGCAAATATTCGTGTTAACTTAAGACGGAGGAGAACATCCGTGCTGGTATACAGAAGCTGTACAAAGAATACCAAAATCTGGGTAAAGAGAAAATCGAGAAACACGGATAAAGCAAATGTGAAACGGCAGATTTGGAAAGGTGATCTTGTCGAGTTATTTGACATTTCCCGGCAAAATGTGATGGACATGAATAACGTATCACAAGAAGATAAAGAACTTCTTAGGTCACAAAGAGAAGATCGTATGAGTTTGTCAATGAGTGGAGTAGACTAAGTGATTCTCTAAGAAGCCATGTGAACGCTCTTAAGGTTGTCAATGATACCGCAGAAAGAGGAATTGCTCGGATAAAAAAGTATAACGAATCGGAAAGGGATGAACAACAAAAACAATTCTTGTTGAGGGTAGTTGAGCATCACAGAAAAGTCGTCACCAAGCGAACAAAACAAGGGATTACATCGTTCAAAGTTGACTAATATAACATGTTTTGCCTATCATATTACCTATTAATCTTAGTGTATAGTTTTAATAGTATTTTAAGTTTGTGATTTCTAGTTTTCCCAATAAAAGTAATTAACATTGAAAAATCTTATTTTTTGCCTACTTTTACAAAACAGATCAAAGTGTGCAACCTCTAAATATTATCCATTCCTCTTGAAACTTAGCATATATATCTTCTACAAATCACTGAGACTCGGGGCGTAAACCAAGTCTGCAAAAATTTTACAGTTTATTTTTTGCCTTAGAAAATGAAACAATTAATGTTGATGATATATATATCTCATCAACATCAACAGAATTCCAATGAACTGTAATATACAGTTGTGTTCAAAATTATTCAACCCCCAATGCTGTAAAGGGTTTTAGGGAATTTAGTGTACATTTGTAATTGTATTCAGAATGAAATCCTACAAGGACTTTTTAAAGAACCATATGCAACTAAAATGACATCAATTGGTTTTGTAATACAGTAGTAAATGTTTCTTTTGTGAATTCTTCATTGACACAATTATTCAACCCCTTAAAGACTACCACTCTGAAGAACAGAGGTTCATTCAAGTGTTTTCAATCAGGTATTGAAAACACCTGTGGATGTCACGGAGCAGCAATAAAGCATAATAAGCACCAATTAGGCAGCTTTAAAATGACTGATACTCAGCTCCTTCTAGACATTTACTGGTGTGGTTACAAACATGGTGAAGTCAAGAGAATGGTCCAGGAAGACAAGAGAAGAGGTGATTACTCTTCACAGGAAGGGCAATGGCTATAAGAAGATTGCAAAGATGTTAAACATACCAAGACAGACCATAGGAAGCATCATTCGCAAATTCAAGGCAAAGGGCACTGTTGAAACACTACCTGGTCGTGGCAGAAAGAAGATGCTGACTTCGACTGCTGTGCGCTACCTGAAGCATAGAGTGGAGAAAAGTCCCCGTGTGACTGCTGAGGAACTGAGAAAAGATTTGTCAGATGTGGGTACTGAAGTTTCAGCTCAGACAATACGGTGCACACTGCGTAATGAAGGCCTCCATGCCAGAACCCCCAGGCGCACCCCCTTGCTGTCTCCAAAGAATAAGAAGAGTCGACTGCAGTATGCCAAAAGTCATGTGGACAAACCACAGACGTTTTGGGATAGTGTTCTGTGGACTGATGAAACAAAATTAGAACTGTTTGGGCCCATGGATCAACGCTATGTTTGGAGGAGGAAGAACAAAGCCTATGAAGAAAAGAACACCTTGCCTACTGTGAAGCATGGCGGGGGGTCAATCATGCTTTGGGGCTGTTTTGCTTCAGCAGGTACAGGGAAGCTTCAGCGTGTGCAAGGTACCATGAATTCTCTTCAGTACCAGGAGATATTGGATGACAATGTGATGCAGTCCGTCACAAACCTGAGGCTTGGGAGATGTTGGACCTTTCAACAGGACAATGATCCCAAGCATACCTCCAAGTCCACTAGAGCACGGTTGCAGATTAAAGGCTGGAACATTTTGGAGTGGCCATCGCAGTCACCTGACTTAAATCCGATTGAGAACCTCTGGTGGGACTTAAAGAAAGCAGTTGCAGTGCGCAAGCCTAAGAATGTGACTGAACTGGAGGCTTTTGCCCATGACGAATGGGCGAAGATACCCGTAGATCGCTGCAAGACACTTGTGTCAAGCTATGCTTCACGTTTAAAAGCTGTTATAACTGTAAAAGGATGTTGTACTAAGTACTAAGATTGAATGTCACTTGGGGGTTGAATAAAACTGATAATGATGTGAGCACAGAAAAGACATTTGTGGTTATTTCATTATAAATGTTATGTTATATTTGTCTGACCTACACGTGCCTCTTTGATTTAATTGTAAGCAAGATGACTGAATGATCAAAATCAATGTCAAACTGGCCAAAACACTCAATTTCAGTGGGGGTTGAATAATTTTGAACACAACTGTATATATATATTTTTATTACAGTTCATTGAAATTCTGTTGTTGATTTAGACAAATTCTTAACAGTGGGTGAAGAGTTAAATCGGTAGAAAAGGTGGATCGCCTGAAAGGTTACCTGCTCCTGAACCCCACGGCACACAATGAAACGTATACCCCTCACTCATAGCCAGTGGTTGAATACATAAATTAGAGGATGTATAATACCAAACCTGCTCTGATGTAACCCAATCAACCTCTAGCCATGGGAGGGTTATGTGGAATACGGGAGCCCACATTCTTTGATTTCAATTTAAAGCCATGATCATTTTTAGGTACATTTATCTCAGTGCCCTTTCATCGATGTAACGAGCGATAGGTGATGCTGACGACGAGGATTAAGCCTGGGTTCACACCTGCGCATTTTTTTACGTGCGTATCACGCAAACGTAAAAACGCGCATTGCAGCGCGTTCACGGCCATAGACTGCAGAGCGAACGCGCTGCAAATACGCCCCAAAAAAGCTCCCATAATTCTTTGGGTGTAGACGTTTTACAGCACGTTCCTGCGCGCTGTAAAACACCCAGGTGTGAACGGGTCCCATAGGAAATCATGGGATTTCCGCATCTCGGCATTTTACAGCACGCAGAAACGCGCTGTAAAACGCTGAGGTGTGAACCCAGCCTAACACAAAACCTCGACTAGAATGTGCTTAAGATACAAAGGAACAAAAAGTGGGGGGTCCTCGTGGCACAATCTGAATAAAGTGCTATGGGGCTCAAAAGGTTAACACAGTCAGTGTTTAAACGTCACTGTTGCAACTTTGTAAAAAAGTGAATAACAATAGCCATTGTTGGTCTAAAGTGCCATTGTGATCGTTAAGTTAATCGTGATACAGTGTATATGCTTATAATAGACGCGTAAAATTCAACTAAGTGCATACATTGAAATGTGCAAATCCTAATAAACGTAACAGTTCGTCTGTATGAACAGTTCAGGTAAATATGCTCAGCATTAAGTGCAAAGTAAAGCAATAAAAATGTCCTATAAAGTCCAAAATAGTGCACACTCATTTGTCATTGATTTGTCTTTTTAAATTATCAACATCTCCCAAAACTTTCAAATTGTTTGTAAAGTAATACACATATCTAGCATATAAAACACAAACTTGAGAACTCTTACCCCAACTTGTAAACTCCCACTTCATTTCCACATAAAAATCAGATGCCTAAATAAAGAAATTATCGGTTTAAAATGTGTGTAATTACCTTTCCACAGGGAAGGTATGAGAAATACATCTTTTGTGGTATTAAGTAACCGGTTAAATTTGAAAAAATAAAAAAGACGCAGTTAAGAAACATAGGAAAGAGATTCAGTGAAAACTTATATACATACATCCAGTGAAGCACATAAAAATATAAAATGGGAAGTAAAGTTAATGCTTAAAAAGATCCCCCAAGGCTATGACAGCCTTTCAAAGTGGAGTGCTTCTCTCTGCCAAAAGGCTGTCAATCTAGGACGGCGATTAGCTTTGACAAGCTGTGCATTGTGAGGAATCGAACTGGCTGTCCGATCAGCTGAGCAATCGACACAAGAGGTTGTTAAATGATGTAGCCACTCAAAGCTAAAAGAGATGGGGTCAATAGATAACACCCCAGGTCCCCCTTACAATGGATATATGCGACATATTTTAAAAATTTGTATGTCATACTTATAACTGTATGCAATATTATACTTGCAAACAACAGGCTAAAAAAATCCATTCATCTACACCAGTGGTTCCCAACCACGGTCCTCAAGTTCCCCTAACAGGCCAGGTTTTAAGGATTACCTTGCAGAAATGCAGACTGAATCCAACAACCACTGAGCAGCAAAACATATCACCTGTGCTGGGCTTCAGATATCTGGAAAACCTGGCTTGTTGGGGGTACTTGAGGACAGAGGTTGGGAACCACTGATCTACACTATGCTCGGATGTGTAGTAGATTGTATCTGCACACTAGAGAGCGACAGAGCTTTTTTCCTCTTCATGTATATTGTAATACAGTATTGACGTTAGCCAAGGTTATTTTTTGGAGGCGAGAAGTTGCCATTGTTGTTTTTTTCTGCATCAGAACACTGACATAGTGTCCCTTGACACAGACTCAGGAGAGCAAGCATCAGTCCTGGATTCTTTTGCAATCCAAACCCATGTAAATCATATTTATGTGACTGGCCAGCTCTGGTATTTGTAAAGCACTCCGCTAAAGTAATACCATAAATTGATTTATTATGTGCATTAGTTACAGTACAGTCATAACGGATAATCGCTGCAGCGCTTTGTGTTGGTTAACAGCTTTAATTCTGCAGAGGATTTGGGCAGCATTCAAAGAAAGGACTCCGGCGGTAAAGAAGATATTGCCGATTAAATTCAGCTTGTGTGATTTACAGCGGTGCTCAAGAGTGAAACTACTTTGCAGAAGGGGGGGGGGGATATTTATTAATAAAGGATTTTACCAGGAAGAATACATTGAGATTTCTCTCGTTTTCAAGTATGTCCTGGGTTCAAGACATTGAATTGTTACAGTAAGTACAGAAATACAAAGTAATAAAATGCAACATATAAAACAAAATCAGCACAAATATACATATTAACAGAAAATAAATATATTTCACTATGTTACATGTTTACAGGTGCATTCTGTATCGAGGTATGTTAACCACTTGGCTGCTAAGGACGCGCTCAGCGCGTCCTAGCACAGGAGGCAGCGATCGGCCTGTATTTAAACCGATTGCTGCAGCCCCCGGTTCGGACTGACATCTTTGAGGTCAGCCCAGCCTCTGGGACCCCAGCGGGCAGGAAAAGCATCAATGCGCCGGGCGCGATGACATCTATTCCAGGCACCCCCCTGCCATTGCGGGGAAGGTCCTTTGCACCTCTCTCCGTCCTCATCCGTACGGGGCACAGCAAAAAGGCAGGCTGTGCCCTTCCAAGCAATGGCTGCCTTTAACCCCTTGGGGGCTGGATCACGGCTGGCACCAACAGATGCCGGATCGTGGTACCCTCCCGGAGTTGGCCGACATCTTTGAGCTTCCAGGATCTCCCCCCTGCCGACTGGCGTCATCGCGCATATGGTGGAGATAGGGGGTTCCAATTCAGCCTCTCATCAGTCCGCGGTGTTTCACAAAGCTGATGAAATCCTTGGTGGCTCGCCTCAGAGCTAGAGGTGGGTGGTTAATTTTCTATCCGGACGACATCCTGATTAGGTAGACATCCTGGTGTTTGGCTCGCACTCATCTAGGTTGGACGATTTCCCTGTTGCACAAACTGGGGTTCTTGATAATCATGGACAAGTCTTTACTGATCCCCACTCGACAGACTGAGTTCTTGGGGTTTTCTCTGGATACTTAGACTATGTCCCTCAGCGTTGCAGAGTTGAAGGAGATGAGGTCCTTGTTGCGGTTCGAGGTGACGTCCTTTCGGACTCTGGTCTTCTGGCAGTTCCTGTTTCATCTGCACTATCGAGCCGTCCAGAGATTGAAGGTCCATTCGCTCAGGGGCAGTATGGGATTAATCGGAGATGGTGACAATGTTGGAGGACCCCATTGCAGATCTGCTAGGGTGGTCCGACTGATGGATGTCTGGGAACGCTTGACCAGTGGTGGATCCGGAGCCCATGGTGACAATTGAATCCATTGCCAGTCTGTGGGGTTGGGGAGCCAGGTGTGGTTCCCTGGAGACAGGAGGTCACTTGTGCACACAGCAGACTGTTAATCGCATCCATTCGTTTGAACTTTTGGCAGGGTTGTTCGCACTGCAATGTTTCATGAGACACACCTCTCATCTTGCATCTACTGGACAACTTTCCGGTGGTGAGATAGAGCATATAAATATATATGCTCTGGGGAGTCCCAGGTCAGAAACCTTCTCAGTCATGGCGACTTGACACTGGAAGTCCTGTCTCGCCAACGGACTGTTCGTTCCGGGTCTGCACAACACACAGTGGAGGATTGGAATCTAGGAAGGTGTGCGAGTTCCAGAGACTGGAGACTTTGTTTTAACTGTAGTGAATAAGTTGTGGGGTCCTCTGTTGCTGGACATGTTCGCTTTGCGGCTGAATCAACTGAGGAGATTATTCAGGTGAAGACCTGACGGCGGAGGAGACAGACGCTGTTCTTGAGGAGTGGCCAGAGGATCCCATTGCTGGAACAGCGGTTGGCATTGCTGGTGTATGGGACAGGATCCTGTTTCTGCCCCGCTCATATCAGTTCTGGATTTTTTGATGTGGGTTTCGCTTTCCACACGATTAGGCTGGTGTCAGACGGGCTTACCGGCGTAGCGTTGTGACGCTGCAACGTGGCCGTTCACACGCTTGTGCGCGCGCACAACAAGCGTTCGTTATCCAAGCCTCTCCGGCAAAGTGCTAGGACATGCGTTGACGGAGCTGCAAAGTGCGATTCTCCATAGGAGGATCGCGTTTTGCAGCGCTGACTGCACTCAGCGAGGTGGCCAGACGGGCGTCGAGTGGAAGGAACGTCCACTCTCATGGATGTTCCTTCTGCTCTCCAAAGACGCTCGTCTGACACTAGCCTTAATGTGTATCGTTCAGTGATCTCGGCTGGGCTGGACACCACACACACTTTGTTCTATATAAAAGACGACTTGTACCTACAGGAGGATGTTTGACACTCACCAGTAGAGTATCATTGACAATAAGCCGTTGGGGAATAGGCTCCATTTTAGGTGATCCAGCTAAAAGAAGGAGCGTGTCACCCTCAAGTTAACCAAAAGGCATATACACTCAGAGCCGGACAATAGGCTCTGGAAAATGTGTGTAACACAATATGAGAATTTTTTTTATGCCAACTTTATTACGCATACAATATTGCACTATTGGAGTTTGTTTTTGTATTTTATATTTGAGATTTTCAAGGTCCCATTGGATGGAAGATTACGAGAGATCACAAGCAGATATTAAAGTATATTTAGACTTAGATTTTTCGCACCTGCATGTGCATTTTGGTATTTAACTATTCACAGGACTTAACCTCTTTGGCAGCAGGCAAAACCCCCTCCCTTTTTTGCATAATTAGTATATCCTCCTACTGATGACGCTGGGTGGAGTAGAGGAATCTCCTCCACGTCACCCAGCAATTTCTCCAGATCGATTAAAACAAAGTGGTCAAGAGGAGTAGAGTGTCCCTTTGTAATGAACACCGTACAAAAATTTTCTATGGAGGGCCACATTGAAAACTTTATCGGGGGCCGCATATAAACAATATTGCATTCTTATGATTCCCAGCTGTTAAAGCCACTATCAATAACACCCCCCCCCCAATGAAAAAAAGAGTGCAGAGAATCCGTTGCTAGGGCTCAATTTTCAAGAGAAAACACCTCAAACAATGCCATTTTATTTAATTATTTGCTTAACATTGGTCAAAAATTCGATTTTTTTCTTAAGAATATTAATGCCAATATAGCAAATTGTCCTTTTGGACTTTTTCCTGGTCATTATGGGTATATATTGCCCCCCAGCTCACACGGGTATATACTGCCCCCAGCTCATATGGATATATACTGCCCACAGCTCTCATCTCCACTGTGGCCCCAGGCTCCGTGTCCGCCAGCGTTCTTCTACTCCCGAAGGCGAGCGGCCGCTGACATGCAGCTTTGCTGCTCGCCGGGGATGGGAAGCACCTGACCAGCCGTGTTCTCGCGAGATAGCGCGCTGGTCAGGCGGTTCCCATCCCAGGTGAGCGGGCAAGCTGCATGTCAGCAGCCGCACGCCTCGGGAGTAGAAGAACGCCGTTGGTTGGCGGGCCGCAAAAAAAAAAAAAAAAGTGGCGGGCCGCAGTTTGCCCACCACTGCCGTAAACCACGCACATTATGCTTATTTCTTGATTGATAATGCAGCCTGGAACAATAATAAATATGTATCTTATCTATTGCCATGCCAATGTATTTTGTTTTAATCTTTTCACTACCAAAATATGTATACATGATTTTCCATTGCAATAGAATGAAAAACAAACTAGCATACATCTTTTTAATACTTGTGTGTCCCCTAAGGAAACACTAAATTCTCTGATATCTCACTACTGTCATACCCAAGGGAGGAGAGGCATTAAAGAGCGTCCTTACAAAGGACGTTCAAACTTGTTCGAATTGGAAACTGCTCAATTTCAGAAGCTCCATTTTGGCCGCATTCATTGCCCAGGTTAGGGACAGAAATTAGGGTTAACCCTAACCCCCCCAACGCTCTGCTCCATTTTAGATAACAGTTTCTGCCCTTACAGCGGAGGACTGCATGAAAATAGAGGGCAAAATCTGTTGCCTAAAAAAAAATGAAGTAGGATGTTAAGGTTTAGGGTTAACCCTAACCAGTAAAACGATCACCGATGCCGTTCGTAAAGCCACAAATATAAAAGGCAAGTCACCTCCAGTGTTTTGGTAAGGAGCTCCGGCACGCCCCCCAGGGCTGTTGATGCTTTGTGAAACTCGCGATACTGCAGGACCATCTGGACCAGCTCTGGGTCACCAGTGCTCACAGCTTCATGGAGAACTGGAAAACACACACAACGTGGTGTATTACAGAAAGAATGGCAAGATCTTTCAATTAAAAATCTTAATTTACATAAAAAAATACAAATAAAATGTATAATTAGCTGTTGAATTGAGGTTACGGTGCTGGAAGAAAAAAAGTGAAAGTTTATAGAAAAGCTACATACAGTTGTGTTCAAAATTATTCAACCCCCACTGAAATTGAGTGTTTTGGCCAGTTTGACATTGATTTTGATCATTCAGTCATCTTGCTTACAATTAAATCAAAGAGGCACGTGTAGGTCAGACAAATATAACATAACATTTATAATGAAATAACCACAAATGTCTTTTCTGTCCTCACATCATTATCAGTTTTATTCAACCCCCAAGTGACATTCAATCTTTGTACTTAGCTTTTAAACGTGAAGCATAGCTTGACACAAGTGTCTTACAGCGATCTACGGGTATCTTCGCCCATTCGTCATGGGTAAAAGCCTCCAGTTCAGTCACATTCTTAGGCTTGCGCACTGCAACTGCTTTCTTTAAGTCCCACCAGAGGTTCTCAATCGGATTTAAGTCAGGTGACTGCGATGGCCACTCCAAAATGTTCCAGCCTTTAATCTGCAACCATGCTCTAGTGGACTTGGAGGTATGCTTGGGATCATTGTCCTGTTGAAAGGTCCAACGTCTCCCAAGCCTCAGGTTTGTGACGGACTGCATCACATTGTCATCCAATATCTCCTGGTACTGAAGAGAATTCATGATACCTTGCACACGCTGAAGCTTCCCTGTACCTGCAGAAGCAAAACAGCCCCAAAGCATGATTGACCCCCCGCCATGCTTCACAGTAGGCAAGGTGTTATTTTCTTCATAGGCCTTGTGCTTCCTCCTCCAAACATAGCGTTGATCCATGGGCCAAAACAGTTCTAATTTTGTTTCATCAGTCCACAGAACACTATCCCAAAACTTCTGTGGTCTGTCCACATGACTTTTGGCATACTGCAGTCGACTCTTCTTATTCTTTGGAGACAGCAAGGGGGTGCGCCTGGGAGTTCTGGCATGGAGGCCTTCATTACGCAGTGTGCGCCGTATTGTCTGAGCTGAAACTTCAGTACCCACATCTGACAAATCTTTTCTCAGTTCCTCAGCAGTCACACGGGGACCTTTCTCCACTCTACGCTTCAGGTAGCGCACAGCAGTCGAAGTCAGCATCTTCTTTCTGCCACGACCAGGTAGCGTTTCAACAGTGCCCTTTGCCTTGAATTTGCGAATGATGCTTCCTATGGTCTGTCTTGGTATGTTTAACATCTTTGCAATCTTCTTATAGCCATTGCCCTTCCTGTGAAGAGTAATCACCTCTATTGTCTTCCTGGACCATTCTCTTGACTTCACCATGTTTGTAACCACACCGGTAAATGTCTAGAAGGAGCTGAGTATCACAGTCATTTTAAAGCTGCCTAATTGGTGCTTATTATGCTTTATTGCTGCTCCGTGACATCCACAGGTGTTTTCAATACCTGATTGAAAACACTTGAATGAACCTCTGTTCTACAGAGTGGTAGCCTTTAAGGCTAGGGACAGATGAGCGCATTTTCTGCGGCCACCGTCAAAATGTACGTCGATGCGTGCGCACGCATTTTTTCACGGAATACGCTTAAGTGGTCAGACGACCACAGTCGCACAGTCGCAGGTACTCACCAACGCAATTCTAGGGAAATCCGGCTGTTTGAACGTTATGTAGGCCGCACACTAGCAGCGTCTGACGTCTCCTAATCACGCACACACGCTGCTATGCGGCCGCAGCGCACTCTGTACGTCTGTAGCAGCGGTTTCACGTTCTGAGAAAAATGCGTTCATTTGCCGGTTGCGTGGTGTCGGCGCACTTTTGTACGCACGTACTGCGTATATTGGCCGTCATTGGCCGTTATGTGCTGCTACTGCCGCCGTGATTTAGTGCGCCTGCACGCGCGTTCCGACTGCCCCACTCTGACCCTAGCCTAAGGGGTTGAATAATTGTGTCAATGAAGAATTCACAAAAGAAACATTTACTACTGTATTACAAAACCAATTGATGTCATTTTAGTTGCATATGGTTCTTTAAAAAGTCCTTGTAGGATTTCATTCTGAATACAATTACAAATGTACACTAAATTCCCTAAAACCCTTTACAGCATTGGGGGTTGAATAATTTTGAACACAACTGTAAGCAGGTCAAACGTAGCGGTGTATAAATCATGAATGTAAAAGGATTTTGAAAATAAGAGTTTCAGAATACTCTGAGAAAACACTCTAAGGAAATACACCTCTTAGCACAGTACAGATTTTATTACTTCACTCCTTTTCCCAAATCTTGTTCTAAAACTTGAATATTCTTCCGAATTCTCTGGTAAACAAACTCCATTACAGTTGAGCAAATCATAGGCTGAATGAGCAAGAGCAAAAGATGACTTTCCTTAAATGGACTACACAGGTGAAACTCGAAAAATTTGAATATCGTGCAAAAGTTCATTTATTTCAGTAATAGAAACATATAAAATGTCGGCAGATAAGAACCTGTCGGCCCATCTAGTCTGTCCAATTACATGGATACTTTACCTGGATTTATCTTTTGTTTAGGATAGCCTTATACCTATCCCATGCTTGCTTAAATTCAATTACTGTTTTGGCCTCTACCACTTCTACTGGAAGACTGTTCCATGTATCCACCACCCTCTCAGTAAAATAATGCTTCCTGATGTTACTTTTAAACCTTTGCCCCTCTAATCTAAGACTATGTCCTCTTGTTTTGCTACTTTGTTTCCGTTTAAATATACTCCCTCCCTCTACCTTGTGGATTCCCTTTACGTATTTAAATGTTTCTATCATATCTCCTCTGTCTCGTCTTTTTTTCAAGCTGTACATGTTAAGATCATTAAGCCTTTCCTGGTAACTTTTCTCCTTCAAGCCGTACACCATTTTAGAAGAAAAAAATATATAGGGTAATATCCCACAAACTGGGTGTACACAGAATACACGTGGCAACTCCCAAAAGGTAAATGTAAATCAGCCCATCATCCTCCAAGGATTGCCATGCAGTAGATGCCCAAACGAAGTTGAATTGGTATCACATCAGTCCGATGGTACACGATCTCGGAATAAATAATAAACAAGGATGGCACCAAATTGTATATACCGTATTTTTCGCTCCATAAGACGCACTTCCCCCCCCCCCAAAAAAGTGGGGGAGAAAGTGTGTGCGTCTTATGGAGCGAATACTGCGCGTTGCAGTGTTCGGCTCCCTGCGAGCATCCGAAGCTATGGAGAGTCGGTGCTCGCCTGGGGGAACCACGTCACCAGCCGAGTTCTCATGAGATCGCAGCTGGTCATGTGGCTCCCCCAGGTGAGTGCCCAAGCTCCATGCCGCAGGACGCTCAGAGGGAGCCGAACACGCGGCGGCAGGTGGTGAGCTGGGGCCAGTATATCCCTGAGAGGAGCTGGGGCCAGTATATCCCTGAGAGGAGCTGGGGCCAGTATATCCCTGAGAGGAGCTGGGGCCAGTATATCCCTGAGAGGAGCTGGGGCCAGTATATCCCTGAGAGGAGCTGGGGCCAGTATATCCCTGAGAGGAGCTGGGGCCAGTATATCCCTGAGAGGAGCTGGGGCCAGTATATCCCTGAGGAGAGCTGGGGCCAGTATATCCCTGAGGAGAGCTGGGGCCAGTATAGGGGCACCAAAGAGAACTTCTCTTGTCTCTTCTCTTCACACTGGACTTCAAGCATCTTGCAGTGTGTGCCGCTCTATTCTTCCTCCATACTCTGGGTCCTTCGTTTCCAAATGAGATGCAAAAGTTGCTCATCAGAAAAGAGGACTTTGGACCACTGAGCAACAGATCAGGTCTGTTTTTATTTAGCCCAGGTAAGATGCTTCTGACATTGTTTCTTGTTCAGGAGCGGCTTGACAAGAGGAATACGACATTTGAAGCCCATGTCCAGGATCCGTCTGTGTGTGGTGGCTCTTGATGCACTCAGTCCACTCCTTGTGAAAGTCCAACACTTTTGAATGGCCTTTTCCTGACAATCCTCTCCAGGCTGTGGTTATCCCTGCTGCTTGTGCACCTTTTTCTTCTACACTTTTGCCTTACACATAACTTTCTATTAATGTGCTTTGATACAGCAGTTTGGGAACCTCCAACTTCTTTTGCAATGACCTTTTGAGGCTTTCCCTCCTTATGGAGGGTGTCAAAGATGGTTTTCTGCACAACTGTCAGGTCATCAGTCTTTCCCATGATTGTGATTCCTACTGAACCAGACTGAGAGACTATTTAAAGGCTCAGGAACCCTTTGCATGAGTTATGGCTTAATTAGCTGATTAGAGTGGGACACTTTGAGCCTAGAATATTGCACCTTTTCACAATATTCAAATTTTCTGAGATTGTGGATTTGGGGTTTTCATGAGCTGTAAGCCATAATCATCACAATTATGACAAATCACGGCTTGAACTATCTTGCTTTGCATGTAATGAGTCAATCTCATATATATTAGTTTCACCTTTTAAATTGCATTACTGAAATTAACTTTTGCACAACATTCTAATTTTGAGTTTCGCCTGTATTTAAGTCCATTTTTGCATACTTTAAAAAATGTAGATGAGAATGTAAGGAGATCTAAATACCAGCATATTACAGACACCAAACTGTTTTGACACCTGAGATACTGTTCATGCTGAGATGCTGAGCCTTACTGAGGCTCTCCACCCATTACATACAGCTATATGTTTTTGGTGGGGTGGGGGGGGGGGGGGAGGATAAAAAAAAAAAAAAAAAAAAAGACAATGTAGCCAGGTAAGAAATAAATCTAAAGAATGGGCCATCAACATGAAAATTGGAACTAGCCCTTTACCATTAAAATGAAACCTTCCAAGGGTAGGTTGAGGGACAAGCGGTGCAGATCTATATAGGAATTAATCACATGGCTTGATAAACTCATGTCAAACTGCAGCTTTCTCTTTAGATTTTTATAGAATTATCCAGAAATTTAAGAGCCAGAAGTAAAACTGTAGAATCTGTGGTTTCATAAAGCCCTGCACTCCTAAGTACTGGTGTACCTGTCCATCCCTCGCGGTTCTCTTTGGTGACATCGGCCTTGCTCCTTAGAAGAACTCTGGCTGATTCAAGGTGTCCCAGGGATACAGCAAGGTGAAGCGGGGTCCTTCCTCGTGGATCCAACTGCTCTATATCCTGTAAGGAAAACATGCCATTTGTTACTTTGAATTTAATCTGTGTAGATGAAAGACATTTATACAGCTCAGTCACATACTTGCTTTCCTTCAGAGACCCTCAGCATGCATTCTATGATTAACGAATACCATAACAACCATGAGATAGAGATCCCAGCATTTAGTTTTATGCATTTAAAAGGGATAATCTAGAACAGCGGTTCCCAACCACGGTCCTCAAGTACCCCCAACAGGTCAGGTTTTGAGGATCACCTTGATGAAATGCAGACTGAATCCTGCAATCAATGAGCAGATAAATCATATCACCTGTGCTGTGCTTCATATATATGGAAAACCTGGCCTGTTGGGGGTACTTGAGGACCGCGGTTGGGAACCACTGATCTAGAAGAGTAAAAAAACACCAGGAGGGGAAGAGAGAGTGGAGGATTATCCTATCCCCACCTGACTCCTTTTGTTTTAACCTCGCCTTGCTCCCCCGGAACACAGCAGCACATAAAGCACTGCCGGCTTCCTGTAAGCTGCAGATAGTCACATGACCACCGGGAAGCAGCAAATCCATTGGCTCTCTATGTCAAGTGAATTCAGAGCCATTGCTGCCTTTTAGGTCCTGAATTCTTTCCAGGAACCAGGAGGTCAGCGTTCTAGTACAAGGCGGGGCCAAACCAGATCTCCAAGACACACCCCCCCCCTTCTCCTGGAGGGGAGCGGTAGGGGGAGATGTGAGTGATCACAGTGGCTCAAATGCCCCTTTAAACACAGGAACCAATATACAGTATTCCCCCGCATATTCGCGGTTCGATAATCGCGGACTCAGTCATTCGCGGATTTTGCCGCTTACCACGTGGTAGCTCTCGCAAGAGTTTTGTTGGGGGGAAAGAACAGCACTAAGATGCCGCACAAACGCTCTGCTCCTTCTAAGGCTTCTACAAATGAAGCAAAACGGCAGAAGAAGTTTAAAACACTTCAGGAGAAGGTTGAACTGCTTGATTTACTCCGGGAGAAAAAAAGTTATGCTGCAGTAGCGTGCCATTACGGCATCAACGAAAGCACCGTACGCTACATAAAGAAGAACGAGGCAGCGATCAGGAGCACTGTAGCAGTAAGTTTCTGTGACAGTGCCAAGAAGGTAACAACTGTAAGAAATAAGAATATTGTCAGGATGTAATCTGCCTTGGCATTGTGGATCACTGACTGCAGGAAGAAAAACATCCCCTTGTATGGTAACATCATCCGTGAGAAAGCACGGACATTGTACCAGCAGTTTGCTACAGGTGCATAAAATCCAGGACCATCAACAGCACCGGACCCTCAAGATTTTCAAGTCAGTAAGGGCTGGTTCGATCGTTTTCAGAAACGATTCAATATTAAAAGTGTTTCTCTACATGGTGAGGCAGCATCTGCCGACACAGAAGCTGCGCAGAAGTACCCTGAGACCTTCAGGCACATGATAGAGGAGAAGGGTTACAAGCCTGAACAAGTTTTCAATATGGATGAGACTGGTTTGTTCTGGAAGAAGATGCCGTCCAGAACTTCCATCATGAAGGATGAAGCCAAAGCTCCAGGGTTTAAGGCCCAAAATGACAGAGTGACATTCATTATGTGTGGCAATGCTGCTGGTTACATGATGAAACCAGGCCTCATTCACAAGTCAGCGAACCCCAGGGCCTTCAAAACCAAAAATAAAAACCTGCTACTGGTCTACTGGATGCACAACCCTAAGGCCTGGATTACCAAAGTCCTAGGTTCTAACTGGTTCCACCAGTGCTTCATCCCTCAAGCTAAAGAATACCTCCACAATTTAGGCATGGACTTAAAGGTGTTGCTCATTATGGATAATGCTGGGGGCCACCTTTTGGATCTGTATTACGAGGGAGTCCAGATTGAATTCTTCCCTGCCAACACCACCTCCCTCATCCAAACTATGGACCAAGGTCTGATCCGTGCCTTTAAGGCTCTTTATACCCGCAATTCTCTCCAACACCTTGTGGATGCAATGGACACGGATGAGAACTTTACTATTGCAACGTGCCTTTCAGTCATCCAAACTGCTCTTAAGGAGATGAAAAAGGAAACCCTCAATGCATGCTGGAAGAAGCTGTGGCCAGAGTGTGCTCATGACTACAAGGGCTTGTCGCCTGAAGAAATTCAGCATGAAGCCGTCGACAAGGCTGTGACACTGGCAAAGATACTTGGTGGCGAAGGGTTCGAAGACATCACTCAAGATGAGGTCAACAATCTCATCGATACCCACTCTGAACCCCTGACGGATCAGGATTTGTTGGAGTTAACAGAGTCTGTCAGTGAAGAGGAGAAGGAAGTGACAGATCGCGAGGAAGAGGAGCAGGGCTTGACGTTGGAACGTCTGTCCCAGATTAGGAGAACCGCAAAAGAGTTGCAAGGGATGATTGAAGCATGGGATCCCCATATGGTTCGGGCTCTAAAAGTTAATAAGGGCATTGATGCTGCCATTCAAACATATAAAACAGTCTTCACCACCATGAAGAAACAACGACAGCAACTTCCCATTACAATGTTCCTCAAACCTATCAAGCAAAGCCAGCATGAAACCCCACCAGAAGACGACCTGTCAGAAGATACCACTGAAACACCTGAAGAATAGGAGCTGTAAATCCCCTGCTTTCATTGTACAGTATTATTGGTGAGTACCCATACATTTTACTGTATAGTACTCAGCGTTTTTTTGACGCATCCAAAATTCGCGGTGGTTGCTGGAACGTAACCCCCGCGAATTTCAGGGGAATACTGTATATTACTCAGGGTTTTCCATTTTCCTTTTAGGGAAGATCCGGGTAGGCTCTGAATATGAATACTTTATTTTTTTTTTTTTACACAATTCTTAAATTATATAAACAATATTTACCACAGAAAAAAAAAAAAAAAAAATCAAACAATTTCCACAGTGGTTCCCACTAAGAAAGGGAATTTCTGTTTGTATTAGCTCTTTGCTTATATTTATGTGTTTGCACAGTTGCTTAACCAGTCTGTTATTTTATGTACAGTACATTCATGGCAGTGCTGTCATTTGCTTGGATCCCACTGACCTTATTCTCTGAAAAAGAATTTATAAAAATAAAAAAAAAAAGGACTGGGACGCTGCACATCTACCCAGGACAGCTTTACAAAAAAAAAAATAAAAAAAAAATGAACAAGACCGCACATAAGGAATCACTCAATGTATCATCCTGCAATCTAACACTAATGACTAGCTGAGCCGGAAGCCGACAGTGACAGAACATGCTCCTAAAGAACCACTATTTACACTATTCCATCGAAACAGAAATCCGTCTGATATAAAGAAGAGGATGGGGCAGAAATGATCCTATGGCGTAAATCTGAACAAGCTACCCAATTGGATGCAAAATTCCTTAAATCCCTAATACATAAGTGGTTATTCAAAGAGACGAATTGGCCATCAAATGGTGAATTTCACAGCAATTCGCCAAATATTGGCGAATTGCCAGCGAAATACGGTGCAATTCAGCAGCAGTGAAATTCCCCATAGAGAAGTAACGGTTAATCTTATTCAGTGAACGCTGAAATGGAGATTTTCAGTGGTTTTGTTCAACAGGTGAATCTCAGATCTATATATTTTTTTACATAGAAACCTATCTATCTGCTTCTATAAAATTTTTATTCCATTGTTTATTCATTTGCAGCCTCTTAATTTTTTTGGGGATTTTGCAGCAAAATTTTTGGATTCCAATTTTTTTTTTTAAAGGCTTTTTTTTATTCTGTAACAGACCTTTTTATTGTTATTCATAGGTCCTTATATATTATTACATGCATTAGGTTGTTTTTTTTAAAGCCTTTGAAAAGCGCTGTGCCGTTTTTGTTGGTTTCTTTTCATATTCTTTATTTGTAGAAAGAACTCCTACAATAAAAACAAAAAAAATACAAAAATGAAACAAAAAAGAAAAGGAAAATGATCACACAGGACCAATAAATGGACGCAATAGTCGAGGGAAAAGTCGCTAATGACCGTCATAATGCGAGAGCGAAGAAAAAAAAAAAAAAATAAACAGGGCAGGGGTGGCAATGTGAAAAGGACCACCCTTATATGTGTGAGAGTGGCGTTCAACAGCACACCCCTAAACCTCTGCAGGGGTCCAGAGAGCCGTAGGGTAGGCCACAGGGCCAAAAGGCGGCGAGAGCCTATGTAATCACCTAATGGCACATCCGGGGAAAAACTCTGTACAGGGGAGGGACGGAGGGACCGTGTGAACAAGGTGGCCAGGGAATTGGGCCACCCCTTCCAATCCACCGGTATGGAAAGGTTTCATTTAGGAACCCACGAACATGCAGTCTCCAATGTGGTGGTGCACCATCTTGCTGGGAAGTGATGCTTGGTGACCGGTGGATTGGAAGGTGTGGTCCAATTCCCAGACCACCTCGTTCAACAGATATCACTCCCCTCGACTTCTTTCTATGAGGTCATGTTAAAGATATGATGTATGGAACAAAAGGTACGGGACATCACTAATCTAAAGCAGAGGATCACTGATGCCATTGCCACCATTGATGAGGATATGCTACAGCGAACATGGCAAGAAATTATTTTGTAATAATTTTCACCTGTCTTTTCCTTTGCCTTTGTAATAATTTTTTTGAAATTGTAGAGACTTTATCGACACCCTGTATAACATTTTACCTCTTCTAGAAATTTTATTTTACTGGGCATGGGAATCCCTGGTGGCCCAGCAAGGAGATAGTGTTCCCTGGTGCAGGCCATACTAAAATCGATACCTCAGAGATGAGCCAGAGTGCACTGACCGGTCCCTAGATGCCCACAGTGAAAATTGTTGGTATCTTGGTTGACCAGACCAGGGTGACAGGGAGAAGCCCTTACGTCTTTGACACTTAAAGTTTGCGGACAAGTTAAATGGTTTGAGCTAAAGGCTGAACCTGATGGAGGAATGTCTTTTGTAAGCCTATGTAACGATGTAGCATGCCGCATGTTAGCGGAGTTGGGGGAGATGTGCAGCCGACACATGGTCGCAGAGCTCCCGCATCCCAGACAATGACTGCAGTGTGGGCAGCCCCTGTGGCATCTCCTCTGTTGGTAGAGGCTCCCGGCAGCAGCTCCAATTAGGTATCCCCACTTGGGTGACGAGGCAGCCGGGTTCCAGGCCATGATCCCAGCATATGGAAGCAGGCCTGGCGTGATGCCCTCAGCTCAGCGGCCACACCTTCCACCAGTTGGGGGGAGTTCCCCCACAGGGATTGGTCGGGGGCAGTGACAGCAACCTCTGGGGGGGGGGTGACCTTGGGCTAGGTATCAGTGCTTGCCTGAGACCTGAGCCACTGCCCATCCTCTTGGGGATAGGCTGATTATATAATCCGGGCTCACCTATTCTCAGGTATGGTCTACACAAGTTATTCACCTATTTGACAGTTGCTTGTCCCTACGTTCCTGAAGCGACCTATTGCTTGTACAACCACTCTTTTGCCTGACGATTTCCCGGATACATCGCAAACGCCTCCTTGGTACTGCATACCGAGATCCACCTAGCCGGTTATCCCTCAACAAATTAGCATAAAAAATGGTTTGAGCCTTTTATAGCAGGGTTAGTTGTGCCCGCTGTGGAGAAACTAAATGCTTTGTTTCAGCTAGGGCTGAAACTAACGATTATTTTCATAAAATCGAAAAACATAAAATAAAAAAATTAAAAAAACAAAAAAACAAAAAAAAAAAAACGGCCAACTAATAGAATAAAAAGAAATAAAAAAAAAAAAAAAATCAGTACCATTTTTTTCGTTTATTTAAAATAATTTAGTGAACAAAAGGAGTGTTTATAAACAAACTTCAAAATAAACACACACTTTACATTAACACTACAAAACTGTACAATATTAAAGCAGCAGAACAAAAACCAAACATTCTGAAAACGAGGTAAACTATCACAGTCCCAGAAAGTTAGCATTGGAATGTAAAAATGTTAGCATATCCACATGTTCAGGGCTGAGGCCGGCTCTCTTTTTGCTAGCAATGTTGCCTGCAGCAGAGAAGAGGCGTTCTGATGGCATTGAGGTGCCTGGGATACACAAGTAGCATTTCGCGAGTTTTGCCAAGGTTGGGTATTTTTCTTGGTTACCCTTCCACCAGTTCAAAGGGTTTTCCTCCTTAGCAAGGGGTCTCTCCATGAAATAATCTTGCACTTCTTTCCTCACTTGGTCATGGATAATATGCTCCTCATGTTGCCCCTCTTGAGGCTCTTCTTCACTACTGCCTTCAGACTCCAGGAGTGAGTCAAGTAGTGATGCAGATGTTGAGGGCTCAGCAGTTCTAGTCACAGTTGAAGTGGTTGCTTCTTGCCGGAGCATCTCCCTTCTCACAACAAAGTGCTTCTGTCTGCACATCTATAATTTGTTCTGGTGTTAAAAATTTAAGTCTTCTAAATCTTGGGTCCAGAGCAGAAGAAAGAATTACAGTATTTGGGACCTGTTCAAAAAGGATTCTCTTCCATCTGCTCTGTTGCTATGGATTGGAAATTCTTCACTGGAGAGGACTCAAAGGACACACTCTCATTAGAACGCAACAGTCCCTTCACAAGTGCAGGCACTGAAGATATAGGAATAGAGTTTTGTCCACTCATAAATACAGTAGCGCATTCAAAGGGTTTAAGGGCAGTGGAAAGTTCCTCAAGAATACTCCACTGGTCTGATTTTAGATCCAGATAATGTTTGCCCCTTTGTGTAATTGATGGATCAGAAAGAGTCGCAGTTACTGGCCACCTTTGTTCAAGGAGTCTGCTAACCATGTAGTAAGTGCTATTCCACCTGGTGCTCACATCCTGAAGAAGCTTATGCTCAGGTGTACCCATCTGCCTCTGCTTCTTCAACTTGCTGCTGGATAGCTCACTTTTTTTAAAATGCTCAACAAGTCCTCTTGCAGCACCAACAGCTCTCTCAATCCCTGAATTCCTCATTGCAGCACCGATCACCAGCTGCAAGGTGTGGCCAATGCAGCGGATACTGGTCCACCCATGCTTGTCCTCCAGGATTTTTGAAGCAGCCACAATATTTGCACCGTTATCATGCAGATTGGCAATTATTTTTTGAGCTGGAACTTCAAACTTTGCAACAACTTCAACCATTCTGCAAGGTTTGCTGCTGTATGCCGGTCTTCCAGAGGCATGGTAGTGAGGAAAACCGACTTCATCATCCAATCATCACCTATGTAGTGGCATGTAATGCCAAGATAAGCTTCAATTGCTATACTTGTCCAAATGTCTGCAGTAAACGCAATTCTGCTCTCATTACTGCTGATTAGGGCTGCAACTAACAATTATTCTCATAAATCGATTAGTTGGCACCGATTAATCGATAATGGAAATAGTTGACAACTATTTTAATCATCGATTAGTTGTTTCAGCCCTATTTTCAGCTCTCAAATCACCCTGGAGAGACAAAAAAGCTCCAAATAGAAGATCCAAACCTCACTGTAACAGAGTTAGAACACTTTGCTGCTGCATTACAACAGCCAGGCAGAGGCCAAAATACAGGGAGCGCTCCTGGATCACTCACTGCTGTCCCCGGATAACATTCACGAGCTTATAATGACTGAAAATACCTGTACAGTACAGATACAAGAAGCTAATGTTACTTCAATATATAGGCATTATGCCACAGATTTTTATATTCTATTGGTATTATTTGGTGGAAGCTGCATTGCTAATAACCTTATGATCACTACAAATCCCCAGAGATCTGACCATTTTTATTATTTATCTTTATCAGTTACTGTATCTAACACAAAGGCCATGTCTGCCTGTATGCTGATAATGCAGAACTCGTGTGACATCGTGCAAGATAAGAGACACCATTTAGTTTAGAATCTTTAATTTCAGCAATATTTCGGGCAAGTATAAAACGAATACATAGAGTTAAATAAATGAAAATTTGCTCAAAGAACAATTTCTGTGCAGATTTTCTATTTTACTTATATTCTAATTTTGACAATGTTCATTCTCTTTTTTATTTACCCATCCAGCGGCTTGTCGGCGCTGTGTGCGGCAGCTAGTCGGCTGCGTCTGGCAGCCCTCTGGCAGGTTTGGGGAGGTTTACAGGATCAGATCCAATCATGTATCTGATCAGATAGTTGTTGCCGGATTTAAAAAGCCACAAAACTGCCGAAATTATATCACTGTGGGGACCCTGCGGTGAATACAAAACTCACTGCAGAGTGGGGAAATCTCATTCCCTGAAGGATGGGGAACAACAGCACCGAAATGTCAGCGACATTTCGGTGCTCTGTGAATAAGCCCTTAAGAAGAAGAAAAAAAAAGTAAAGAACGTGACCAGAAGGAGGGAGAGTGATGGTGACTGGGAGAAGAAAGAGCATGACGACCAGAAGAAAGAGCATGACGACCAGAAGAAAGAGCATGACGACCAGAAGAAAGAGCATGACGACCAGAAGAAAGAGCATGACGACCAGAAGAAAGAGCATGACGACCAGAAGAAAGAGCATGACGACCAGAAGAAAGAGCATGACGACCAGAAGAAAGAGCATGACGACCAGAAGAAAGAGCATGACGACCAGAAGAAAGAGCATGACGACCAGAAGAAAGAGCATGACGACCAGAAGAAAGAGCATGACGACCAGAAGAAAGAGCATGACGACCAGAAGAAAGAGCATGACGACCAGAAGAAAGAGCATGACGACCAGAAGAAAGAGCATGACGACCAGAAGAAAGAGCATGACGACCAGAAGAAAGAGCATGACGACCAGAAGAAAGAGCATGACGACCAGAAGAAAGAAGGGGAGAGTGTGACAGTAACCTAAAATAAGAAAAAAATAAATGTTGAGTGACTGAGGGGAAAAGGTGGAGGGAGAGCCAGTGACATGGAAAGTAGGGGTAGAATAAAAGCAAACAAGAAGGGGAAAACGAAGAAACGGATGGAGAAGAATGAAGGGGAAGAAACGGTATGTGAGCAGAAAGAGAAAGGGGTGAATGACAGCAACCAGAAGAGAAGAATTGGGAGAGTGAGCAGAGGCATTAAACGCGTTGAGAGAGAACATTTGGACCAGTGCCAGAGGTTTCACTGGTTCCACAAAGCCAACACATGACGTTTAGTCAGGTGATGGAGCCACCCACTAATATACCACCATGTCACACAGATTAAAGTGTCTTTATCATGGGCACAAAAAAAAGCAATACGATACTTGCATTTATAGTTCCCTCCCACGCTATATCTGAGGAAGCAGCTGCTGCAAGCACAGTAGTGATGGCGAACTTTGGTGACACCAACGCTTTGGAACTAGATGTCCCATGATGCTTTGTCAGACATAAGGCTAGCAGAGCATCAAAGGATATGTTGTTTTATAGACTATAGGACTGCATGTGGTGGCCATCAGTCACCAACTGAGTTGCATGCACTGGCGCACAACAACAGGGAGGGACAATGCAAGTTGATCTAAAATAAAAATAAAAAAGTAGCGATTCAATGTTGTTTTGGCCATGACAGGTGCACGTTAACCCTTTGCTGCCTGGCAGGTTGTGTCTGTCGGTGGGGCTTTAAAGCTGACAGTGCTTAGTACACCTTGTTTTCTGCGACGGGCCCCTCCTCCGGCCCACTGATGTGCATCATTGGCAGCAAGAGGATGGCCTAAGTTGAGGCCGTCCCGTGGCAACTAAAGGCTTGCGACACGAGCTGACTGGTGAGCTGCGTGAAGGAGACCCACTGAGTCTAACGGGACGTATTATGCCACCCCGCGACGTCAAGGCCCACCCGCCACAGGGATGGCATAGTAAGTGTAGCTGCCGGTAAGGGATAAAAGGAAGGAGGTGTGGGAGAAGGAAAGGGGAGCAGTGACCTGACACTTACCGGGGACCTACTAAATGGAATGAGCACAGACTTTATCAGGGTATTGGAATGCCCCTAGAGGATGATGGGACAGAGCGGAATGGGCATTCCACTACCCTGTTAAAGCCTAAAGGCCATTCCGTCACTCCTTTTTAGTAGGTCCCCTTACAGGTCTATTCAATAAAGGTGAAACTCAGAATGACTGGAGAATGGAAAATTCTAGGTCAAAATAGCCAAACCTGAAAAATTCTCCTATTTATTTCACTTTCCAAATCAGCTATTTTTGTCTAGATTATTCTTTTCTCCTGAATTTCACCTTTAGACCTGTAAATCTTGCATGCCACATTCCCTGCAGCAAAACAAGCCTCTGGGTTGGCCAGATGATAGCTAGCCTTCACAATACACCATTTCTGTCCAGGCAGGGAAGATGGTCAGCCTGTGACCCATTGTGTGTGGGTGTCCATGTATACAGGGGTCTGACCAGTTGACCGGTGCCCAGAGCGCCCAGCTGAGGACTGGCAAAGCATTAAAGGGAGCTGCAGGCTCTGCCTCGGGCCTGGCTGTATCACACAGAACTGCAAGACTCGCCTTGGAGGCATAGGACAGGCCGCACAGGGAGCTCCCTCCTCGGTCTCCTTCCAGGGAGCAGCACACAGCTCGTGCAGCGCTTACCTTGCCGAGCAGCTCACTCTCCAGCGCCCGATAGTCGTTATTCCAGACGTGGACGTGCAGGGGGAAGGCGGCCGGCGGTTCGGCCTCGGAACTCATGCTGTAGGGATTCTCTCTCCCCTCTCTCACGGTTCGGCCAGGCCCGGAGGACACCGGAATCTCCGCGGATACAACTTTTCAAAACAGGGAAGCGACGGGCGGCTCACCCCGGGAACCTGAGGGGGTGCGACATCACAGCAGCTCTGCGGCGCACACAGAGGGCGGGGAACCACCCGGCCCACATCCGCGGCGCGGGGAGGCTGACAGAATGCTGCTCAGCCCTGTGCCACCCGCACACTATCCGGCTGCCGGAGCACCGACACCATCACCTGACACGGGATACACCCCCGGGAGGCGCTGCACATGGTACATTCCAAGGATGGTACCCGGCTCGTACTATTAATTAAGGGGGATGCTTACATAGCGCGTTGATACAGAACTCGCCTGTGAACGGGAAATAACGGAGAGGCCTCCCTTACACTAGTGTTACTTGCATCTGGACACGGCCTGGGGGTCTCCGACGCAACTTACTTTGCCGGGTGTGAAAGTGAAAGCACCGTGCACACCCCCACACCTCGCTATCTCATAGACTATTCCAGAGCAGGAGGCGCATTGGGTCATCGAAAGGGAAATCAATCGCTACCCACGAAATACGCCATGTTGCGCAATATTTACGCAGCCTTCAGAGAAACAAATGGCGAAAAAACGTTCGGTCAGATTAACAGCCGCACTGAGCGCCTCCAGACCCTATTTTTCTTCGAGGCAAGTGTGTGACGTGAAACTGAAAGTTTGCGTTCCAAGCAGAGTATGTCAAGCCTCGCTTTCGTCGCGTTGCTAGAGTCCATAGGTCAGACAAAGGAAGAACTGCAAGAAGACGAAGAATACAAATCGAGACTTGTCAGGCGTAAACTGTGCAGGAAAAGAGACCCTTGTTGTACTAGTAGTCCTCCATCTGTTTTCCTTTTTTGCAGTGCTGTCTATGGTTGCTAGATCCGCCATGTTTTCATGAAAAATGCCAACCTGCAGCACGTAGAATCCATATGCTACAGGTAACAAATCAAAAAGAATTGCAAAGCCTCCTTCCTGCAGCATTTGAATTATACATGCTGCAGGGCAGTGCTTTCCCTGTGTTCACCCTCTGCATGAAATAATAATATGTGTCCAGGAAAACATGACCAATCTGGTAACCCTAGTGTTGTCAGTGCTACAAGCTCCTGTCATGGCCCGGGAAAGTGGGCTCATTTTTTTTTTCCTTTTTAATTTAATAGAGAATCAATCCAAATACATCTGATGCATGTTCACTTTGGTATTAGCTGCTGCTCTGAAGTGAGGCTGGGTGTTGTTGTGCCTCACTAAACACATTGCAGCAACTTGAGCTAGAGCTGAATTGACTTCTGGACTCTAGTGGTCAGGAGCCAATCAGCATCCAGCTTAGCACTGCAACTACAATTGCTTCTGTAGCAAGTGCAAATTTATCCCTGTGAGGGCTGAATTGCACCACAGGGCTCTGCTGCAATTTGAAAAGCACTCACAGCAGCTTAGGAGCTGCATGCGCAACTGTATTCAGACTATTTGTGCTGACACATTTTAATAAAGGAAGTTGTTTCCTCTTAAAGTTTAGCTGTCACCTCTGTGGCACACGGCAGGAAAGAGTGACAGCTCTGAGCAAATACTCCTCAACCCAGTGCGCCCCATTGACTGCACGCTGATACCGCCGCTGGGGGCCAATCATCTAGTGCTGCATGACAGCTCTTTGCAAGCCCAGGGTGGGTCAAATATGGGACATCTCAGCACTGGCAACATTTAAGTACCAGTTGCAATATCACATCAAAGGATGAACTATTGCACTGAACTTTAAAAGGTGTGTGATAGCCGCCCCCTGATAGGATATCGCAGACAAAGTGCTCCAGGGTGTCAGGAACCTGGCGCTGAACCCCTGGCAGCTCTCAAGTGGTGCCTATTACCTGTACTGGAATCCAGCACACAACCAGTTAACCACATGACACTTACCTGAATAAAGGGCTAAGCCCCCCCTCCTCACCTTGCTTCATCATTGACCCTCAAATACTCCTATAGTAAAGAACTATTCTGATCTGCTCCTGCTACAACCTTTATAGACCCTGGATTACGACCTGACCACTCTTTCAGGATAACCCCTTAATACTGCGCCTGGATTCCCCGTGTCCCTTCTATTACCTGCTGCACCCTTGTGTCTACCATCCCAAGGTACCTTCAGTCTCCTTGTGTCCCCCCTCAAGACCCCTGTTGTATACAGGCTTCCTGGTTCCTCTCCAGTATTCCCATATCCTCCTGAGGTGCGTTCAGTTCCTCAGAAGCTGCTGAATTGCTACATTGCAGTAGTTCAGTTTGCTGCAGCAGTCGCACTGAACGCTTTGGCTGTGAATATGGAAGCGAAAGGGCAGTTGATTGCTTAATGAAAGCTGCTGTTTCTGCAATATCCACTGTTGTCCATTTTATTACCACTTTAGTGCTGATATTTACCATGTTCCAATAAATATTTGGTGTTTTGGTCCACCAAAACCTCAAGCTGAACATTTCCTTATTGGAGACGGCCATCTTTCCCACGTCACACTCTGCTACTCTGCAGCACCTCTCTACTTAGCTCTGCAAGTGCTAAGTTAGCAGTGCTGAACTGCAGCACAGCATTCAGTGCCAAGTTGCTAACTAAACACTTGCAGCGGCTGAGTAACTGAATGCACCTCTGGGCTCTGCAGCCTTAGGCCGCCATCAGACAAACGCAGTGATCACGTCCGTGTTGCCGCACAGTTTAACGTCCGTTGTAGGATAAAATGATCAATAGAGACCAACACACGAAGTACGTGCGTACAACGCACGTGGCAAACAGACGCAAGTTAGGCAAGAACGTAAAACCGCTAGATGGACGCGCAGAGTGTGCCACGTCCGTGTAGCATTCTGTGTGAGTGATGAGGAGATGTCAGGCACAGCGCATTTGCGACGTCCAGCACCTTGACGCACACAATGGCTTTACATATCCTTTTCAAATTTTTATAATTTTTCATATTAATTTTGTTTCCCATAATTCCCTTTTTTTTTCTCCGTCCGTCAACAAAAACGGACCGTGTGCTGTCTACAGTATCTTCCGTCAGTACGTCCGTCGTGCACGCACGCAGAGTGCGCTCAGACTGCGTTCGTCTGACATTAGCCTTACTGAGAACTCCAGCCTCATTGTGATTCCCATCACACTCAGCCAGCTCCTGATATACTGGTTCTTGCAGTCCACTACCCTCCACCCATCCTGAGTGATCAGTTCCCTGCATATTGGGCTCAAACCGCCAAACCTCTGTGCCACCCCGGTTCCACACCTGACACAGGGCAGTATAAGTGCACTTTAAATGGATTGGTTATTTATTTATAAAGGATTTTACCAGGAAGGATACATTGAGATTTCTCTCGTTTTCAAGTATGTCCTGGGTTTGAGAACATTGAGTGGTTACAGAAATACAAAATAGTAAAATGCAAGATATTAACTCAGGACCAAATATACAGATTAACAGAAAAATAAATATGGAGGAAATGTAGTCATTATGTTACATGTTTACAGGTGCATTTTGTATTGAGGTATGCTAATAGGGAGCTCTTAAGGGACTTTAGACTGGGGGAAGATTTGACGGCGTCTGGGAGGTTATTCCATATTTGCGGTGCTCTGTAGGAAAATGCGGATCGAGCCATTTTCTTTTTGTATTGCGGTATTGCAAGTAAGGTGCTGGTCCTGGATCTGAGGTTATAGGATGAGGGAACTGCTGGGGGAAGCAGCATATTCAGGTAGGGTAGGGTAGGGTAGGGTGGATACATGGAACAGTCTTCCAGTAGAAGTGGTAGAGGCCAAAACAGTAATTTAATTTAAGCAAGCATGGGATAGGCATAAGGCTATCCTAAACAAAAGATAAATCCAGGTAAAGTATCCATGTAACTGGGCAGACTAGATGGGCCGAAAGGTTCTTATCTGCCGACATTTTTCTATGTTTCCCAGAAAAGCTCTTAAACACCAGGTTGGAAAGGTGAAGGGTGCGTCTAGAGTCCAGCAATGGCCAGTTTAGTTCTTTTAACATGTCACAATGGTGGGTCATGTAGTTACATTGTAGCACAAAGCGACAGAATGAGTTATACAATGTAGTAAGTTTCTGGAGGTGTGTTTGCGGGGCGGCTGCATACACTACATCTCCGTATTCAATGGCTGGCATAAGCATTTGTTGTACAATCTGCTTTCTTACCGCGGGGCTCAGGCAGGATTTGTTTCTGTACAGGGCACCTAGTTTGGGGTAAAGTTTAGATGAGAGTTTTTCGATGTGGGGGCCAAAAGATAGATTTGGGTCTAACCACATACCTAGGTATTTGAGAGAGGTGACTGTGGTCAGTGTGCCGTTTGATTTTGTCCCAACACATAGATGGGGTGTTTGCAATTTGTGTAGTTTAGGTGCAGTTCCAAAGAGCATTGTAACCGTTTTGTCAGTATTTAGAAAAAGTTTGTTATTTGCTATCCACTTTTCTACCCCTGTGTTCTGGTTTGCTGTGTGCTATATGTGTCCCCCTCCTCTCTTGGGTTTCCAGCAGGTTGAGGAATAATGTCCAGAAATATAGCAGAGGGTATACGAGGAAAGTCTATGACACAGGAGGGAATATCAGGCAAGGTCTTCAAAGGTAGCTGTGCAGTGATGCAAGGCCAAGACTTCAATGAGGAAGCAACGCCTATATACTGGAGAATTGACAGCAAAATACGTGTAATTCGCCGGCACCGAAACTACCCCATAGACTATCTTGTCTTATAAAGGATTTTACCAGGAAGGATACATTGAGATTTCTCTCGTTTTCAAGTATGTCTTCTATTCACAGAACACCAAACTGCACCAAAATTACATCGAAATGCCCAGATTTTCAGTGTTTCAGTTCGACAGGCGAATCCCATAGGATTCAATGAAAAAACATAATATCTTAATTTCTTTTTAACCACTTCGATGCTATGGACGCGCTCAGTGCGTCCAACCGCATGTCACGTTCCATGCGGTGGACGCGCTGAGCGCGTCCAGCCTTTGGGGTCAGCGTTCGGCCGGGTTCCGGCCGATCGCTGGCCCCCCCCCCCCGGTGCGGGCTGACATCCTCGATGTCAGCCCAGCATCCGGAACCGCCGCCGGGCTAATTAGGTGTCATCGCGGGGGCGCGATGACACCTAATTCAGGCGCCCCCCCCCGCATGTGCGGAGGAGGCGCCTGAAAGGGAGGGGGGGAGGTCCTTCGAACCTCTCTCCCGATCGGCGGCGTTGCGGGGGTTAACCCAGGCACCATTTGGAAGGGCACAGCCTGCCCTTCCAAATGGTACCTGGCATTAACCCCTGGGGAGCCGGATCACGAATCGGCGCTGAAAAGCGCCGGTTCGTGATCCTTTCCCGGAGCTGGCCTACATCTTGGATGTTGGCCAAGCCTCCAGGAACTCCCCCTGAGGACTGGCGTCATCGTGCATAGCACGATGACGCCAGTCCTGGAGTTAACCCCTAGCTGCCACCAATGGTGGAGATAGGGAGTTCCAATGAACTCCCTATCTCCCGATCCGTGGCAGCTAGGGGTTAAAGTTTGGTATTGTTGGATCGGCCAGAGCATGGCCGTTCCAACGATACCAAACACGAAAGTGAAAAATTTGTAAAAAATAAAAAAAATTAAAAATAAAAATAAAAAAATATTTTAAAAAAAATTATAAAAAAAAAAATAAACAAATTTTTTTTCTTTTTTTTGGTTTGTTAATGCAGCAATATTGTTCCCATTTCAATTATAATGTGAACAATTATGCTGCACTAATGATTTTTGTATGCGGTGCGTTTGTTAAAAATCGTGTAATTTTCCCCAAAAAAAAATGTAATGAGACCCCATCTCTAATTTTTTTAACAAGCGCACCCCATACAAAATATAACCGCAATTGCTCGCATGTTAAAATGTGAAAAAAAAAAAACTTTACACATTGTAAATTATTGAAAAATCATATTTTATTGCATTTTTTGTTATAATATACAGACAGGTCATGACGTATACATATAATAATGACATATTATGAATCTGCCGAGTCTGACGGAAAGAACGATATATAATATGTCTGGGTCATATACTAAAATAAGCCTTCAAAACACGTTTAAACATGATGAGCGAAACCGGTAAAAATGAGCTCAGCACAGAGGCGGGAAAAGCCTCAGCAGCGAAAGGGTTAAAGACCGTTTATTCATTTACTTTTCAGCAAAAAACACATTTCTTTTAGAAAACATTTTCGTTTATATTTTTTAAAAGACTTTTATTTTCTAATAGACTTTATTATTTTTTTTTATACATTTTTTCATGATTTATACTCCTATTAGGACTGGAGACTTGATTTGTTTTTTGCCGAATTCGCACATGCCAATCCAGCGCAATTCAGAATGGAATCTCCGAAATGCAGTGAAATAGCCTGACGCGCAAAGCACTGAAATTGCAAGCAATTTCAGGGCTTTGTAAGTAGACTGTTCTAGAAATGTGAAACACCTTTGCTGTGGTACACTATTGTGCCACAAAGGTTTCTCCGTTGCGACATGGGAATTTGCTGTGCAATGGCATAAGAGGGTGTGGGAGTAAGACAGAGGCAAAAAGAGAATACATGAAAGAATGAAATCGAGTCACAGCGACACAAAGTATTTTTGAGTTGTTGGACAAAGACCTTACAGTAAATTAAAAGCGTAACACGTTAATTCTCATTTTCAATGATAAAACATATCCTTACAAATCTGCTCGTGCACATTGACAAGTTTTTTTCCCTCATTGATCAGCTTCCTAGGCAAAAGGTTGGGTGTCACCCTTTGACAGCTGTCCAAAGCAGAGAGCTTCCCTCCATCTGCTATTTTATCAATCAGCAGGGGTTATGAACGGCACTGCATAAGATGTGCATATGTGATCTCCATTGCTTCTTGGTGCCCTCGAGGCGTATCTGATTAGCTGTATGTGCACTAGATGTCACGGGGGCACCATGGATGAGCCGAGGTGGGGCCCATATTTGGGGTTAAAGGCCCAAAAGGCAGGAGACCCCACTGACTATATACATATAACCAGTAGAGAGGCAGGCAGGAGGTGAGTACACCATAAGGATAGGCAGATGCTCCTGCACAGCACAACCAAAGGAAAGAAATACCTAACTCTGACAGGCCAGTCCTTAAAGTAGCCAGATCTATCCTAGGAGGAGATGACACATGGCAGTACAGGGACTCAGGACAATCAGAGTATAACAGATAACCGAAGGGTCAAAGCATAAACATAGTCAAAAAGAGTAGCTGTGGTTGGTACTCAGAGTAGTCAGCACAGCAAGGGTTAAAGCACACAGAATAGTCAATAGGGATAGCCAAGGTTGGTACACAGAACCCACACAGGAGCAGGAAGGGTTTGACGCAAAGGAGAAAAATAAACAAAAATAAAATACAAAAGACGACAAGGAAAACCGATAACCAGAGGACAAAGCAAAGGCAAATGAAACAAAAACAAGACAAAGGGAAACAGAGGAACAAACGGAACAAAAATTAAGTAGAACAAAATATAAAAGCAAATCAGAGGAGCTTGCTAACAGCAGGATCACAGACAATCACACTAGAAATGACTCAAATCAAAGCGTGTAGCACGATGGGAGAAACACCAATATGTAGGGGGTTAGTTAAGGGCTACCTAAGAGCTAGCACAGACAGGTGATCCTCAGGAGAGCTTGTAGTAAAGGAATGCAGGAATAGCAGGGCACAATCTAATAGCTGGCTTGGATCAGCCCATATACAGGGACCAGGGCTGGAATCGTGACACTATATTGAAGACAGCGCTGTATTTCGGCCTAGGCCAACAAGGCCTAGGGTGGCAATTTACAGGGGGCGTTGCCCCGCCGCTCAGTGGGACCTGCTGCCCCGCCACTCGGCGGGACCCACTGCCCTGCCGCTGGATCAGAGGGACCCGCCGGACATGAGAGCTGCGAGCTGCGCTGCAGGGAGGAAGTGGTCATATGACGTCACTTCCTCCCATGCGCCCTCCACCTGCCAGAGCAGATGCGGGAAGAGAGGTGACTCCGCCGCCAGCGCACAAAGCCTCCCAGGTCTAGTAAGTGAAAGAAAGAGGAGGGGGGGAGTAAATGAAAGAAAGAGAGGGGGTAAATGAAAGAAAGAGAGGGGGTAAATGTAAGAAAGAGAGGGGATAGTAAATGAAAGAAAGAGAGGGGAGAGTAAATGAAAGAAAGAGAGGGGGTAAATTAAAGAAAGAGGGGCGGTAAATGAAAGAGAGGGGATAAATGAAATGAAAGTGGTGGGGTTAAATGAAATAGGTGGGGGGGTTAAATGAAATGCAAGAGGTGTTTTTTTAATGAAATTGGTGTGGGGGGTTAAATGAAAGAGGTGGGGGGATTAAATGAAATGAAAGAGGTGGAGGGGTTAAATGAAATTGGTGTGGGGGGTTAAATGAAAGAGGTCGGGTTAAATGAAAGAAGTGGGGGTTTAAATTAAATGAGTTTGAGTTTTATTGCTGTGGAACTCTGATACGCTCATACACAGCGCACATTACTGTGAGTTTTATTGTTTTGGAGCTCTGATACGCTCATACACAGCGCAGGTTTCTAGGGGTTTTATTGCTGTGCAGCTCTTACACGCTCATACACTGCACATTTCTGTGGGTTTTATTGCTGTGGAGCTCTGTGATACGCACATACACAATGCACCTTTCTGTGGGTTTTATTGCTGTGCAGCTCTGTGATACGCTCATACACAGTGCACCTTTCTGTGGGTTTTATTGCCGTGCAGCTCATATACGCTCATACACATTTCTGTGAGTTCTATTGCTGTGGAGCTCTGATACGCTCATACACAATGCATGTATCTGTGGGTTTTATTGCTGTGCAGCTCTGTGATACGCTAATACACAGTACACCTTTCTGTGGGTTTTATTGCTGTGCAGCGCTTCTACACACTGCACATTTCCGTGAGTTCTATTGCTGTGCAGCCCTGATACGCTCATACACAATACACGTTTCTGTGGGTTTTATTGCTGTGCAGCTCTGTGATATACGCTCATACACACTGCACGTTTCTGTGGATTTTATTGTTCAACCAATTAGAGCGGCTGTGATCCAGTATACTTGACATTCATGGCTGATCTTTGTAAAAATGCTTGAATTTAAACATTTCATAATTTTATTTATCTCCATAGATACATTTGAAATGGTATACAAAATATACAAGTAGGCACTTGGTGTCCACTTTTAATATAAAGATAGGAAAAGGCGGAGCCTATATAGGAAGGGCAGGGTTTAACCAGTAAGAGGTGTGACCTTGATAGGAAGGGGTGTGTCAAATTTAAATTAGGGGGTGAACGAGTTTAGTCAGGCCTAGGGCAGCACAAAACCTAAATACACCACTGATTGAAGAGCTAATAGTTACTCCCTCTGCCCCCGCCCCAGGTCTATGAATTAAATAGGAGTCTACTGCTGAATATATATAAATGCAGAGTATTCTGTATTTGTCAAGTAACTCTGACACATTAATGCCTTGGTTCACTGCTTAATGAATAGTTACCATTGTGATGTATTTAATTTATGTTTGTGAAATCTCTAATGTTAAATGTTTAAGTTATCAATGTTTTTATGTTACTGCTATAGGGAAAAGCACTAATAGGTCTTCCCTTTTGGATTCTTTATTTAAACATATTGGAATTGTCTTCCTCAAGGTGCGCTAAACGAAATACATTTTAAAACCTCCCACTGTGTGCTTCAAGGCCGGCTTCTGCACAACGATTAGTGAACAACCTATCATCTAAACAACAGCAAGGTATGACAAGTCGCTTGAAAATACATTAAATGGTATAACATAATTAGCAAAATCACGTAACACTTTTAAAAAAAATGTAGTACAAAAAATCCCCCGTACTCTCACCGCATACAGAAGGAAACTGGGAACAAGTAGTTTTCAGTGTCCTTCCACTGACCATGTGCCACCTTGCTCGCACTTGTCATCAGTATGTTGCCTCCGTTTTAACAAACAGGAATATTGGAATAAACATAGCTAGACTTTTTCATGCTTAAACATTTTTTGCAAAATAAGTTCCATATGTTCCTTTAAACACAAACAATATTTTGTATCAAGTATAAAGCATGCATACTATTTACATTTGATTTATTAATGGAAGAAAATAGCACTAAGTTAATGGATGGTAGTTAACTAATGACTGTATTACATAATTGTTTAAGCTAGTTAAAAAAGGCAAGAAGTCTGTGATGTTCCAGGACCTCCTCCATTGACAATATTTCTGGTCCTTATCAACAGTCCTATGATATCCTTTATTTTGTGGTCTTATGAATATTTGGATCAAGATTTTGTTGCAAGTGAAAAATTATTTCTGACTGATATCCATTGGAAGGCTGATTTATTCTTGGACAATCAATAACATGAGAGGCTTGGAATTCCTCTGGCATATGGACCCTCTCACGAGGAATCCTATTGGGAAAAAGGCTTCTTTCTATTGTCTGTTCTGGTAATTTGGGAGAAAGCGAATGAATCCTTCCTGAAATTGTCTTTACCTTTAGATTACCATCTCTAGCTTTTGTGAGGGACACAAAGGGATTGAAGCCCTCTTTTTTTGCCTTTTCAGGTTGGGTACCAACCCTAACTATAATAGGTCTCATAATTTTGGTTGTTGGGGCCATTGAAGGGTTGACACTTGGATTCCATCCACGAATGTCTGAACTTGGTATTTTATCTTGATGCTTTGCTCCTTCTGTAGCCACGAGGAAAGTGTCCATTTTGTCTTCTGCGCCATGTCCAATATCAGGTTCTCTATCATCCTGTATTGAAAAAGGGGCTGCTTTATCTTGAGGCTCATTGGAAGACACTTTAAAGCAGTCGTGGAGATGTCTTGATGCTGGGACTGTATCTGCTCTGCATCCAAACTTCTCTTTCAAGCTGCCAGGGAAACCTTTGGCATCAATCCAGTCATGAAAATGTCTTAAAAGGTGAAACTCTTCTTGCTTCTGCAATTCATACAAATACATTAAATTATTATAAATGCGGTTCTCATAAATATGTGTTTTTATAAAGGGACACTCTACTCATCCTGACCACTTTACTTAAAAGTGGTCAAGATGTCAGGAGTGACCCCCGCTCCCCCAATCTGGCAGAAAAGCTGGGTGAAGCGAAGAAGTCTCCTTCACTCCACCCAGCATCATCAGCAACTGGGATTTTTAAATTTCTCAGCTGCCAATCACCAGATTGGTCACCAGTGACATCAGCATGCAGAGAGTGTCCCATCTTCAATCTGAGACCAACTGCTGTAGCGTTCGGTCTCAGAGAGGCAGCCGTTGCATCAGATCTGTGCATGCGCACAGCTCTGATTTATTGTTCTGCACAGGCACTACAAAACTTGTGTATGTAAAGTGCACAAGTCCCGTTGCACAATGTGCGTCTCTTACAGTATGCAAGTCACTTAGGAGCGCACCTTGTGTTAGAAAGCTTCACCGACTTCCGGGTTTGGTAGTCCCTGTGCCGAAGAGGAGGTGCTGCATGCGGCGAGGGACAAAAGGTGAGTAAAGAAAAGAATAACTGGGCAGCAGCCTATGCCCAATTATTTAAGGGCAAAATAATGGAACTCTATTTTTAATAGTGTCCATTTAAATAAATAAAACTATAATGCTGATCTTTTAACAATCTCAGAATAACAACAGTTAATGCCAAATTGCTATATACTATACATTTAGATGTTAACTACAAATCACGTTTTCAAATACATTTTATGATATCCCCCCCCCACAAAACAAATACATTTTATGATATCCCCCCCCCCCACAAAAAGTGCTTTGCGGTATAAAAAAGTTAACAAATGAAATCTTCAATCTAACAGCCCCACTTGATAATGTTAATGACTCCCAGTCCCAGACTATTAGAGTGCATCTAAAAGCCCCTGTTGTAGCCCAGCTATTGTGGATACCCTGTAAATGAGCCAATAATAGGGAGCTGCTAATGGTTACCAGCTCACACCAAAGCTTTGTATTCTAGGGCACGATTACCAGCTCAACTGGAATAGGTGCCCAAGATTCCCTTCCAGCTAGAAAAGAAAAAAAAAAAAAAAACAACCCTCAAAAACCTGAACCTTATTCTGTAAAGTAAATTGAATACATATATTTCATTGTGTATATATTTTAATAATGAACAAGCCTATTTGTTTAATACAGAAATATACAGTAATGTCATTTTGCTTTGGGACTTTAAGCTGTAGAGAAATGCAGGGGGGGACTAGTTCCAGGCTTGAGAATCAAACATGAACCTGGTACAACATTCATCCTTTCTCCCTCAATAGCCGAGCTGCAGCTGTCACGACTGGGTTGTGCCGGGGTTGCAGCACGGTCGAGCCTAGGTGCGGTGCCAAAAGGTGGAGTGAGGCAGTTTTGCAAGGTAATAACAGGTAAAGGGTTTATTTACACAGTGAAATCACAGCAGGAGGAGTAAACTAAAAGGGGACACTGGACAATGTATAAATTATAACAGGTGGCTGCGCAAGAGCGGAATGGGACTGACATACAAGACACAGGATAGGGTACACCAGGTGGACAGGACAGGAACTGGACTGAATATAAACTGAATACTTCAACAAGAGACAGAGGGGCAGCACATGAAGAAGACTGATTGTAACAGAAAGAAACACAGGGCAACTGGAGAAACACAAGGACACTTACTGGGAATCAGACAGAACAATGGAAAGGGGCTGAGAACCAGGAAAAACAGTGGGCAAAGTCTAGGAAATATGGGGAATCCAGCAAAGTGTCCAAAAGGGGTAATCCAATATCACAGTCAAAGTTCAGACATGGGTCGAGGTGGACGGCAAGCAAGAAGAGTATATCAGAGTCCAAAGCAGAAGGTCATACACAAGGGGAGTCCAATAGAGGGGTGTGGGTAGGTTCAGCAGGCTCTTGGTATAGGTCTTGTAAGGGATGTGCACAGCACGCTGGTTCCAGGGAAATGAGGACTTCAGTGAGATGCAGAAGCACTCCATCTAGGGTGGAATGAATCTATATACCTTTTGGTCTCCTTTGCTGGAAGTACCTCCTCCCGGCAGCCTGTCTCTGTTGGGGTGCCCCAAGGTTCAGTACTGGGCCCCCTACTTTTTTCAGTCTACACTGCCTCTCTAGGAAAACTGATCAGCTCCTTTGGATTCCAGTACCACCTATACGCTGATGACAATCAAATTTACCTCTCCTCCCCTGATCTCTCTCCTGGTCGCCTGGATCGAGTCACTGACTGTCTCTCCGCTGTCTCAAATTAGATGGCTTCCTGCTTCCTTAAACTCAATCTTGCCAAAACTGAAATTCTCGTCATTCCTCCCTCCAAGAAGAACCCAATACCACCTATCTCTCTACGAGTAAATGGAACACCCATTGGCCCAATACCCCAAGCTCGCTGCCTTGGCATCACTTTTGACTCTGACCTAACATTCTCTTCCCACATCCAGACAGTGACCAAATCCTGTTATTTTCAACTCAAAAACATTGCTCGTGTCCGCCCCTTTCTGACACAAGATACCGCAAAAGTGCTGGTTCATGCGCTTGTCATTTCACGACTTGACTACTGCAACTCGCTCCTTATTGGCCTCCCCAACTCCCGTATCGCCCTTTTGTAATCTGTAATGAATGCAGGGGCCAGGCTTATTTTTCTCACTAAAACGCCCCTCTCATACTTCCCCCCTCTGCCGGTCCCTCCATTGGCTTCCTGTACGTTTCAGGATACAGTTTAAAATACTGATACTCACATCCAAATAACTCAATAACTCAACCCCTCCCCCTACATATCTTTGTTACTCCGCAAGCACGTCCCATCTAGACAACTCCGTTCAGAAGGTGATCTCCACCTGTCATCGGTCTACACACGCACGGCCAACTCTTACCTCCAAGACTTCTCAAGGGCAGCACTGGTCCTGACTTGCCTCTCCCTATCAAACTCTCCCCTGACCTTCAGGCCTTCAAGAAATCCCTCAAAACCCATCTCTTCAGATTAGCATACCACATCACTGATGCAACTCATCCCTCTGCTCACCTACTCATACTTGATTGAAGTCGCTTGTATGGCCCCACCATTCCCAAACTACTGGCACTAATGATCCTGCTATCTAGTGCAATTCCTCTTGTCTTCCTCAACCCCAATCCCTCTAGACTGTGAGCTCCTATGAGCAGGGCCCTCTACACCTCTTGTTTCCATCCTCTGTCCGTTTATATGTATTTCGTTCCCTTTGGTTATTGTAAAGCACTGCGGAAACTGTTGGCGCTATATAAATGATGACAATAATAATATAGGAGATCCAGACCCAGCCCACGCCTGAGGCTGGGAATCAACGCTGAAACTTGGCATGGAAAACCAGTTCTGGAGTGTTCATGGAGAGGGGAACGGCACCTATTTTGCCTTTTTGCTGCACCGTTGGTGATCCCCGTAACAGCAGCTCTGTCCTTCCTACACAACCCCAGACAGTCAGTGAGTGTTGCATGTACTATAGTATATCTACCCGAACACCACACAAGACATGGTGAAGGGATGTGCAATAATTCATTCATTAGATAGGACAGCAGTTTATATAAGAAAACACAAAGGGAGGGCAAAACATTGTAACTAATAAGAATAGTAAGCAGGGGTGTACTTTGCTTTTTTTGTTAGGTGCAAAAAGGCCAGCGCACTGCCTATAATATACTGACGGCCGTAACTATAATGGCTGTCGGCATTGACGGGACATCATAACATATGCATAGCATGGCAAGTGCTTGCTGCTGCCCCTCCTGTTATGTTGCTCGGGGCAGCCCCCCCCCCCCTTTGCTCCCTCTAGTACACTACAGGTAACAGGAATTGATATCGGAACCAATACTGTCAGAGTGTCTGGGCAGCGCTACTTTAATAAATGTGTCAGGTTGTACTAATTTCAATTAAAAATCCAAATCAGAAAGGAACCTATTTTAAATCATAACTGTAAAGTACTGTCTAGCAATAACCCTTTATATGTCAAACTGGACTGGTACAGGGACAGTGTTACTGTTCTATGTTTGGTGAAAATCGCATTGCATAAAATGCCAAGATCCTTACATGAAATGGCAACTTTCCCTGAAACTGCAAACACGGCACTCGGCCCTTTGGACAATTGTTATCTAACAATCTTCATCATGCTTATTAAATTCAAAAAAGTGGTTATTAGGCATCTCTACCTTAAATTCTGTATATGTAACTTTTTCTTCTTCGTATATGTTTTTTTTAATCCTTTCCAGTTTCTTCACCTCTCGAGCATGCTCTTCCTTTTGCTTCTTCCACATGACGTTGCGTAGGTACCTAGAAATCATCATCGCTCACATTAGCGTTCATATTGCAAGGGATACAGTAACGAGGGACATTATATTGATCTTTTCAGGCACAAGCTGCATTAGAAGTAACATAGTGCAGTTGTTCATATTGCAGTTTTAAAATGATTCCGCCATCCATTGCTATGGTATGTATTAGTGTTATTGTTTGGGCTATCACAGCTGGAGGTAGGAAATTTTATTGGTTTTATGCCGTAGAATAGGTTCAGAACTGGGGCAATTTACGGTTAACAGCTACATGTATTTAAATTGTAGCTGTCAATATATATTGTTCTCATCTATATAAATGTATAGCATATACCAAGCAAGCAAATGCACTGTGTTCTCAACAGGCCTTTGTCACATATTCTTTGTCAAAGTCCATTAATGTGCACATTTCCATTGATGCGAACTTTCAATTCTTTATATCTGAGCCTCACCGTACTTGAAAAGCTAGTAAGTAATATGAAAAGCAATGAGTACATTAAGGGCTGCCATAAGAAACCTTGGGACCCCTTACTGAACCTGTGGTCGGGGCCTGCCTCTCATTTCTCTAAACTATTTACAAATTAATCATTTTGCCTCCACCTCTGCTTACCTTATATTACAGGGAGTGGGCTCTTTAGCCTGGTGGTCCAGAAAGGTGATAACGTATTCCCTAATGGTCTGGTTGGGTAGCATTCGGTGTGCTCCTTCTGCCTGAATCGCTCCTTCAGCGAGGCATCACAGTGCTCTTACTGTCCCCATGTGCTGTGGCCTACCGGGAAATTTATTTGTATACCAGGTGGGCCAGTCCTGGGGAGTCTTAAATCTGTGGCACATTGACATATGGGAAGGGCCAGGGCACCCTGGATCCACTGGGCCCCTGAATATATTATGGGCTGTCACTCCCTGATGGCAGCCCTGAGTACATTACCATGGCATATACCTCGCACAAGCAGGATTACTTCCAATTTTACACAGATCAATGGGTTTAAAGTCCCGTGAATCTTTGGCGTGGAGATCTGCCCCGGCGTCCACCAGTAACTCAATGCATTCCTTTAGCCCCTCACTAGCAGCCTTGTGAAGGGGAGTCACCTTGTTCATCGCTTGTCTAAACAAATAAAAAAAAAAGGACGAATATTAATTTATCGTTCTGTAGTACTTTACAAATGCAGTTTTACAACCAGATTTTGTCTCAAAAGTTCACTGTTTAAAATTCCATAGAGAGATAATTGCACTTGTAATGTATCTGCTCCACAATTCTGCCTGGTAGGTATAAGGATTACAAATTAGTTTTAAAGGGACAATCTACTCAACCTGACCACTTTATAGTTTTAAAATGGTCAGGATGTGAGGAGTGCTACCCTTCCCCCCCACTCCTCCACTCCACCCAGCAGCAACAGCAGATGTGATTTTTGACGACATCACCCTCTCTGACACCAATCGCTGTAGTGAGCAGTCTCATAGCAGCAGCTGATGGATCGGATCTGCGCATGCATGCAGCTCCGATCCATCACTCTGCGCATGTGCTATGCAAGTTTTGTACATAGAGGGCTCTATTACATTCTTCACGCAAAAACGCATGCAGAACGCGTGAATTTTTGCATGCAGCGATAATCGTTAACGCGCGTAACACAACGCAGGTATTACAATCCTTTCGCATTTTTTCATCTGTCAAAAAATAACGCGCGTAATATGGACACGCAAAAACGCTCGCGCAGCAAAAACGCGAGCGCAGCAAAGTTGCACGCGGAAGTCAGTGTGCGGACTGTTTTTTCATGCGATTCAGCCAATCAGAATTAAGAACTACAGTTGCAAGAAAAAGTATGTGAACCCTTTGGGATTACGTGGAGTTTTGCATGAATTAGTCATAAAATGTGCTCTGATCTTCATCTAAGTAACAACAATTTGAAAAACACAGTCTGCTTAAAATAATACAACACAAACATTATATGTTTTCATGTGTTTATTGAACATAACATGTAAACATTCACAGTGCAGGGTGGGAAAAGTATGTGAACCCCTAGCCTAATGACTTCTCCAAGAGCTAATTGGAGCCAGGAGTGAGCCAACCTTGAGTCCAATCAGTGTGATATTATTGGATGTGTTGCTGAAAGCTGTCGTGCCCTTTAAAAACACACACCAGTTTTGGGTTTACTGGTTTCAAGAAGCACTGCCTGATGTGAACCATGCTCCAGAGCTCTCAGAAGACCTACAATCAAGAATTGTTGACTTGCATGATGCTGGAAAGGGTTACAAAAGTATCTCCAAAAGCCTTGATGTTCATGTGTCCACGGTAAGACAGACTGTCTACAAATGGAGAAAGTTCAGCACTGTTGCTACTCTCCCTAGGCGTGGTCGTCCTGTAAAGATGACTGCAAGAGCACAGCGCAGAATGCTTAATGAGGTAAAGAAGAATCCTAGTGTGTCAGCTAAAGACTTATAGAAATCTCTGGCACATGCTAACATTTTTGTTGACACATCTACAATAAGGAAAACATTAAACAAGAATGGAGTACATGGGAGGACACCACGGAGGAAGCCATTGCTGTCCAAAAAGAATATTGCAGCACGTTTGAAGTTTGCAAAAGAGCACCTGGATGTTCCACAGCACTACTGGCAAAATATTCTGTGGACAGATGAAATCAAAATTGAGTTGTTTGGAAAAAACACACAACACTATGTGTGGAGAAAAAAAGGCACAGCACACCGACATCAAACAACATTACTCCAGGTCGTTGTGCAGGTCTGATCTGCAACTACAGGAAACATTTGGTTGAGGTTATTGCTGCCAAAGGAGGGTCAACCAGTTATTAAGTCCAAAGGTTCACATACTTTTTCCACCCTGCACTGTGAATGTTTACATGTTCTGTTCAATAAAAACATGAAAACATATACAGTAATCCCCCGAAATTTGCGGGGGTCACGTTTCAACAACCCCCTCGAATTTTGAAAAACCGCGAATTGCGGCTGTGCTAAAAAAAACACAGCAATGCGGCGTTAGGACCCAGGAGCTGCCGTCCTCCTAGCAGAATGGCTGCTCCTGTGCATCTCCAGACTCAAGATCGTGTCCAGGGCATTCTTTTCTCTCGGCATCGTTCAGAGAGAGGAGATGCCGAGACTCCTGTGCACCCCCGCAAGCGTGGTAATGATGCCGAGAGAAGGGAATGCCCTGGCCACGATCGTGCGTCCAGAGACGCACAGGAGCAGCTTCTCTGCCGGGGTGTTGTGTCACATATGGTTCCTTATCGAATACTGTTCCAAGGAGCCCTCGGCAAAGACCGGAACTCCACCTCCCCAGGCTCCAACACATCAGGGGGCTGCACAAAGGCGTGTGTTTGGGAGGCGCTCATGTGTTGGAGCCTGGGGAGGTGGAGTTCCGTTCTTTGCCGAGGACTCCTTGGAACAGTATTCGATAAGGAACCATAGATGACACTCCGGGATGCTACTACCATGTGGTAAGCGGAAAAAATCTGCAAACCACTGAGTCCGCGAACGAGGAACCGCGAATGACCGGGGGATTACTGTACAGGGTTATTCAGAGAGCGTGAAAAGCAGGAGAATGACTGGAGAATGAAAAATTCTAGGTCAAAATAGCCAAACCAGAAAAATTCTCCCTTTCATCTCACTTTCCAAATCGGCTATTTTGACCTAGAATTTTTCATTCTCCAGTCATTCTCCTGCTTTTCACGCTCTCTGAATAACCCTGATAATGTTTGTTTATTATTTTAAGCAGACTGTGTTTTTCAAATTGTTGTGACTTAGATGAAGATCAGAGCACATTTTATGACCAATTCATGCAAAACTCCACGTAATCCCAAAGGGTTCACATACTTTGTCTTGCAACTGTACAATTGTCTCCCGTTAAGTTTTTGCACCTGTCAAAGTCAATCTGCGCATATATGCTGCATCAATAAAAAAAAAAAAGCACAACTTCTCAATTTTACTGTTTGGGTATGCGTAGAATGTGTAACTAGACTGTGCTGTATTTTTTTTTTTTTGGGCTGGTGTATTTGGGTTCGGCCAGGACGTTCAGATTTGCCGTTACCACCAGCTTTTCAAAGATGTTAAAATTATGCGCTGTGTGTTACATTTTGCGCATAGATTGCAATACCAGCGCCACCCTCTATTTGGCTAGAGGCCCATAATCCTAGAGCCAGGACCAAGTGTGACTCTATTAAATGTGAGTTTCTGCCTTTACTCAGGAGGAGGGAAACTGAATTGTTTACTATTCTGCACTATTGGTCTATTTTTTGTTTCTGTTCTCTTTGAGAGACGTCGAGGGACGTGACCGCAAGAACTTTCTGCCCTTAGGAGGATCCCCCAACTTCTGAGTATCCACAGACAACTCTACTACCACTTTTTTTTTTTCTTCCATTTGCATCATGCACTTTCAATCAACTGTCAGGGTTATTCAAAGAGAATGGAAAAGTCATTGCACGTTCGGTGACTTTTCGTTCTCTTCAATTCAGTGTGATTTGGTGATCCCATTTCGGCGACCCTGGGGTGTATTCAGCAAGCACCACAGGGCCGTCGTAGTGCGGGGGAAAAGCCGCCGCAAACCCAACAAACACTCACCGCTAAACTCAGGCGAATGCACACCGAAACCGGCAAAAACATCTGGATTAACCTCGTCGAACACGCCCGAGAAACCCGAGCAGGAGCCAATCAGAGCGCAGAGCAGCTGCTGGAAAAAACAGACACCGCAGACGAATGGAGTGAAAAAAACAAAACAGTACACTTCAATGTTTGAAAAGTGAAACGCTGTTTGCAAAGAAACTACTGAGCGAAAATCTCTGAAATTTACATATAAGATCCAATGAATGATAATAAAAAGGGCTGTTACAGAAAAAATAAACGTTTACTAAAAAAATCGGACTTTTTTTTCTCCAAAAAAATCCCGAAAAATGCTTAAAAGATCCTAAAAGAATCTATAAATAAAGAGACTTTTTACTGCATAATATTATAATAAACGGTTTATTAGATATTACATTAAAACGGGAATATTTTTAACATTAAAGCCTATGGGATTCGCCTGAATAAACCTGTCGAATGAAGCAACCAAATGGCAGAGCATTTCGGCAACTTTTCACTGCTGATTTTTGTTCTCTGAATAGAAGAAGCTATGGGGATTTCACTGCCCTCGAACAGGCACCGTATGTGCAGGCAATTCGCCAACATTTGGCGAACTACCTGCTCTCTGAATTGCCGAATGGCCAGGAAATGTAACCGTACGCTGAATTTCAGCGTTCGGTTACCTTTCGCCAGCAGTTCGGAGCTCTTTGAATAACCCTGTGTGCGTCTTTTTATTTTTTGGGGGGGGGGGGTTCACGCCATTGATACCATCACGGGCACCTTATTGACCATTTCTGGCACAGGCTATTTTCTAGCCATTGTTTGACACTGCCACTTTTTATGTGTTTGATGTTCTTAAATTGCCTATGGGAGGACCATTGTTTTATTCTCACCACCGTGTATTCTTATCAGATACATCGATTCTGTCACTACTTTATTATTGGCACACATCAAATTGACAGCCCTCGTTTGCCTATTTCACTGATTACTGCACTGTTGGATGCGCTTTATGGATTCTTTTTTTGCATAATCCCTGTATGGCACGTATTTTGGTTGGTTTATTTGTGCTTTTACCTTTGTTGTTCTATCCATTTTAGGCAGCATCACATCTACTCATTTATTTTCTGCATGTTTGCATTGCTGTTTGATTATACCACTTAATTTAATAGGAATTTACCATATCGCGCCGGCACTATTGCACCCCTTTTTTATATATATGTCTTCAGAGAGTACACTGTACATTCCAGTGTGACACAGATACTTGAAACTCTGGGTAGAATATGAGATTATTTTGGTTCACTGTTGTATCTGTCACATCTGACGTTAGAGAATAAAACATGGGGTGCTCTTCACTAAGCCCTGTGTACAGCCCAACAAGTGCATTATGACTAATCAGCAAATTGTGCAAGTCAACGTCAGCTTGTGTCGAAACATATAATAATAAAAAAAATTTAAGTACATTGTACAGCGCTACGGAACTTTTTGCCGTTTTATAAATACTTGTAACTGTACATTTTATAGGACAATAGCTTCTTGTTTGCTGAATAGCACCCCATTTGTCAGACCCAGATTCTCCAGTTCAATACAACGTAATTCCAAGTATGTACTGTAAACCAGTCACAGCTTAATGAAACACTCTAGCTACAACAACCATGTATTGGATTGTAAATAGTGATGGTTAGTTGAGTCATCCCTCTCTCCTTCAGCAGGTGTACCGCCAAGGTGATTCAGCCTTCTGAAGAAGATAGCTTCTGCATGCCCAGAAAGCTGTCAATCAGCCCAAGCCTTCTAGGTGTACATCCTCCAAGATTTCGGTGCAGGATGCACAGCTCTGTGCGGTCCTGACCTGCCAATGCTTCTCAAATCGCTTGCATAGAATCAGAGGTTAGAGCAAAATAGAAAATGGGAGAGAACGGGATTGGAGAAAAGGTGATTTATGTTATGGATATCTTAATGCAAAAGGTAATATTAAAACTTGTCAGCCCCGGTTTTCATTTTAGAGTATCCCTTAAATACAATGTACTCTACAAAATGTTATGTAATCTTACTCACACGTTCACATCTGCCCCGTGTTTTATTAGATACTGTGCACACTCGAGTGCCAAAGATCTGTCCTTCTGGTTCAAAACCAGGTGAATTGGTCTCCATTTAAAATGGGTGGGCAGGTTAACATTTACATTGAATTCTTCTACTAATATCTTCAAACACTGGATCCTGTAATGGAGTGCGGCCTGGTGCAAGGCGGTGAAACCCTGTCACAAAACAAAAAACAATTCATTTGCTCTGTGGGGAGTGCATTGGAAAGAAACCCCAATCCCATTAAAATTACAGGATGGAGAATTAATGATAAAACCACCAGCAGAAGATTTCTTTGATACCTTAAATTAATATATATCTTTGGTTTATTTTATAAAACACAAGGACCTGTGGTATTCCAAGTTGGCTGTTTATGGGTTGCAGTCTTGCAAAATAACTAGTTGTAGGTACCTGGACATTTGGCAAACAGAGGTGGTGCTAATACTTTAACAACTGATTCACTCGTTTTTCGTGCTACCATCATGAATTCCATGATGATCCCTTAATGAGATGCGATCTCTTTGTAACACAGTCCAATTCAGTGTATATCACTTATGGTGATGATTAGTACTAGTGATATTATTGTTAAGTATTGGGTAGAGGTAGTATATCTCATATTGTAAATGGATATATATATATATATGTTACGGGTAAAGCCCGAAGTGCGGTTAATCCTGACATTACCCAGGCCTCATTAGCAAAAGTCCGAAGTGAAATGAAATTTCGGACTTTACTCGGGTAATCTGCAAAGTATCCAGAGGCCTCTGGGTACCCTTCTTTTCTGCTGTATTTTAACCGGGTAATTCGCACATTACCCTAGTGTTGTTGGATAAAGTGTGATGTGCAACGAAACATCGCACTTTATCCGGGTAATCTGCCAAATATCCAAACACCTCTGGGTACTCTGCTTTTCTTGGGTTTTCAGCAGGTTACAGATGACTTAATTCCGAGGATTACCCGGGTAAAGCTGCAAACTGTTATCTGACCAATAACAAAATAGTGTTTTTTTTGTTAATTTTTAATGAATTTGTATCCAGTCACAAACCGCACTAAATAACCATGATGTTACTCTGTGCATTAATTGTCTGAAAATTTATTTATGAAGATAAAGATATTATATAAAGAGTAACCTGATGGTTATTATGTTTTATAAATGATATATAAGCACATATGACACATAATAAAGATCTTGTAACTCTTTCACATTCATATAAGAAACCCATCCTGTTACTCTGTATATTCATTATATCCGCAATACATTTTAATGTTTGTCTTTTGCCATTTTCATTGATAAAATCCATAGATAATAGCAAAATTCACTTTTACCCAAGCGGGGTTGGATGCTCTGCAGATTACAGAGGTGAAGCTGTGGATAGTCCTCAGATTACTAAAGTGAAGCTTCAGACTTGCACATTATCCGGGTAAAGTGCGTATTTTTCAGCTCTTCCAGACTGTTACACAAGGGCAGTTGGTTACTCCAAAAATTACCCGGGTAAAGTCTGAAATTTTCATTTTTTGCAGCTTTACCCAGAGGTTTTGGGTAATGTCAGGATTACCCGGGTAATCCTAGGATTAACCGCATTTAGGGCTTTACCCATAACAGTATATGTTACGGGTAAAGCCTAAAGTGCGGTTAATCCTAAAATTACCCGGGTAATCCTGACATTACCCAAAACCTCTGGGTAAGGCTAGGGTCAAACGAACGCATTTTTTGCGTTGTCCGTAAAAAAGTGCATCCGAACGCATTGACGTATTTTTTCGCATATATTTTTGCGCCAAAAACGGTCATATGAAGCGCATTTTAGTGCGTGATTTTTTACGGATCCAAACCAGGAAACTTTGGGTGTCTGGACGTTATGTTGGCCGGACATGAGCAGCGTCTGACGTCTCCTAATCACGCACACACGCCACTATGCGGCACAGCGCACTCTGTACGTCAGCACTAGCGGTTCAACGTTCTCGAAAAAATGCGTTAATTTGCCGCTTGCGTTGCGCGGCCGAACTTTCGTGCAGCCGTACTTCGTATATTGGCCGTCATTGCCCGTCATTTGCTGCTACTACGGCCATGATTAAGTGCGCCTAAACGCACGTTAAAAATGCGTTAGTCTGACCCCAGCCTTAAGCTGCAAAAAAAAAAGAAAAATTCGGACTTTACCCGGGTAATTTTAGGACTAACCAACTGCCCTTGGGTAACAGTCTGGAAGAGCTGACAAAATACGCACTTTACCCGGATGATCTGCAGACTATCCAACCTTGTGCGGTTAAAACCAAATTTTGTTATTGTTCAAATAAAAGTCTGTGGCCTGTGGAGAAGCAGGTACTGCGGGCACAGCAACGTGGGTTTTCTAAGCGTTTTTTATTTGCAGCAGCAAAGGGGTTTTCCACCAACAGAGAAAATAAACAACAAAAAAAAGAAATCCTATTCCCTATTGGGAGGCTAACTGACAACAGACAAACCTGTCTACTCCTGGGCCCACTAAACGGGTTCCCCCAGTAAAACAAAACACACTTTCCAATATAACAGATTCCTTACTTTTTCACCACAGTCTCCAACTCCTTCCTCCTTCTGTCTCCAAACCCCCCTCAATGAACTGGAAGGAACTGAGACTTCTTATAGGGAAGGGTGGGGCAGCTGTGGTGAATGAGCAATCACTCAGTTAACCCTGAACTGGGAAGGTGGCTACTTCCAGCCTTCTACTCAGGTACCGGCCCTCACATAGCCTGCCCCGAGTGAACCCGTCACACATCCCCCTCCCCAGCGCAACACCAGGGTGAGAAGCGACCACAGCGGAGAGCCCATGGGCCCGAGACAGCGCATCGGCGTTGCCGTGGAGAAGGCCCGCCCTGTGCTGCACCACAAACTTGAAGGGCTGCAAGGAGAGGAACCACCGAAGGATCCGGGAATTGCGGTCCCGGTTACTGTGCATCCACCTCAGAGGGGCGTGGTCGGTGACCAGGGTAAACTGCCTGCCCAGTAAATAGTACCGTAGCATCTCTGTGGCCCATTTAATCGCTAGACACTCCTTCTCGATCATGGCATAGCGATGTTCCCGGGGCAGCAGTTTCCTGCTCAGGTAAAATACCGGATGCTCCTCACCATCCACATACTGCGAGAGCACAGCCCCCAAACCAACCTCTGAGGCATCCGTCTGCAGGAAGAACTCAGTCCCGAAGTCCGGTGCCACGAGGATGGGCCGGTCACATAACGCAGAGCGCAGATCGCCAAAGGCCTCCTCAGCCTTACCGTCCCATCTCACCATATCGGGGCCTTTGCCTTTAATAAGGTCGGTTAGCGGCGCCGCCCTAGTCGCAAAATGGGGTATGAATCGGCGGTAGTAGCCGACAATCCCTAGGAAGGCCCTCACCTGTTTTTTTCTAAGAGGTTGAGGCCAATTCCGTATTGCCTCCACCTTATGGACTTGGGGTTTCACCGATCCCCTCCCAACCACATAGCCCAAGTACTTAGCCTCCGCCAGCCCAATAAAACACTTGGGGGGTTGGCTGTTAGACCGGACCTTCTGAACGTGTCGAGCACAGCCTCAACCTTCGGCAGATGGGACTCCCAATCCGTGCTATGGATGACAACGTCATCCAGGTATGCCGCAGCGTACTGGACGTGAGGCCTGAGCAGCTTGTCCATGAGCCGCTGGAAGGTGGCTGGGGCTCCATGAAGGCCAAAGGGCATAATTCTGTAATGAAATAACCCGTCTGGGGTGGCAAAGGCGGTTTTCTCCCTGGCCCTTCCGGTTAGGGGTATCTGCCAATACCCTTTCGTCAGATCAAGAGTCGAGAGGTATCTGGCCTTTGCCAATCTCTCCACCAGCTCATCCACACGGGGCATGGGATAGGCATCGAACTTGCTGATTTCATTCAACTTCCTGAAGTCGTTACAAAATCTGGTAGAGCCGTCTGGCTTTGGCACCAAAACGATGGGGCTGGACCAATTACTGTGGGATGGCTCAATGACCCCAAGCTCTAGCATTTTCTTGACTTCCAGTCTGACTGCCTCTCTTTTGGCTTCCGGTATCCGGTAGGGTTTCAGTCTGATCGCTACACCGGGTTCGGTCACAATGTCGTGGAACACGTCATGTGTTCTACCCGGTACCGGTGAGAACACATCCCTATTCCTCTCGACCATTCGGTTGACTTCCTCTACCTGGCAAGGAGTCAGCTCAGGGGAAATAGCCACCCCCGGCTCTGGGGCCTGAGGACCGGACTGGGCATGGCCGGTCTGGGACACGCAGGCCTCTCTGTTTTGCCATGGCTTCAGGAGATTGACATGGTAGATCTGCTCCTTCTTCCGGCGGTCAGGCTGCCTAATCCTGTAGTTAACAGGGCCTGTCTGTTCCAGGACCTCATATGGTCCTTGCCAATGAGCCAGAAGTTTGCTTTCTGCAGTCGGGACCAGTATCATCACCCTGTCCCCTTGCGAGAACCGTCTTGCGGTGGCCTTCTGGTTATAGATATGGGATTGGGTCTCCTGTGCCCTTTCCATATGCTGGCGTACCAGGGGGATAACCCGAGCCATCCGCTCGCGTATGCCTACAACATATTGTATCGGGTTGGTTCCGGTCACTCCCTGCTCCTCCCAGGTTTCCCTGAGTATATCCAGCAGACCACGTGGGTGCCTGCCATATAGGAGTTCGAACGGAGAGAAGCGGGTCGAGCTCTGGGGAATCTCACGTATAGCAAACAACAAGTACGGCAATAACATGTCCCAGTCCTTTCCTTCCCTGCTAACAACCTTCCTCAGCATCCCCTTTAGGGTGCGGTTGAACCGCTCGACAAGCCCATCCGTCTGCGGGTGATACACGGAGGTCTTTAGCGCCTGTATCTTTAACAAGTGACACAGCTCTTTCATCAGACGGGAAACAAAAGGAGTACCCTGATCGGTCAGGATCTCTTTCGGGATGCCCACTCGTGCGAATACCTGAACCAACTCTCGGAAATGTTCCTTGCATTTGCTTTGCGCAAGGGAACGGCTTCAGGATACCGAGTGGCATAATCCAGGATCACCAATATGTACTGGTGTCCACGTGCGGATTTTTCTAACGGACCCACAATGTCCATTGCGATCCTTTCAAAGGGGACATCAATGACCGGGAGGGGTATGAGAGGGGCTCTCAAGTGTGGCTTAGGAGATGCCAACTGACATTCGGGGCATGAGGCACAGTACCGTTTCACCGCCTCATAAACCCCCGGCCAGAAGAACCTGCGCAGGACCCGCTCCTGGGTCTTCTCAACCCCTAAGTGCCCTCCTAGCACATGGGAATGAGCGAAGTCGAGTACCTTTCTGGTCTGAGAGGACGGAACCACCAACTGTTCAATTTCCTGACCTCCCTCCATGATGACCCGGTACAACAGATCACTCTTCAAAATAAAGTACGGATAACTCTTTATTGCCCCTTCCACCGGCACCCCGTTCACCTCAATCACCCTGCTTCTCGCAGTCTGTAACAAAGGATCACTAGCTTGGTCGTTCCCAAAAACAGTGTTCCCGGAAACCCCTCCCCCTGAGTCATTCCCATCAGAGGTAGAGCCCCCAGAGTTAGGAGCCTCATTCACCTCCTCACTCGTATGTGTTACAGGGACCCCCAATTCTGTCTCTGTCACCTGGGTGGCCACCCCCTTTTGAGATCTTTTGGCCGGGGTGTTCACCAGAGCCTCAGCCCGAGCTCTGGTAAAGCCGTGTTTGGCTTCTCGCCTCTCTCTGCGTGTTTTCCGGGGTTTAGGAGGTTTCTGACAAAAAGACGTATCGTGGAATGGGAACACCTCGGTGATGTCGTTAGTACCCTCATCAAGGTCGGCAGTGGCCGTACCAACAGATAACCCCTGCAATATGGTCTGAAAGTCCGGGAAATCCCTCCCTAAGACAAGGGAATAGGGTAAGTTGGGTACCACCACAGCTGGGACAGACCGTACCCTTGCCCCCACAGAGACAGCGACTAACGCCGTGGGATAACGAACGGTACTACCATGTACGCACAACAATCCCACAGTCTTATCTTTCTGTAAATTGGCCCGGCCCACCAGTTTGCCTGACACCAATGTTATGGCACTACCGGAGTCCGCAAGTGCCACTGCCTGTAGTCCGTTCAGCAGGACGGGCACTCGAAAAGTCTGAGTCCCTTCCACCAGGCCAGTCATACATATCAGTCCGCAGAAATTCCGGGGGTCCTCACCCAGCCCACACTGCATGGGCTCGGACGTGTTAGGACACCTGGCTCGAATATGTCCCAGTTTGCCACACTCAAAGCACTGTATCGAGTTCCTTTGGGGCTCATTCCCTCTTCGAAAAGTGTTGCTGTGGTCTGAGTAACGCACTGGTCCCCCAGGTGCTGGCAGGATTGCCGACTCGTTCGACCTAGTTGTGGAGCCGAAGACTTTTTGAGGCTGCTCCTTTCTATGGGTGGGGATGCTCCCCACAACGACCTTTGGCGACCTCCTGGGCGAGTCCTCGAAGTCTTTTGCAGCCAGGTAGCGCTCTACTTGGGCCACCATGTCATCATAGGTACCCGGGTTCCCTTGTCCCACCCATTCAAGGAGGCTGCGTGGGAGTCCGCGTAGGAACTTATCCAACACCAGGGTTTCCACTATCTGCGTGGGGCTTTGGTGCTCAGGCTGGAGCCACTTCCGAGCCAAATGCATTAGGTCGAACATCTGCGTCCGGGGTGGTGTCTTCTCCTCATACGTCCAGTTAGAGAAGCGTCGCGCTCTCACAGCTTTTGTCACTCCGAACCGGGCCAGGATTTCAGCCTTTAAGAGTTTATAGTCCGTAGCCTGGACTTCCTCCAGGTCATAGTAGGCCTTTTGGGCCTCTCCAATCAGGAAGGGTGCGATAATCCCCGCCCACTTGTCTGTAGGCCAGGCCTCCCGAGTAGCAGTGCGCTCAAAGGCACGGAGGTATGCTTCCACGTCATCCTCAGGCAACATCTTCTGAAGGTAGCAACTAGCTCGAATCCTGGTCTCCTGGCTAGGGGGTGCTTGCGTCGCCAAACCTCGTACCGTTGCTTGAAGCAGTTCGTGGTCAGCTTTCTGGGCCTCCATCACGGCCCTAATCTGTGCCTGTATTAGGCGGTTGCTCTCCTGCTGCGTTGCCGTGGCACATACCAGTGCTTTTAATAAGTCCTCCATTGTAACTGTGGGTTCTGTACCCTTGTTGCTACTGCCAGCGCACAGCAGGTACAAAATCCCACCGCTGCCACCACTTGTGGAGAAGCAGGTACTGCGGGCACAGCAACGTGGGTTTTCTAAGCGTTTTTTATTTGCAGCAGCAAAGGGGTTTTCCACCAACAGAGAAAATAAACAACAAAAAAAAGAAATCCTATTCCCTATTGGGAGGCTAACTGACAACAGACAAACCTGTCTACTCCTGGGCCCACTAAACGGGTTCCCCCAGTAAAACAAAACACACTTTCCAATATAACAGATTCCTTACTTTTTTCCACCACAGTCTCCAACTCCTTCCTCCTTCTGTCTCCAAACCCCCTCAATGAACTGGAAGGAACTGAGACTTCTTATAGGGAAGGGTGGGGCAGCTGTGGTGAATGAGCAATCACTCAGTTAACCCTGAACTGGGAAGGTGGCTACTTCCAGCCTTCTACTCAGGTACCGGCCCTCACATAGCCTGCCCGAGTGAACCCGTCACAGGCCCCTATTACATTCTTCGTGCAATTTCGTCTGCGCAGCACAAATATTTTTTTGCGCTCATCGTCCAATGTTATCGCGTGAAAATTAACGGTGGTATTACGATCCGAACGCATTTTCTCATCCGTCAGAAAATAACATTCGTAAAAACGACGCACAAAACGAAGAGTAATACGCGCGCAGTAACGTAGCGCACGTAAATCAGTGTGCAGACTGGTATTTTCGTGGGATTCAGCCAATCAGAATTAAGAACCTTAATTGACTCACTTAAGTTTTTGCGCCTGTCAAAGTAAATCTGAGTATACATGCTGCAGCAATAAAAAAAACACGCACGAATTCACAATTTTATTGTTTGGGTATGTGTAGAATGTGTAACTATACTGTGCTGTATTTTTTTTTTCGTGCTGGTGTTTTTCGTTTCGGCCAGAACGTTCCGATTTGCAGTTACCACCAGCTTTTCAAAGACGTTAAACTTCTGCGTGCAAACGTCGTTAGTAAAAAGATGCGCATCGATTGTAATACCATCCGCGTACAGGCCCGTCTTTAGCGCAGGGCAAAAGGGGCAGCTGCCCTGGGCCCAGTCAGTGTTATGGGGCCCAAAGCAGCTGCTCCTGTCCTGAGTGCTTGAGCCAGCAAAAATCGTGGTGTTACGGGCTGCCTCCCCTGTGTGGTGATGGGACCACAGCGAGGAGGTGAGGCCTCGGAGAGAGGTGATGCATCTTGGGAGCTGCATTTGGCTCCTCCCCCTCCTCACCATGCAGTTCCCCCGCGCAGGAAGACAGGATTCAGGAAGCTGTCAGTGCTTCTGCTCAGCCCTACCCTGTTCTGCTCTGCCAGCCTGGCCTGAGACAGCCTACAGCAAGCATGCAGTAAGAAGCAGGGCTCTGCTTACAAGACCCCCTGCTCCCCCACCCCTCCAGCTTGGGTATGTGATGTCACATGTCACATGTTCATATGTATGTATGTGGATATGTGTCTGTGTGGATATGTGTGTATTGTGTATACATGTGTGTATTGTGGATTGTGTGTGTGTATTATGTATATATGCTGTGTGAGTGTAGATTATGTGCATATATGATGCATGTGTGTGATGTGTCTGTATATATGGAGTGGAAATGTGTGTGATGTAAATATCAAGTGTATATATGATATGTGTGTGTGTGATGTATATAATGTGGAAATGTGTATATGATGTGTACATGTACAGGATGTGTACGTTTACAAAGGATGTATATACAATAGTACGTATAAATACTTATATGATGTGTACACACAGAGATATTGTGTTTTCCTTACAGTACATGTATAAAGGATGTGTAATTGTAAAAAACTATTTAATCTATCAGGGTTATTCAAAGAGCTCCGAATTGTGGATGAAAGGTAACCGAACGCTGAAATTCAGCGTTCGGTTACCTTTCCAGGCCATTCGGCTATTCAGAGAGCAGGCAGTTCGCCAAATGTTGGCGAATTGCCTGCACATACGGTGCCTGTTCGGTGCCTGTTCGAGGGCAGTGAAATCCCCATAGATAAGCAATGCTTCAGAGAACACAAACCAGCAGTGAAAAGTTGCCGAATTGCCCTGCCATTCGGTGGTTTCATGCGGCAGGTTTATTTAGGCGAATCCCATAGGCTTCAATGTTAAAAATATTCCCATTTTAATCCAATATCTAATAAACAGTCGATTATTTTATTCTGCAGCAAAAAGTCTCTTTATAGATTTTTTTATGATATTATAGGCATTTTTCCGGATTTTTGTGCGAAAATAGTTTTTTTTCCTTTTTTTTTAATGTTTTTTTCTGTAACAGACCCTTTTATTCTCATTCATTGGATCTTATGTGTAAATTTCAGACATTTTCGCTCAGTAGTTTCTTTGCAAACAACGTTTCACTTTTCAAACATTCAAGCCTACTGTTTTTTTATTTTTTTCACTCCATTCGTCTACAGTGTTGGCTTTTTCCGGCGGTTGCTCGGGTTTCTCCGGCGTGTTCGGCGGGGTTATTCCAGATGTTTTTGCGGGTTTCAGTGTGCGTTCGCTGATTTTTGCGGTGAGTGTTCGGTGGGGTTGATCTAGATGTTTTTGCGGGTCTTGGTGTGCATTCGCCTGGTTTTGCAGTGAGTGTTCGGCGGGTTTGCGGCGGCTTTTCCCTGCACTACGGCGGCCCTGTGCTGCTTGCTGAATACACCGCAGGGTCGCCGAAATGGGATCGCCAAATCGCACTGAATTGAACAAAAAGTCAAAAGTGCGGTGACTTTTCGATTCTCTTTGAATAAACCCTGTATGTGTGGTTTTTCGCTTTTTTTTTTTTGGATGGGGTGGAGAGTAAATTCCAATGGGGGGGGGCCCAAAAAAAATATTTGCCCAGGGTCCAGTCAATATTAAAGACGGCCCTGTCCGCGTACCAGCGCACAAACAAATTTGCGCTCACAATGTTAAGTATTGGACACGCACAGTTCATCACGCTCGCGCAGGTCCAACCGCGTTAAACGATAACGCGCATCGTTTGCGCGAATGTTGTAATACGACGTTCAGCGCAAAGGGTTTTGCCCCTCGCGCAAATACGCATTTGCATGCACGCCTGTAGCTTTACTTGGGTAATCTGAGGACTATCCACAGCTTCACCCGGGTAATCTGCAAAGCATCCAGCCGCATTGGGTAAAAGTGAATTTTGCTATTGTCTATGGATTTTATCAATGAAAATGGCAAAAGACAAACATTAAAATGTATTGCGGATATAATGAATATACAGAGTAACAGGATGTGTTTCTTATATGAATGCTAAAGAGTTACATGATCTTTATTATGTGTCATATGTATTATATATCATTTATAAAACATAATAACCATCAGGTTACTCTTTATATAATATCTTTAATCTTCATAAATTAATCTTCAGACAAAAAAAAAAATAATAAAAAAAAAATAATAATAAAAAAAAATATGGAACGCTTCACGAATTTGCGTGTCATCCTTGCATCTTTGGCAGCACATATACTAAAATTGGAACGATACAGAGAAGATTAGCATGGCCCCTGCGTAAGGATGACACGCAAATTCATGAAGCGTTCCATATATTTTTCTTTTTTTTTCTTTTTCTGAGGAATACTTTTGGCTGGGTGATTGCTACTGCCTGCACTTTATTGTGATTTCTCAATCAGTGCATGCAAATTGTAACTACCAGGCTCACTCCTTGTCTCTGTATTAACCAGTTGTATTCCGTGACGTGGACCACTTATGTTTGCACCTCATCGTAACGCTTTTGAGTGGTGCATGCTAACTTCAATAACCAATTTGGTGGCAAATGTCTTTAAACATTTAAGTATACTCTAACGTGTGCATACTTTTCTGAGGGGATCCTTAGGCATCTCTTGCTTATTAGTCATTTCAGGTGGTGGTTCTCAGTTTTTGACATACAATTGTTGTCACAGAGACCTCACCCTGCATTAGATGCTTTTTGTGATTGGTCATTGACCTTGAGTTATGGTCTCTAATCTATGACCTTTTTTGTGTGTTTTTTATACATTTTGTGGGTGTGTACGTTTTTTCTCAGACGTCCAATAAAGGTTTAGAATTTTAATCATTGGTTCCCACCTTCCTTTTGGGTTCTTTGGAATTCAATTCCTCCTTCATCATTATTTATTTATTTATAAAGGATTTTACCAGGAAGGATACATTGAGATTTCATATATAGATTAGATTGGACCCGATAACTAATCGGGGCCAAAAAAGGAAGAGCCTCTGATTACCAGCGTTAAGTAGGATTGAACCTTGATTTAGAAAATAGAAACATAACAAGAACAAGAAAAAGTGGCTATTTTGTCTTGCCTAAATGGCTAATTAAACTGATGCCACTAAAAGCCGGTAAACATTGAGAGAATAATTGATTAGATGTTGGTACTTGGATTATTTCTTTATTAATTGACATATACAACACAGAAAGTATATCAATAGTGTAAGGAAAAATAATAAACGTGGTATGTGCTAATAAAATGACTTCTGATATATAGATAGTACCAGGGTTTGGCTTTTAAGACACTTGTAAGGTCTATTGAGTGGTTAAATGCTCTACCACTTCATAATAGTACTAATACATTAATTAACAATGACATGTAGCCAAGAGATGGATAGGCAGTTAAATAATTAACTCAAAATATATACCTACTCCTAATAGAGTAATACAACATTTATAATGCACATAGATCATTTAGGGGTGCATATAGTATGCCACTGGGAGTTGATAGTTCTTAATAAAGAGACGCTTGACCTTAATTAGATGAGTGGAAGTGAACACTCTGCCGAATATATCTTCCAAGCGATGTCACGCTTTGGCTGGCCGTATAAATACTGAAATTATTCAGTTCAAACATAAAGGATATTGCTTATATTGCCGATGGGGTCCCAAAAACTTATAAGCCAAGAAACACAATCTACCAATTAGCTTCTATGCAAATACACAGTTCATATAAGGACTTGTATATTAATATCAATTAATAAAGAAATAATCCAAGTACCAACATCTAATCAATTATTCTCTCAATGTTTACCGGCTTTTAGTGGCATCAGTTTAATTAGCCATTTAGGCAAGACAAAATAGCCACTTTTTCTTGTTCTTGTTATGTTTCTACATTGAGATTTCTCTCGTTTTCAAGTATGTCCTGGGTTCAAGAACATTGAAGTGTTACAGTTACAGAAATACAAAGTAATACAATGCAAGATATTAAGAAAACAACACATATACAGATTAACAGAAAATAAATATGTAGAAAAATAGTCATTATGTTACATGTTTACAGGTGCATTCTGTATTGAGGTATGTTAGTAAGGAGCTCGAGTGACTTAAGACTGGTGGAAGATTTGATGGTGTCTGGGAGGTTATTCCATAATTGTGGTGCTCTGTAGGAAAATGAGGATCGAGCCACTGTCTTTTTGTATTGTGGTATTGCAAGTAAGGTGCTGGTCCTGGATCGGAGGTTATAGGATGAGGGAACTGCTGGGGGAAGCAGCCTATTCAGGTAGGGTGGCAGCTTCCCAGAAATGCTCTTAAACACCAGGCTGGAAAGGTGAAGGGTGCGTCTAGATTCCAGCGATGGCCAGTTTAGCTCTTTTAACATGTCACAATGGTGGGTCATGTAGTTACATTGTAATGCAAAGCGGCAGAATGAGTTATATAATGTAGTAAGTTTCTGAAGATGTGTTTGCGGGGCGGCTGCGTACACTACATCTCCGTAATCAATAGCCGGCATAAGCATTTGTTGTACAATCTGCTTTCTTACCGCGGGACTCAGGCAGGATTTGTTTCTGTACAGGGCGCCTAGTTTGGGGTAAAGTTTAGATGAGAGTTTTTCGATGTGAGGGCCAAAGGATAGATTAGGGTCCAACCACATACCTAGATATTTGAGAGAAGTGACTGTGGTCAGCGTGCCATTTGATTTTGTCCCCACACATAGATGGGGATTTTGCAATTTGTGTAGTTTAGGTTTTGTTCCAAAGAGCATCGTTACAGTTTTGTCATTATTTAAAAAAAGTTTGTTGTGTTTGATCCACTTTTCTACCTCTGTGAATTGTTCTTGCAGCACGGCTTCCAGCTGCCGGAGAGTTGGTTTGCTGGTATAGATTACGGTGTCGTCTGCGTACATGTGTACAGTTGAGGCTTTGCAGACGTTGGGCAGATCATTTATGAATATTGTGAATAGTAGGGGGCCGAGTATTGAGCCTTGGGGTACACCGCAAGTGACAGGGAGGGGGAGGGAGGAGCTGCCAGAAATTGACACATATTGTGATCGGTCAGATACATATGATTGAAACCAGGTTAACGTGCGATCACCCATGCCAGAGTTTTTTAGTTTTTCTAACAAGATGCCATGGTCTACTGTGTCAAAGGCTTTGGCAAAATCAAGGAAGATGGCTCCAGTTAGGTTTCCTTGTTCCATCCCAGCCTGGATATCATTACAGACTTTTAAAAGGGCGGTTGTAGTTGAGTGATTTGGACGAAAGCCGGATTGATCTGGGGTTAAGTAGTTCCAATATTGATAATAATCACGTAATTGTGTGTAGACGCATTTTTCCAAAATTTTTGACATTACAGGGAGCAACGATATCGGACGGTAGTTGGATACCAAAGTATTGTCACCACTTTTATGGATAGGTACCACTCTCGCAGTCTTCCAGAGTTTGGGTATGTATCCAGTCGCCAGTGATTCATTGATTAGGGTTGCGACAGGATTTGCAATTGCCGGTGCACTGATTTTCAGCAGCATTGCTGGTATTTGATCAGGTCCAGACTGGTATTTCATTTTTTGCTTACGGAGAAGTTTAGTAACAACACTGACAGGCACTGGTCTAAAACTGAATTCCTGTCTGATACAGGGACTTTGCACAGTTGGAGGGGCCTGATCTGCATGAGGCCTTTCTGATTGCATGTCATTTCCTAGCTTGGCAATCAAAGTGGTGGCGCATCCAACAAAATAACCATTAAAGGCATTTGCTACATCTAGGGGGTGTTGCAGGGTTTTGTTGTTTACTTTGACAGCAGCTGGCTGGGAGTGGACTGGGGGTGCTTGTATGTTACTTATGGTTCTCCAAACGTTTCTAGGGTTTGATATGTTATGGTTTAGATTTTCATTGAAGTAATGGGCTTTAGCCATTTTTGTTTGTTTTGTGCATTCATTCCGGCATTTTCGGTATTCGCAGTGATCGTTCATGGAACCAGTACTCTTGAAATTTGACCACAGTGAATCTCTAAGACGGTACATTAGTGTAAGATCAGCTGTAACCCAGGGGAGATGGGTCCCTTTTACTCGCACTTTACGCAGCGGCTAAGTCCTGCAAGTTTTTGGTGGACGATTGCTAGTACTCAGAGGCTATAGTAATCACTTGCCACTCCACGCCCCACCCTGTTTTGAGTGGGTGCTTGCTTCCCATCCACAGTAATGGTTTCAGTGCTGAAGCATTGACTACTGGGTGTGACCATCTTTTCATGGCAGCTAGTCAGTGCTCATAACACACACCTGAGTGTATACATGGGGGGTAGGGAACACAAGGAGAAGACACTACTGAGGAATGCGTTGGAGGGCCAGGCAACTCCAAAACCTGGTCAGGAACAGTGTTCCATGGGCTGGACATGAAAAGGTCTACCATAATCTCAATATTTAGCACTGCTATTCTATAGGAAAGTATTAAGTACTTTACCTCTCTGTCTGCTGCGAGTTTGCCGTTGGCACTATGCATACAGAGGCGGAGGAAATGCACATTTCCACTGGTAGCTGCTGTTAGTTGATCTCTCCCTGAATCAGGACCACTTTTTTTTAAAGTCCTATTATGTGGACTATTTTTGGAGGACCTGAAAGAAGTAGTAAAATACAAACATGTATTATAATATCCATAAAAAAATCCCCACTGCAAAATAATAAATAAATATAAAACATCTTTACACATTATACAAAATAACAAAAAGCGGGATACACTATATAGATTGTACGTGTCACCAGGAAATAATGCCCTCAATTCCTTCTGTACAGTATCTGTCAAATTTGACATCTACAAATATTGTATCACTGTCTTTTTACTTGTACCAATTTTGCCCACCATGGACATTGCTGTGGAATATGTTGGCACTTTAGAAATAAAATATAATAATAATAATTTACTATTTAGGCTAAGGTCAGACGAACGCAGTTTTAACGTGCGTTTAGCCGCACGAAATCACGGCCGTGCTAGCAGCAAATGACGTCCAATGCCGGGGAACATACGGCGAACGGCCGCACGAAAGTTCGTCCGTGCAACGCAAGTGGCAAACGAACGCATTTTTTCGAGAACGTCAAACCGCTACTACTGACGTACAGAGTGCGCTGCGGCCGCATAGCGGCGTGTTTGCGTGATTGGGAGATGTCAGACGCTGCACACATCCGGCCAACATAACGTCCAGACGCGAAAAGTGTTTTATTGATGATCCGTACAAAATCACGGACGTAAATGCGCATCGTATGACCGCTATCGCGTATTCCGTGAAAAATACGTCCATTCGTTCGACCGCACTTTTTCATGGACGACGCGAAAAATGCGTTCGTCTGACCCTAGCCTTAGCTGGGATGTGAATTTGCCAGGTACAGCAAAATGCATAAGATATATCACAGAAATTCACCAGGTGGACTTTTTATTGTTAATATTTGTAGTTTGCGTCAAAATAATTCATACGTTTTAAGAATCCCTATGGCTAAAACTGATTGACAGAAGAGTTTTTAATCTGATGGTCTGTTTATCCAATGCAAGATGTGCTTGAACTGAGAATTAGTGAATGTTGACAAACTGATAATTTCTTTTTAATGTATGAAACATAATGGCAGCTCCATAATCTCTTCCATTAACACTGTTACAATTTTAATCCAGTCGCTTCAAGCCTAGAGGCAAATCCTCATTCAAAGGCCTCAAAATATGTAAATGTCAATAATGCCAATGTCAATAATGTCAATCAGGGTTATTCAGAGAAAGGTGAAAACCAGGCGAACTGGCAGTAGAAGAGAACAATCTAGACCAAATAGCCTATTTGAAAAGTGAGATAAATGGGAGAATTTTTCTGGTTTGGCTATTTCGACCTAGAATTTTCACTTCTCCAGTCATACTCCCGAGTTTCACCTTTCTTTGAATAGACCTGAATGAGTTCACAAATGAAATAAATCATGAAATCCTTAGCATGTAGATAAACCATCTTTTATTAAACACTTAAAAATTCTCACCACCCCTTTAAAATCTGGTGTTTATTTAGGTGGATTTATTGATATTTAAAACGTATGGCTCTTACCTTTGGGGGCCAGGCATTCCTGAAATGTGTCCTCTTATTGAAGATTGAAAAATAATTAACCCTGCACACTATAAAAGTATCCAGAATCAAGAATACACCATGTACAGTCAGGCAGGCAGGCGGAGAGCCCGGTCCTCTGGTATTTTAATTACCAGCGTAGTCACCAGGTAACAGTAAACAGAGGTTTGCCTGGAGAGGTGACACAGTGATTACTGAGGATTCTATCAGCAGTGTAATGGGAGAGTCTGTGTGTTCAGGTCAGGGTTATGAAACAGAATGCAAAGAGTCATTGAATGATCAGACAATGAGATCCCACCAGACAATAACCTGTCACTGACATATAGATAGGGAGAGATTTATTTATTTATTTAAATTAGCAGCGCATATATCAAATAGTTAACCAAAAACTGGAACTGCAGGAATTGTATCCTTTGTTAACCTGTCATAGCCCATAGGATCATTATATCTAGTATATCTACATATTACATTGGGAGGGCAGCACTCAACCTTTACAAAGCATAACGGGCGGGTGCTTCTCATGACAAAAAGATTCAATACACCAAGAGGAGAGAACTCCATTACAAAATCGACACCATCAATACTTCACAATTTAAAGACATACAACGGATTTTACATTTTATTCCTATTTATCCACAACCTAACTAGGTAATATGACGAGAGTTTAGTTCACAAAATATGATCATATCTTGCTTAGTCCTGTCACACCATCAATGTATCAGAGCTTGTGCAAGAGAGATCCAGCCAAGATGGCAGAGGGATATGCAGAAGAACACTGAGAACTATTTGTACCCAGTGTTCATCTGCCAGCGAAGCGAAGAAGTGGTGGATTGTGATGCTCTCTGCACTGAGGGATCTGAGTATGCGATTTTTTGCTGGGTTTACCCTAAATTGCTCGGAGACTGTGCAGAAGCACAATTCCTTAACAACAGGGTTTGAAAGACGTTATTCTTTTTAGAGTAAGGTCAAACGCAGATAGAGAACAAGCTGGTTCCTTCTGCTAGGAGCACATTAACACGTCCCATACAAAATATAGGAGATGTTAAAGTACAGTAAACTGGCACTACTGCGAGTATCATGGGGGTTGCGCTGCATTCAGGGGAAGACTGCTGAATTGGCACCTGCCCCGGAATATGGTGCTAAAATGGGGGCACTATGGGGAAACTTGCAGGCGTGGGTTTTCCCTGTTAGCGTTCCCATTTTAGCACCAGGCATGGAATAGTGCCCTAAGAGCTCTAAATGTCCAGGGGGTGCTGGCATAGCACGCCTTACGGCCTCCCCAGATACGATCGGCCCACCTACCTTGCATGTGCTGATCCCATCATTGGCTACGGGTGAAGCCAATGATGTGATCAGCGCAAGCGAAATGTAGGTGAGCCGAAGGCCGGCCGCAGCACCAGAGGGCGAGCTATGCCACCCAGTGGCGTTAAGGTGCCGCCAGGAGCTCCCAGTGACAAGGGGTTGAAATACCAAAAGAACTTTCTATACTATATAGAGGTCTATGTCTGTGGTGTCGCTGTTTGATTTACAGTGGCACTTTGTCAGGATGTCTCTGTCAGTATATGTGTGTCTGTGGGTTTCTCTGACATTTTCTGTGTGCCTCTGTTAGTATACGGCTGGAATTCTGTCAGGGTCTGTGTGTTGATCTGTGTCTCTGAATGTGCCTGTTAGTATTTGTGTTTCTGGATTCTCTGTTACGAAGTGTCTCTGGAAATTACGAGCATTTCTTTTCTGAGCTACACCCACATTTTAATATAACCTCTTACATACCTGCATATGATGTTTAACACGGCAATAATGCAAGCTATAAAACCAGAATAGTTAGCAAGAAACGTTTTATTCTTGGCCACGGTATGCTAGGAATCCTCTAACAAGTTTTATGTTTAGACATATTGAGTGATAGTTCTGTAGTGAAGGCCAGAGGCAGCTCTAGAGTTAGGGAGCTGTTAGGTAAATCAGAAATTGTGACCCTCTTGTTATGCAAAAAAATCCCAATACAATTTAATTAAGACAGAACACACAGCTCTATAGGCAATCCATTTTTCCCAATTTGACCCCTCCATCTGCATTGTGCATCTCATTCCATCTGTTTGGTGACCAGCCTCGGAATGTTATAACACAAAAGGCTGGAATATATAAAAGCCTATTCATAACTGGGACCTGCTGGCATCACTATGTGGGTCGCAGAGGTCAATTGTGAAACTCAGCCCATCCTTCCAAGGAAGCTCATCAGACTACACTTCCTTGGTAGTCTAGAATCACGCCAAATACCCTATATTCTGTATGTTTTTGTATCTTCTTCGAGCAGGTCCATGAATGTGTCCAAGTCATGCCATGTCCTTGATCTGTTATATATTTCCAGCCAAGCTGAGGCCACATGTGATGGAAATGCCAAATAAGTCACCTGCCTGAAATTCAATCATGCAAGGTCCCAGTTTGAGTGACACCATAGGAGGCCATATTTTTAGCAAAAACGCAGAGTGTTACATCCTCAGCCCCTGTTGTGCTCCCTGGGGGGTCTGGGCATGGTGGTGTGCCGCTGGCTGGTCGGTTGCCAGAACTTTCTGATGGCAGATTGGCATCTGAGGGGGCGGGGCCTGGTGTAGTCACAAGGAGTCACCGGGTTTAAAACAGGGCAAGAGGGGTTGCCTCATCGCCCTGACGTGGAGTTTGATTCCAGCAGCGCTAAGTTTATTCCTACATTCATATCCTGTTACTGACCCATTTCTGTATGCGATTCCTTCTCCTGTTAATTGACCCGGCTTGTACTTTGACCACTCTATCTGCACGTTTGTTTATCGCTGTCTGTGAGCGTTGGCAATTTAACCCTATGCTTGCCGCTGGGTTTATTGCTCACTGTCTGGGTTCTATCCCATCTCATCTCGGGGTATCGCTTGTGGCCTTTCGAGGTACCGTTACCCAACGTACAGCTCATGTTAATGTTCATGTGAAAACCGCGATTAAGAAAGATTGTTTATTTCTGCCGTTTGTTATTTCTAATCGCATCTCTGAATATACGCGTGAGAACAACCTTGTCTGCAAGTCAGTATCTTCTGGTATTAGTCAGGAATCTACTACAGTGGCAAGAAAAAGTATGTGAACCCTTCGGGATTACGTGGAGTTTTGCATGAATTAGTCATAAAATGTGCTCTGATCTTCATCTAAGTCACAACAATTTGAAAAAGACAGTCTGCTTAAAATAATACAACACAAACATTATATGTTTTCATGTGAAAAAGAAAGTTTATCTTAAGGCGCTGTGTAGTGTGTAGAGTAATATGGTGTCTGGTCACCGTACGAGTGTGCTGCCAACTCGGGGGTGGTGGCAAAGCCTTGGTGCTGCTACAAAATAGGGTACAAAGAAAAATGTGGGTACCCCTTCGTGCGGCACTTCTTGCAAAACAATCTTATCAATGGAGTATTAGGGTCAGGTGTGCTCCTTAATATTTATCAGTATCCTGATATGTACAACGGTAGATAGGTCTAAAAACAAATAGAAAGGTATATGCAGGTAAACCTTCTAATCATCTGATATAAATTAATTCCTAAGTACAACAGTCTGTTAATGCAAGGTTTCAACTCTTATTTGTGTTGGTGTGCCACCTGGTGTCCAAAAGGTGGAAGCATAAGGACAATTCCTGTTTTGCGAGAAGCGCCGCACGAAGGGGTACCCACATATGTTTTCATGTGTTTATTGAACAGAACATGTAAACATTCACAGTGCAGGGTGGAAAAAGTATGTGAACCCCTAGCCTAATGACTTCTCCAAGAGCTAATTGGAGCCAGGAGTGAGCCAATCAGTGTGATATTGTAAGCGGACAAAAACAGATTCACTTTCAAGACGGCGCCGGACCGGGCACAAGTAAGGATTGTCAGAACACGAGTCTCTTCAGGAAAGGCAAATTTTATTGTGTCGTCACACAAGTGCTCACACAGGATTGAATCGCAAAGAGTGAGCCCCCCCTTTCACCCGTGCAAGGGATCTTATACCCAAAAATACGTAATTAGGTACATCCCAATTAGCCCACCTCCCAATGACACTTTATTCCACCCCACGTGGGTTAATACCTCAAATCGTTAGTACAAAGAAATTCCACATTTAACTATAAATTGATACACTTCATGTTAGTTTGACAGTCTGTGATTTGTTGTGCTGTCTTTCTCAGGGCAGCGCCGCCCTCCCTATAGGCTGTGTTTATTTGAGATAGCCTGGGGCCTGGTCTGTTCTCTATGATTTCTTTGTTCCTCTGCACGTCTCAATGACCTTGCCCTATTCATTCATCTTCCTGTCTCTCCGTGCCAAGAACCGGCCGGATTCTGCCTGGTTTTATTGCTAGCTTTCTAATCTACCACACATTCTTGGAATTCTATGTAAGCTTTGCTTTGCACATCTAATAAAAATCTATTCTATTTACTGGTGAACCAATATTCTGAACAAGATGGCTGCCTGGCTCATGATAGCAACCATCTTTCAGCCTGATTCGACTTCATTCCCCCCTTGGCTCAAGTGTCAGGATCTTTTCCTGGCACTTGTAGCCATTACACTCCACTATTCTGAAACTCCTCATACTGGGGGAATTTTTCTTTCACTGGGAACATACCCTGTGGAATTATCAGTGGTATCTTCTGTGTTTGTGTGGGTGTCAGTGCTGTCTTGCACAGTGGCCATAGGCATAGCCCTATGCGGTATATCAGTATCCCTATGATCAAGATCACCACTATCATGAGTATCATGGATCCAATCTGTGAGATAAATCTCAAGATGGAACCAAACCATTCTCCCATTGCTCCAAACCCACGGAGCGGATTCCAGCCTTCGGCAGCAATCCTCCTGGCTGCGCCCTGCAACTGTGCTACCTTCTCTTGGTGATCTTGAATTACCTGGTAATAGTCTGGGACTTCATGTGTAGTGTTTCTGATGAAGGTGCAATATTCATAGTGCATTGTCATTTCACACAATCCATTCAAGGCCGCACTGATCTGCTCAAGCGCCATATCATGTATCATCTGCACCTTTCGTAACTCACGCATTTCCAGATTCAGCAGCTGGATATCCATACTGGTTCTATTCAGAATCTCATCCATCAGATTGACATAGCTATTCAATCTCCTCATCGTCTCTCCTCCCCATCCAGTCCATGCTGGCAACCATGTCCATATTCGATCCATCTTCGCAAACAATTCTCTCTTTGGTCTCTCAAACACCAGTGGGTACCTAGGGTGTAGTTCTGTGTCTGTGTTTGTGTCTTCTCCCCTTAGTCTCTGGATTGGGACCAGCTTAGCCAAATAACACATTCCCGTTATTGTTGGTGGAACCCATGTGTAACACACTCTCCCACAACACACCTGGTATCCCTCTTCTAACATGAATGGTGATAGGTGTAGTGTTCCCTTTGCTAATTCTAACATCATTCGCCTCATTCGTCTCGTTGTCTCCAGCACACTCTGCTTCCCTCCAGACTCACTTGCAATCACTTCTTCTTGCTCACTTGTGAGTTTTCTGCACTGTATGTATAGAAAATTTGATTGTTCCTTTGTGTCAATTGTGTATATGTATGATGTCCAATTGAATTTGCTTGAATAACACCCCTCCTTTTTATGTGTGTCTCTATCTGGTCCTATTTGGAAACACCACTCTGGGGGGTATATGTACCCTATTATGGGGTATCCGGCCTCGTACATTTCTGGTTGTTTTCTGGGTGGCCGAAAAGAGTGTATTGTGATGTTCCCTGATGCAAACATACTCAGGTTCATAGGAACAGAAGCAAATGGGATATGAATTGTCTCTGGGTGCATTCTGCTGCACACCCAACATGCTTTCTGCCCAGATTTCTTAGCATAGTCATATTTAAATTGCACAAGTAAATGTCCTCTTGGCAATATCTCGGATGAGAATTCTCGTTTTTGTCTCCACATGGTACGGTTCTCCATCACCGGGTGCGTACCATTCCAGATATGGGAAATATCCACTTTCCCCACGTTGCCTGTACAATTGGGGCATGCTCCACGTGAGAGTCCATAAATCAGATTAGCAAGATATAAAATCAGCACCACAAATGCCCCGAATGTCAGAATTCCTTGGGCAATTCTTTTCACAGTCACATAAACCCAATCCCTCCCCACCGGAATTTCAAAAGTAAAGAACATTTCTGGATGATCAAGGGTGGGGGCCGGGCCCCTAAAAAGCACCCTGTGGGTATCCCCCGTAGGCGGGTGGTCAGGACCTGTGCCCATAAAAACACCCACTTGTTGATCCTCTGTATTATCTGGGTTAGGATCATTTAGGTGCTCATGGCTGTGGTCTTTGTCAGCTTCAGCCTCAGCGGGTTGGTCTCGTTGGTAACGACCTTCCATGCTGGTTCAGGACTGGCTGCAGCTGCTTTTACTCTGGAGTGATGTATCCACGGGACCACCTCGGCAACCTTTACTGCTGTAGGGGTTGATAACAGGACAAGATAAGGACCTCTCCACTTGGACCTAGTGGATCATTTTTCCACTCTTTTACCCATACTGAGTCACCCGGACAATACTTATGCAGTGAAGGATACAGAAAATGCGGTATATTATCCCCCACCCAAGTATTTAATTTCTGCATTGATTTACCCAGCATTACTACCTGATCATTCAGTTTAGTTTCTCCCAATGCCCGAAGGTCCCCCTTAGTCCATTAATCAGAGGGGTTGGCCGTCCAAACATAAGTTCGTACGGACTTAGCTTCAATTGGGGGTTGGTCTGCACCTAATGTGCAAAAGGACTATCGGCAGCAAGTCCAACCAGCTCAGTGACGTCTCTTGGCACAGTTTGGACATCAAAGTCTTTAGAGTACGGTTCATTCTTTCAACTTTTCCCGAACTTTGGGGCCTGTAGGCAGTATGTAGCTTCCAGGTGATACCCAGTAGCCGGGCAAGTTGTTGTAAACAGTTCTGGATAAATGCAGGGCCATTGTCCGACCCTATTTCGAGTGGAAGTCCGTAACGTGGTATTATTTCTTTCATCAGGCTCTTTACTACTTCTGTAGTCTTTTCAGTTCTTGTTGGGAAGGCTTCCACCCATCCTGTCAATGTGCACACCATCACTAGTAAATATTTGTATCCTTTGCAGGGTGGTAGCACTGTAAAGTCTATTTGTAACGATGCCATTGGGGATAGCCCGATTGGCTGTTTCCCTGGGGGTTGAGATGGTCCTGTTCTCGGTAGGGATGTGCGTTTCGGGTTTCGGAATTTCGGAATTTTCACGAAATTTCCCGATTCGTGTTTTCGGATGCGGCCGAATTTCCAAAAATTTTTAGATCCGAAAATGGCAGATCCCAAATGTTTTCCGAGCCGAAACGAAATATTTTCGGATTTTTCGAATGGACTTGAAATGTGTCAAACGAGGAGAACAGATGTTCCGAAAAACGAAAATTTTCCGAAAAACGAAAATTTTCCGAAAAACGAAAATTTTCTAAAAACGAAAATTTTCTGAAAAACGAAAATTTTCCGAAAAAACGAAAAGTCGATACAAAAAACGAGCAAAATGACACGAGAAATACGAAAAATGGTCGATATTCCGAAAAATGTGCAATTCCGAAAAACGAAAATTTCCGAAATCACGAAAAGTCGATACAAAAAACGAGCACAGTGACACGAAAATACGAAAAATGGTCGACATTCCGAAAAAAAAATGTACCCGAAAAACAGGCCGAACCGAATCGAATCGAAACCGAAATCGGTCGAAACGAGCCGAATCGAAAAGTTTAAAAATCCGAAAAATCGAACCGAATCGAACCGAAAAAAAAATCGGTGCACAAGCCTAGTTCTCGGGTTGTTTTTGGCACATGTTACACACTGCTGAGCTGTTGCTTTGCAGATTGCTGACAATCCTGGTACATGGAAATGTGGCTCCAACTGTTGCTCCATCATTTCTCTCCCTCCATGGGTACTTGCGTGAAGTGCTCTTACGATTTCAGGAGCCAGTGTTGCTGGTAGGAATATTCATCCATTCTCCATCTGGAACCATCCATCTTCTCCATACCCTCCGGGTTCTTCTGTCAGCCACTTCTTTTCTTTCTCTGAGTACACAGGTGTCCATTCGCTCAGTGGCGCCGGTAAAAGTGCAGCTACCAATGGTTTTAGTTTGTATCGTGCCAATTCTCCATGATTTCCCCAGATGAATTCTTCTTTTGGGAAATAGTATCGCCATGCGAAAAATAACAAATCTTGTCTGTCTTGTGAATCTCTTACTGCTGGTATGAAAAAGTTCATTGCACTTTTCTTCATTCTTGGCAGTCTGTTCTTGATAAGGATCTCCTTGAGGAAGAACCTCACCAGTGGGACTTGATATTCTTCTGCTCCCAATTCTCCCAGACTGTGCAGTATTCGTGTGATTCGTAGATTATTATGAGGATTGATTGTCAAATTTTCAAAACGTGACGCGAAATTTTCTGCTCGTTCAACTTCAGTTGTTTCTTTGTCTTCCTCCTCCCCCACTATTTTTACGCCGAAGAATTTCAGCATCATTTTGTAGGCTCTGCGCAGTCTTTGCTGAACTTCTGAGGTGTTAACCATTAGGCGTGTTTCTTGCGGATTCAGAGGAGTAGAGTAGAAATTTCGGCCTTGTGTCCGAGTTGGGAAAAGCCATTGGATATAATCGTGATTGAGTTCTAACAGTTCATAATCATCTTGCCATTTGTGCAGTATTATTTCAATGAACTCGCCGTGGGGTTCAAACTTTCTCAAATTCATATAGAACTCGTTATTTGGCATAGAGGGTTGAGGTTCTTGCTTGCAGATCAGTACTTTAGCTTGATCTTCTGCCGGTGGTGGCGGTCTTGCAGCTGCTTTTGCAGCCTGGTCCGCGCGTCTGTTACCTTTTGGAATTTCATCATGGCCTTCTTGGTGGCCACGGCAGTGCATGATGCTGACAGCACTTGGTTTCCATACTGCTTCCAGGAGGGCCGCGATTTCAGCTGCATATTTGATTTGTTGTCCTGAAGACGTGAGTAGGCCTCTCTCTTTGTAGAGTGCACCATGTGCATGGACTGTCATGAAGGCGTACTTGGAATCTGTATAGATATTTACTCTTTTGCCTTCAGAGATTTCAAGGGCTCTGGTTAAAGCTGTTATTTCAGCCAATTGTGCAGATGTATGGCCTGGCAGTGGCTTTGCTTCGATGACTTCTTCTGTTGAGACTACTGCATAGCCGGAGACTTTCTTCCCATCATCCATGTAGCTGCTACCATCAGTGAATAGCTGTAGATCGTATTTGTCTAGGGGTACGTCTTTCAAATCTGGCCTGCTACTGAACACTTCTTCCATAACTTGGAGGCATTCATGATCTGGATCCTCTTCACAGTCAGGCAGTAAAGTAGCAGGGTTTAAGGTAGCGATGAGGTCCAAATGAACCCGTGGATTTTCACACATCATGGCTTGGTACTTCGTCATCCGGCTGTTGCTGAACCAGTAACCTCCCTTCACATCCAGCAGAGCCTTGACAGCGTGGGGCACCTTGACATGAAGAACTTGTCCAAGGGTCAGCTTGTCTGCTTCTGCTATCAGCATTGTGGTGGCGGCCACTGCTTTCAGGCATGGGGGTAGGCCGCAGGCCACAGGGTCGAGTTGCTTGGAGAGGTAGGCCACAGGCCTCAGCCATGAGCCAAAGGTCTGGACCAATACTCCTGTCGCTGTTTGATTATGTTCATGTACGAACAGCTGGAAAGGCTTGCTGTGATCTGGCAGGCCCAGTGCAGGAGCTTCCATCAGCAGAGTCTTTAATTTCAGGAACGCTGCTGTTTGCTCTTCTTCCCAATGGAAGGGGTCTTGTTCCCCTCCCTTCGTGGCCTGATGAAGCGGATTGGCAATGTCGGCGAAGTTGGGGATCCACAGGCGGCAGAAGCCTGCAGCTCCCAGGAACTCACGGACTTGTCTCCTGGTCTTTGGTTGGGGTATGCGGCACACCGCTTCTTTTCTTTCTGCCCCCAATGCACGTTTGGTACCTGTTAACTGGAATCCCAGGTATTTTACACTTTGTTTGCATATTTGTGCTTTCTTTTTAGAAACTCTGTAACCTGCTTGGCTTAGCAGATGTAGCAGGGCTTTTGTAGCGGATAAACAGTCTTTTTCTGTGGGGGAAGCCAGTAATAAATCATCAACATATTGGAGTAACACTACTTTGTCTGGCTGAGCGTTGAAGGCGAGGAGATCTTGGCTAAGCGCGCACCCGAAAATCGTGGGCGAATTTTTGAAACCTTGAGGGAGGCGCGTCCACGTCATTTGATGGCGCGCCCCCATGGTAGACTCTTCCCACTGAAATGCAAAAAGGGGCTGGCTTGCTGGAGCCAGGCGGATGCAAAAGAAAGCGTCTTTTAAATCAAGCACTGTGTAATATTTTGTATCTCCGGGAATTAATGCCAGCAAATTGTATGGATTAGGAACCACAGGGTGTAGTGTTATTGTGGCCTCGTTGACAGCTCGTAAATCTTGGACAGGGCGGTACTCTTGTGTCCCTTCTTTCAGGACCGGCAATAGGGGTGTGTTCCATGGTGACACGCGGAATTTTAATATGCCGTGATCTTTAAGTCTCTGTAAATGTATCTGTATATTCTGCTTGGCTTTCTGTGGGATATGATATTGTCTTAGGGCCACAGGTGTTGCGCCGGGCTTTAATTCCACATATACCGGGGGTATGTTTATGGCAAGTCCTGGCGGGTTTTCCTCCGCCCATACCCCAGGAATTTCAAGGAGTAGTGCGTGCGGATCCGGCGCGGCGGGCAGAGTAGGTGCCGTGCGCCATTCTTCTTCCCTCGGCATAACTACTGCGATTTTTACAGATTGTGGGTGATTCTGGCTGGCTGGGTTATGCTGCCGAGTAGAGCTGCCACCCTCCGGCAGGTCTAATTGAGCGTGACCCCCGGGAAGGAACGTAATTTGGGCTTGCAATTTGCAAAGGATATCCCGCCCCAGGAGCTGGATGGGACATTCGGGCATATACAAAAATTCATGTTCAACATTATGCCCACCCACGCTACATTTTCTAGAAGCAAGAAAAGGATATTTAGCAGACACTCCCATTGCTCCCATAATATCAACCTCATTTCCCATTGGGGGTGCAATTTGCTCTGTTACAACAGAATATTCGGCACCGGTATCAACCATAAAAACTTCATATTTATTTCCCACTCTCATTGTGACCGTGGGCTCGTGGCTACCAAGCGGGATGGGCCCAGGTCCCCGTCAATATGCATCCTGCCCTTCAAATGATGTCCCCGCCAGTCCCACAAACCCCGCTCCATTCCCTTCACTTCTTTCATACCTTCCGTCTGTTACCTGGCCATTAGGGGCTTGACCTCCCGCCTCCCCAGCTTCACCCTGTCCCCCAAATTTAGCCAAAAATGCAGGACAGTCGTTTTTCCAGTGACCTTCACCCCGGCACCACGCGCACTGATTGGGTCCTAGGGGTTCCCTAGGGGCTCCCCTTCCTCTTCCTCTAGCCCCCCTACCCCTTGCCCTCCCTCTGTCTGGGCCACCTCGTCCTCCACCATTTCCCATATATCCGACCACCCCGGTATGTCCCTTCTGTTTCTTTATCTCCTCTAGATCCCGGTTATGATACACCTTATTAGCGATCTCAACTAATTCACTAATACCTTTCCCCAAAAACCCATCTATTCTCTGTATTTTGTTCCGTATATCCCTCTGTGACTGACCCACAAACGAAGAGTTAATTAACCTCTGATTCTCCACCGCCTCCGGGTCAATAGGACTATACATCCTGTATGCATCCAGCAATCTCTCTAGAAACGCACTTGGGGATTCTTTAACCTCTTGTATCACATCTGCTATTTTTCCCATGTTTGTGGGCTTCTTCCCTCCCGCTTTAACACCCATTATTACAGCTGTTCTGTATGTCTGCAAATGGGCAACTCCTTCAACTGTATTGTACGGCCATTTAGGATCTGTTTTGGGGTAGTGTTCCTCTGCCCATGCTTCTGGATGAGGCTTAGCATCTGCTACGGCTTGGGCGAGTAAAATCTTTTGCGCGCTACTATTTATTCGGGCTCTTTCTTCTGTGGTAAACATTGTCAACATTAATTGCTGACAATCTGCCCATGTGGGGTTATTGTGAGCATCACTGACTCTATCATACTGGCCACTGCTGCGGGATTTGTGGAATACAGTGGTGTGTGTGTTTTCCAGTTAAAAAGATCGGTTGTCGTGAATGGGACGTATGTGTATTGCATTGGCCCTGGATTCCCATCCGCTAAAGGGGGCCCTGGCACTTCCCGCAAAGGCATCTGCATAGCACTCTTGTAGGGATTGTGTTGGTACGGATCCCGGTGTTTATATATATTATTCGCTGCGCGTGTGGTAACTCCCTGGTTCTCATCCTCCTTTTCATCATCACCATTCCCGTGGGGCACTAATTTATATATGCTCCCATCGGGCATCTCAATCTTCTCTGGTGGAGCCTCTCTGTCCCCTCCACCAGCTGCACCCTGCTCTTCTTCCGCCATCCCACAGGACGGAGCTGAGGGAGCTGACCGGGACACAGCAGCTGCCCGCTCCCCCCTCTCCGCCCGCGCAACCGCGGCACTCAAAGCTTCTCTGGCTGCCCCATAACATGATGGGTAGGACGGGGGCAAAACATCACTCTCTTCCGGTTGTTCTATTAACACCGGTCTCTCTCTCTTCATTATTTTGGGGGTTCTGCTTCTTATTTTTCCCCGCTATCATTATAAAATGACTCTTGTTTTTAATACAATATCTCCATATATTTATATACGGGTACTGTTCAGGATGTCCGTACTGCTCTGTGACTTGGGAATGTACCTTCTGTACCAACTCCGGGTCCATTGACCCCTGCTCTGGCCATCCTGGGACTAATAACGGCCACACAACTGTACACATTACTTTTAACTTCTCTTTTGTCAATTCTACACCATAATCATGCGTTTTATATAATGCTTCGAAATTCCGCACCATATATTCTAGGGGCGTCTCACCCTCCTTCACCTTCTTGGGCTTAGATGACCCGTTACCCATTATTACTCTTGAAAACAGTACTCTTTGCAATACAGATATATTATTTCAACAACAGTTAAAATCTACAGTCTGATACTTCAGCCAACAATTCATCCGTGTCTGAGGCGCTTCCCCCTTCAGTAGCCGTCTGCAGTCGCCTGAGCCGGAAACGTACGTTCGGGGTCAAAACTCGTATTTGCTTCCTCGCGGAGCGAGTAGGCGCACGTTCACTCACGGCACTCGAGTCAATTCATTCACAACACATACCGTATCAGATACTTTCATCACATAACAGAACATAGACACTTCAACTCTTTCTACTAGCCGAGGGTGCTCAGTCCCTCCTCTGTGGCTCCTTATACCCCGTAATTTGAACTCTAACTCTTGACTGTGTGTGACTATGTGCACCCCGTTCTATATCTATACTCCCGTCTGCAATTCCAATTTGCCTTATGGATAATCTACCCACCCGGCACCACTATCTCTGCAGCTACCGCTGGCTCCACTATGAGCCCTCTTCACTACACGACGTGCACACTAGCACCGACTCAGGCTCTCAGCCCAGTCACAGAAAATCCCTCCTCCTTTCCCTTTTACCCACGTGGCGAAGCTCTGTTTACAAACACTGACTAATGACTTATGCAACTCCACGTGGCTACCTTCTCCCTCTCTTACAGAACTACCCTTTGATTGGCATTCAATTCCCCCGAATCCAGACACGCGCTAGCCACTCTGGCTCCTTAGCAATGTCCGTGCTATCAGCGGCGGGCTAGATATGCCAATGGGATGGTGGCCATCGCATCCCCTTATCCGTCTATCTCAGTCGGACGTTTCCCTTAGATACCGGTATCTCCTTTAGACATACAAACCACAGAAGACACGTTACCTATCGCCGGCGCTGCTTGCTGTTTCCTCAGACTCAGTGGTGTCCCAGTTCCCGGGTCAGGGGTCCGTTTGGGACGAGACGAGGTCCACTGAACAGGAAATCCTGCTTGGCGCCTGCAGATGTCAGCTCACCTTCAACGGACTCCCAACCAGCGGGATTCTCGCACCTGCAGTCAATCGCCGCACTGTGTTCAGCAGCCCGTTACTGTGTGCCCGGAAAGGGCACTTATCCCGGACGAGCCCCCAAAAATGTAAGCGGACAAAAACAGATTCACTTTCAAGATGGCGCCGGACCGGGCACAAGTAAGGATTGTCAGAACACGAGTCTCTTCAGGAAAGGCAAACTTTATTGTGTCGTCACACAAGTGCTCACACAGGATTGAATCGCAAAGAGTGAGCCCCCCCTTTCACCCGTGCAAGGGATCTTATACCCAAAAATACGTAATTAGGTACATCCCAATTAGCCCACCTCCCAATGACACTTTATTCCACCCCACGTGGGTTAATACCTCCCATCGTTAGTACAAAGAAATTCCACATTTAACTATAAATTGATACACTTCATGTTAGTTTGACAGTCTGTGATTTGTTGTGCTGTCTTTCTCAGGGCAGCGCCGCCCTCCCTATAGGCTGTGTTTATTTGAGATAGCCTGGGGCCTGGTCTGTTCTCTATGATTTCTTTGTTCCTCTGCACGTCTCAATGACCTTGCCCTATTCATTCATCTTCCTGTCTCTCCGTGCCAAGAACCGGCCGGATTCTGCCTGGTTTTATTGCTAGCTTTCTAATCTACCACACATTCTTGGAATTCTATGTAAGCTTTGCTTTGCACATCTAATAAAAATCTATTCTATTTACTGGTGAACCAATATTCTGAACAAGATGGCTGCCTGGCTCATGATAGCAACCATCTTTCAGCCTGATTCGACTTCAATATTATTGGATGTGTTGCTGAAAGTTGTCCTGCCCTTTAAAAAACACAACCCAGTTTTGGGTTTACTGGTTTCAAGAAGCACTGCCTGATGTGAACCATGCCTCGCAGAAAAGAGCTTTCAGAAGACCTACGATCAAGAATTGTTGACTTGCATGAAGCTGGAAAGGGTTACAAAAGTATCTCCAAAAGCCTTGATGTGCATGTGTCCACGGTAAGACAGACTGTCTACAAATGGAGAAAGTTCAGCACTGTTGCTACTCTCCCTAGGCGTGGTCCTCCTGTAAAGAGGACTGCAAGAGCACAGCGCAGAATGCTTAATGAGGTAAAGAAGAATCCTAGAGTGTCAGTTAAAGACTTACAGAAATCTCTGTCACATGCTAACATTTTTGTTGACACATCTTGTAAGGAAAATCGCAGACGGCGTAATAAAAAGCATAGCGCTGCCTCATAGCAATAGGACTTGCAGCAGTATCACTAAGAATCACCTCCTACCATGCAGCGTTCAGGTGTTGTTTAATTCCATTGATCACCCTGCATAAAACCAGGCCACACCTGAAGCCCAATGCTTTCTCATTGACTTGGAACCTCCAAGCTGCTAGGAGCTGAACCTGTGCATTCCTTACTAGCCTGAATTCTGGATCCCATTTCTACCTGCTGGATCTCCTCTTTCTACTTATTGGATTTATTGTTTCTCCCTGGATTTCTCCTATAACCTACCCTGGATTACAAGGATTTATTACATTACCTACCTGGACACCTATGCAGAGTGCACTCTGAGGACTAAGTTATAACTTTATTATTTAAAGGCTTCTTCCTTCTTATTGTTTATCTCCGCATATATACAGTTGTGTTCAAAATTATTCAACCCCCACTGAAATTGAGTGTTTTGGCCAGTTTGACATTGATTTTGATCAATCAGTCATCTTGCTTACAATTAAATCAAAGCGGCACGTGTAGGTCAGACAAATATAACATAACATTTATAATGAAATAACCACAAATGTCTTTTCTGTGCTCACATCATTATCAGTTTTATTCAACCCCCAAGTGACATTCAATCTTCTTAGTACTTAGTACAACATCCTTTTACAGTTATAACAGCTTTTAAACGTGAAGCATAGCTTGACACAAGTGTCTTGCAGCGATCTACGGGTATCTTTGCCCATTTGTCATGGGCAAAAACCTCCAGTTCAGTCACATTCTTAGGCTTGCGCACTGCAACTGCTTTCTTTAAGTCCCACCAGAGGTTCTCAATCGGATTTAAGTCAGGTGACTGCGATGGCCACTCCAAAATGTTCCAGCCTTTAATCTACAACCATGCTCTAGTGGACTTGGAGGTATGCTTGGGATCATTGTCCTGTTGAAAGGTCCAACGTCTCCCAAGCCTTAGGTTTGTGACGGACTGCATCACATTCTCATCCAATATCTCCTCGTACTGAAGAGAATTCATGGTACCTTGCACACGCTGAAGCTTCCCTGTACCTGCAGAAGCAAAACAGCCCCAAAGCATGATTGACCCCCCGCCATACTTCACAGTAGGCAAGGTGTTCTTTTCTTCATAGGCCTTGTTCTTCCTCCTCCAAACATAGCGTTGATCCATGGGCCCAAACAGTTCTAATTTTGTTTCATCAGTCCACAGAACACTATCCCAAAACTTCTGTGGTTTGTCCACATGACTTTTGGCATACTGCAGTCGACTCTTCTTATTCTTTGGAGACAGCAAGGGGGTGCGCCTGGGAGTTCTGGCATGGAGGCCTTCATTACGCAGTGTGCGCCGTATTGTCTGAGCTGAAACTTAAGTACCCACATCTGACAAATCTTTTCTCAGTTCCTCAGCAGTCACTCTCCACTCTACGCTTCAGGTAGCGCACAGCATTCGAAGTCAGCATCTTCTTTCTGCCACGACCAGGTAGCGTTTCAATAGTGCCCTTTGCCTTGAATTTGCAAATGATGCTTCCTATGGTCTCTCTTGGTATGTTTAACATCTTTGCAATCTTCTTATAGCCATTGCCCTTCCTGTGAAGAGTAATCACCTCTTCTTTTGTCTTCCTGGACCATTCTCTTGACTTCAGCATGTTTGTAACCACACCAGTAAATGTCTAGAAGGAGCTGAGTATCACAGTCATTTTAAAGCTGCCTAATTGGTGCTTATTATGCTTTATTGCTGCTCCGTGACATCCACAGGTGTTTTCAATACCTGATTGAAAACACTTGAATGAACCTCTGTTCTTCAGAGTGGTAGCCTTTAAGGGGTTGAATAATTGTGTCAATGAAGAATTCACAAAAGAAACATTTACTACTGTATTACAAAACCAATTGATGTCATTTTAGTTGCATATGGTTCTTTAAAAAGTCCTTGTAGGATTTCATTCTGAATACAATTACAAATATACACTAAATTCCCTAAAACCCATTACAGCATTGGGGGTTGAATAATTTTGAACACAACTGTATATATATATTAGGGATGTGCGTTTCAGGTTTCGGAATTTCGGAATTTACACGAAATTTCCCGATTCGTGTTTTCGGATGCGGCCGAATTTCCGAAAATTTTTAGATCCGAAAATGGCAGATCCGAAAAGTTTTCCGAGCCGAAACAAAATATTTTCGGAATTTTCGAATGGATTTGAAATGTGTCAAATCGAAATTTATTGCTTTGAAACGAGGAGAACAGACGTTCCGAAAAAACGAAAATTTCTGAAATTACGAAAAGTCGATACAAAAAACGAGCAGTGACACGAAAATACGAAAAACGGTCGATATTTCGAAAACATGTACAATTCCGAAAAATGAAAATTTCCGAAATTACGAAAAGTTGATACAAAAAACGAGCAAAGTGACACGAAAATACGAAAAACGGTCGATATTCCAAAAACATGTACAATTCCGAAAAACGAAAATTTCCGAAATTACGAAAAGTCGATACAAAAACGAGCAAAGTGACCTGAAAATACGAAAAATGGTCGATATTCCGAAAAAATGTACACGAAAAACGAATCGAGCCGAACCGAATCAAACAGAAATCGGTCGAAACTAGCCGAATCGAAAAGTTTAAAAATCCGAAAAATCGAACCGAATCAAACCGAAAAAAAATCGGTGCACAAGCCTAATATATATATATTTATATAATTTCTGTATTCCTTAAACCCCTATGATTATATGTGTTCTTCTCGTTATAACTTCTACCTTATTTCTTTATACTAATACTGATACCTGCAATCTGTATATATAATATCAGTCTCTCTCTCCTAACCCATATCTCTCCCTCTCTCTGTATGATATATCTATATACAGTATATGTAAATATATTATTACTTCTCTGTTCTGGATCTGTGTAATTATTATATTATACTCTTATCCCGGTTTAGTGTCCTCATCTACTTCTGTATATCTTCAGTGTGTCTATCGTTATTTATTCATCTTTCTCCTTCTCTAGTATAAACCCCTTTTACATTCTGTTATTACCTCTTGTATCCTTTACAATAAACCCTTCATATATATCTTTACCTTGCAAGCTTCCAGATTTAATGCATAGTGGCTCGAATCTACCGCCCTGGAACCTGTATCCTGACACATCTACAATAAGGAAAACATTAAACAAGAATGGAGTACATGGGAGGACACCACGAAGGAAGCCATTGCTGTCCAAAAAGAATATTGCAGCACGTTTGAAGTTTGCAAAACAGCACCTGGATGTTCCACAGCACTACTGGCAAAATATTCTGTGGACAGATGAAACCAAAATTGAGTTGTTTGGAAAAAACACACAACACTATGTGTGGAGAAAAAAAGGCACAGCACACCAACATCAAAACCTCATCCCCACTGTAAAACATGGCAGAGGGAGCATCATGGTTTGGGGCTGCTTTGCTGCCTCAGGGCCTGGACGGATTGTTGTCATTGATGGAAAAATGAATACCAGAGTTTATCAAGACATTTTGCAGGAAAACGTAAGACCATCTGTCCGCCAACTGAAGCTCTGCAGAGGATGGGTGATGCAACAGGACAATGACCCAAAGCATACAAGTAATTCAACAAAAGAATGGCTTCAACAAAACAAAATACACCTTCTGGAGTGGCCCAGTCAGAGTCCTGACCTCAACCCGAATGAAATGTTGTGCCATTGTTACCGGAACCCACCTGGTTCACTCGGGACGGAGCTGGGCCAGCACGGTCAAGGATTGACTGGACACGAGTATCTTCAGGAAAGGCAAACTTTATTGTGACGTCACAGATGCTCACACAGGATTCAATCGCAAAGAGTGAGCTCCGATTTCACAGTGACATGAGGTTTTATACCCCGAATACATAATTAGGTACATCCCAATTAGCCCACCTCCCGGTGACACTATCCCACCCCACGTGGGTCCGTACCTCCCTTAATCGAATACAAAGACATTCCATACATTGGTCATAAATTGGCAAGCTTCATATTAGTTTGACAGAAAATGATTTGCTACTGCTTTGGATCCTGCCTGTGCCCACCTCCTTCATGCTTGTTTATTGTTTCTTTTAGATAAGGCCTGGTCTGGTCTTCACACTCCTCTTTGTCCCAGCTGCAAGTTTCTATGACCTTGATATATCTCTTCTTCATCCTGTCACCCTGTGCCAGCTACGGCCCGGATCTTCTCTAATTTAATTGCTTTTCTGCTAGTCTAACACATTCCTAAGATTCTATGTAAACCTTCTTCTAATTTCAACTAATATCTACCTAGTTATATTCAAGTGAACCAATATTCTGACCAAGATGGCCGCCTGGCTCAGAATGGTGACCATCTTCTTGCCTGAATCTCCTTCAGTCCCCCCTTGGCTCAAGTCTCAGGTTCTCCTCCTGAGACTTGTAGCCACTACACTCCACTAGTGTTATCCTTGAACTCCTCGTACTTTAGGGGAACTATTTTTGTTGGGAACATGTTTTGTGGGATCATCATTGGTATCTTTTGTGTTTGTGTAGGTGTCAGTGCTCTCTTGCATAGTGGCCATAGACATAGCCCTATGCGGTACAGTAGTGTCCTTACTACCTGGATCACCACCACCATTAGAATCATGGATCCAATCTGTGAGATAAATCTCAGAATAGATCCAAACCAATCTCCGAATGCTCCGAACCCACAGAGTGGATTCCAGCCTTCAGCAGCAATCCGCCTAGCTGTGTTCTGCAACTGTGCTACTTTCTCTTGGTGATCCTGGATTACCTGGAAATAGTCAGGGACGTCATGTGTGGTGTTCTTGATGAATGTGCAACATTCATAATGCATTGTCATCTCACACAGTCCATTCAGAGCTGCACTGATCTGTTCCAGTGCCATATCATGTATCATTTGTACCTTTCGTATCTCTCGTACTTCCAGATTCAGCAACTGAATATCCATACTAGTCTTATTCAAAATTTCGTCCATCAGACTGGCATAACTGTTCATTCTTGCCATCAACTCTCTTCCCCATCCAGTCCATGCTGGAAACCATGCCCACACCCGATCCGCTTTCTTAAACAACTCTCTCTTCTGTTTCTCAAACACCAGTGGGTACCTAGGGTGTAGTGCAGTGTCTGTATCAGTGTCATCTCCCCTTACTCTCTGAATTGGAATCAGTTTAGCCAGATAACACATTCCCGTTATTGTAGGTGGTACCCATGTGTAACACATCCTTTCACAACACACCTGGTACCCCCTTTCAATATAAATGGTGATAAATGTAGTGTTCCTTTTGATATTTCTAACATCAGTTGTCTCAATCGTCTCATCATGTCCAATGCACTCTGCCTGCCATTGGTCACATTCGCAACTACCAATTCTTGGTCTCTAGTGAGCTTTCTACATCGTATATATAGAAAATTAGCCTGCTTCTTTGTGTTGAATCTGTAAATATATGACGTCCAATTGAATCTACTTGAATTACACAACCCCCCCTCGTTACTTGTTTCTTTATCTGGTCCTAATTGAAAGCACCATTCTGGTGGGTATACTGGTCCTATTATTGGATACCCGGGAGTGAATGCCTCTGGTTTTTCTCGTGGTTCATCAAAAGCATGTATTGTGACATTTCCCGACGCAAACATACTTAAATTCATTGGGACAGAGGCAAATGGTATATGAATTGTCTCTGGGTGCAGTCTACTACACACCCAGCACGCGGTCTGCAATTTAAATTGCACAAGTAAATGTCCTCTCGGCATAATCTCGGATATCGCCTCTCGCTTTTGTCTCCACATGGTACGGTTCTCCATCACTGGGTGTGTACCATTCCAGATATAGGAGATATCCACTTTCTCGGTGGTGCTTGGGCACCTGGGGCATGCTCCATGTGATAGTCCATAGATCAAATTTGCAAGGTACAACATCAGTACCACAAATGCCACAAATGTCAAAACCCCTTGGGCAATTCTTTTCACAGTCACATAAACCCAATCCCTCCCCACCAGTATTTCAAAAGTAAAAGTCATCTCTGGATTATCAAGGGTCGGGGCAGGGCCCCTAAAAATGGCCCCTGGGGTATCCCCCGGGGGATCCCTTAACTCCTCCGTTGGTGGGTGGTCAGGCATTATTGTGTCCGTCAAAACACCCACTTGTTGAGTCTTTTTAGGTGCTCACAACTGTGGTCTTTGTCAGCTTTAGCCTCAATGGATTGGTCTCGTTGGTGACGACCTTCCACTCTGGTTCAGGATTGGCTGCAGCTACCTTCAGTCTGGAGTGATGTATCCACGGGACCACCTCGGCAACCTTCACTGCTGTAGGGGTTGATAACAGGACAAGGTAAGGACCTCTCCATTTTGGGCCTAGTGGGTCATTTTTCTACTCCTTCACCCAAACCGAGTCACCTGGACAATACTTATGCAGTGGGGGGATATAAAAAATGAGGTAGATTATCTCCCACCCAAGTATTCAATTTCTGCATTGATTTCCCCAACAATACAACCTGTTCATTTAATTTAGTTTCACCCAATGCCCGAAGGTCCCCCCTTAGTCCATTAATTAGAGGGGTAGGCTGTCCGAACATAAGCTCGTACGGACTTAGCTTCAATTGGGGGGTTGGCCTGCACCTAATGTGCAATAAGACTATTGGCAGCACATCCAACCAGCCTAGTGACGTCTCTTGGCACAGTTTGGACATCAAAGTTTTTAGTGTACGGTTCATTCTTTCGACTTTTCCCGAGCTGTGGGGCCTGTAAGCTGTATGTAGCTTCCAGGTGATACCCAACAGACGAGCAAGCTGCTGTAAACAGTTCTGTATAAAGGCTGGGCCATTGTCTGACCCTATTTCAAGAGGAAGTCCATAGCGTGGTATTATTTCTTTCATTAGACTTCTCACCACTTCCGTTGTCTTCTCTGTCCTTGTCGGGAAAGCTTCCACCCATCCTGTGAGGGTACACACCATTACCAGTAGATATTTATATCCTTTGCAGGGTGGCAGCACTGTGAAGTCTATCTGCATGGATGCCATTGGGGACAGCCCGATTGGTTGCTTTCCTGAAGGTTGAGATGGGCCTGTTCTTGGATTATTCTTGGCACAAGTCACGCACTGCTGGGCTATCGCTTTGCAGATTACTGACATTCCTGGCACATAGAAATGTGGCTCCAACTGCTGTTCCATCATTTCCTGTCCTCCATGGGTACTTGCATGAAGTGTTCTCACGATCTCAGGTGCCAATGTTGCTGGCAGGACTATTTGTCCACTCTCCAACTGGAACCATCCGTCTTCTCCATATCCACCTTGTTCTTCTGATAACCACTTTTTCTCTTTCTCTGAGTACACAGGTGTCCATTCACTCAGTGGCGCCGGTAGGAGTGCAGCCACCACTGGTGCTGCTTTGTATCTTGCCAATTCTTCCTGGTTCCCCCAGATAAATTCTTCTTTTGGGAAATAGTATCGCCAGGCAAAGAACAGCAGATCTTGTCTCTTCTGCGTATCTCTCACTGCTGGTACAAAGAAATTCATCACACTTTTCTTCATCCTTGGTAGCTTGTTTTTAATAAGGGTCTCTTTGAGAAAGAACCTTACCAAAGGGGCTTGATATTCTTCTGCTCCCAATTCTCCCAAGCTCAACAGCACTCGTGTGATCCTTAAATTATTATGAGGGTTGGCTGTTAGATTGTCAAAACGTGAGGCGAAATTTTCTGCCCGTTCAACTTCGATTACTTCAATATTTTCTTCCTCCTCCCCCACTATTTTTACGCCGAAGAATTTCAGCATCATTTTGTATGCTCTGCGGAGTCTTTGCTGAACTTCTGAGGTGTCAATCATCATACATGTTTCTTGGGGGTGAAGAGGAGAAGAGTAAAAATTTCGGCCTTGGAACTGTGTTGGAAAAAGCCACTGTATATAATCATGGTTTTCTTCCAGTAGCTCGTAATTGTCGTGCCACTTGTGCAGAATGGTTTCAATAAATTCGCCTTTTGGTTCAAATTTTCTCCAATTCATATAGAATTCGTAATTCGGCATGGGGAGTTGATCCTCTTGCTTGCAGAGCAGTACTTTGGATACTTGATCAGAAGGGTTCAGAGGTTTAGCAGCAGCCTTTGCGGCTTGGTCAGCGCGCCTGTTGCCTTTGGGAATTTCATCATGACCCTTTTGGTGGCCACGACAGTGCATAATACTGACGGCACTTGGTTTCCACACAGCTTCTAGAAGGGCTGCTATCTCAGCTGCATACTTTATCTGTTGTCCTGATGACGTGAGCAGTCCTCTTTCTTTGTATAGTGCACCATGTGCATGGACAGTCATAAAGGCATACTTGGAGTCGGTGTAGATATTTACTCTTTTGCCTTCAGAGATTTCCAGGGCCTTGGTCAGCGCTATTATTTCAGCCAGTTGTGCTGACGTGTGTCCTGGCAAGGGGTTTGCTTCAATGATTCCTTCTGCTGAGACAACTGCATAGCCGGAGACTTTCTTCCCATTATCCATGTAGCTGCTACCATCGGTGAATAGCTGTAGATCGTATTTGTCTAGGGGTACGTCTTTCAGATCTGGTCTACTACTGAATACTTCTTCCATGACTTGGAGGCATTCATGATTTGGATCCTCTTCACAGTCAGGCAGTAGTGTAGCTGGGTTTAAGGTAGCGATGAGGTCCAGATGAACCCGTGGATTCTCACACATCATAGCTTGGTACTTCGTCATCCGGCTATTGCTGAACCAGTAACTTCCTTTTACATCGAGCAGAGCTTTGACCGCATGTGGCACCTTGACATGAAGAACCGGTCCCAGGGTCAGCTTGTCTGCTTCAGCTATCAGCATTGCAGTGGCTGCCACTGCTTTCAGGCATGGGGGTAGGCCGCAGGCCACAGGGTCAAGCTGTTTGGAGATAGGCCACAGGCCTAGGACACGAGCCAGAATTTTGGATCAGTACTCCTGTTGCAGTCTGGTTATGCTCATGCACATATAGCTGGAAAGGCTTGCTATGATCTGGCAAACCCAGTGCTGGAGCTTCCATCAGGAGAGTGTTTAATTTCAGGAAAGCTGCCACCTGTTCTTCCTAGAGAAAGGGGTCATGCTCTCCACCCTTAGTGGCTTGGTGGAGAGGTTTAGCAATGTCTGCAAAATTGGGGATCCACAGACGACAGAAGCCTGCAGCTCCTAGGAATTCATGGACATGTCTCCTTGTCTTTGGTTGGGTTATACGGCATACCGCTTCTTTCCTCTCAGCTCCCAATGCACGTTTAGTACCTGTTAATTGGAAACCTAAATATTTTACACTTTGTTTGCATATTTGTGCTTTCTTTTTGGACACTCTGTAACCTGCTTGGTTTAGTAGAAGCAGCAGGGCCTTTGTGGCAGAGAGACAGTCTTTTATTGTAGGGGATACAAGCAATAAATCATCTACATATTGTAGTAAAACAACTTTGTCTGGCTGAGCGTTGAAGGACAGGAGGTCCTGGCTTAGCGCGCATCCGAAAATCGTGGGCGAGTTTTTGAAACCTTGAGGGAGGTGTGTCCAAGTCATCTGATGGCGCGCTCCCGTAGTAGACTCCTCCCATTGAAACGCAAAAAGGGGCTGGCTTGCTGGAGCCAGGCGGATGCAAAAGAAAGCATCTTTTAAATCAAGCACCGTGTAATATTTTGTATCAACAGGAATTAATGCCAATAAATTGTATGGATTGGGAACCACAGGGTGTAGGGTTACTGTGGCTTCGTTGACGGCCCGTAAATCTTGAACTGGGCGGTACTCTTGTGTGCCCTCTTTCTGTATTGGCAACAGTGGTGTGTTCCACGGTGACACGCAGAATTTCAATATCCCATGATCTTTAAGTCTTTGCAAATGTGTCTGGATATTTTGCTTGGCTTTCTGTGGGATATGGTATTGTTTTAGAGCCACAGGCGTTGTGCCTGGTTTCAGATCAACATACACTGGAGGAATGTTTACAGCTAATCCGGGAGGGTTTTCTTCCGCCCAGACTCCAGGGATTCCCAGGAGTAGTGTGTATGGATCTGGGGAGGCCGGCAGGGTTGGTGCCGTGCGCCATTCCTCCTCGCGTGGCATAATTACTGCAATTTTTACAGGTTGGGTATTTTGGCTGGCTGGGTTGTACTGCCGTACAGAGCTGCCACTCTCAGCCAGGTCTAATCTAGCGTGACCCCCGGGAAGAAATGTAATTTGGGCTTGCAATTTGCAAAGGATATCCCGCCCCAGGAGTTGTATGGGACATTCGGGCATATACAAAAATTCATGTTCTACATGGTGCCCACCCAAACTACATTTTCGAGAAGCAAGAAAAGGGTACTTAGCAGATACCCCCATTGCTCCCATTATATCAACCTCATTTCCCATTGGGGGTGCAATTTGCCCAGGTCCGTGTCAATACATATCCTGCCCTTCAAATGACGTTCCCGCCAATCCCACAAACCCCGAACCGGCACCGACACTTCTTTCATACCTGCCGTTTGTTACCTGGCCATTTGAGGCTTGACCTCCTGAGGCACCAGCCTCTCCCTGTACCCCATTTTTAGCCAAAAGTGCAGGACAGTCACTTTTCCAGTGACCTTCACCACGGCACCATGCGCACTGGTTGCGTCCTAGGGGCTCCCTGGGGGCTCCTCTGCCTCTCCCCCCTCGACCCCTCGCTCTCCCTCTGTCCGGGGAACCCCTCCCGTTTCCATTTCCCATATAGCCGACCACACCGGTATGCCCTTTTTGCTTCCGTATTTCTTATAAATCCCGGTTATGGTACACTTTATTAGCAATTTCTACTAATTCGCTAATACCTTTGCCTAAAAACCCATCCAATCTCTGTATTTTATTCTGTATGTCTCTCTGTGACTGACTCACAAAGGAGGAATTAACCAACCGCTGATTCTCTGCAGCCTCAGGGTCAATAGGACTATACATCCTATATGCATCTAGTAATCTTTCTAAAAATGCACTTGGGGTTTCTTTAAGATCTTGCACAATGTCCGCTATTTTCCCATGTTCGTGGGTTTCTTCCCTCCCGCTTTAACACCCATCATTACCGCTGTCCGGTATGTTTGTAGATGAGCAATACCTTCATTAGTATTGTATGGCCATTTGGGATCTGTTTTGGGGTAATGTTCCTCAGCCCACGCTTCTGGCTGGGGTTTACTATCCTCAACTGCTTGGGCAAGTAAAATTTTACGCGCGCTGTTGTTTATACGGGCTCTTTCCTCAGTTGTGAACATTGTCAGCAATAGTTGTTGACAATCTGCCCAGGTGGGGTTATGTGTTAGCATTACTGACTCTATCATACTGGCCACCGCTGCAGGATTAGTGGAGTACAGTGGTGTGTGTGTTTTCCAGTTAAATAAATCTGTCGTTGTAAATGGGACATATGTGTATTGTACTGGCCCAGGGCCTCCGTTTTCCAGTAAGGGACCTGGCACCTCTCGCAGAGGCATTTGCATTTTACTCTTGCTGGGGTTATGCTGGTACACATCCCGGGGCTTGTATATATTGTTCGCTGCGCGTGTAGTGACCCCTGGATCTACATCTCCATCATCATCTTCACTGTCCTGGGGGGTTACTCGCTTGTATACACTTCCATCGGGCATTTCAATCTTTTCCGCAGGGGTCCCTTCATCCCCTCCACCCGCAGCCCCCTCCTCTTCCTCAATATCATGAGCCGGAGCTGAGGGAGCCGGCTGGGAAATAGCAGCTGCCTGCTCCCCCCTCTCCGCCCGCGCAACCGCGGCATTCAGTGCCTCTCTGGCCGCCCCGTAACATGACGGATAGGGCGGGGGAAGGGAATCAATCTCCTCTGGATGTTCTACCAACACCGTTTTCCTCTGTTCACCTTTATTTTTATTATTCGGGGGTACCTGTTTCTTGTTTTGTCCCGCCATCATTATAAAATGACTCTTATCCTTCACACAGTACCTCCATATATCTATATACGGGTACTGTTCAGGATGACCATATCTCCCGGTTATTTGGGAGTGCACTCTCTGTATTAACTCCGGGTCCATAGACCCCTGTTCTGGCCATTCTGGAACCAACAGTGGCCATACTATTGTACACAATAATTTCAACTTTTCCTTACTCAAATCCACACCATAATGATGTGTTTCATACAACGCTCCAAAATTCTGTACCATATACTCAAGGGGTGTCTCACCCTCCTTAGCCTTCTTGGGTTTGGACGACCCGTTACCCATTGTTACTCTTGTGAGTAGTAACTTTTTCCTCGATACAGATATTTCTTTCAACACAATCACTTAATCACTTTATATCAACTGTCTGGTACTTCAGTCAACAGTTCATTTATATCGTATCCGCTTCCTCCGTCAGTAGCCGACTGCAGTCGCCTGAGCCGGAAACGTACTTTAGGAGTCCACTCTCAGATTTGCTTCCTTGCTAAGCAAGTAGGCGCACAATCACTCACACCACTCTCAGCAGCACTCACAGCACGTACTGTACCAGATACATTCAGCACAAAACAATACATAAACAATTCTACTCTTTCTACTAGCCGAGGGCACGCCGTCCCTCCTCTTGGCTCCTTATACCCAGTTAATTGATCTCTAACTCTTGTCTGCTTGTGACTATGTGTACCCCGTTCTATGGCAACACTCCCGTCTGCAATTCCAATTTGCCTATGGGCAATACACCCACTCGGCACCACTCCCGCTGCAGCTACCGCTGGCCCCAATTGGCCCCCTTCACTACACGACGTACACACTAGCACTGACTCCGGGCTCTCAGCCCAGTCACAGGATCCCTCCTCCTTTCCTGGTCCACGTGCAGCAGTTCTATTTACAAACACTGACTATGACAATACTACTCCACGTGGCTACTCTCTCCCTCAAATTCAGAACTACACCTTAGTCAACATCCAATTCCCCCGGGCCCAGACACGTGCACTCTTTCCGTTGTGCAATGTCTGTGCTGTATGCGGCGGATTTGGTATGTCAACGAGACCGTGGCCGCGGGTCTCCTTATCCAACTATGGTCGGACGTCTTCCCTTATACCGGTATCTCAATACACATACAAACACAGAAGACACTTTACCTCTCGCCGCGCTGCTTGCTGTTTCCTCGGACTCAGTGGTGTCCCAGCTTCCCGGACCGGGGGTCCGTTTGGGACGAGACGAGGTCCACTTACAGGAAATCCTGCTTGGCGCCTGCAGATGTCAGCTCACCTTCAACGGACGCCCAACCGGCGGGATCATTCGCACCTGCAGTCAACCGCTACGGTGTCCAGCAGTTGTTGCCGTACCGGTAGAGGCCCAAATCCCGGACGAGCCCCCAGAAATGTTACCGGAACCCACCTGGTTCACTCGGGACGGAGCTGGGCCAGCACGGTCACGGATTGACTGGACACGAGTCTCTTCAGGAAAGGCAAACTTTATTGTGACTTCACAGATGCTCACACAGGATTCAATCGCAAAGAGTGAGCCCCGATTTCACAGTGACATGAGGTTTTATACCCCGAATACATAATTAGGTACATCCCAATTAGCCCACCTCCCGGTGACCCTATCCCACCCCACGTGAGTCCGTACCTCCCTTAATCAAATACAAAGACATTCCATACATTGGTCATAAATTGGCAAGATTCATGTTAGTTTGACAGAAAATGATTTGCTACTGCTTTGGATCCTGCCTGTGCCCACCTCCCTCATGCTTGTTTATTGTTTCTTTTAGATAAGGCCTGGTCTGGTCTTCACACTCCTCTTTGTCCCAGCTGCAAGTTTCTATGACCTTGATATATCTCTTCTTCATCCTGTCACCCTGTGCCAGCTACGGCCCAGATCTTCTCTAATTTAATTGCTTTTCTGCTAGTCTATGTAAACCTCCTTCTAATTTCAACTAATATCTACCTAGTTATATTCAAGTGAACCAATATTCTGACCAAGATGGCCGCCTGGCTCAGAATGGCGACCATCTTCTTGCCTGAATCTCCTTCACCATGACCTTAAGAGAGCGATTCACACCAGACATCCCAAGAATATTGCTACACTGAAACAGTTTTGTGAAGAGGAGTGGTCCAAAATTACTCCAGATCGTTGTGCAGGTCTGATCTGCAACTACAGGAAACGTTTGGTTGAGGTTATTTCTGCCAAAGGAGGGTCAACCAGTTATTAAGTCCAAAGGTTCACATACTTTTTCCACCCTGCACTGTGAATGTTTACATGTTCTGTTCAATAAAAACATGAAAACATACAGTTGTGTTCAAAATTATTCAACCCCCAATGCTGTAAAGGGTTTTAGGGAATTTAGTGTACATTTGTAATTGTATTCAGAATGAAATCCTACAAGGACTTTTTAAAGAACCAAATGCAACTAAAATGACATCAATTGGTTAGGTAATACAGTAGTAAATGTTTCTTTTGTGAATTCTTCATTGACACAATTATTCAACCCCTTAAAGACTACCACTCTGAAGAACAGAGGTTCATTCAAGTGTTTTCAATCAGGTATTGAAAACACCTGTGGATGTCACAGAGCAGCAATAAAGCATAATAAGCACCAATTAGGCAGCTTTAAAATGACTGTGATACTCAGCTCCTTCTAGACATTTACTGGTGTGGTTACAAACATGGTGAAGTCAAGAGAATGGTCCAGGAAGACAAGAAAAGAGGTGATTACTCTTCACAGGAAGGGCAATGGCTATAAGAAGATTGCAAAGATGTTAAACATACCAAGAGAGACCATAGGAAGCATCATTCGCAAATTCAAGGCAAAGGGCACTGTTGAAACGCTACCTGGTCGTGGCAGAAAGAAGATGCTGACTTCGACTGCTGTGCGCTACCTGAAGCGTAGAGTGGAGAAAAGTCCCCGTGTGACTGCTGAGGAACTGAGAAAAGATTTGTCAGATGTGGGTACTGAAGTTTCAGCTCAGACAATACAGCGCACACTGCGTAATGAAGGCCTCCATGCCAGAACTCCCAGGCGCACACCCCTTGCTGTCTTCAAAGAATAAGAAGAGTCGACTGCAGTATGCCAAAAGTCATGTGGACAAACCACAGAAGTTTTGGGATAGTGTTCTGTGGACTGATGAAACAAAATTAGAACTGTTTGGGCCCATGGATCAACGCTATGTTTGGAGGAGGAAGAACAAGGCCTATGAAGAAAAGAACACCTTGCCTACTGTTAAGCATGGCGGGGGGTCAATCATGCTTTGGGGCTGTTTTGCTTCTGCAGGTACAGGGAAGCTTCAGCGTGTGCAAGGTACCATGAATTCTCTTCAGTACCAGGAGATATTGGATGACAATGTGATGCAGTCCGTCACAAACCTGAGGCTTGGGAGACGTTGGACCTTTCAACAGGACAATGATCCCAAGCATACCTCCAAGTCCACTAGAGCATGGTTGCAGATTAAAGGCTGGAACAATTTGGAGTGGCCATCGCATTCACCTGTCTTAAATCCGATTGAGAACCTCTGGTGGGACTTAAAGAAAGCAGTTGCAGTGCGCAAGCCTAAGAATGTGACTGAACTGGAGGCTTTTGCCCATGACGAATGGGCGAAGATACCCGTAGATCGCTGCAAGACACTTGTGTCAAGCTATGCTTCACGTTTAAAAGCGGTTATAACTGTAAAAGGATGTTGTACTAAGTACTAAGATTGAATGTCACTTGGGGTTGAATAAAACTGATAATGATGTGAGCACAGTAAAGACATTTGTGGTTATTTCATTATAAATGTTATGTTATATTTGTCTGACCTACACGTGCCTCTTTGATTTAATTGTAAGCAAGATGACTGAATGATCAAAATCAATGTCAAGCTGGACAAAACACTCAATTTCAGTGGGGGTTGAATAATTTTGAACACAACTGTATGTAGCTTTTCTATAACCTTTCACTTTTTTTCTTCCAGCACCGTAACCTCAATTCAACAGCTAATTATACATTTTATTTGCATTTTTTTATGTAAATTAAGATTTTTAATTGAAAGATCTTGCCATTCTTTCTGTAATACACCACGTTGTGTGTGTTTTCCAGTTCTCCATGAAGCTGTGAGCACTGGTGACCCAGAGCTGGTCCAGATGGTCCTGCAGTATCGCGAGTTTCACAAAGCATCAACAGCCCTGGGGGGCGTGCCGGAGCTCCTTACCAAAACACTGGAGGTGACTTGCCTTTTATATTTGTGGCTTTACGAACGGCATCGGTGATTGTTTTACTGGTTAGGGTTAACCCTAAACCTTAACATCCTACTTCATTTTTTTAGGCAACAGATTTTGCCCTTTATTTTCTTGCAGTCATCCGCTGTAAGGGCAGAAACTGTTATCTAAAATGGAGCAGAGCGTTGGGGAGGTTAGGGTTAACCTGGGACTTAAAGAAAGCAGTTGCAGTGCGCAAGCCTAAGAATGTGACTGAACTGGAGGCTTTTGCCCATGACGAATGGGTGAAGATACCCGTAGATCGCTGCAAGACACTTGTGTCAAGCTATGCTTCACGTTTAAAAGCTGTTATAACTGTAAAAGGATGTTGTACTAAGTACTAAGAAGATTGAATGTCACTTGGGGGTTGAATAAAACTGATAATGATGTGAGCACAGAAAAGACATTTGTGGTTATTTCATTATAAATGTTATGTTATATTTGTCTGACCTACACGTGCCTCTTTGATTTAATTGTAAGCAAGATGACTGAATGATCAAAATCAATGTCAAACTGGCCAAAATACTCAATTTCAGTGGGAAATTATTATGAATTGGTCATGAAAAACACAGTCTGCTTAAAATAATATTATTATTATGACCAATTCATGCAAAACTCCATGTAATCCCAGAGGGTTCACATACTTTTTCTTGCCACTGTATCTGCAATTTCAAACCAGTCCATACTGTTTCTGAGTTTCTTTTGACTGCCTTGCACCTTGAATACTTCACAGACTGTCGTCCCACGTATCATGTTTCTGAGTGTGTCCTAGGTAATCTGTTGGTCTCGAAACCTTCAGAGCCTAGAGGCAATTCATTTAGCCCTTGTGTCTCCTTGGCTATTAAGTTACAGTCTGTAGTTTATGAACCTTTTTTGTTATTCAAGCAGATACTTTTGCCCTCAAGGATCTCAACTCCGCTACTCGTGTGGCAGCGTTACCTCTACCGTTACACAGAGGCAAGAAGTTACATAAAAATCCCCTCCGTTTGTCAGGGCATAATTTTTTTAAATTTAAGGCAATTTTTATTTATTATAGCCGTGATTGGCCTCTCATATTTTGGGCTACAGATTCCGGAACCTCTCTGCAATGTTATAGACCTGTGTTCTCCTTTCGGCTGGTCTTTACATTTAAGTTGATTAGATAATAGAAAACAAAGGACCTATACGTGGTGTGACGGGAGGAGAGGAGTGGTGTTTGAGGGACGGTACGTGTCCCCTCGAATTTTGTCATATTGTTGGGACTAGCACTCCAGGCCGGAGTTTGGGTTCAGCTCGGGGCACACAAATCTCCGGGTTTTGCAATTTTCCCTGGGGAGGCTTAATTGATTGATGGGTGCTGCTAGAGGGAAATAAAAGCAGGAAGTGAGGTTCATTCAGGGCTCCACCCTGGGACTCAGACTAGCTACTGAGGGAGCAAAGCTGAACCAGAGATCAGGCTGCAAAAAGGAAAGGTTGGAATACACTTTTTTGTCTGAAACGGTAGTGAGGGAAAACCTTAACTGTTTAGTTAGTGCCGGACAGGCAAGGGTATTGTTTTGTTTTGTTTTGTTTCTTGACCTGTATGCAGCTCTTGAATAAAAGTACAGAGGGCTGTACATTGTAAAGAAATCCTGCGATTGGGACTACCTTTATCCTGGGAAGGGTACCCCCCCATTTGAGCTGTACCCCACAGTGGCAATTCTAGTGTTGGTTGCCATTATTTTCTGTTCGTTAATACTTGTTAGTAAAAATATATTTTGCTATAACAGCAATATTACAAATTCTAGTATCACTCATCGAGCACTGTATTGAAAAATGATATCCCGTCACAGGAGGACACGTAGAGGGGAGAACCAACACTCCAGACGAGGACAGGATTTCTGAACTTATGGAACTGGAAGCATTGATCCAGGAGCTTCACCTGTTGCTCCAATTTGTGGACTTCATGGTGTGGTAAATGACATCCAGCTTGGATAAAGGCAGGGACCAGCACAAGAGAGACCAGTTAGAGAAGACTGCATGGAGCAGCTCACACAGGACAACAATGATTGCACTAGAGGTTTGATAAGCATTATAAAAACCTTGCGCTTTGAAATAATCTCCTTTAATATGGAAATCACTTGCAAACCTTGGGCAAATCCACACGACGGAACACAGTTAAGTTGGAGGGGCAGATCTATGACAGGGATGTGGAAATCTAAAAAAAATGTACTTGTCCAATGGACTAAATTGGAAGCCTGATCTACTTGTCCCTCATGATAATCTAGAAGAAAATGGTGGTGGTAAATGGCGCAGATGGTGTACAAACGGACAGTCTTGTATAGCAGCAAGGGCACAAAGTGCACATTCCCAGGTGCAAATAGTCAATGGATAGAAGCGGTATATAGAGTCCTCGCGCTTGTACTGATAGTCCAGTGGGTGAGTGATACTTCAAAATGATCTAGAAAACCTAACAGGAGACACACATTGTGCAGTACATACTTATGACACCTGAATTCTAGATAATTGGTAATCAACTCACTTGGTTCTGAGCCCCATAAAGTCGGCTCTGAACTATATAGGCATGAATGGATAGATGTGATCTCACCAGCCCCGTCCTGCCGGCCGGCAGTCTGCAGTAGTAGCCTGGTCCATAGATGAAATGTTAGGTCTCCAGAGTATATCACAGGCAAGACGTCAGCAGGGTAGATGGATAAAATAGATTTATTAAAGCACTAACGCGTTTCGACCTATTTGGTCTTTATCAAAGTGCATAAAATACATAATCAAGTGCAATACATAACTTACTTTTATACCAAAAGAAATGGGAATAACAAGGGGCGTCACACCTCAACCTAATCATCTCAATTGGTATCATAGAAAAAATGTCGGCAGATAAGAACCTTTTCGGCCCATCTAGTCTGCCCAATTACATGGATACTTTACCTGGATTTATCTTTTGTTTAGGATAGCCTTATGCCTATCCCATGCTTGCTTAAATTCAATTACTGTTTTGGCCTCTACCACTTCTACTGGAAGACTGTTCCATGTATCCACCACCCTCTCAGTAAAATAATGCTTCCTGATGTTACTTTTAAACATGCCCTACTTCCGGTCACTCAGCGTCCCAGCGTCAACGGACATTCAACATCCGGATGGGCGCACAAAAGTTGCGTCCATAGGTTCCAACTTCCGCCAGTATGAACCGCCGAGCGCCATTTTGAAAGAGGGAAACAAACGACATTTGGAATAAACCCAACTATTATAAGAACTGCAGCTTTACTATCCCAACGAACAATAGCCGGCATTTTCCCGATCGCCTAAGGTCTCGAGTCGGCATGTCTCAAACATCCACAGGGACTAACGATAACTGCGTCCATATATATAGACCCACGCCAGCCCGAATCACCAGGGGCCATTTTGGAAAAGGGAAAAAAAGGGGGAAAAAAGGCATTTGGATATATCTAGCTGCATTGAATTGTAATTCGATGCTGGCAAACAATGACATTCCCCATACAATCTTAAAATGTCACTTGCCAGTTCGAAGGGGCATGTCAATTGTTATACACACCTCAGAAATTGCAATGAAGGATACACCTGGTCACCATCATTACAATAAACAATAAAGGAGACAAATAACAATAAAAACAAAAATTAAAAATATGAAGTTCAAAAAAAGGGGAAATCTCATAAAAAATATATAGATATACATATTATAATAAGGCGTTGATTTCCATATCTATATTCAGACCTTTAGGTGTCAGGCATCCTAAATCGAATATCCACTTAGATTCTAGTCGGCTTAAATTTTTTTCAATATCACCCCCTCTCCAGTGTTTTTTAATCTGTTGAATACCGGCAAAACCAAGAACTTTAGGGTTTCCATTATGATATTTAGAAAAATGGGCTGATACACTATGTTTATCGTACAAGCGCGAGGACTCTATATACCGCTTCTACCTCATGATAATCTACTTGACCTGATAAGAAATATAATTTCAACGAAATATCAATAGGTCTTTATTCTTAACTATTTATTTATTTATTTATAAAGGATTTTACCAGGAAGGATACATTGAGATTTCTCTCGTTTTCAAGTATGTCCTGGGTTCAAGAACATTGAAGTGTTACAGTTACAGAAATACAAAGTAATACAATGTAAGATATTAACAACACAAATATACAGATTAACAGAAAATCAATATGTAGGAAATAGTCATTATGTTACATGTTTACAGGTGCATTCTGTATTGAGGTATGTTAGTAAGGAGCTCTTGAGTGACTTAAGACTGGTGGAAGATTTGATGGTGTCTGGGAGGTTATTCCATAATTGCGGTGCTCTGTAGGAAAATGAGGATCGAGCCACTGTCTTTTTGTATTGTGGTATTGCAAGTAAGGTGCTGGTCCTGGATCGGAGGTTATAGGATGAGGGAGCTGCTGGGGGAAGCAGTCTATTCAGATAGGGTGGCAGCTTCCCAGAAAAGCTCTTAAACACCAGGCTGGAAAGGTGAAGGGTGCGTCTAGATTCCAGCGATGGCCAGTTTAGCTCTTTTAACATGTCACAATGGTGGGTCATGTAGTTACATTGTAATGCAAAGCGGCAGAATGAGTTATACAATGTAGCAAGTTTCTGAAGATGTGTTTGCGGGGCGGCTGCATACACCACATCTCCGTAATCAATAGCCGGCATAAGCATTTGTTGTACAATCTGCTTTCTTACCGCGGGGCTCAGGCAGGATTTGTTTCTGTACAGGGCGCCTAGTTTGGGGTAAAGTTTAGATGAGAGTTTTTCGATGTGAGGGCCAAAGGATAGATTAGGGTCCAACCACATACCTAGATATTTGAGAGAAGTGACTGTGGTCAGCGGGCCATTTGATTTTGTCCCAACACATAAGTGGGGATTTTGCAATTTGTGTAGTTTAGGTTTTGTTCCAAAGAGCATCGTTACAGTTTTGTCATTATTTAAAAAAAAGTTTGTTGTGCTTGATCCACTTTTCTACCTCTGTGAATTGTTCTTGCAGCACGGCTTCCAGCTGCCGGAGATTTGGTTTGCTGGTATAGATTACAGTGTCGTCTGCATACATATGTATAGTTGAGGCTTTGCAGATGTTGGGCAGATCATTTATGAATATTGTGAATAGCAGGGGGCCGAGTATTGAGCCTTGGAGTACTCCGCACGTGACTGGGAGCGGGAGGGAGGAGCTGCCAGAAATTGACACATATTGTGATCGGTCGGATACATATGATTGAAACCAGGTTAACGTGCGATCACCAATGCCAGAGTTTTTAAGTTTTTCTAACAAGATGCCATGGTCTACTGTGTCAAAGGCCTTGCGAAAATCAAGGAAGATGGCTCCAGTTAGGTTTCCTTGTTCCATCCCAGCCTGGATATCATTACAGACTTTTAAAAGGGCGGTTGTAGTTGAGTGATTTGGACGAAAGCCGGATTTATCTGGGGTTAAGTAGTTCCAATATTGATAATAATCACGTAATTGTGTGTAGATGCATTTTTCAAAAATTTTTGACATTACAGGGAGCAACAATATCGGACGGTAGTTGGATACCAAAGTACTGTCACCACTTTTATGGATAGGTACCACTCTCGCAGTCTTCCAGAGTTTGGGTATGTATCCAGTCGCCAGTGATTCATTGATTAGGGTTGCGACAGGATTTGGAATTGCTGGTGCACTGATTTTCAGCAGCATTGCTGGTATTTGATCAGGTCCAGACTGGTATTTCATTTTTTGCTTACGGAGAAGTTTAGTAACGACACTGACAGGCACTGGTCTAAAACTGAATTCCTGTCTGATACAGGGACTTTGCACAGTTGGAGGGGCCTGACCTGCATGAGGCCTTTCTGATTGCATGTCATTTCCTAGCTTGGCAATCAAAGTGGTGGTGCATCCAACAAAATAACCATTAAAGGCATTTGCTACATCTAGGGGGTGTTGCAGGGTTTGGTTGTTTACTTTGACAGCAGCCGGATGGGAGTGGACTGGGGGTGCTTGTATGTTACTTATGGTTCTCCAAAGGTTTCTAGGGTTTGATATGTTATTGTTTAGATTTTCATTGAAGTAATGGGCTTTAGCCATTTTTGTTTGTTTTGTGCATTCATTCCGGCATTTTCGGTATTCGCAGTGATCGTTCATGGAACCAGTACTTTTGAAATTTGACCACAGTGAATCTCTAAGATGGTACATTGGTGTAAGATCAGCTGTAACCCAGGGGAGATGGGTCCCTTTTACTTGCACTTTACGCAGCGGGGCATGGGAATTCCAGACTTGCAGGAGCTCAGACTGAAAGTATTCAATTGCACAGTCTAGGTCTGGGATTAGGTTTAGTCTGTACCAGGGGAGCTGTTTGAGATCACTTAGGAAGGATTCAAGAATAAATTTCTTGAAAAACCTGGTGGTTATTACCTTTGGGGGAGATTTCATGGCCTTTATTTTGCGCACGCAGTACATTAGACAATGGTCACTAAAGCTATTAGCGAGAACACCTGTCTCCTGTATTCGATCAGGAGATGAGGAGAGAATCCAGTCCAGCAAGGTATGGTTAGGGCTTTTCATATTAATGCGAGTGGGGGAGGAGATTAATTGAGTTAGCTGCAAAGTTTTAAACAGTGAGCAGTGTTTATTGTTTTTAGGATTTAGCCAATCTGTATTAAAATCGCCGAGGACCAGTATTTCACTTTTTTGGTTTTGGGCAAGTAGGTTATTAAGGATTTGAGATATGTCAGAGAGGGAGTGCACTGGAGAGCTCGGTGGGCGATAGAATCCAGCAACAATGATGGATTTACTGAATGGAATCTCAATTAACCAGAGAGGAAATCAAAGGTGACAGGAGAGCTAGAAGTCTGTAAGGGGGTGAACTTTATGGACTCCTCAACATAAATAACAATTCCCCCTCCTCTCTTTGCTCTGTCCTTTCTATAACATGAATACCCCTGTATTGATATGGCAGAGTCTGGTACTTTTGGGGTTAACCATGACTCTGTGAGCACAATGATTTTGGGTTTGTAATAGCAACACCATGCCTGAAGCTCATCCAATTTAGGGAGTAAACTGCGGATGTTACAGTGCACAAATGAGAGGCCTTTTTTAGTGGGAAGACTAAAGGTTGTGTCACCTATAGGACCAGGGTTAGTTTCCACATCGTTTGCCAGGGAAAGTAGCAGGATAAATAGGAATTTGGACAGAGTTTTCTTTTGGTAATAATGTGGTTGCAGAGTTTTAAATCTTTGTCTGGGGGTGGGAGGGCTGGATTTTAACACTCTCCACCAACACTCAGCTGATAGGTTAAAAGAACTGAGCAGGCTGTGGTGTATTGGAACTTGTTGTCCATCCTGGGGCAATTGGAAAGGTGTATAGAAGGAGAGAGAAGTTTTAGAGAGAAGGGATGAGAAAGAAAAGAGAAGCAATAGTGGCATAAACATTATAGAGAAAGGTGTTGGAGGTGAGTAAACAGGAAATAGAGAGGTACCAGAGTAAATGGTGTAGGTTGCTCCGATATCACATGATCAATTAGTTGGGTATATATTAAATGAAAACCATGGGGTGGGTGGGCGGGAGCAAAGTCCTGCTGGATGAGGAGGTTTAGCTTCTCTCTGCCAGGGCCAGGTAGAGAGACTGACTGTGTTTTGGGCGTGTGCTTCAGTGAATGAAGTTTCTAAGCAGGATGCCTCATTGCGGTAAATCCTGCTGGATGAGGAGGTTTAGCTTCTCTCTGCCAGGGCCAGGTAGAGAGACTGACTGAGTTTTGGGCGTGTGCTTCAGTGAATTAAGTTTCTAAGCAGGATGCCTCATTGCGGTAAGTCCTGCTGGATGAGGAGGTTTAGCTTCTCTCTGCCAGGGCCAGGTAGAGAGACTGACTGAGTTTTGGGCGTGTGCTTCAGTGAATGAAGTTTCTAAGCAGGATGCCTCATTGCGGTAAATCCTGCTGGATGAGGAGGTTTAGCTTCTCTCTGCCAGGGCCAGGTAGAGAGACTGACTGAGTTTTGGGCGTGTGCTTCAGTGAATGTAGTTTCTAAGCAGGATGCCTCATTGCGGTAAGTCCTGCTGGATGAGGAGGTTTAGCTTCTCTCTGCCAGGGCCAGGTAGAGAGACTGACCGAGTTTTGGGCGTGTGCTTCAGTGAATTAAGTTTCTAAGCAGGATGCCTCATTGCGGTAAGTCCTTCTGGATGAGGAGGTTTAGCTTCTCTCTGCCAGGGCCAGGTAGAGAGACTGACTGAGTTTTGGGCGTGTGCTTCACTACATAGAGAACAAACACATTAACCCCTTAATGACAGCTGACGTACCATGTACGTCCTGCCCACGGGTCTCCCTTAGACCCACGGACGTACATAGTACGTCAGCGGCTCCTAACCTCCCTCACGCCCAATACTTACCTCCCTCGCTGGCTCCAACGGAGTTCTGGCAGGGAGGGAGCCTGCACCTCTGCTTTAGAGGGGCTGGCGAGCACGATGACGTCACTACGCTGTGTGGTGACGTCATCGGCAGGCGCCCCCCCCCTGGCGCCGGCATTGAAAACCAGGAAGTGGAGGTGGGGCTCCTTTTGAGCCCTCTCTTTTGAGCCCTCTATCTCTCCATGGCACTTAGAAACTTTCTTTTTACACCGCTTGAAAGGGGAGGGTCTCCTCTTTTTAGCGGTGTATAAAGTTAACAGTTTCGCTGCTGGATCGCTACTTGGCGCCAATCGGTGCTGAGTCACATTTTAAACCTGGAGGTGGCTGACATCTTGGATGTCAGCCAAGCCTCCAGGTCACCCCCACCCACTGACATCCTCACCATATGTGTGCCAAGGGGAGATAGAGGGTCATGTTGGACATCATTGTAAAGGCTTGATCATGGTCTTTCCAATGATACCAAACATGACTAGGTTTGATGTAAAACAGAAGCAAAACAAAAATTAATAAAATTAATTAAAAACAATTTGGATTTTTTTTTTTAATTGTCTGGGGGGGTGGGGTTTAGTTAAATAGTGCCTAGGCTGTCATCTAAAAATTATGAGCAAAAAACTGTAATAATGAGCTCAGCGCACACAGGGGAACTGGCTCAGTCAGCAGTGGAGTGGTTAAAAAGCAAAAACATGTAAAAATTGGGTATTTCTATTCTTTGAACAAAATTTTGAAACTATTTAGCCGGGGTCTTTTTTGGAGATTGTAGATTTTGGGGATTAAATTACGAAAAAAGTGTGTTTTTACCATTGTTTCATCATATTTATTTTTATAGTAATTTAGTCGATATTATGGAAATAATAGTATTTTTAGAAAGTCCATTTAATGGCGGGAAAAACGGTGTATAATATGTGTGGGTTGCATAAACGAGTAAGAGGAAAATTTTACCTAAACACCAACAGCGCAGAAACGTAAAAACAGCAGCGGTCACTAAAGGACGGATTTGTGTAAAACCGCCCGGTCACTAAGGGGTTAATGTGACCAACAAAGGTATTTAGTTTAAATAGAACACCTCTTATTGCATTGCAGTTTACTCACACTCCTACAACCCACACATTACAGATCACAGCAATGGGCAGTGTGCAGTGGCGTCACTAGGGTTGGTGTCACCCGGGGCGGTAACTTATGGTGTCACCCCCCCCGAGTTTTACAGATTTTTTTTAACTACTCTTACTCCTAAATCAGTACTCCCATATAACACTGAATGCTCATACACACAGCGCACATTACTGTGAGGTTTATTGCTGTGGAGCTCTCTCATATGCTCACACAACTTTTTGCCAACTGCCAGCAAGTATGTTGCCTGTTCGAAGGCAGTGAAAGCACACATGGATATATTTTGCCCCAGCAGCTCTGGATATATTGCCCCCAGCAGCTCTGGATATATATTGCCCCCAGCAGCTCACCCATGGATATATATTGCCCCCAGCTCACATATGGATATATTGCCCCAGTTCACAGTTATATATTGCCCCCAGCAGCTCACCCATGGATATATATTGCCTCAGCTCACATATGGATATATTGCGCCTCAGCTCACACATGGATATATTGCCCCAGACCAGCTCACACATGGATATATTGCCCCAGACCAACTCACACATGGATATTGCCCCAGCTCTCATGGATACTGCCCCCAGCACACATGGATATGCCCCAGCTCCTCTCATGGATATTGCCCCAGCTCCTCTCATGGATATACTGCCCCAGCTCCTCTCATGGATATACTGCCCCAGCTCCTCTCATGGATACTGCCCCAGCTCCTCTCATGGATATACTGCCCCAGCTCCTCTCATGGATATACTGCCCCAACTCCTCTCATGGGTATACTGCCCCAGCTCCTCTCATGGATATACTGCCCCAGCTCCTCTCATGCATATACTGCCCCAGCTCCTCTCATGCATATACTGCCCCAGCTGCTCTCATTGATAATGCCCCAGCTGCTCTCATGGATTTTGCCCCAGCTCCTCTCATGGATTTTGCCACAGCTCATGGATATGCCCCAGCTCATGGATATTGCCCCAGCACATGGATATACTGCCCCAGCACATGGATATACTGCCCCAGCTCATGGATATTGCCCCAGCTCATGGATACTGCCCCAGCTCATGGATACTGCCCCAGCTCCTCTCATGGATATACTGCCCCAGCTCCTCTCATGGATACTGCCCCAGCTCCTCTCATGGATATACTGCCCCAGCTGCTCTCATGGATTTTGCCCCAGCTGCTCTCATGGATTTTGCCCCAGCTGCTCTCATGGATTTTGCCCCAGCTGCTCTCATGGATTTTGCCCCAGCTCATGGATATGCCCCAGCTCATGGATATTGCCCCAGCTCATGGATATACTGCCCCAGCACATGGATATACTGCCCCAGCACATGGATATACTGCCCCAGCTCATGGATATTGCCCCAGCTCATGGATATTGCCAAAGCTCATGGATACTGCCCCAGCTCCTCTCATGGATATACTGCCCCAGGTCCTCTCATGGATATACTGCCCCAGCTCCTCTCATGGATATACTGCCCCAGCTGCTCTCATGCATATACTGCCCCAGCTGCTCTCATTGATAATGCCCCAGCTGCTCTCATGGATTTTGCCCCAGCTCCTCTCATGGATTTTGAACCAGCTCATGGATATGCCCCAGCTCATGGATATTGCCCCAGCACATGGATATGCCCCAGCTCACACATGGATATGCCCCAGCAGCTCATGGATATGCCCCAGCTCCTCATGGATTTGCCCCAGCTCCTCATGGATATGCCCCAGGACATGGAATGCCCCAGCACATGGAATGCCCCAGCACATGGAATGCCCCAGCTCATGGAATGCCCCAGCACATGGAATGCCCCAGCACCTCATGGATAACGGCCCCAGCTCACCTCCGCCGCGTGTTCGCTCCCTATGAGCGTCCGGCGGCGCGCAGCTTGGGCGCTCGCCTGGGGGAGCCACGTGACCAGCCGCGATTGTCTGGTGACGTGTTTCCTCCAGGCGAGCGCCGAAGCTGTATGCTTCGGACGCTCGCAGGGAGCGAATACGCGGCGGAGGGTGAGACACCCTAAAGGCGGGTGTCACCTGGTGCGGGCCGCACCCCCCGCCCCCACGTTACGACGCCACTGGCAGTGTGTATGAATGAATCCATGTAATTGGGCAGACTAGATGGGCCGAAAGCATAGGCGACTCTACAGGGGGGCAAGGGGGGGCAATTGCCCCCCCTAGGTTATTCCTTGCCCCCCCCATGTGCCCCCCCACCAAAAATCAGCATCCAGCTTCCCACACTTCTTCGGACCAACATATCTCTGTCGCTATGCATCGTATATGGAAGAACTAGGTGGCATTCGAAAGGGCAGATTCTGGCCTTTCCAATGATACCCAGCATGACCATATTCAGTGTGAAGTATAAGTCATAAAACATTAAATAAAAACGTATACTTAAACTTAAACATTTTCACAGGGTTGAAATGGCTCAGCAGTGAAATGGTTAATGTTCAGACTATACACTACATTGTGTATTACGTTAGTTTTTGCCTTGGTTTTAGTTGTATAATAAGGGTTAATGGGCAGGCTTCATCCCTCACAGTATACATTTGTTTTTTCCTTGATTAATAGCATTTTACGGGTTGATGGGTAAACTACATGCCTCAGTGTATTCATTTCATGTTTTCCCTTGATGAATGGCATTTTACGGGTTAAGGGGTAGCTAAATGCCACATTGTTTATTATTTTTATTGTATTTCTCTGGGTTTATGGCATTTTAGGGGTTATTATGGAAGGGTCTAATGATCTTTAGATCCTCTGCTTTCCGTCACATTTCGGGGAATTTATTTTTTCGAAAATCATTGCATCACATTACTCATTGCATCACATGACTCTGGGATTTTGGAATCTTATTTATATATACTTATTTAGGGCACTATTACCTGGTGTGAGCTAACCCTTGCGTTGGCGTGATTTTGCGTTGGCGCCAGGTTAATTGAGTCTAGCGCCTGACCAACAGATCGTTTGCTTCCCGCTACAAATGGGAAAAATCACTTAGCACGCTGCTATTAGCGATTTGTACCGCGAGCTTAATGTACTTTCCGCGTCCTATACTTAACACAGGGAGTGCTAGAGATCTCTAGCGCTTTTGTAGCTAACAGATCACTTGGTGTCAGCGCTAAATTTTTTGAGGTGCACTAATTGCAACATTTTACCTACCGTTCAACCCTGGTGCTAACTCCAAAAAAACAGAAAAAACAGGTCCTCGTCCAAAATTAATAGGCAATTGAAAGGAATGCAGCACAGGTGTTCTCTTGGCCCCATACACCATAGTAATAGATATGGTCAGCAATGTTGCTGCTGTTGCAGTAAGCTCTATTATAAATGTATCCTTTATGCACATATATCCTAATTCTAATATATTGCCTAATTTTAAACATTTTATGCTGGGGGTTATTCATAGTATGTAAGCAATTGATTATTAGGGTGACTGTGTGGACCATGTTTAAAGGGACACGTGAATAAGTCTTGCCCTGAAACATGTATTATTGCTATGCTGCAGCAGGGAAATTGTTGTCGCTCACCTGGCCTTCCTTTTGGATCTATTAAATGCAGTGTAATGATTCTACATGCTGTTGGGTGGCATTTATCATGCAATGCCCATCAGCCTTAATATATGTGTGCATCAAAACATGGATGATACGGCCACCGTGGAGGATTTTAATAATGCAGGGGTATGAGGTTATTCACTGGATGTGTTCATATTCAAGCTTGTGAGGGTGGGGGATAGGTATGGAAAAGAAAAACAGTTCTATCCTGTACACAACCGCATTAGCGCTGGGTCTCAACCCGGGTCTTAGAGTTTCCCTAGCGTGCGCCAAACGACCTTGTTCATGGACTACTGCAGACAAGGTGATCTGTTAGTAGGTCGTCAGGCACTAACAGGGTTATTCAGAAAGCAGTGAAAAGCAGGAGAATGACTGGAGAATGGAAAATTCTAGGTCAAAATAGCCGATTTCGAAAGTGAGATGAAAGGGAGAATTTTTCTGGTTTGGCTATTTTGACCTAGAATTTTCCATTCTCCAGTCATTCTCCTGCTTTTCACCTCTCTGAATAACCCTGTAAGTTTTAGCGACTCGCACTAAATTTTTCCTTTAGTGATGGTGTTTTAGCTCACACCAGGTGATAGGGCCCTTACTTTTATTCAGTGGTATGATTTAGTGGTGAAAATTATTAGTGCCCCCCCAGTTTTGACTACGGTATCTTCTGTGTCCCCCCTAAATATTGTTCCTAATCTGCCAACATTTTTCTATGTGTTCTAATCACAGAGCTGCACAGCAATAAAACTCACAGTAATGTGCAGTGATATGCCTAGTGAGCGGATCAGGCTGCTGCTGCTACATGTGAGCGCAGGCTGGATAGCTGAAAGCCTCGGCTTTCCTCAAGCCTTCTATCTCTGACATGCGCGCTCCATTTCAGAGAGGAAGAGGCGCGTCATCCACACAGCTACGGGCCCGCGCATTTCAGGCGTGTCGGTACGGGAATGTCACAGTAGATATGGGCGTGGCCATGCTGCCAGTCAGCCAGCGGGGGCAGAGCCATGCTGCCAGTGAGCCTGGGTGGGCGGGGCCATGTTTCCAGTCACTCAGGGAGGCCGGGCCGGGTGGTTCTGCTTTCCTTCCTCCCGCCCTCCGTCCCGGGACTCTCCGCCTGTTGTGCGTGCAGCGCCCACTGCTGGCCCCCGTAGATCCCCCCGCTGGCACCTACCACTCGTGGCCCTGTCCTCTCGGCTGTGGCCGTCATGTCGAAGCGGCTGAGGAGCCCGGAGGTGTGCGCGGACTGCAGCGTGCAGGGTGAGACCACTGTGCCCTAGCTGAGGTGGTGGGGGAAGCGGGTGGGAAGGGAGAGCGGGGGCTTTGACACTTCACACAGCCTTCCTCTTCCTGTGCTGGGCCCTGCTATGAGCAGGGGGCTGGGACGTGTCTTTGGCGGCTGATGCGTTCAATGGAAGCACCGGTCACCTTCCACACAGTCGCTGCTGAGCACTATCTCCTATGATGCTCAGCCAGCATGTATGTGCCCCATGGGAAATGTAGTGCCGGGTGTCTACATTTCTGTGGGTGCCACCAGCACTAGTGTGGAGGTTCAGTGCCTCTGAATACAGTTTGTGCTGTGCCCCTCAGTCATGGGGTATTTCGGGGTGCAGGGGGCTCTGCTGTTTGGAGACCCTGGGGTATGCAGTGTGTCTGTGCACTGTAGTAAGGGATCAGCAACCCTGGCCCTCCAGATGTTTTACAACTATATCTCCCATGATGCTTAGCCAGTCATTTGGTAGACAGAGCTGAGGGGAAATGTAGTTCCAAAACATCTGGAGTGCCCAGGTTGCCGACCACTGGTAGTTTTAGCCAGAGCGCGCAGGCTCCTAGAAATGATACCGTGCTAACTGAATGTATGGATTAATGTGCTAATCTAAATGCATGCATTGACCTGGCTCCTAAAAATAAATGTTTGGCTCCTGTTATTTATGTCCGACAAAAACTTGTAAAATTCTGCAGCTTTTTTCTGTTTGCTGGGCTCATATGTTTACACCAGGCTTAGCGCCTAGTCCCTGGTTGGCTCCTAAAGTCTATTGTCAGACGAACGTAGTTATCAAGTCCGTGTCGCCGCAACTTTCCGCACGATTTTCATATTTGCGACATCGCTATTTTGTGAGATTTTTGCAAAGCACCACCAATACAAATCGCAAAAAAGGGTCATGTACCAGCGACATGCTTCTGCAACGCGTGACATGCGAAGTCGCACGGCAAGATGTGAACAGCTCCATTGAAATGCATTGGAGAAGCTACATAGTGTGACGTCGCGGCAAAATCCGCACGATAAATCGCACAGTGTGAACGGGGCCTAACGTCTGTCGTAGCATTGATTTGTGATCGAGACCAACACACAAAGTGCGCACGCAGGTGGCAACAGACGCCATTTAGGCCTCAACGTGAAAGCGTTACGCGGATGCACAGAGCGAGCCGCGTCCGCGTAGCGGTCTATGTGCGCGATGAGGTGATGTCAGACATAGTGCATTTTTTACGTCCATCACATTGACTTTTTTTTGGTCTGGCTGACTGTACCTGTCATTTAATTGTAATTAATTTTGTTTACCATATTTCCCTTTTTTGCTTTACATCCGTTAAAAAAAAAAAGGACCGTGTGGTGTCCGTACAGTATCTTCCGTCAGTACTTCCATCCATTATGCACGCACGCCGAGTGCACTCAGACTGCGTTCATCTGACAGTAGCCTTAATCTATAGGTCTCTCCATCATCTCTATTTTGCTGGCTGATGGTCCTAGGATTTAAGACAGGGCCTGACAAACACACCACACCGGTAGCTGCTGTCTCCAGGAATCAGACCTCAGGTGCCTAAATATTTTGGATTATTCTACACGTAGCTGTCATGTATTGATTTTTAAAATCCTCGGTTATTCCGAAAGCGCATTAATGATTTTGATACCCACTTAATGTCATATAAACATAAAGGGTATCCTATATATAGATCTTAGTGGCATATATACATCATAAGTGTTGAAAATACTTATGGTTTTAGGCGAGTCTCCTGTCCTTTCAAGTGATGGATCTCCGTATCTGTGTATCTTCAATGTCTTTAAACCTCAAGCCATGTGATTCTTGGGCATGCCGCAGCTGATGTCGAATCTGGGTGAGTATGGTGGTCTTCAGCTATGACAAGTTGAGGAACAATAGGTAACTAGGCACAGGTCCACACTCCAAGGAGACTTCTAAAGGAATGATTAGAGTCTTGAGTGTGGACTTGTGAAAGAACAGGAGATTTGCCTAAAACCATAAGTATTTTCAACACTTATGATGCTTATATGCCATTTAAGATCTATATATGATACCCTCTATGTTTATATGACATTAAGTGGGTATAAAAAATCATTATCGTGTTTCGGAATAACCGGGGATTTTACCGTTTGTTCAGCAATTCCTTTGAGAGTGTGGATTGCATTTTGTCCAAATTTAGCTGCATAAAAAAACACAGATTTGGGTTTTAAAACTCATGGCGCTAATTATACCACACCGCGTCTCTTGGTATTCTATGTATTGATCTTTGCTTGGTTCCTAAAATGCTTACATCGTCTTTCTGCTGATATCCTCATATATTCATATATTAAATGATCTAATCTGTTATGAAATATTCTCACAGACATGTCTTTTTATTTTCCCGAACATCTGCTTACCTGTGTCTATATGACGTGTCTCTTGCTCCTTGCGATCAGACCAAATAGGACTTATTCAGCAAACACTGATTTGACAGAAAAATGGCTAAATTCAGGTTATTTCTATTCAAACTGTGCATACGCCAGAGCCTGGGGATTCTTCCTAAATCTGTTATTTTAGCCTGAAATGTCCCATTCTGTTCTGACACTCCTTGTATACAGTATGAGGGATGTTTCATAAACCAAGATCACATACAGTTGCAAGACAAAGTATGTGAACCCTTTGGGATTATGTGGAGTTTTGCATGAATTGGTCATAAAATGTGCTCTGATCTTCATCGAAGTCACAACAATTTTGAAAAACAGTCTGCTTAAAATAATCCAACACAAACATATGTTTTCATGTGTTTATTGAACATAACATGTAAACATTCACAGTGCAGGGTGGAAAAAGTATGTGAACCCCTAGCCTAATGACTTCTCCAAGAGCTAATTGGAGCCAGGAGTGAGCCAACCTTGAGTCCAATCAGTGTGCTATTATTGGATGTGTTGCTGAAAGCTGTCCTGCCCTTAAAAAACACACACCAGTTTTGGGTTTACTGGTTTCAAGAAGCACTGCCTGATGTGAACCATGCCTCGCAGAAAAGAGCTCTCAGAAGACCTACGATCAAGAATTGTTGACATGCATGAAGCTGGAAAGGGTCGCAAAAGTATCTCCAAAAGCCTTGATGTTCTTGTGTCCACGGTAAGACTGTCTACAAATGGAGAAAGTTCAGCACTGTTGCTACTCTCCCTAGGCGTGGCTGTCCTGTAAAGATGACTGCAAGAGCACAGCACAGAATGCTTAATGAGGTAAAGAAGAATCCTAGAGTGTCAGCTAAAGACTTACAGAAATCCCTGGCACATGCTAACATTTTTGTTGACACATCTACAATAAGGAAAACATTAAACAAGAATGGAGTACATGGGAGGACACCACGGAGGAAGCCATTGCTGTCCAAAAAGAATATTGCAGCACGTTTGAAGTTTGCAAAACAGCACCTGGATGTTCCACAGCACTACTGGCAAAATATTCTGTGGACAGATGAAACCAAAATTGAGTTGTTTGGAAAAAACACACAACACTAAGTGTGGAGAAAAAAAGGCCAAGCACACCAACATCAAAACCTCATCCCCACTGTAAAACATGGCGGAGGGAGCATCATGGTTTTGGGTTGCTTTGCTGCCTCAGGGCCTGGACGGATTGATGTCATTGATGGAAAAATGAATTCCAGAGTTTATCAAGACATTTTGCAGGAAAACGTAAGACCATCTGTCCACCAACTGAAGCTCCGCAGAGGATGGGTGATGCAACAGGACAATGACCCAAAGCATACAAGTAATTCAACAAAAGAATGGCTTCAACAAAACAAAATACGCCTTCTGGAGTGTCCCAGTCAGAGTCCTGACCTCAACCCGATTGAAATGCTGTGGCATGACCTTCACACCAGACATCCCAAGAATATTGCTACACTGAAACAGTTTTGTGAAGAGGAGTGGTCCAAAATTACTCCAGATCGTTGTGCAGGTCTGATCTGCAACTACAGGAAACGTTTGGTTGAGGTTATTGCTGCCAAAGGAGGGTCAACCAGTTAAGTCCAAAGGTTCACATACTTTTTCCACCCTGCACTGTGAATGTTTACATGTTCTGTTCAATAAGCACATGAAAACATAGAATGTTTGTGTTGTATTATTTTAAGCAGACTGTGTTTTTCAAATTGTTGTGACTTAGATTCAATTCGTGCAAAACTCCACGTAATCCCAAAGGGTTCACATATTTGTCTTGCAGCTGTACGTCCATATTGTACAGGTGTAAGCAGCCTTTAGCTCTCTCTCTTTTTTTTTTTTTTTGAGAAAGTATTTTACTAGGAAGGATACATTGAGAATTCTCTCGTTTTCAAGTATGTCCTGGGTGGCGAGTATGTACCATTAGGTGTCTTGCACAAGGGCACTTACTGGAGAGGTTGCTCGCTGGGATCGAACCCATGTCTCCACAGGCTCTCTCCACACAGAGCAGTGATGTTACCTCTACTCCACCCAGCTGACATATGTTATATGGCTGAGCATCATGGGAAATATGGTTCCAAAACCTATAGATAGGGGGGGGTGTCTCTGACCCATGTTATATGGCATTTAAGTTGTGTGTCACTTATGCTTCTTTGAGCATGTCATTACAAACCAGGATCTCCTTTAATTTTACCACTGTTTCCTAAGATATGTTTTTTCATACCAAAAATTTTCCTGACTCCTAAAAATGTAGGGCCCTATTTTGAGTGAGCCATTAATTATTAATACAGCCCCCTTCCTGCCAGCTGAAGAATGAGCCAGTTGAAACAAAGCCTCTCATTTTTCTTGTTTTGAGCAGGTATTTAAAGGAAAAGCATAAAGGAGAAACAGAATACCGGCTCTCGCAGCCTTTAAGTGGTTTTGATTTTGTAAAATTACTTAACATAAAAAAAAATTCAATTTTATATTCTACTCGGGTACCGTGATGTGGAGGACGGCACAATACACTGCCTCCTCTCGCAGAAGGATCCCAGCGCAAATCTTTCCTTGTGTCCTTCAGGTGACCCTACAAGAACCCATAGGCATTATCTCTAGACGGGCTCGTCCAGGTTGTCCATGGGAGTTATCACTCGCTGCCATATACTACAAGTCAGGCCTCCAGTATAGTGGCTCTCTCATAATAGAGCTGGTAGCCGTGGAGTCCCTTGGGGTTAAAAGCTTGCTTCACATTTTTCCATTAGTGACTCCCTATTAACGGCTGGGCTGAGAAGTCCATAGGTGTAGGGCTGAAACAACTAATCGATGATTAAAATAGTTGTCAATTATTTCCATTATCGATTAACCGGTGTCAATTAATCGTCCTGTGTACAGCACACACTGTTCAGATTCAGACTGAGTTAAACGTAAATAACCTCAGTTTCAGAGCTGATTGGAGAAGACACGCCGCCGCTTTACTAGGTGTGATTTTAGTTGTAGGGTTATGTCAGACCCAGCCAGTTTGTTTTTATTCCATTTACAACAGTAGCAGAACTATAACCCAAACAATAGGATACTGCCACTGGGTGAAGGAGCTGTATGCCTGTGTTGAATCCTTACTTGAAGCTGGAGTCCTGTGCCACCACCCCACCCTCCCTGCCACACCCTTTTTGGTTGGGAACTGCAATTCCCTCCCTTATGCCTGGTCCCTTTCTCCAAACTCACACTCCACACTCAGATTCGGTGTTTTGTCCATACCCACTCCCTCTTATACTCAGGTCAAGTCAATGTAATAGAGCAGCAGGAAATGCTAGCAGAATGCTTGGTTGTGTAGGGAGAGGTATTAGCAGTAGGAAAAGGGAAGTGCTCATGCCACTGTACAGAGCACTGGTGAGACCTCACTTGGAGTACTGTGTGCAGTACTGGAGACCGTATCTCCAGAAGGATATAGACATCTTAGAGAGAGTTCAGAGAAGGGCTACTAAAATGGTGTACGGCTTGAAGGAGAAAAGTTACCAGGAAAGGCTTAATGATCTTAACATGTACAGCTTGGAAAAAAGACGAGACAGAGGAGATATGATAGAAACATTTAAATACGTAAAGGGAATCCACAAGGTAGAGGAAGGGAGTATATTTAAAAGGAAACAAAATAGCAAAACAAGAGGACATAGTCTTAGATTAGAGGGGCAAAGGTTTAAAAGTAACATCAGGAAGCATTATTTTACTGAGAGGGTGGTGGATAGATGGAACAGCCTTCCAGTTGAAGTGGTAGAGGCCAAAACAGTAATTGAATATAAGCAAGCATGGGATAGGCATAAGGCTATCCTAAACAAAAGATTCTTATCTGCCGACCTTTTCTATGTTTCCTTTTAAGTAAGCAAATTTTTTTTTTTTATCCGATGAATCGATTTAATCAAAATAATAATCGGCCAACTAATCGATTTTATGAGAATAATCGTTAGTTGCAGCCCTACATAGGTGGCTCCTACGTTTGCCAGAGCTTTGTCAAGCCCTGTTGCGTATGTGTCCTTGACTACCTGTTTTTGCAGGCAGAGTTGTAGGACTTTATTAACCCCTTGCCGTCTGGAGTACTCAGCCTTTGGTATGCCTACCGTGCGTGCACCGATCGTGTCATTGGCTGCCAGAGGCAATCGGTCCAATCGTGTCTATGGGCAGGCTGTGGGGTGTGCTATGCTGGCCCGCGGCATCAAAGTGTTAACGTAGGGCTACGCCTTACATAGGCTGAGGAATGGCAGTCAGATGTCTCTTTGGATCAATCAGATTTTATCTACATATCTCCACTGTTGTCAGGCAGACACCTGATGAAGCAGGAAGTATTTTCGCCACTGTTTATATTTTTGTGACTGTTTTTGGAAATTTCTGAGCATATGAAATATCTCGTTGCTGCTGGGCTGCATGTAGGTGGGAAAATCCAATTTTCGTGATGATCTGTAAGAACGGGGGGGGGGTTGAGATTTACTCTTCGTGGTTTGTAACTTGGTTGTTTGTCAGTTACTTTACGAAAGAGGTTTTTCGTTTGTAGTTGTTTTCTTCATGAAACATTTACAGGTTTGTGTTTTGAACATAAAGGATGAGGCTGATGTTCCTATTAACATACCTCGATACGGAATGCACCTGTAAACATGTAGCATAGTGACTATATTACTTACATATCTATTTTCTGTGTTAATCTGTATATTTTTGTTTTTAATATCTTGCATTTTATTACTTAGTATTTCTGTAACAACTGTAACCTTTCAATGTTCTTGAACCCAGGACATACTTAAAAAGGAGAGAAATCTCAATGTATCCTTCCGGGTAAAATACTTTGCAAAAAAATAAATAAATGTCGTGCCTGCCTGCCTGCTCTGATTCAAATTGGGGGTTACTTAAAGGAACAATCCAGGCATGGTGTCTATTCAGTATTAATGGTCACAGTGACCTGAATGTCCATTCCCTCCTTAGGACTTTTCCAAAGTACCGGCTGGGTGGAGTAGAGGTAACATCACTGCTCTGCGTGGAGAGAGCCTGTGGAGTCATGGGTTCGATTCCTGACGAGCACCTCTCCAGTAAGTGTCCTTGGGCAAGACACCTAATGGTACATACTCGCCACCCAGGACATACTTGAAAACGAGAGAAATCTCAATGTATCCTTCCTGGTAAAATCCTTTAAAAAAAAATTAAAAAAAATGGCTGATTTGGAGTTTGGGATATTAGCCCTGCCCGTAAAGCTCACATCCACTCTTTCTGATCAGGCTCCTTGGCAAAAGTCTGAAACTAACAGCAGTTCATTATTGGCTCTAGCCAAAGACTCTCAGTGCACTTGCTTTGAGAGTCATAGGATTGGCTGGACAGTCACCGCATTGTCTCGCTTCCCTCCAGTCATGTGATGATCACACTGCTTACCTTTTACACAACATTATATGTGCATAAAAATAACAGTATGTATTCTGGAACCCCAGGGTCATATGTGAATGTCACATGCAGGATATGATAGACGTCAGCTTTAACGCAGGCCCTTTTGAAAGCACACAAAGTCATTTGTATTTTCTTAACTTTATTGAGACAGTAACTGCAAATAAAAGGTGTCTTGTAGGAAGAGAGGGCTTCTCAGGTGTACCTTGTTATGGGAGGATGGTAAAAACAGGATGCAATCACCTGGTACAGACAGATGTTTGCTGACTGCCTCTGTGGTAAGACTGACAGGAATTAGCTGCTGCTGAAGCAGGAAATGGGCTGGACCAAACTAACTATGAGGGTTAGACAGAGTGGACTAATCCATTTTAAGTAAAAACATAGGGGGAACCAAGGAATCTGGTTCCACGACCGTGTGGTTTGTGTAACATACAGTTGCTTTTGAGTGTTATGGACAGAATAATTTCATGTGTTTTTTATTTTTTGAACACCATTCCTTGGGGTGTGTTCTACTTTTAGGGAAAGCAGATATGATCTTGTTCTTGTGGTTTGTGCAACATTATAACATGATGTACATCTCACTGGGAAATCATTGGTTACTGAAAGCTTCCGCCTGATATTTCTCAGTTTATGATGTTTATTTCAGATAAGTATATGAAAAGAGGAGCGGTGTCCCTAGCTTAATCTCGTACAGACAGGAATTAGGTTAGCAAGGATAGGACCTGCTGCAATGCAGTACATTGATGTTGTGGCAGGCTTATGCAACGTGTGATCATAACTTGCAGGTAAAGCTAGGCCTGTGAAATTCCATAGGTCAGGGGTCGGCAACCTTGACCCCTGAGATGTTTTGGAACTACATCTCTCATAGACTGTAAGCTCCTATGTGCAGGGCCCTCCACACCTAATGTTTCCATCCTGTGTCCAGTTATCTGTATCTTGTTCCCTTTTGGTTTTTGTAAAGCGCTGCTATATAAATGATAATGATGCTCAGCCATACATTATGTTAACAGCATCATGGGAGATGTGGTTCCAAAATATTTGGATGGCAAAAGCTGCAGACCTCTGCCCTAGGTGATAGTGTGTGCATGTAACTGTATATAAAAATATTAAGACTTGACAAATCAAGGAGTCAAGCTACCACGACTCCAAGTCTACCTCTGACTTCTGTATTGCACGAAAAGTGGAGTGCTCTGTATTTATTATGTTGTAGTAACTGGTATCAAAAGCAGCTTGTGAAGAATGCATGTTCAAGCTGAATAAAGGTGTTTTTCTACATGCACATGGAATATTAATCATTACAAACGACACGTCAATTTTTTGTCTTTATGGTGATCAGATAACAAAAAATCCACATGTAGATGGGAAACTAAAATGTGGACAAACCTCCTTAACTGAGGTGTCAGTGTCTGTAAACACTTAAGACATACTGTGTGTGTGATAGATCTGTCGGAGACCAATATACAGCAGTATGGCGTTTTGTAGATTCATTTTTTAATCTGGCACGTCACCGTTCATAGTTTTGGTCCATGCCGACCAAACTCCCTGCCAAGTAAAGTATACGTGTAAATGTCTTTGCTTCGCTAAAGCCGAAATCTTGGTGAGATAGTGACATCCTGTCTTCCTGTTTACAAGCTTGGCCTTTTCTTCTTTTTAGTAATTTTGACGGCAATAGAAACATGCCCATTTTTGGATTGTTTCGTGGTCCGGAGTCATCTGTCACACTTCATCATGTTGTGTAATAACAATTGTGGCATTCAATTTAAATAAATAAGGTTTGTTTTTAACACTTAAAAAAAAATAATGAAAAATTATGGTCGCACATTGAGTTCCACAAAATCTGCTGTTAGTCAAGATAGGAAGCGAATTGCAGAAGTGCTCGGTTGTTGTTGTTTTTTTCTCTTAGCGCAGTGGACACATGGCATTTTCCACAAATGCAGCTTTAAATTGGGGTCAGCAATCTTGGCATCCAAATTATTTTTAAAATACAATTTGCCCCGATGCAAAGGCATATCATTGAGTAGCCCGGGGGTTGTCGATGTTTTGGAACTATATTTTCCTTGAAGCACAGCTAATATAATGAGCATCATGGGAGATGTAGTTCCAAAACATCTGGATGGCCAAGGTTGCTGTCCCCTGGTGTAGACAACAGTTGCTTGAGGTGCAATAACAGTCAATATTTGAGCTAAACTGACATTGTTAAATATACATACAGGGTTATTCAGAGAGAGGTGAAAACCAAGAGAATGATGAAGTGAAAATTCTAGGTCAAAATAGCTAAACCAGAACAATTCTCCCATTTATTTCACTTTCAAAATCCGCTTTTTTGACCTAGAATTTTCACTTCTCCAGTCATTCTCCTGGTTTTCACCTTTCTGAATATCCCTGTTCGTGTGGGTTCATTTGCTTGTGGTTCCTGGACACCTGTACTGATCGGTCAAGGTGGTCTCCATGAGAGCTTAGAAGCCTTGTGTTTCTCTTCTAGTATTTACCTTTTTTAGGAGGAAATTTTTTCTGAAAGAAACAAGCGTCATTATATTCGGAGAGATGGAAGACTGGTGTGTCTCTTGGTTGGGGTCATTATGGATATTCTGCGTGGAATATATGAGGCATATGCAATGTAGATTGGACATTGTCCCAAAATGCTATTTAATTACAATCCCTGGAAGCTGTCACTACGGCCTTGCGATGATTCAGAACATCCATGCGCCAGCAGCCGCTGGCTGTCGTTTTCGGAGCACTATCTTTAGATTATTGCCTTAACCTGAGTCACAGGCAATGAGTCTCTTATTCTGTATCAACACAGCTCAGAATTGGGCATCCGCTAATTATTTTACCACCTCTCTCAACCTTGTGTTATTATCTTCATCATTTTTCACTGACGTATCTTCATCATTTTTCACTGACGTAAAACAGGAATGAATGATAAAATCGAAGAGATGTATAGACAGCATAACGTCCTCAACAGAAGCCAAGCAGGATTCATGCCAAACCATCGCACTACAGATCACATCTACACCCTGCACAGTCTCATCAAGGACCATGTCCACAATACAAAACATGGGAAAATATTTGCTTGCTTTGTGGACTTTAAGAAGGCCTTTGACTCAGTGTGGCACCCAGGCCTTTTCCTCAAACTACTGGAGAGTGGAATAGGAGGGAAAACATATGACGTCATCAAGAGCTCATATAATGAGAACTTCTGCAGCATAAAGGTGAATGGGAAGAGAACAGAGTACTTCCGGCAGGCTCGTGGAGTCAGACAAGGCTGCAGCCTAAGTCCAACCCTCTTTAACATCTACATCAATGGACTGGCTGAAGCTCTAGAATCCTCCTCAGCACCAGGACTAACTCTACATGACACCGAGGTGAAGTTCCTGTTGTATGCAGATGACCTCCTATTACTGTCACCAACAGAGAGAGGTCTACAAGACAGCCTGGAAGTGCTGGAAAAATACAGTGCGGCATGGGCACTACCCATCAACCAAAAGAAAACAAAGGTCATGGTTTTCCAAAGGAAGAACGCAAAAACCAAGAGTTCCTGTTTCACACTTAATGACTGCACTCTTGATGAAGCCAACAGCTACACATACCTCGGCCTAGAAACAAACCGATCGGGAAGTTTCAAACCAGCCATAGAGGCCCTAAGAGACAAGGCGCGTAGAACCTTCTATGCCATCAGAAGAAAACTCTACAAACTCAAACCGCCTGTAAGAGTCTGGCTTAAAATCTTTGATAGCGTCATCACTCCAATCCTCCTTTATGGCAGTGAAGTATGGGGCCCCATCACCTACCCTGACCAACCCAAATGGGACACCAGCCCAACAGAAATATTCCATCTGGAATTCTGCAAGCACCTCCTCCAAGTCCATCGGAGCACCTCTAACAATGCTTGCCGGGCCGAGCTGGGCAGACTCCCCTTACTTCTTGCAGTACAGAAGAGGGCGCTATCATACTGGGACCATCTAAACATCAGCAGCCTCAACTCATACCACCATAAAGCCCTACTGGCCAACAAGGACCATCCAAAACCATGTGGGCTGCAACAACTCATATCCACCCTGATCATCCAAAACCCCCATGAAGGCAACCTGACAAAATATCAAATAAAGGCCCTAATTAACGATTCCAGGGAAAACTATATCAGAGAATGGAGACATGATATAGCAAACTCCAAGAAACTCACCATTTCCCAATCCTTACAGAGGGAATACAAACTGGCCCCATACCTGGAGCTACTACAAGACCCCAAGGACAGACAGATCCTGAGCCGGTACAGACTGAGCGCCCACAGCCTAGAAATTGAATCAGGGCGGCATAGACAGACCTACAAGTCCAGGGAGAATAGACTGTGCCAGCATTGTGACCAGGAGGCCCTGGAAGATGAGGTCCACTTCCTCCTACAGTGCCCCAAGTACTCAGCACTGAGGGAAACTCACTTCCAGAGACTTTCCGCTCTCATCCCGGACTTCACCTCTATAGAAGAGACGAGGAAACTCCACATCATATTGGGAGAAGAGGAGCCGGCGGTGCAAATATCTGCCCAATACGTCGCAGAATGTCACAGACTGAGAGGAACATGAGAGATCCTGGACTTATAAATCCCCAACACGGACTCGCCCCCATCCCCCTTCACATTATCCCTTACCCCTGATAATGTCCATGGACTTGCCCATTCCCCCCCATATATATGTCCCACTATCCCCCTCCTCCCCATATGCTTTGGCAATGCTAAAATGTATTTGGTCCTGCCAATAAAGCTTATTTTGATTTTGATTTTTTTTGATTTTGATTTTTTTTTTGACAGCTCTTCTCTGTGTAACATTTATTGCATTGCATGCGCTGCTATAGAATTCCAAATCCTGATCGTAAAATGTCAGCACTCATCAAGGTTTTGCCAGTTTCATGCTTGGGGGGGAAAAGCCTCATGTGAGTTATAGTTCTGCAAAAGTTGGGATCTACCTTTTTGGCCAGATGTTTTGCAGTCTTAGTATTATTATTGTTTTTTTTATTTTTTTGAGAAAGGATTTTACCAGGAAGGATACATTGAGATTTCTCTCGTTTTCAAGTATGTCCTGGGTGGCGAGTATGTACCGTTAGATATCTTGTCCAAGGACACTTACTGGAGAGGTGCTCTTGCCGGGATCGAACCTGTGTCTCCACAGTTCTAGAGCAGTGATGTTACCTCTACTCCACACAGCCGGCACAATTTAATTAAAGGAGGAAAGTAATATTTATCCATAATTTTATTTTGTACCCAGCACTGCTATAGTCGAGACACGGTCATGGAGATGTTCGCCCTGCCATTACTGTGTCGGTGGTGCACATGCCTGATTCTTTCCGGTGTAGTTGAAAATTCCCAAAGAATCCCCCCCCCCCCACCAATACAAATGGCCAGTTGCATTTTAGGGGATGTCTCTGAAGGAGTGTCCAGAGAAGAGTCAAGTTTGATAACTTTTTGGGATGCACAGATACCAATTTTTTAAGACGGAGTACAAGCACCGATACTTTTTTCAGGTACACAGATACAGAGCACTGATACTTTTATTTAAAGTCATGTGACCGCTTTTCAATAAATAATTTAGGGTTTTATCTCAAACCCTGTACAGTTTATGTTAATATTGATATGTATGGCCAGACACCCCATTTTCCCATTGCATAGCCTGCACAGACACCAGAATAAATGATATATATATATATATATATATTACATGTATACCCCACTCAGACCTCTGATACTGCAGCATTCCCTTCCGGCTGGCCGATTGTTCCCCCCCCCCCCAAGCGGCCACTGGCTTGTGAAGGCTGTGACGTGCTCTCGCGAGATCTCGCAACCCCCATGAAATCACAGCTGGAGGCTACGTCACAGCACGGCGGCCGCTTGGAGGGACCATGCAGCCAGCCGGAGGGGAATGCTGGCCGAATGCATTCTGTTGGCAGCCCCTTAGGCTGGCTTTTGGGTATCGTGGTGGTATCGGGGCGTTTGCACGAGTACAAAGTACTTATGCAAATACTGGTATCGGCACCGATACTAGTATCAAAGCATCCCTAATAACTTTGCCCCTATCAGGTAGCCTTTTCATAGGAATGACAAAGTTACTTGGAAAAAGACCAAAGAACCATATTTCCACCCAGCAATCTGAAACCTTTATTATCGTTCAGAGACTCGTTGCAGGGAGCTTAATTGATTTGCTACTCTGCTATACACATGCATTCCTCAAATATATGAAGGAGCCTCCAAAATGTCACCTGCACGCCTCAGATTTATAGAGGAACCCTTAAAAAGACACCTGCACACCTCAAGTAGATGGAGGAGCCCCTGTAAAGACACTTGCACCTAAACAGGGTTTTAGGAGCTGGAGATAAAATTCTGTGCTCTATTGACAAACCTTGGTCTCTAATGTATAGATGCATGTATTTCATGGCATGTCCTCTCACATACTCTGTATATCGAGTTCTTCCTGATGAGAAGATGTTGGAGTTTCAGACTACAAAAAAATAAACAAAATATAAAAAAAAATCCACAAATGTACATTTTTGGAGCTTTCCATGAGAGCTAAACTCTTAGAATATTGTGTTCATGCATCATTCCACAGAACATTTGAAATCTGTATATTTGTAGAAGCGACAATGTTTAACATGATTTAACCCCTTCACTGCTGAGCCATTTCACGTCTTAAAAAAACACTTTTTTTTTCTTTATTTTATACATGGTCATGTTTGATATCATTGGAAAGGCCATTCTCATGACCCCGTTAGATGCCAACAGTCGTGAGATATCGGGGTTCAAAGGAACCCCCTATCTTTCCATAGGAGTCAATGAGGACGTTCCCCACACGTCCTCAGCGGTGAAAGGGCTAAACGCTAAACAATTAACACACAGTTCCGCCGGCTGCATTGTAGAGCCGCTGGTGCTTCTGTCTCCCTGAATCGGCAGTAGCAGCGGCCCGTAGTCTGCCCTCAGTCAGCCGTATCCTCTCCCGGTGTCCTTTCCACTGCACACCGCCATGCTGTCCCTCTTGTCTCGGCCGCTGGACTGGTTCCGTTCCCTCTTCGGGAAGGAGGAGATGAAGCTCACCCTGGTCGGGCTGCAGCACTTGGGAAAACCACGTGTGTCAGGTCAATTTAGCGAAGACCTGATGCCCACCGTAGGCTGTAACATGCGCAAAGTTACAAAAGACCACATCACTATAAAGATTTGTGATATCGGAGGCCAGCCGAGATTCCGCAGCATGTGGGAGCACTACTGACACATGGTCAATGCCATTGTGTACATGATCGATGCCACAGACGGATTAGATTGAAACATCTCATAATGAGCTACACAACCTCCTGGACAAACCCCAGTTACAAGGCATCCCGGTTTGGTTCTCGGAAATAAGAGATCTCGCCAGCGCTCTGGATGTGAAGCAGATCATTTAGAAAATGAACCTGTCATTGTTCCAGGACGGAGAAATCTGCTGCTACTCAATCTCCTGTAAAGAGAAGGATAACCTAAATCTCATCCTCCAGTGACTAATCCAGCATTCCAAGTCATGCCGCAGCTAAAAACCTCTGGACCGTTTTCGTGCTGCTCTGTGTCCTAGGACAAGCTCGCCCGCTCTGCACCCAGACATGTGCCATTCCAGTCATGTGCCCTGCAGTTCTTTTCTTTCAGATATTCCTGATTATGGGGGTGAGATATTTTTTTTGTCATGGCTCTTCCTTTCTCCTGTCAATCAAGTGACTACTTCCCCCTCCTCTTTCCAATCACTGCAGGTGGTGATCGTGTCCTATATGGCGTCTGAGGTCAATGTGACCCCTGGCTTTTTTAGTCCACCCTAAGCAGTGGTTCCCCTTATGTGTTTTCCATGGACTCTTCTAAGTTGTCCACCCTGGGTATGATATCCCTTTAGCAGTCCACCCTGGGTATGATATCCCTTTAGCAGTCCACCCTGGGTATGATATCCCTTTAGCAGTCCACCCTAGGTAGTGACCAACCCCATATCTGTCCATCCTGGGTATTGGTTCACTTTTTTTTCCTATATATCCCTTTTTGGGTCCTAACTGGTTTCTTCGAGTTGTCAATGTTGGATGTGCAGCCAACGCCCCCAATGAAATGATCATCATCCTTTAGCTGACCTTGGAGGTGATGAATGGTTGTCTCAATGTCCTAGGATATTTAACCCTGTCCTCTCAGTGCTGCTTATCCCGTCTTTTTATTCTAGTCCTGCTTTGCTTCCTTCCGTCAATCCCAATCTCTCCTTGACTGTCAATCTTTTGGGGGGGGGGGGGTAGAACCCCCCCCCCAACAAATGTTTAATGTTATTACTGTTATTACACTTATAAAGCTCTGTCATATTCCTCAGCGCTGAACAATAGATTACAGGATCAGAAACAACATGGGTTTACCTCAGGGAGATCATGCCAAACTATTCTTATTGATTTTTTTGATTGGGTAACAAAAATAATAGACACAGATGGTGCAGTAGACATTGCTTATTTAGATTTCAGTAAGGCTTTTGATACTGTTCTGCATAGAAGGCTTATCAACAAATTGCAATCTTTGAGCTTGGATTCCAATATTGTTGAATGGATTAGGCAGTGGCTGAGTGACAGACAACAGAGGGTTGTGGTAAATGGAGTTTATTCGGCGCAAGGTCTTGTTACCAGTGGGGTACCTCAGGGGTCAGTACTTGGACCCATTCTCTTTAATATTTTTATTAGTGATATTGCAGAAGGTATTAATGGAAAAGTATGTCTTTTTGCTGATGACACAAAGATTTGCAACAGGGTTGACGTTCCTGGAGGGATCAGCCAAATGACAAATGATTTAGGTAAACTAAAAAAATGGTCGGCGCTGTGGCAATTGAGTTTTAATGTGGATAAGTGCAAGATAATGCACCTGGGACATAAAAACCCAAGGGCTGAATATATAATATTTGATACAGTCCTAACCTCAACATCTGAGGAAAGGGATTTAGGGGTTATTATTGCAGAGGATCTAAGGGTAAGTAGTCAATGTAATAGAGCAGCAGGAAATGCTGGCAGAATGCTTGGTTGTGTAGGGAGAGGTATTAGCAGTAGGAAAAGGGAAGTGCTCATGCCACTGTACAGAGCACTGGTGAGACCTCACTTGGAGTACTGTGTGCAGTACTGGAGACCGTATCTCCAGAAGGATATAGACACCTTAGAGAGAGTTCAGAGAAGGGCTACTAAAATGGTGTACGGCTTGAAGGAGAAAAGTTACCAGGAAAGGCTTAATGATCTTAACATGTACAGCCTGGAAAAAAGACGAGACAGAGGAGATATGATAGAAACCTTTAAATACGTAAAGGGAATCCACAAGGTAGAGGAAGGGAGTATATTTAAAAGGAAACAAAGTAGCAAAACAAGAGGACATAGTCTTAGATTAGAGGGGCAAAGGTTTAAAAGTAACATCAGGAAGCATTATTTTACTGAGAGGGTGGTGGATACATGGAACAGCCTTCCACTTGAAGTGGTAGAGGCCAAAACAGTAATGGAATTTAAGCAAGCATGGGATAGGCATAAGGCTATCCTAAACAAAAGAAATCCAGGTAAAGTATCCATGTAATTGGGCAGACTAGATGGGCTGAAAGGTTCTTATCTGCCGACATTTTCTATGTTTCTATGAAAGGCAGTTGTACAATTCTTTGCCACATCATGCACAGTAGCTGGATGGAGTGTCCTTTTGGCCATGGGTACTTAAAATCTAGATGTTGGACGTGAAGGGTTTAAAATATTTTTGCATTGTTTTCGGTTCCAGAATGTATTTCTTTGCTTAAAGGGCCACTCGAAGGTCAAATGGGGATGTGGGGTCATGGTCCCTAGAGTGTCCCTTTTTAATTAGTTACCAATTACATATGAAAATAGACTAGTCTCCGAATTTGCCCTGAATTGCACAGAACGATAAATTGCACTGAAAGGTGATATTCATCTATTCACTAAGCTGTCAGTTTTCCAAATACTGGTGAATTGATAGAGAAATAAGGTGCCATTTGCCACATTTCGCTGGCACCGAAATTGCCCCATAGAAGACTATCATGTTTTCTTTTCACAGAACGCTAAGTTGCACCAACACTTCAGGGGAAATGCCCTGATTATCGGTGTTTCAGTTAGACAGGTTTAAACAGGCAAATCCCATAGGTTTAAATGTAAAACCTTTTTTTTTTTTAAAAAAAAACTTTATTCTTTTAATTTTCAGCTAAAAGCCTCTTTTTTTTTTTTTTTTGTTATTTTGTAACGGGACCTTTTTATTATTATTATAATATATCTTTATTTTATACATTTTTACTGATTTATACGCCGACTAGGAGAATAGCAGACTGACTTTTTTTTTTTTCTTCAGCTCGGCAGAATTCGCTGATGCCATAGGTTATAGGAATTCACCGATGTCCGATAACTGCTTTAGCAGCTCCAGTTTCAGAAAAATACGGCAACCATTCACTTGAAAGTGAATTCACCATATTTTGGGGAAATTGAATCACTGAAATGGGCACCGAACTTGTATGCTTTGTGAAGAGACCCATATGTGTGTGTGTGACGCCAAGGGCTAGTCCAGGGGTCCGCAACCTTGGCTCCCTGATGTTTTGGGAACTACATCTCCCACGATGCTCAAACACCCACTAGGCTGACTGAGCCATATGGGAAATGTACTACGCAACATCAGGGAGCCAAGGTTGCTGACCCCTGGACTAGTCTCATTGCCAGTAACCTACTGACTCGCAAAGAGCTTCTGGTTGCGGCTCAGGACGTTGTGCAAAGCAACCACAAAGAGTGCAGCATCTTTCTGCCGAGGTTTTCATATGACAGGTGCACATTAACAGCTTCATAACAAACAATGTTTCCCATAACTGCATATGCCATCACAGGCCTGTATGCCAAACAATAGATAGGCAGACAGTGACTAACCTTGTCGTAGCACACATTTGTTTTGTCCTTTTGATTCTCGGTCAGATAACCCAACCCACCTAGTAGTGCAGAATGAGCGGTTACTGATACAGACCATTGCTGCGTTACAGCCGTTAGATACAGTGCTGCTAGGCGTCACGTAAACTGATCGACTCCAGATGGTTGAGAACAGATGCTCATTAGACATGGCTCTAGTATTGACGTTATGTTCTGAAACGTGCCTGAGTAGTTACGATGCGCTTTATAGATTAGTTGATCAGACGTTTAATGATTGCATATCACTGCTTTATTTCATGGCACATCCTTCCCAGTAAGCAGTAAACACAGGGGTTCAATATTAACCCTTTCTGACTAGCCGTTGACAGTTTATTTGTCCGATAATCTGTGCCAATTTTTGGGATTTTCCCGGTTATCGGTATCTGCATGCTACATTGCCGATAATACTGATAACAGGGCTTTTTTTCTGGCAGTATGCGTCGGTACTCACGCAGGGGCATGATGTCAGAAACTGAACCCCCCCCCCCTCACATGAGGTATCATTGGAAAGGCCAGTGCATGGCCTTTCCAATAACACCAAGCATGACCAGGGTTTATGTAAAAATATTATTTTGTTTTTCCTAATGCAACGCTATTGTTCACTTCCAAATTATAAATTGAACAATCATGCTACACTGGAGCTCTGTGATACGCTCATACACACCGCATATTACTGTATCCCAGTGCTCCACAGCATTAAAACTCCTACACCGCGCACAATACTGTGAGTTTTATTGCTGTGGAGCTCTGTAATGCGCTTATACACAGCGCACATTACTGTTAGTTACCCGTAACACTGCTGAGATTCTGTAACCCAAAATATTGTTTAGCACTCTATTAGTGACGTTTCGTGTAAGTGTGAGGTTTATAGCATTTCTGCTGTGTTTTTTGTGTTCTGGAAAGCTATTTAAGCTATTTTCGAAGCACTTTGATTCCCCCAGTTGTAATGTTTACAAGTGAAAAAAGTAGAGAGACAAGTGGCGCTAGTAGATAGTAAATAACGTGGAATATGCAGCTCAAAACACTTATGTGTACCCCATACAATTGATAAGCAGCAGAAAAAAAAAGGGCACTAGACCCAGTGTGAGCACACTTAACTTGATCACTAGAAAACTGGTAATCTTGAATAGGGATTCTCAACGATATCCTGAATGTTCGTAGTCAAAGGATCAATAGACTTATTATGATCCTTTGACTACGAACATTCAGGATATCGTTGAGAATCCCTATTCAAGATTACCAGTTTTCTAATGATCAAGTTAAGTGCGCTCACACTGGGCCTAGTGCCCTTTTTTTTCTGCTGTAATGTTTACAATTTTGACACCAGATTTGTGTAGAAACTGTGGTTGGGTTTTCTTTTTTCCTCAAAAATTTCAACGTACAGAATATCGGCACCTGTTGGTGTCCTGAAAGGTGGCCAATAATCGGTATTGGTACTGGGAAAATGATATAGGTCTATCCCTACTCCTGACCCATCTGCATTCCCCTCTCCTGTTTTTTAAGGATTTACCGGTAGCTTCCTTTAAAAGCTTCCAAAAATCCAGCACTGATCTCATTCTGGTCTATGCTGTCACACTTCCAGCTTAGTATGTCATGTGAATGCAAGGGAGCTGTGCACTCCAGCCAATCCAGTGGAACTAAGCAATGCATTTGGGTGGCTGAATTAGCTTTCTGAGCCCGCCCCCTGATAAGATTGAGTGCTGTCACTGTAGTATGTCCCTTTTAATTCCTGGTGTCCTCTAGATCTAGGCCTCGGTGATTGCCCTGATCGGGGCACAGCTCACTCTGTGCTTACTACCTTGCCACTCTGCGTGCAGGCCAGGGTATCCTGGTGTATCTAAACGATCTATAACCGATGACTGACTGAAATTCGCAAAACCCAGCAGGAGCAGAGGCAAATCACATAGTGGTTGGCGAGACTGCAGAGAATAAGTTGAGTCCTAAAACCGCAAAGCCACCATGGTTTTGGGACATATGGATTTGCACAGAAAATGAAGCGTGCATAAATAGTTTATTGGCAAGAAAAGTGTGAGCAGAAGAGTGCGGAGTAGATCTCAGGGACATATTGGAAGAAATGAGGGGGCACAAGGGAACATATTCAAGGGCAAGGGTCTCGGGTGTACAAACTACAGATCAAGGAAGTAGGAGGCACAAGCTGAAAAGTGAATCCCCAAGACAAAAGATTGTAATGTGCTTTGGTCGGTGCAACAGCAATTGGGGGAGAGACAGAGGGAGCAAGAGTCTGGGATGGAGAAAATGGGTGGAAAGATATTGGAGAGTAAAGAGAAGTGTGGTGGGAGTGGCCGGATAATGCGGGTAGACATTGTAGGTTGTACACAAGGTAAGGTATATTTTGCTATTGGCAGGATCAAAGGGGACGGAAGTAATTTTGTCTAATGAACAAGCCAAGACTGAGTGAAAGACACTGGCACAGGCGGACTCTACAAGGAGTAAGAAGTAGATGAAGGAGGGGATTGTGAATAGCTTCAAGACGTTTTACGGAGTCCATAAAGTTACTGAACAACCTGAACTTACACAGACACAACACTATGTGAAATATGCACACTTCCCATGGAATCTCACTCAATATGAAATAAAGCCATTGAAGTCAATGTGATGTAAGCTGGTAAAGGGAATGTCCATTTGCCTGTAGGATTCTCTTTATTGCACTTTAACGCTGAAGGGCGGATCCCATTCTATATGTAGGGCCGAATGTATAACGATGATATACTCGCACTACGAAGACGAAAAACAGGTGCAAATAAAAGGGTTTCACATAGTCCTAGAAATGGACAACATCATAAACCTATGTTCACAAGGGATTATCCAAAATGGGTTTAAATGTGTATTCTATTACTGTCAATTATACATACAGTGGGGCAAAAAAGTATTTAGTCAGCCACCAATTGTGCAGGTTCTCCCACTTAAAAAGATGAGAGAGGCCTGTAATTGTCATCATGGGTACACTTCAACTATGAGAGACAAAAAGAGAAAAAAAAATCCAGAAAATCACATTGTCTGATTTTTAAAGAATTTATTTGCAAATTATGGCGGAAAATAAGTATTTGGTCCATATCAAAAGTCCATCTTAATACTTTGTCATATATCCTTTGTTGGCAATGACAGAGGTCAAACGTTTTCTGTAAGTCTTCACAAGGTTTTCACACACTGTTGCTGGTATTTTTGCCCATTCCTCCATGCAGATCTCCTCTAGAGCAGTGATGTTTTGGGGCTGTCGCTGGGCAACACGGACCTTCAACTCCCTCCAAAGGTTTTCTATGGGGTTGAGATCTGGAGACTGGCTAAGCCACTCCAGGACCTTGATATGCTATTTACGAAGCCACTCCTTTTTTTGCCCGGGCAGTGTGTTTGGGATCATTTGTCCTGCTGAAAGACCCAGCCACGTTTCATCTTCAATGCCTTTGCTGATGGAAGGAGGTTTTCACTCAAAATCTCATGATACATGGCCCCATTCATTCTTCCCTTTACACGGATCAGTCGTCCTGGTCCCTTTGCAGAAAAACAGCCCCAAAGCATGATGTTTCCGCCACCATGCTTCACAGTAGGTATGGTGTTCTTTGGATGCAACTCAGCATTCTCTCTCCTCCAAACACGACGAGTTGAGTTTTTACCAAAAAGTTCTACTTTGGTTTCATCTGACCATATGACATTCTCCCAATCCTCTTCTGGATCATCCAAATGCTCTCTAGCAAACTTCAGACGGGCCCGGACATGTACTGGCATAAGCAGGGGGACACGTCTGGCACTCCAGGATTGGAGTCCCTGGCGGCGTAGTGTGTTACTGATGGTAGCCTTTGTTACTTTGGTCCCAGCTCTCTGCAGGTCATTCACTAGGTCCCCCCGTTTGGTTCTGGGATTTTTGCTCACCGTTCTTGTGATCATTTTGACCGCACGGGGTGAGATCTTGCGTGGAGCCCCAGATCGATGGAGATTATCAGTGGTCTTGTATGTCTTCCATTTTCTAGTGATTGCTCCCACAGTTGATTTCTTCACACCAAGCTGCTTGCCTATTGCAGATTCAGTCTTCCCAGCCTGGTGCAGGTCTACAATTTTGTTTCTGGTGTCCTTCGACAGCTCTTTGGTCTTGACTATAGTGGAGTTTGGAGTGTGTATGTTTGAGGTTGTGGACAGGTGTCTTTTATACTGATAACAAGTTCAAACAGGTGCCATTCATACAGGTAACGAGTGGAGGACAGAGGAGCCTCTTCAAGAAGACGTTACAGGTCTGTGAGAGCCAGAAATCTTGCTTGTTTGTACTGTACTGTAGGTGACCAAATACTTATTTTCCCCCATAATTTGCAAATAAATTCTTTAAAAATCAATGTGATTTTCTGCACGTTACCATGAGTTTCATTGCTGTGATACACTGTGCCACCATTCTTCTTCAATGTGTCACTGTGTCCCTACCCTTTCTTGAGTCCTGTACTTTCACATTCACGCTTTTCCTCCCATGTGTCCTCAAGGTGGTTCTCTTTACCTTCCATGTGCATCTGCCTCCACCATTCTGATGCCCACCTTTTGGCACACATTAGGGGCACACTGGATGGATAATGGCAAGAAGCTCAGGTGCTGGACCTGCCTTGGGGGTAGCAGGGGTCTGGTTAACTAGCAGTGGTGTGTGAAGAAACCAGTCATTCTGGTTTTGAATTGCTCACTGAACCCACTGGTCATACTGTGATTGATGCCAGCAGGAGTCCATCAGATGGCTGGCAGTACAAAGAACCGACAGTGTTGCTTCCTGGCGTTGTCCTGCACTCCAGTCAAGTGATTTCTGCTGTGGATTTCTCCTTTTCATCCTATATTTGCGTCTGCTGAGGCAGACCTCTGGCTCCTTCCATGTCTCCTCGAGCCTGCCTGGTTGCCTCTGTGATGCAATGGCCATGTGCGGGGCTACTAATGTGTGCCTCGGGCACACCGGACGCCTCCAGTACCACATGCCGCTAGCTGTGCTAAACCAGGACGGACACAACTGTATGCCTCGCAGGCTGTGTGTGTCTGGAAGACATAATTTGTCTCATGGAGAAGCCAGAGGACCTTTTTATTCTTCATTATCAAGCTGGTAGGTTTGCTGTTACCCAAGCTCCATGAGAAGGAACAGAAGTTCCTTTTGAACCCTGTCTTGGTGAATGATGTATAGAAGAGCAGTCTGCTTTTAAAGTGTTAGAGTGCGACATTAAATCGGAATCACACAAACGCAAGATGCGCGCAATAACTTAATTATGAAATGCTACGGAGGGCTCTGGAAATAGAGGATGAGTAACATAACTCTACTCCTCCAGATCCCACGACCCTAATCTCATAATAACCACGTAAACCAAGAACTGAAAGAACACTCTGTGACGTTACAAGTAACCACTGGCATAAAGGATGCCAAGACCAAAAATATAAAGGACCACTACCACCAAAAAATGAAATGTCCTCATTAGGGATAGACCGATATGTTTTTTTCCAGGCCGATACCGATTATCGACCGTCTCTCTGGCCGATAACCGATATCAGGGGCCGATATTCTGTGCACTTAAATTTTTGAAAACGAACACAATTTCACACAAATCTGGTACAAACTGAACATGTTTATTCATATTTTAAACATTTAAATTAGGGGGTCGACCGACCCTGCATGCAGATCTCGGAGAGAGACCCGGTCACCGGCCTGAAAAAAAGTTTACTGTATGTTTAACTGTATATCGCTAGCTGGCTGTCTGTTCCTTTTTAAGTAATTACAACCAGGGTGTGCTGCCGAGTGCTCTGCTCCCTTCACTAGCCCCACGCAGTCACGCACTAACCAACCCCACTAGCTGCAGCAGCTCCCCCTCCTTCCTCAGCTCCATCTTTAAAGCCCCGTTGCTCCGTCCACTGACTCCATCCATAATGAGCAGTTACGGGCCGGGACACAGCACTGCAACCCAGAGCTCAGCCTGACCTGAAGCCCCCTTAAACACAGCCCTGCCTGAAGTTCAACCTGCAGCAGGTGAAAAAAAAAGGCCCTCAGCTGTGTGTGTGTGCACTGCAGACTGAAGCTGTGGGCCATTTTTTTTTTCACCTGCTGCAGGTTGAACTTCAGGCAGGGCTGTGTTTAAGGGGGCTTCAGGTCAGGCTGAGCTCTGGGTTGCAGTGCTGTGTCCCGGGCCGTAACTGCTCATTATGGATGGAGAAACTTCACTGTGAAGCTTCTTCTGTCGCTGTTTGGATCCATCTTTTGTGAAGTGCCAGCATTTGACATGGTTTATGATCGTTTTCAAACACTGCGCTTTCTGAATACCCACTTATGGTAAAGCTGGGATTAAGCATAGTGCGGCCTCAATGGGGTATCTGTCATCTCCTGGGAGGGGGGGGGTAGATGACAGATATAGATTTCATTTTACATAACATGTCAATGTGTCGGAGTATGATATCGCAATAGTGCCCGTTACGCTTTGTCTGGGTGATGCTAAGGGCACGGACACCAAAAGGATTTACACATGCGCTCCACACCATGAAATGAATGCCACTGAGCACGAGTGTCCTATACAGCACGTTAGCAAAATTCTCCATAATGTGCGATGGGAGTATTGTGTGTAGATGCCGTGTCCGCATGTGTTTCATATTCCTTCTAACAGTGATGTCTACTATCTGCACATAGTTTCTAATTACCATTTTTCTTTTTGTTTTATTTTAAGGGTATGTGTAAGACAGGGCTTGACAAAGCCAGTCTGGTAGCCACTGGCTCCTAGAATTTTACTTCTGGCTCCTAAATTTCCAGTTTATTTTACACCAATCTAAAAGCAGTCTTTGGCATCTAAAAACATCTAGTTGGCTTCAATGTTTTCTTCCGGTCTCCTACATTTAATGTAAATATATCCAGCCCTGTTGTATATGTATTTATATATGTGTGTGTCTGCAGCGGGTAAATAGGGTGTCCAATGACAACAGGGCAAAGAAAAGCAGCAAACAAAACAATATCACAACGTCACAATGTACAGATGTTAACAGCACAAATAATATAAGATATTATATATATATATCTCAGAGCAGCCAAACTGATATTAGAAGCCACGCTCTACACTTCTAGGCTCAAAAAAGTAGCCAAAAGACCACATGCACATAAAATACCTAACAGCAAAAAGCACCAGGTGACAAAGTGATAAATAAATAGAAGCAGCTAAAATCATGATTTGGGTCCATACAAACCAACTCCCAGATGCAGAGGCAAGGTTCCCAACGTTGGCTCCTAACTTTTGTAGCTGGCTCCTAGATTCAAAGCAAATTTGTCAAGCCCTGGTGTAAGAAGTTAGCAGTAACACAGCAATCACACGTTGTAATGTACATGTTTTCTCAGTTTTCACCTTGTTGCTTGGCCTGAGAATCAAGTTGCCTGCTGGATCTCTTGATCAGAGGTCAGCAACCTTGGCCCACCATATGTTTTGAAAACAAAACTGCATTTACCCATGAGGCTCAGATAATCGGAGTACCTGAACTTTATGGGAAATGTAGTATCAAAACATCTGGACGTCCAAGGTTACTGGCCACTGTCTTTGAATAACCCCCATAGGTAAGGTTATTGGTTAGAGTTCAAAAAAGGACAATCTAAGCGCTCCGAATTGTGGCCGAAAGGTAACCGAACAGTGAAATTCAGCATTCGGTTACCTTTCCTGGCCATTGGCTATAAAATAGCCTGTGCCAGAAATGGTCAATAAGGTGCCCGTGATGGTATCAATGGCGTGAACCCCCCCCCCAAAAAAGACGCACACAGGGTTATTCAAAGAGCTCCGAACTGCTGGCGAAAGGTAACCGAACGCTGAAATTCAGCGTTCGTTTACCTTTCCTGGCCATTCGGCTATCTAGAGAGCAGGCAGTTTACCAAATGTTGCCGAATTGCCTGCACATACGGTGCCTGTTCGGTGTCTGTTCAAGGGCAGTGAAATCCCCATAGAGAAGCAATGCTTCAGCTATTCAGAGAACACCAAACAGCAGTGGCAAGTTGCCTAAATGCCCTGCTTTTCGGTGGTTTCATGCGGCAGATTTATTCCGGCGAATCCCATAGGCTTCAATGTTAAAAATATTCCCCGTTTTAATCCAATATCTAATAAACCGTTTACTTATATTATGCAGTGAAAGGTCTTTTTTTTTTTTTCTTTCTTTTAGGCTTTTTTTTTTTTGTTTTGTGAACTTTTTTTCTGTTTATTTTTTTAAGCGTTTTCTTTTTTTCTATAACGACCCTTTTTATGATCATTCATTGGATCTTATATGTAAATTTCAGACATTTTCGTTCTGTGGTTTCTTTGCAAACAGCGTTTCACTTTTCAAACATTCAAGCGTACTGTTTTTTTTCTCTTTTCTCAATCCATTCGTCTGCGGTGTTGGCTTTTTCCGGCGGCTGCTCGGGTTTCTCCGGCGTGTTCGGCGGGGTTGATCCAGAAGGTTTTACGGTTTCTGCGGTGAGCGGTGGCTTTTCCCTGCACTACAACGGCCATGTGGTGCTTGCTGAATACACCGCAGGGTTGCCAAAATGGGATCACCAAATCGTCCCAAATTGAAGAGAACGAAAAGTCACCGAACATAGTCGCTAGTATTGGCTCCTGGAGTGTTTAGGACTTCATGAAGTGAAGTGCAACCCTGTGTGAGCTTCCATATGTGGACCATGGAAGGACACGGCGAATACTTGTTCCCATTGTTCTGCTGTATGCAGCTGGAAGAGATGGCAAAATCACTACTGCCAAGAATACAAACTCACACACCAGGCAACTACCATGGTATAGCTGCTTGTTCTGGAGCGGAGAAATTTAATAATGGCTCTTAATCTTATACAAAGTATAGAAGCTGTTACTGTAAAGCAAGTTTTTTCTTTAACGGCAGGGTCAGAATAGGGATTTTGGCTCTTATGTTTGTGCTTTTGTAACGTCCATTTCCTCAGGGTAAAACTCGCAGCTGTTCGTGTTGCTAACTGAAAAGTACAAAAAAAAACAACTTGAAGCTCTTTGTTCATTGAAAATGTTTTTTTCTTTTTGTCTCACGCGTAACAGTGTTATGTTTGTATCGACATTTCCTCCCTGCTTGCTGCTTCACTTCCTCTTGTACGCAGTATGAACAGAGTATTAATAGATCCATTCAAAGCTTGGCAGCAACGTTTAGAAAACTGGTAAATACTGATCAAATCACCCCTTTCCACTGCCATCTACTTTATATGTGGCTTTTTTGTCTGTTTGCTGAATTGTTTAGGGTGCTCTTAATAATAGGGTGTCAATTTGTACATATGATGGATGCAGTAGATCAACTTGAAGCCACACTCTGCATAAAAATTTTCGTCACGGTTTTCCCCCCCATTACTAATTGTAAAGGTGCTGCTCAAAGCATCTGCACAATTATTTTTTTATCTCTGTAAATTAGGTTGAAATAGGTCCAGAAGCTCAAGTTCTCCCTTTCCCACCACAGGGCTTCCATCTGTGGAGGATTTTGCATATGTGGCTAGGATAAGGGTTATTTTTTTTTTTATTTTTTTTTTTTGGGAAGGGGTTGTACAGTGAAGGAGTTGTTTTTTTATTATTATTATACAGTGATGAACGACTTCTGTTTTCTGATAGTTGTTTCAAAGGATACAGGAAGATAGCAGCTGTAAATCCACTTCTCAGATGTGGTGGCTTTGCCATCCTAAGCTCCATTCCATAGTTGATGCTAACTTAAAGGAAAATAAAGGTCTAAAAAAAAAAATTGGGCTTTTAAACATATAGGCTTTTATACCTATAGACAAACTAGAATAAATGTTTTAAAAGGTGGAAAAAAATTATTTTCTTGCTTTAAACTGTTATTTCATCTGATCTGGCGACGCCCCTCAGCTAGGGGTGTTGCTTCAGCTCCTACTTCCTGAATATTCTCCGCCTCCTCCCTGATCATCAAAGCTTCACATGAACTAGCACAAACTGCAGGTGAAACCCAGTGCACACTCAGAACCTCAGGCTGGGGAAACCGAGGAACTGAATATTAGCATCTCTGCAAATGTGAAAGCAAGACACACATGCTGACTCGCTCACCCACTGACACGGAGTGTGCGAGCGAGTCAGCGTGTTTTTCCTTTCACAGTTGCAGAGATGCTAATATTCAGTTCCTCGGTTTCCCCAGTCTGAGGTCCTGAGCTGCACAGCTTGCGTTAGTTCATACAGTCCCAGGTATTTATAAAGCGCTAGCATGTTCTGTAGCGCTGTACAATGGGAGAGGCAGAATAACAAATGTCCATACAAGTTAAACACACAGAACAGTAGGAGGACCCTGTCCAAGAGCTTACAATCGAAGAGCAGAGAGGTAACGCACTAGCTGAGAGTAATAGCTGAGTATGTGATGTAGTGGGGTGCATGGGGGCTGTGGGCAAGATGGAGCAAGAAATGTAGTTCATGTGAAGCTTTGATGGGTGGAGTAGTGGGCTGGGAGGAGTTGGGGAATATTCAGGAAGTGGGAGCTAAAGAAACACCCCTTGCTAAGGGGCATTGCCAGAGAAAATGAAATGAGCGTTTAACCCCTTAAGGACCCCTGACGTACCCTGTACGTCCTGTCCACAGGTCTCCCTTAGACCCGCGGACGTACAGGGTACGTCAGCGGTGCCAAATCCCCCTCCCGCCCGATACTCGCCTCCCTCGCTGGATCCCTCGGTGATCTGGCAGGGAGGAAGCCTGCCCATGTGATTTACATGGGCAGGCGAGGCTGATGACGTCGCCACGCTGCGTGGTGACGTCATCAGCAGGTGCCCCCATTCAAATCAATGGAAGGGGGGGCTCCTTCGGAGCCGTCTATCTCTCCAACCATTGAAGCTAGGGAGATGCTTTTTGCACCGCTGAAAAGGGGAGAGTCCCCCCTTTCCAGCGGTGTATAGCATTAACCGTTTCGCCGCCGGATCGCGTTTTAGCGCGAATTGGCGCCAAAACGTGATTCGAACCTGGAGGGGGGCTGACATCTTGGATGTCAGCCTAGCCTCCAGGTCCCCCCCCACCCACTGACAACCTCACCATATGTGTGAGGATGTCAGTGGGCCACTTAACCATCTAGCTGCCATGTAGAGATAAGGGGATCCTAAGGATCCCTTTATCTCCCGATCCATGGCAGCTAGATGGTCATATTTGATGGCCTGATCATGGCCTTTCCAATGATACCAAACATGACCAGGTTTGGTTAAAAAAAAAAAAAAATTTTTTTAAAAAAATTAATTAAATAGGACCTAGGCTGTCATCTCAAAATAATTAGCACAAAATGGTCAGAATGAGCGCAGCGCACATAGGTGAACTGGCTCAGCAGTGAAAGGGTTAAAAGGCAAAAACATGTAAAAATTGGGTATTTCTATTCTCGGGATAAAATTTTGAAACTATTTAGCCGGGGTCTTTATTGGTGGTTGTAGCTTTTGGGGATTAAATTACGAAAAAGTGTGTTTTTACCATTTTTTTTCATCATATTTCATATTTTTTTTTATAGTAAATTATTGGATATGATGGAAATAATGGTATTTCTAGAAAGTCCATTTAATGGCGGGGAAAAAGGGTGTATAATATGTGTGGGTTGAATAAACGAGTAAGAGGAAAATTTGACCTAAACACTAACAGCGCAGAAACGTAAAAACAGCAGCGGTCACTAAAGGACGGATTTGTGTGAAACCGCCCGGTCACTAAGGGGTTAAAGCAAGAATAAACCTTTTAACACTTTTTTTAAACTTTTATTGATTTATTCTAGTTTGTCTATAGGTATAAAAGTGTTTAAATGTCAATTTAAAAAATATATTTCTAGACATGCATATCCCTTTAAGTTTACAACAGCTCTGGTTAGCACCAACTTTGTAATATTGTGTTGGTAGTGAAGGCCTGCTGCCGTGTAACATGTTGAAGTTGAACTATTAATATTTTTTTGGTGTGCTTGTTTCTTATAGATCCTCGCTGGGCGTCTATTAACAGGGGTGTCCTGATATGTGACGAGTGCTGCAGTGTCCACAGGAGTTTAGGGCGACACATCTCTCAAGTGAGGCATCTTAAGCATACTCCATGGCCTCCCACCTTGCTCCAGGTACGAGCCCCATTTCCTGGATGCAAAGATTTTGGCATGGAATCTGCCTGAAATCCATAGAGGGGCTGTGTTTTAGAAGCCTCTATTCAGAACTGTATGAGAATTATTGCTCTTGTTTAGTCTTACAGTTAAACTAATTTTCATTTGATAAAATATTAGGGATGCACCGAAATTTCGACCACCGTAATTATCGACTGGGGGCTCGCCTGAGTCTGAAGGCCGGCCGAGCAGGGGGCTCGGGCGGGCCTCCAGGCCCAGGTGACTGGTTTTGTTGGGGGGGGGGGAGGTGAGAGCGTTAAGACATACTCACCTACATCGGCCCTGAGCTCCTCCAGTGGTGGCAGTCCTCCTGCATCCAGCTTTTGCTCTCCGTCTGACGCCAGTCACCGGAATGACATCACGGAAGCTGAGGCCTTTGACCCTGGGTCAAAGGCCTCCGCGACGTCATCCCAGCGTCTGACGAGAGAGCGGACAATGGATGTAGGTGGACTGCCACTGCTGGAGGAGCTCAGGGCCGATGTAGCCGATGTTGCCTACATCCTCTTACTTCGCCCTGAGCTCCTCCAGTGGTGACAGTCCTCCAGCCAGTCCTCCAGCGGAGGCGGAAGCCTTTGACAGGACTGTCTGCAGGGTCAAAGGCTTCCGCCTCCATGACGTCATCCCTGCTTCTGACGGAGAGCGGGAGCCGGCTGCCGGGGGACTATGTAGGTGCAATGTGTTCTCACCCCCCCCCTCCCATCAGTCATCCGAACCTGGGCCGAGCGGCCTGCCCAGGCCCAGGTCTCATGACTGATTTTCGGTATTGGTTTTCGGCTGAACTGCTCCCGAATTTTCGGTATCGGCCAGAAATTTCAATTTCAGTGCACCACTATAAAATATTAAGAATTCCTTTGAATCCAAGAGGACAAAACCATTCCTTTTTGAGGAATTCAATGCCATTTATCCAAATCGTCTACAGTCTCACAGGTAACATTTATTTTATAGAGGTACAGTTGTAACATAGTTTCCTGTAGAAATATATCATTTCATAAAAGATGGTTACTATTTGTCCTGTTGGGTTCACCAAAGGGCAGACGCATTGTAAAAATAGCATTGAAATTGTACTCGCACTAATGTTACTTTATGCACACCCCAGTTTTATGCTCCTATACAGGCATTAGTATTAAGTGAAGATTTGGCTCTTTATAATGATCAGTGACTAGATTTCTTTGTTACTAAACCGCATACATACATTGCACACTCTGGCATTAATGTGTTTCAGATGGTTCAGACATTGTATAGCAATGGTGCTAATTCCATATGGGAACATTCATTGCTGGACCCGGCGTCGATTTTGAGTGGGAAACGTAAAGCCAACCCCCAGGATAAAGTGCAGTGAGTAATTTTTGTGTTTTTAATTCATTGTGTTTGTGATCAAAACTATGATGCCAGTGAACTAGCTACGTTGTCCTTTATTAACCCCTTTGTGCCCCCGACAGTTATTCTCTGCATTATCTTCCTTTTTAAAAAGGTATACATTTTACAATAAGTGTGGGTGCAGTAAATGAGAATGATGGAAATTCTAGTTGAACAAGTCCATAGAAAAAGCCTTAAGTACCATACAGGTAAAATGAGGCCGAGTCCCTAATGGGTTAGTGCACTCTCACTCCCTCACACTTGTTCTTTGTCTTTCCCTGTCTCTAAATCACCCTTTGTCCTTTAACTCAGAGTGTTGCTTAATTTTTCTCCCCTCTGGGTGGAGGTATTTTACTCTTGGCGTGGCTGCAAGTTGGATAAGGTGCTAGAGCAGTGCATGATCATTCAAAAACTCTGTGCCACTTGAGGCTAAGCAGACATATGTCCAGATGCTGCGAATTTGTCATGTTGTTTTCAGTCAGCAGTCAGGGTAGATCACAGGTCCTGTTAAATGTGAGTTTGTGTATCCGTGACTAGTAATGCATGTGTAAGAATGGCTACCTATCCTTAATTGTCAGGGCCTGGACTATAAAAACTAGAAAGAGATCCACATTGTGCGGGTTTTCTTCCCATTTCCAACAAATCTGGAAGTTTCTCTGAGATTATCAGGGCATCAATATGACAGTATGTTGTTGCAAAAACCTGATTGGTGCTAGTATAGCATGCATTATTCTAGTCTCACCGCAAGACTGAATGATTAACTCTGAGCCAGATGGTTTCCTGAGGTTAACACTGAAATTCTGACACTTCATCTCCATATCTCCGCAGAAACCGAGAGTAATATACTTGGCTGGTTTTTGCCTTCCTTTCCCCACTACTGCCTTTTCGTTTTGTTCTTGGGTGACAACATTGAAACCTTTGGCTATACTTTGTTTTACTTTCGTGTCAGCTTCAGGGAGTTTGGCTGTTGTTTTTTTGACCTCTCCTTAACAAAGTCTGTTTTTGCCCTCTTTTGCTGTTTAAGACTGGCCGACCACTGGGTCTGTATTAGTCCGACTAACAAATCGGACGTAGTCTTATGACTAATCCCACAGCACAGCGGAGATTCATCCCTCGTCCACTGCCACTGACTTCCTTCGGATGACTACATCAGACTAGCGACCTTTCCCATTCGAATGGGATTTGTCGGACGAAGTCTGACGACCTGGTACAACATAAATAGAAAAAAAATGGGATTGATACATTGCATGGTGCAATGCGGTCTTCGGCGGCAGGTAAATTGTCCCATAGAGAAGTAATGGTAAATCAATTCAGAGAACGCCGAACTGCACCAACGTGTCAGGGAACTACAGTGGTTCAGTTCAACGGGTTTAATCAGGCGAATCCCATAGGATTCAATGTAAAATATATTCTTTTTATTTTTAATTCAGCAGCTTATTCCTTTCATTGTCAGCAAACTGTATTTATTTTTTATAAATTTATTTTTGGTATTTTTTTTTTTTTTATTCAAATTTCTTATTAGGCATTTTTAAAAAAAAAATTCTGTAACAGCCCTTTTTTAAAGAACCTTTTTTTTCCCCTGCAGTTTGGTGGCAGCCAGTGGTCGTCTTGGGTTGTCCATTGTCGCTTGCAATGGATGACCCAGGTCGTTCGTACCTGTATGACCTTGGTTGTCCGTAGTCAGTCGTTCGACTACGACCCAGTGGACGGCTACCCTAACAATTAGCCAAGTATCTCATCAGTCCTAATGAGCAGATGTGTAAGGCAGTTGGGTGTAGGATATTAGGGTACATCTCCCATATTCTTTCGATGGCACTCCTTGAACATTGCGATGAACCAAAAGATGAAATTAGTAAATTTTTACAGAAGGCTCAGGAAACTTAAAGGAACACTCTACTCAAAATTCCCCCCCCCCGTTTTTTTTTTATCTTAATCTATCGCTATTCCCTCAATAAATCATTAGGGTGTTTTTTTTTTTTTTTTGTAACTGCAATACTGACCCTAAAATACACTTGTTTCCAGCGGCGTCTTTTTTTTTTTTTTTTTTTTTTTTTTTATATTCCCCTCCCTCCTCTTCCGCTCCCGTCCTTCTTGCTTGTACTTGCCTTCTGGTTTACGTGAGAAGCGTGCATGCGCGCCTCTCACGTAAGCCAGCCAATCGGCAGGCTTCCTCCCGGCTCCCTCTGAGGATTAGTGTTGCGCGCAAGAGGATGCACGCAACACTAACCCTCAGCCACTGCAGTCAGTTACTGCGGCGAGTTGGAGACGTCATCGCGCTGAAAGCGCGATGACGTCTCCTACTCGGCAGAAGCGGGAAATCTGAATCCCACTCTGCTGACTGACAGCTGGGAGGGCGGAGTAAACTCCTCCGCCTCTCTCAGCTGTTTTCAGCTTTTTCAGCTGAACTGCTGAGCGGAGGGAGGGGGGACAGAGGGCGGCATACTCCGGGCACCATGACCACTTAAAAAAGCTTAGGTGGTCATGTTGCCTAGAGGATCCCTTTAAATATTCCAAGAATGCATGAAGTTATTCGCCTTGAAGCTTTAATGTTTCTCAGCATCTATTTTTGCTAAATCTCCTTGAATTCATGAAATGGGCATATATATTTATCACAGCAGGCATTCTACCTCTGCAGGGGATGACCGGACTCCCTGAAATACTAGTGTTGCATGTTTAGGTTGAAGATACTATGTTTGATAACATCTGAGATACTAATGTCAGTAAAACGGTTTGCTCTCTTATGTCTTTCCTGTTTGGTTGCAGCCCTAACAAGGCAGAATTTATTAGAGCGAAGTATCAAATGCTGGCGTTTGTTCACCGCTTACCCTGTCGAGACGACGATAGTGTTACGGCCAAAGACCTTAGCAAGGTAAACATTTGTCCACTAATTATAGTAAGTGGTTAAAACCCAATGTCAGATCTGAAGCCCTTGTTAACAGAAGACTAAAGCAAATATGCAGACTTCTACATCATTGATCTGTGAAGGGAAATATGTTGAAAGACCCAACGGAATAACCTTGCCTGGATTGCCTCTTGTTTAATCATTTCATGCAGATTCCTCTGGTTCCTGATCCTGCCTTTAAAATCTGAATTGCAAACGCCGTATCTAGATTCATTCTTCGCAGAGACAGCAGCCCCAAAAAAAAAAAACATGACATCTCTAATGTGATGGTTCATATTTTGGGATGTAATTTGACCTGTTTAGAATATTTAGGATACTCTGCTGGTTTTAGCTTGAATTCTTGAGGACTAGTAATGGTTCAGACATGTAGTTGCCTATCCTTATCACCATAGAGGTCTTGGGAATAAATTTTTCACAGTACGTCGCCAGCCCGAAGGCTTTATTGTTCACTGGGTATGTAGTTCCTAGAATGAAAGCTTTAGAAGCAGTAATTTATTTATACATGATTATTGTTATTGTAAAGATCTCAAGCCTCATTTATTATTCTTGTTATAAAAGGGATCCTCCTGATAGACTACACCATGTTAAACTATGAATGATAAGGATTAGCTAGTTATCACAATATGGGCTGTTTGTGGGCATTAATGGGACTAAAAGTCATGTATATGGCAAAACACAAAAGGTTTTTCCTGTTCTGGACTGGGCCGAGAAAGAAAAAATTGTGTTAGAGCTCTCCCTGAATGGCATTGCATTCTCCTCTATCTCCCCATGCATCCACCTCACATGGTCCAAATGGGTGGGGGGGATTGATCCCCATTATTGCCTGCGGCACTGGGCACTCTGTTCCAATATGGCGATTTAATCAAGATGCCACAAGGCTGCTCATTCAGCCAAAAAGGTTGTCTGCTTCAGATATCTAAATAAACTGTCAAAATAGAATCAAGTGTCCAGGCTTCTCTCCTCCTCCTTTTACAAGCTATAAAAAACGCCCATCACAAGCACGAAAGTATTGTTTGATATTCTGAAATGTGTATAGTCTGATCAAACTAGTTTTCTGCCTGAGTGCCTTCTCCTCCATTGTGCAAAGCTGCAGTATATCCTTGTGCTTTAGAAATCTAATACTTTTGCTCAAACAAGACGACTGGTTCTGCACTGTGCCATTTGTTTTATCTCTGCCGTCATTTTTTAATTACACTGTTTTCCAGGAAGCTGTGACTTCCTGCGCACTGGTCTTCTGGGCTTCATGTGACATTTAGATCTTTACCACATTAATGATGGCGCATTATCTTAGGGAGCGCACCCTGTCACAGCCTCGTCACACATACAACCATGGTGCCGTGGCATCACTTCGCTCCCTTTGAGCAGGCCCACCTGCACACATATATATTGGGAAGAAGGAAAAAAATAAAAAATAAAAAGATGTGGGTTTTTCTTCCCAAGGAAGTAGCTGCAATATCTGATTCTTAGAGTGTAACCCAGACCACGCCCCCCCCCCCCCCACGCTATATGTGCATGTGCCTGAAGCAAATTGATATTCTAGATCGCAGGGTCCCGAGACCACCTTCCACTGTGCAATATAGAAACGGATCCTTCTCTATCACATCACGTCTGTGAGTCATGACATTCTGCAGATTGAATTTATTTCTCACTCGAGGATTAATAGATTTTCTGCCATTCTATGTCAGCTTTTCAGCAGAGATGTGACGTGTAGATGTATTATCTATTTTGAGCGTGAGCAAAAAAAGAATACTAAATAAAATATGTTCGCCTTCATTATTTCAATGTGTTTTATTACAGCAACTTCATTCAAGTGTGAGGACCGGCAATCTGGAAACCTGTCTGCGGTTGTTGTCTTTAGGGGCACAAGCTAATTTTTTTAATCCAGTAAGTAATATTGATTCTTGTATTCTGTGTAAATGAGGTCTGTGGTAATATCCAGGAGGACGATTTTGGTAGATTTGTCCACGAAGTAATCAAACTGTAAAAAGTAAATTCTCAACAATATTTGTATTCAACTGTGATCAACCAACCAGATTAGCGAAATGATGCAAGATAAGACATTAAAACAAATGAATGTAAAGCTGTTGGTTTTGTTTTTTTTTTGTTAACGCATCTACCTGCATTTGGTTTTCTTTTTCTTTTTTTGCCATTTTCTTATTAAAGTGGCCCGTGGTGTAGATTCAGAAGAGTCCACAAAAGACAGGCAATGAAGGTGACCAGCACGGTTTTTTGACAGGGGTAATTAAGGCTGGCGTCAGACAAGCACACTATGTGCGCCCGTACTGACGTTCTTTCTAGCGTCTGTCACAGCATTGAGACGCTGTGACGGGGCCAGCCACACGCTATTGCGCGTGCAACAGTGGCCGTGCTGCGTCTGCGCAGCATCCCTCTCCGTCAAAGCGCTAGGACGCGTGTTGACGGAGGTGCAAAGCACGATCCACCATAGGAGGATCAAGCCTTGCAGCGCTGCGCCCACTAACTGCTCTCAGCGAGGTTGTCAGACGGGCGTCAAGTGGAAGGAACGTCCACTCTCACAGACGTTCCTTCCACTCTTCAAATACACTCGTCTGACGCCAGCCTAAACTGTGACATAATATGTTGAGACATAAAGTATGAAAAGCCAGGAACATCAGTGTTGGCTAATCCTAGGATTATATTTGACCGTGGGTTGTTAAAGTGACGTTCATCAAGTAGAACCATTTTTTGCAGGAAAAGGGAAGTACACCTCTCCATGTCGCAGCTAAAGCCGGGCAAATACTACAGGCCGAGCTTCTTGCAGTATATGGGGCAGATCCTGGGACGCCAGACTCTGCTGGGAAAACCCCTATTGATTATGCAAGGTGATTGCATCTTTTATTTTCTATCAATGAGTTTCAAATGTAAGACTTTGTAAACCATGTAGGTGGTATTCTCAAGGATAACACGTACATACATTTCTGTATTTTAAGATATTATGTTATGACATCCATGTTCAGATACTACTTCTGGTTCAACAGGTTGTGACGGGCATCTGTTATTTCACAATGAAACCTGTCCTAAGTGTTTCTTCTTCGCTCTACTTCTGTGCCAAAACAAAGTGCTGCTGCTGAAATAGATGGCTATTAATTAACAGAATAGGTTGTTTATTTTTTTTCGTATGTGATCTAGGCAAGGTGGCCATCACGAATTAGCAGATCGCCTCGTGGAAATCCAGCATGAATTGACAGACCGATTAGCATTTTATTTATGCGGAAGGAAACCAGGTGAGACGATAATTGACATGAATCTCTACTGACACACTCCAGAAAAATGTTGCTGATTTTCTTTAACAAATAATTGAGAGAATGCAACAAAGTTTATACCGGGATCGGAATCGAATCCTAGATCTTTTAATTCCTCTAGGAAGTTTACACTAGGCTTGAAATCTAGCATAAGGCTTTTTATTTTGTGTCTTGGGATCTGCCTTACAGCTCCTTAATGGAAGATAAGGTTGAGCTTTAAATATCCAATTGACTTGTGCTCAGAAGTGTCTCCCCCCCCCCCCTTTTTTTTTTTCTGGGGAAACATTTCAGCAGTTACCCCAGGGAAAGAGGGTAAAGGGTAGCAGTAATTCTGGAAAGAGAATTTTTTTTTGAGGGCAATGTAATGAAAACCACTAGTAACATAATAAAATGGTCTAATGCTATCAAGGACCCCAAAGATTGATTTTCTTTTTGATAAGTGAAAACACAAAACAAAGCTGGTTTGCTATTGGCTAATATCTGGTTGGCAGTCCTGTGTATTGCCTGCACTGCTAGTTGAAAGGATTTGAAAAAGCAGTGTTAAGAACTAAAGGTCTATGTATGTTCGGCCGGTCCAATTAAAATGTTTCCCTGTGATTTGCTTTAAGTAGGGTTATTACTGATTTTTAAAACGTTTTATAATAAAGCAAATGCTACTTCTGATGGCTGAGCCGCTTTAACCAGCGTTATAAACTCCATTTGACAGACGGCAGCAAGTTGATGCATACAATTCAGAGAGCAAGCTGTTTGCATGTCTTTCTGAGAACAAACTTCCATGGTAAATGCCTGTATAATGAGGTCATAGGCAGAAGCAAGACATCCGGAGCTGAGGCTGTGATGAAGAAATGTTCATGAATAAAGCTTACTGGCAATTGAGTTAATGCTTATCCTTGCTTCAATAAATTAGCTTATTTTTTCCCCCCCCGTATAGATCACAAAAATGGGCAGCACTTTATTATACCCCAAATGGCAGACAGGTAAGTGTCGGGAGAATCACTAGGCATTACATACGTTTCATGTGTAATATCAGCAACTTGACAGATCTGCTTTTGATTTCTATTTTTTTTTTTTCCAAAGACCGATGTCACATTCGAGCCCCCCAGATGTTGATTGTCTACAATTCCCTGACATCTTTGAATGCAATAGATTACCAGAGTATCATGGAAGTTGTAGTTCTGCAACATCATTCTGGGGACTTGAGTTTGACATCCCTGTTTTAGGCTAGGGTCAGACTAACGCATTTTTCACGTCTACCGTCACAAAGTGCGTCTGGACGCACGTTTTGACGGAATACGCGATAGCGGTCATACGGTGCGCAATTACGGCCTTGATTTTTGACGAAGCTATAAAAAACAAACGGATGTTGGCCGGACATGTGCAGCATCTGACGTCTCCTAATCACGCACACACGCCGCTATGCCGACGCAGCGCATTCTGTGTGTCAGTATTAGCGGTTCCACGTTATAGAAAAAAATGCGTTCGTTTGCCGCTTGCGTTGCGCGGCCAAACTTTCGTGCAGCCGTACTTTGTATGTTGGACGTTATTTGCTGCTACCACGGCCATAATAAAGTACGGCTAAATGCACGTTCACACTGCGTTCGTCTGATCCCAGCCTCAGACTTTCCATTCTCGTCACGCTCAGATATTCGTAGACCTCTCCATTAATAGTCATGTTAGAAATAGCATAATTATCTCTGCCCATCTGCAGCACTTGGGTATGTTTTACAGCCGCTTGTCGCACTGCCAACCACTGCAGCTGGCTGTTTTATAACCAGTCCTGCTCTGACCCCTTTACCTTACAGACAAACCACTTCCAGCTAATTCCAGGTCCGTCAGTTGAATTTCACTTATCCGTAATTCCCAGACTTCATTCTGCAATTCCCTATTTTAAGTGCTTAACCGTGTGATTTGTATATGTGGAACCTGTTGTTATAACTGTGTTTTTCATTATCATTAAAGGATGGACAGCATGTCATTTGCTTTATGTCCTGTGTAAGTAGTTCTTGCTGAGAGGCTTCTGTGTTCCATTAGACATGGGGTGTTTGAGCAAGATCAAACGATCAAAGACAAAAAAAAAAGCAGGCGTGTTTTGAAATTGGCATATTCTTTTTAAAGGGTTTTACGCTATGGGGACTTCAGCTGTCACAAAACTTGCTCGAGTGTTGGTGTAAGACCAGGACAGCTGCAGCACAGCCTTGTAAAAGAGGATCATTGTTTTACAAGTACAGTTTTTATGTTTAAGCTCTGTTTCAGTCTTTTAATTGTGTCCATAATATTCATGTATTCTTGTTTTGTGTCTTCCCTATCATGCGTCAATGCATGGGCAAATAAGACGGCTGTAAGTAAATCATTCCTGGAACCTTTTGGGCCTTTACTTTGAGGGAAAGTAGTTGCTTTGCTGTAAACTGTAATGTAGCTGGGGTTTCACTATACCATTGCAATTCAGGGATACTTGATACCACATACCAGAAACCGTAAAAAGACAAATGCTGTGTGAAAAGACCCCCAACCCTCCATGTGCAGCTGATTCTTATTAAAGCAACCTCTTGCTGCACAGATAGCAAATGATAAATCCCAAAGAGCAGATCAGGTAGCATTGCGTCACCAGCAAATTCTGTAAAAATAGAAATGCCAAATCTCTGCATCCCTCCAGAGAAGAAATGTGCAATCATTATTGTTTTGGACAGAGAAGGTGAATTAAGCAGGTATTCCTTAAATGTGCAACACATATAAAAGTCACATTGTTGCTTGTGACTCTACTCTTTCATTATAACTGTCAATGCAAAGCCTGCTTTATAGCTACGGTTTATATAGTAAAGAGGTAACATCGCTGCTGTGTTTTGTCCTTTAGCAGTCTAGACCTTTCAGAACTGGCTAAAGCGGCAAAGAAGAAGCTTCAATCGGTGAGTATTAAGACTATATTGATCTGCACCCCCTCAGCCCTTCAACCTAAAAATGTATTTTGTACGCTTCTGTAGCTCTGATGGAATCCACTGCACGTATAAATAGCCTTTTGTTGAATGAATGAATCTATACAATGCACACATCTTTGGCCCAATAAAATGCTGAAATGAAGCAAGTTGTGCGTAATTGTACTCTATTCTCTTGTATAGAAACCTAGAAAAATGTCGGCAGATAAGAACCTTTCGGCCCATCTAGTCTGCCCAATTACATGGATACTTTACCTGGATTTATCTTTTGTTTAGGATAGCCTTATGCCTATCCCATGCCTGCTTAAATTCAATTACTGTTTTGGCCTCTACCACTTCAACTGGAAGACTGTTCCATGTATCCACCACCCTCTCAGTAAAATAATGCTTCCTGATGTTACTTTTAAACCTTTGCCCCTCTAATCTAAGACTATGTCCTCTTGTTTTGCTACTTTGTTTCCTTTTAAATATACTCCCTTCCTCTACCTCGTGGATTCCCTTTACGTATTTAAATGTTTTTATCATATCTCCTCTGTCTCGTCTTTTTTCCAAGCTGTACATGTTAAGATCATTAAGCCTTTCCTGGTAACCTTTCTCCTTCAAGCCGTACACCATTTTAGTAGCCCTTCTCTGAACTCTCTCGAAGATGTCTACATCCTTCTTGAGATACGGTCTCCAGTACTGCACACAGCACTCCAAGTGAGGTCTCACCAGTGCTCTGTACAGTGGCATGAGCACTTCCCTTTTTCTACTGCTAATACCTCTCCCTACACAACCAAGCATTCTGCTAGCATTTCCTGCTGCTCTATTACATTGACTACTTACCCTTAGATCCTCTGAAATAATAACCCCTAAATCTCTTTCCTCAGATTTTGAGGTTAGGACTGTATCAAATATTCTATATTCAGCCCTTGGGTTTTTACGTCCCAGGTGCATTATCTTGCACTTATCCACATTAAAACTCAATTGCCACAGCTCCGACCATTGTTTTAGTTTACCTAAATCATTTGTCATTTGGCTGATCCCTCCAGGAACGTCAACCCTGTTGCAAATCTTTGTGTCATCAGCAAAAATACATACTTTTTCCATTAATACCTTCTGCAATATCACTAATAAAAATATTAAAGAGAATGGGTCCAAGTACTGACCCCTGAGGTACCCCACTGGTAACAAGACCATGCGCCGAATAAACTCCATTTACCACAACCCTCTGTTGCCTGTGACTCAGCCACTGCCTAATCCATTCAACAATATTGGAATCCAAGTTCAAAGATTGCAATTTATTGATAAGCCTTCTATGCGGAACAGTATCAAAAGCCTTACTGAAATCTAAATAAGCAATGTCTACTGCACCACCTGTGTCTATTATTTTTGTTACCCAACCAAAAAAGTCAATAAGATTAGTTTGGCATGATCTCCCTGAGGTAAACCCATGTTGTTTCTGATCCTGTAATCTATGTGTTTTTAAATTTTCAACAATCCTTTCCTTTAACATGGTTTCCATTAATTTCCCCACTACTGACGTAAGACTAACTGGCCTATAGTTCCCCGATTCCTTCCTACTACCCTTCTTGTAAATGGGCACAACATTTGGTAATTTCCAGTCTATAGTGATGTATGGGAGAAATTGACAAGAGGGAGCCGCAGTGCAGGTTATATAAAGAATAGGTGGTTACAGCACTTGGCGTGTCCCTGTAACATGCATACCAAACATTGTGGTTAATTCAAAAAAGGGTTTTATTACTCCGTGCAACAGAAGGACAGCGTTTCGACCGGTACGTCTTTGTCAAGACTTAAAACGTTGTCCTTCTGTTGCAATGAGAAATCCTTTTTTTGAATTGACTACAGCAAGGAAGTCGGCACATTGATTTTTGGGGTTTTAGATCGGGAAGTAGATTCATGCCTACCGGTGGGTGAGATAATTAGTTGCATTTGTCTCTGATTTTGAATACATGCTTCCATACTCATGAGTATGCAACAGGATTTGATGGGGTCTGTTGCAAGACTGTTGTATTTCCCTAAAGATTTTCTTGCGCATCTGCCTTCTTTAAATTTTTCTCACCGCAATAGCAAGTGATCTTAATGGGAAATAATAAAAACATCGATGTCTCCCCCTCTCCATAAACCTACAGAAACACATTGTTGGACTAGGCCTTCAAGTATGTCCTAATTATGGATTTATCATTTCTTAAGACTACTTTTCAATGTCAGAAGCCAACCCGCAGATATTTTTTTTCTCATGAGTCCAGCAACAAGAGCAGCAACCTGGAAGTACCAGGAGATAACTTGTCCTGGATCAGGCTTACAGTTTCATAACTTCTTTGTACCTCCACTCTAAATACACATTATTATTATTATTAATTTATGAAGCACCAGCATATATCACTGGATTTAAGGTTCTGATTTGGACTTACTAAATATTTGGCATTTGCGTGGAAATATTTCATGAACAGGGCCATGCAAGATGGTAACAAGAATGCTCTTCCTGGTTAATAAACTTTTTTTAATTCGGATTTGGAGCAGAAGATCCAAAGTATTTTGTTTAGAAGTGGTACTACGCAGGTTCAGTAACATTTGCCATCAGCGTGTATTTTCTGCTTTTATTTCTGCTGGTAAATTGTACGTCAGATTTGAGATTATCTAACTGTTTCATTCTCTTCCAGTTAAGTAACCACTTATTCGAAGAATTGGCCATGGATGTTTATGATGAGGTTGACAGACGGGAAACAGATGCAGGTAATAGTATTCATATTGAATAGCAAAGCATTTATTTCTCTTAAAGAGCCCTTAATCGTGCACTCAAAGCACTCTTTTTAATATAGAGTAAAGAGCGTGAAGAGTGTCCTGTGCATTGCAATTGCTAAATTGAAAGCAAATATATTTATCTCTTTTCCACCCCACCCAGGGCTCTATTCTCTTAAGCTAATGGTGAAAATATGCGCCTGCAGGTTTTTCTGTTGTGTCCGCTTGTTACCGTGATCTTCGGCGGCAGGCGCTACCTCGGCGCCTTGCCCGGAACATAGTGCTAATTGTGGGGATACTCGCAGTAGCACTTCTGTGCTGCCGCAAGTGTCACCTCCTGGAGTCCATAGGAATCCATGGAGGGTTGCGCTTCCCGGGCTGCGAGATCACTCAGTGCCGGAGTGACTGCAGCCAGGAGAAGTGGCAGATCTGGCCACCGTTCTTGTCCCGGGATGAGAGGGGAGTATTGAATTTATGGGGGGGGGGGGTTTAGGGGGTGCTAAATGATTTTGCATTTGCAGAATCATTTAGCACTAGCTTTTAGAAGGTGCTAAAATATTGCTCAATGGTAATTCCTGTCAAACTTTTTCTGCCTGCCTCCTTTGCGAGTGACAGCTGTGAGAGAAAAGGTTTCCTACACGACAGTCCGACTCTCACTTTTTGATTGGCCTTCAACAGTCACATAAACTTACAATCACACAAGCTGCTAGACTGCTCTGTCACGGCTGCGTCCACGAAGCAGAACCATGGTGGCACCCCACCTAGAAATGGTTGAGCATAGTCTGTAATATCTCATCCAGAGATGAGATCGCATTGATCTTTAAGACCAGTACTGTATCCACCTCTGATGGGCTTTAACAGGCAATTTGAACCTGGTTGGCGTGGCAGAGTTACACTGAATAAGATCAGCAAATGTGAATCCCTAATAATAGATTTCTGATACATTAAGCTGGATTTTGATAATTGATTCTTTGCTTCTGATTTAATATTTGAGTGTTTGTTTCTGCAGTCTGGCTGGCCACACAGAACCACAGTACTCTTGTGACAGAGACGACAGTTGTACCTTTCCTGCCTGTGAACCCAGAATATTCATCAACACGTAACCAGGCAAGAGTTTCTTCATCAGTACAAGGCTTTGTTTTTCACTTCAAGCTACAATGCAATTCCATTGCGAGCCATTGGACAATTATTCTCTGTTGCAGGAAGGCTTTCTTTTTTGTATTCCTTTTATTTTAGAAGAAAACTTGCGTAGAGACATCAAACAATACACACAGAGATATAATAAAGACCGCTGAGGGGGCATAAACCCCACAGAAACCTCACCGTAAATATCAAACGTAAAAACAAACACACCCCGAAGCCACGTCATAGTTTGCGTCAGCAATTAGGATACAGTAATCGGGGGGGAGGGGGGGTAAAAGGGGCTCTCTCCAAAAAAACCAAACAGGAACAGTGAAAAAGATAATAAGAAAAAATATAAGAGCTGCTGGCCAAGTCCAATTCTCAAATCTGTGTCACGACAGATAACGAGCAGGTCTAATAGGACTATCACACTGCATTATAAGAAGTCAATTCGACACATCAACCCGGCTCACCACTGGGAGCCACCTCGCCCTTCTGAGAATTCGAGCCCAGGGAGAGACCCAGCGATGTCAAAAGGGGCCACGCAGTATCCAGAGAAGTAATTGTGTGAGGCACGTTATCGAAAACAAAAACGAGGGTACCAGCCAATCCCCATCTATAGCGCACCCCTCTAGCCCGCAAACAAGCCGTGACATCCCGTAGTTGACGACGGGCCATCAAAGTCCCAAATGGCAAGTCATTGAAGAGCGTCACAGATGCTCCCTCAAAGTCAACAGCGATGCGGGCCGCAGGCAGAGCCATCAATTTCTGGCGCACAGAAACCACCGCGGCAATCGCTATAACATCACGTGCTGCCGACTGCGGGGCAGCGGCCGATTTACGTACTCGAAATGCCCCACCAAAGACCTCCGGGGACCCAGCGGGAAGCTGCAGCAGCATCTCGGCCAGACGGTTAACGAAGGCCAACAAAGTAGCGGGCAAAATCTTCTCCGGGATTCCTCGCAGTCGGATGTTCCGTCTGCGATACCTGGCATCCAGCGTCTCCACGGTTCGGGACCGCCCATCCACCTGCACCTGGAGAGCATCCATCACAGCGTTAAGGCGTGTCTGCTCCGGCTCAGCAATCGTTGCCTTTTCTTGGATCGCTGTCACCTGCTCCTTCACTAATGAAATGTCCTGTCGGACCTCAGTGACATCCGCGTGCCAACGGGTGCGCATACCCACCAGCATTCTGCGGATATCCCCCTTAGTCGGGGGTAGCAGGTCGTCTGCTGGATTCTCTGCGAGAGGGTCCGTGTCGGCGTCCTGGGACACTGGGGCCGACAGACCTGTAGAGGCCCGGGGGAACCTGCGATCTCCGGTTTGTTGACACTTTCTTAGGGGCCCTCAGAGGTCGACGAGGCAGGTCATGATCATCGTCGCTTTCCCGGTGCCAGAAGGAGTCCGCCCCATCCGAGGATTCATATCCCGGTGGCAGGACCGGCGTCAGCGGCACATCACGAGGGAGGCGGCCGCTGCCCAGGGAGTCACGGATATCTCTGGCCGGATCCCTCAGTTCGGCTGTGCCGTTTAGTGGATTTCTTGCCCATCAGGAGCTCAGAGGGTAAGCTCCGCTGCGTGTAGAGTGCCGTCGCAAAAGCAGGAAGGATGTATAGGCTCACAAAATGGCCGACCGCACCAGGCCGCAATCACAGCCAGTAGCTCCCGCGTGTGCACCGCACGCCACCGGGTCCCAAATCGCCGGCGAGTAGAAGCAGTGGAGTCACTAAAAGGTCCCGGGACAAGTGAGAGGTTCACAGGGCGAGGAGGTCACCGAATAGTCTCTAGGGTATATCTCCGTCACGGAGCTCAATCGAGTGCGACCTCTCTTTAGGAAGGGTTTATTGAAGATATGATCAGCGCCAGATGATCTTAGTTTCTGGGCAGAGCTGAGCCGCTCAATTAGGCTGAATTGGCCTTCTTAGACTTCCTTCTCCGACAAGCAGGAGATGGCTGAGGGCACTTGGGTCACTCTGACATGAAGTGATCAGAGTGCCTAGAGTGTCCCTTTGAAGTTTATAGATGATTTATTTATGCTATTATGTGATTTTTGTGGTTGCTTGAAGATGGCATATGGTTTCTTCCAGCTTGGTTATTGATGAATGCTTAATATTTCTTTTCCTGTGTACTTAGATATTTATTCATCTTTTCTTCTCTCAAATTCAGGGCCGCCAAAAATTAGCACGTTTCAATGCACATGAATTTGCCACCTTGGTAATAGACATTTTAAGTGATGCTAAAAGAAGGCAACAGGGAAATTCAGTACCTGCATCCAAAGGTAAATGAAATACCACCATTTAAATACAGAACATAGAGCAATGAATATGATGTATAGTATTTGATTGCAGTGGTGACTAAACCCCAATAGACTGTCAAAAGCATCCAGTTGCTACTAGTACTTGTTTTTGTATTATCCCTTTTTTTCTTTTTTAACTCCTTGTCTACACTGATACAAATCTGGCCAGGCTAGTGCTTCTTGGTCAGAGATCATAGGTCTCATCCCATAAGGCAGGGCTAAAAGCTTTCAGTGCTCTCAGCACACAGCATTCACCTGAGTGGTGATAGGCATTTGTTGATGAGCAATGCCCCCAGAATGACTCCATTAGAACAGAGGAGCCTTTGCTTATTAAGCAGCTGCGAGTGCTAAATTAGCAAATCCCCACTTTCTGCATTCAGCACGACTAACTTAGCATTTGTAGCCAAAGCAATTGTGGCGGCAGAGTAGCTGCAATGCTAGGCTGCTTGCTGATTCACTCCTTTCCAGTAGAATCAGGCTAAAGCTGTATTGTCTTCTTAAGTTGCTTCAGCGCGTTGTTTGGGATCCAAAGGAACCCCTATCTCCACCATAGTGATTTCCATGGGAAAATCCCTGGATAGCTATGGGTTAATTCCATCACTGACATCAGAGGGCGTGGGGAGGCTGCAGGGGATTCTTATATGTCAGCCACCTCCTGGACAATGCCACGATCCAGTGCCGTATCACTGACTGGCCTCTAAGGGGTTTATCGTGTCATCGCTGGAAAGGTCAGACTGTGACCTTTCCAGCGATGACGCTTTTTTCTGTGCCCCTTACCGATGGGGGGAGAGGGGTCCAAACAACTCTCCCTCCCTTTCAGACACTCTCCCAGCTCTACCAGGGGGTTGCCTGAAACCTGAGGTCATCGTGCCGGGATGAGTCATATGTGATGGTCTAACTTCAAGGAACATCCACCAAACACAACGTGCAATAGCCAGGACGTCCCCCACACATCATCCGCAGTGAAAGGGTTAAAATTGTAGAGAAAAATACAGGTCCCCCCCCTGTATTCTGTAACCTGTTTAAATGCAAATCTAGTGGACATCAAAACATCAAAAAAAGCTGTCCTTTACGTGTGTGTGTGTGTGTGTGGTGTGTGTGTGTGTGCACTCATTGTCAGGTTCAAGAAACCAGTTTGAGATGATTTGAGCTTTGTGTCCTGTTGAATTATCCTGCTGGAAGTAGCCATCAGAAGATGAGTACACTGTGGTAATAAAGGGTTGGACATGGTCAGCAACAATACTCAGGTAGTGTTTAAACAATGTTCAATTGGTACTTGGGGACCTAAAATGTGCCATGAAAATATCCCACCCACCATTACACCACCACGAGCCTGAACTGTTAATACAAAGTAGGATGGATCCATGCTTTCATGTTGCTTACGCAACATCCTGACCCTACCATCTGAATGTCGCAGCTGAAATCGAGACTCATCAGACCAGGCAACGATTTTCCAATTGATTGTCCAATTTTGGTGAGCCTGTGCGAATTGTTGCCTAAATTTCCTATTCTTAGCTGATTGGAGTGGCAACCAGTGTGGTTTGCTGCTGCTGCTGTAGCCCATCTGCTTCAAGGATCGATGTGTTGTGCGTTCAGAGATGGTATTCTCAATGCCTTGGTTTTAACGAGTGGTTATTTGAGTTACTGTTGCCTTTCTGTCATCTCGAACCAGTCTGCACATTCTCCCCTCACCTCTGAAATCAACAAGGCATTTCTCTCCACATAGCTGACGCTCACTGGATATTTTCTCTTTAGGGTTTACAACGAATGGTCCAAATTAGAGTTGGTTGTGAGTGAAAATCCCAGTAAATCAGCAGTTTTTGAAATACAGAGCAGCCAGTCTGTCACCGACAACCATGCCATGTTGAAAGTCACTTAAATCCCCTTTCTCCATTCTGATGCATGGTTTGAATGTCAGAAAGTTGTCTTCACCACGTCTAGATTCCTAAATGCACGGAGTTGCTGCCATGTGATTGGCTGATTAGCAATTTGTGTTAACAAGCAATTGAACAGGTGTACCTAATTAAGTGGCTGCAGAGTGTATATATTGGTGCACTAAATAAGAAAGTGGGCAATCACAGCAAAAATGGCAAGCTTGTGCTAGTCCGACTCCTTGTTGTGCATTAGGGCTAAAGAGCTTTGGTGCTTAAGGGGTTGAGTAGAAACCTGTTAATTACTAAACTATTAATAACCTTTTCCCCCATTATAGACAGCGTGGAATTGGTACTGAAACGTATTAGCAACCAGCAAAGTGGAGAAAGCCAGGAAAATGATCAACCAGATTATGACAGCGTTGCTTCTGATGAAGACACTGACTTGGAGCCAGTTTCAAACAAAAACAGTAGGGGAAAGGTAACATTTATTTCCTACATTCCAGCATGTTCTCAGATTTTGTCTTTTTAGATGGTTTGGTTATGCTGATCATAGCAATGTACAAAACTTTGATCCCCCACTGATTTTTAGCAGGCCAGAGAGAAGGGTATGTGGGAGGAATGGTAACATAAATATAATGGATCATAAACACACAAAAAGAATAATTGTTTAAACCAGGGATCTCAAACTCTGCCCCCCCCGATTTACTAAACCGCAGCACCCCTGGATCCTCTGGCCATCTATTGTATTCAGAGATTTATGGAACTTGTGAGCCAGCAACATCTGGGGGAGATTGAGATCCCTGGTTTAAACAAAGTTCTGTAGCATAGTAAGGAGATATACACTAATGGTCTTCTAGGGTCCTTGACGTAGGTTTTATTTACATGTAAGCGTTATTCAGTGTGGGAGCATTACATTGCTATTGCAAACACAGGATGGGCACACCTTATCTAAAATTCTAAAATCCGCAGATTCCAAAATACAGAAATTTCAGAGTTCGTTAAACTCCCCTTCCTGGGGCTCCTGACTGGTTCTGCTCTTTAAGGATGCGGCTCCGAAACCTGCAGAACATCGTGGCACCCGCCGGAAGCTTTTGTGTAGCCTTATGCTGCACACGGCAGACATTGCTACGGAATAAATGAAATTTCTGGTTCTACCTGATGTATTTGAAGTTTGGAAATGCAGCCGTTGTATAAAGATGTGGGCTTTTTTTTTTTTTTTTTTTAATAATTTGAAAATCTCAGCAATTGTTCAGGGCAAAGGCAAAAATCTTTATTTTTGACTGAGAAAATCTAGCATCTTCCCCCACTGGGCATAGGCATCAGCTGCAGGATACACAATACAGGGATAGTAGTGTGTTCCTCACCATGACGTTTACAAATTGTAAATGTTTATAATATTTAAGTGTCCATCCACATGTAAAATAAAAAAGGCTCGTGTATGTATGTATATAATGCTGCTTCTGTGACTCCCCCCCCCCCCCATGGGTAAATGGGAGATGATGTTGAATTGCACCTTCACAGACGAGCAGTGGATTTCCATATGTGACTTAACGCACCGTTGCTCCATGGCCAGTTGAACCCAAGAAACAGCATACATGCTCTCATTATGGTACTACACCCCTCTCTGCCTACATGCCTTTTCTCCCGACACTTCCCCGGTTTGCTGGCGGTGTAATGGTGCCCTCGGATCGGTTCTCCTTCACTCCATCGCCTGTGACCTACTCGACCCCCCCCCCCCGCCTCCCTTTACCCCTGCATCCATGCTGCTCCACCACACGTCTGTCGGTGACGGCATATAAGAAATCGATCCTACCCCGCATCTTGAATGTTGCCAAGAGTCTGATCCCCTTATACTGGAGGCAAGCTACACCACCTCCTCTCCAGGAGTGGTTCCTACGTATGGAGGAGCTCAGAGCAGTGGAATATTTCCACATGTCGGCCACTGATCAACTCCCCCGTTATTTGCCAATTTGGTCCCAATGGCATATGGTGTCATCTTCCTCTACCTTCCTCACTCACCTTGGGCCTGCCCCGCCCGTGAACGAACCTCCCACCTCCCCTCCCTAAGTTGAATTTCTCCCCCCCCCCCTTTGCTCACTGCACATCGATTGAGTGTTCATGATTTCTTTTCTCAGTATATGCTTCCTATGTTTTCCCCCTCCCCCTAGGTCAGTTTGGGAGCCCGCGCTCCCGATCTTATCTGTTGGACTTGTATGTCCTATCGTTTGATTTTCACTGACTGGACCTGCGTGTCCACATGTCTTGATCTTTTTTAAAACTTACAGGGTTATTCAAAGACATCCGAATTGTGGCCGAAAGGTAACCGAACAGTGAAATTCAGCGTTCGGTTACCTTTCCTGGCCATTCGGCTATTCAGAGAGCAGGCAGTTTGCCAAATGTTGGCGAATTACCTGCACATACGGTGCCTGTTCGAGGGCAGTGAATTCCCCATAGAGAAGCAATGCTTTGTCTATTCAGAGTACACAAACAGCAGTGAAAAGTTGCCGAAATGCCCTGCTGTTCGGTGGTTTCATTCGTCAGGTTTTTCAGGCGAATCCCATAGGCTTCAATCTTAAAAATATTCCTGTTTTTTTAATCCAATATCTAATAAAACCGTTCATTATAATATTCTGTAATATAGCAGAAAGTCTCCTTTATTTTTAGAATTTTTTTTTAGTATCTTTTAGTCATTTTTTGGGATTTAGCGACGCGCTTTTTCTGTTTTTTTGTAATCGTTTTTTCTGTAACAGCCCTTTTTATTATCATTCATTGGATATTCTATGTAAATTTCAGACATTTTCGTTTGTAGTTTCTTTGCAAACAGCGTTTCACTTTTCAAACATTCAAGCGTACTGTTAATTTTTTTCACTCCATTCGTCTGCGGTGTCGGGTTTTTCCGGCGGCTGCTCGGGTTTCTCCGGGGTGTTCGGCAAGGTTAATCCAGATGTTTTTGCAGGTTTTGGTGTGTGTTCGCCGGGTTTTGCGGTGAGTGTTCATCGGGTTTGCGGAGGCTTTTCCCTGCCCTTCGACGGCCCTGTGGTGCTTGCTGAATACACCGCAGGGTCGCTGAAATGGGATCGCCAAATCACACGGAGTTGAAGAGAACGAAAAGTCACCGAACGTGCGGTGACTTTACGATTCTCTTTGAATAACCCTGTTAATAAAATATTTACAAAAAATGTGTGTGTATGTATGTATGTATGTATGTATATATGTGTGTATATATATATATATATATATATATATATATATATATATATATATACTTTTTGCATTTCTATGGCGGCAGGCGATTTAATTTATTTAAATATATATATATATTTGTTCATCAGAGCTCAGCATTGAATCTGTGTAAGGGTTAAGAACGGCAGTGTTTTTGAAGGGGTTAAGAAATGTTTGTAAGCATTTAAAGGGTTAAATCTGGTAAATCTGGCTAAATGAATTTAGCTGCTGTTGTGGTTTCTTTGATATTGTTTGAATATGTTTGGTGTGCTCTCCTCCTGTTTTGTTGTATATCATGTCTTGAGATGCACCCGCACTGAAAGCGTAGCTAAGGTTGAGTGCTGCCCCTCTCGTGTATTTTATGTATATATATATATATATATATATATTATATATATATATATATATATATATTATATATATAATATATATATATATATACACACAGGTCCAGAAATATTGGGACATCGACACATGTCTAACATCTTTGGCTCTATACACCACCACAATGGAGTTGGAATGAAACAAACACAATGTGCTTTAACTGCAGACTGTCAGCTTTAATTTGAGGGTATGTACATCCAACTCAGGTGAACGGTGTAGGACTTGCAGCAGTTTGCAGATGTGCCTCCCACTTGTTAAGGGACCAAAGGTAATGGGACAATTGGCTTCTCAGCTGTTCCATGGCCAGGTGTGTGATATTCCCTCATTACCCCAATTACAATGTGCAGATAAAAGGCCCAGAGTTCATTTCAAGTGTGCTATTTGGAATCTGTTGCTGTCAACTCTCAAGATGAGATGCAAAGAGCTGTCACTATCAGTGAAGCAAGCCATCATTAGGCTGAAGAAACAAAACAAACCCATCAGAGAGATAGCAAGAACATTGGGCGTGGCCAAAACAACTGTTTGGAACATTCTCAAAAAGAAGGAACGCACCGGTGAGCTCAGCAACACCAAAAGACCCAGGAGACCACGGAAAACAACTGTGGTGGATGACCGAAGAATTCTTTCCCTGGTGAAGAAAACACCCTTCACAACAGTTGGCCAGATCAAGAACACTCTCCAGGAGGTAGGTGTATGTGTGTCAAAGTCAACAATCAAGAGAAGACTTCACCAGAGTGAATACATAGGGTTCACCACAAAATGTAAACCATTGGTGAGCCTCAAAAACAGGAAGGCCAGATTAGAGTTTGCCAAACAACACCTAACAAAGCCTTCACAGTTCTGGAACAAGATCCTATGGACAGATGAGACCAAGATCAACTTGTACCAGAGTGATGAGAAGAGTATGGAAAAGGAAAGGAACTGCTCATGATCCGAAGCATACCACCTCATCAGTGAAGCGTGGTGGTAGTGTCATGGCGTGGGCATGTATGGCTGCCAATGGAACTGGTTCTCTTGTATTTATTGATGTGACTGCTGACAAAAGCAGCAGGATGAATTCTGAAGCGTTTCGGGCAATATTATCTGCTCACATTCAGCCAAATGCTGCAGAACTCATTGGACGGCGCTTCACAGTGCAGATGGACAATGACCCAAAGCATACTGCAAAAGCAACCAAAGAGTTTTTGAAGGGACAGAAGTGGAATGTTATGCAATGGCAAGTCAATCACCTGACCTGAATCCCATTGAGCATGCATTTCACTTGCTGAAGACAAAACTGAAGGGAAAATGCCCCAAGAACAAGCAGGAACTGAAGACAGTTGCAGTAGAGGCCTGGCAGAGCATCACCACGGATGAAACCCACCGTCTGGTGATGTCTATGCGTTACAGACTTCAGGCTGTGATCGACTGCAAAGGATTTGCAACCAAGTTTTATCAAGGGAAAGGTTGATTTCTGATGATTATTCTGTCCCCCATTACTTTTGGTCCCTTAACAGGTGGGAGGCACATCTGCAAACTGCTGTAAGTCCTACACCATTCACCTGAGTTGGATGTACATACCCTCAAATCTGACAGTCTGCAGTTAAAGCACATTGTGTTTGTTTCATTCCAACTCCATTGTGGTGGTGTATAGAGCCAAAGATGTTAGAATTGGGTCGATGTCTCAATATTTCTGGACCTGACTGTATATACATTCCTTTTTTTTTTTTTTAAATCGATACACTCTTGAATACAGAAATAGAATTGTATCTTTTAAACACAATTTACATTCTTATGTATATCCTTCAGAGTTTGGAAGCGGATTTGTCTGATGGAGCAGTTACCGTACAAGAATTTCTTAATGTTAAAAATGCTCTGGTTGCCTCTGAGGCAAAGATACAGCAGCTAATGAAAGTTAACAATAACTTGAACGATGAACTTCGAATTATGCAGAAGAAGGTTAGTGTGATCTTTATTGATTTACCAGGTGGCAATGGATTTATAAGCACATTTACTAAAATGGTCCTATATTTGTTCATAAATCACTCTCAAGTTGAGACAAAGCATGACATGCAAAGACAAGTTCGTGTGTTCTAGCACCTTAATCTGAACCCCAATTTAAATCTGGACTTGGGTTTTTCCTGTTGATCTTTGGTGCATTTATTCTGGTGTGCCGTCATCGTCTTTGTGAAAATATTAAGGTTTAGTAAAGTTTTTAACATCTTGTTATGCTTTGTAACAACAAAAGATAATTTTTTTATTATCCATGATGCAGCATTTATATTATGTCGTTCCAGAATATATAATTGTAGTTTACCCATCATTGATAGCTTTGTTAAACCTGCTTTCATATTTTACACGGTAAAAAAATTACTGTATTTTAGTTCAAAGCGATCTGATGTACACAAAAAATAAATAACTGGCCTCCCCCAGGCTCAGTCCTCCATACGGGTGCGGGAAAAACCTTCTTTGAGATCGGATGCTCTTCCTACTCGGACACCCCCTTGTGGCAACCTTACTTTGCACACATTTGTCAGAGGTCCGTCGTAGTTCAATGGGGAGATAAAATACATGTCGGTTGTAACGTGCATTAACCCCCTGGCGTTCCGATTCTGACATATCTTTTATATGTCAGAATTGGCGCGTTGATTAGCGGTATCCCGAGTGCGGCTCAGGGTTAAATTTCATTGCTGGAAGCGGTAACCCCGAGCCAAACTCGGGCTGATACATACCTGTCCCTGTGCTCCCTCGCTGTCCCCCGCAGACACCTCCGGCCGATCGCGGCGTCCTGCCGGAGGAGAATGCGATTGCGGAGGTCAGCGAGGTAGCGCAGGGATGGGGTAATGTATAACAGCCAGAGTGTGGCTCAGGGTTACTGCTTTCAGCAGTGAAATTTAACCCCCGAGCCACACTTGGGGAAAACCGCCAGGGAGGTTAAAAGTATGCATGTTACATTGTGTGGTCCTCCCAGCTGATCCATCGAAATGCAAGGATATCTGCTGGGTGTCACAACTAGGGATGCACCAATACTAGTATCAGTGCCGATACTGTCAATTGCACAAGTACTTCATACTCTCGCAAATACCCTGATACCTGGATGCCGGCACTGGGCCAGCTTGCCAGTATCTGAGGAGATGGGGCAGCTGACTGGATGCATTAAAAGCATTTGGTCAGCGTTCCCCTCTGGCCGCGTTACTGAGCAGCCGCCGGGCTGTGACGCTGCCTCCTGCCGAGATCTCGTGGGAGCACGTCACAGCGTGTCACTGCCCTGCGGACGCTCGGTAATGCGGCCAGTCAGAGGGGAACGATGGCCTTTTGCTTGTAATGCATCCGGCCAGCTGCCCCAGCGTCTGCCTGTGGGAATATCTAGTCTGGGGTCTGTATATGTGTCTGGTCTGGGGTCTGTATATGTGTATCAGGGGTCTGTGCAGGGGGTAAATGGGGTGTCTCGCCATACAGTTCAATATTAACATAAACTGGACAGGCTTTCATCATAATCCTAAATTATTTATTGGAAAGCAGCCACATGACTTTAAATAAAAATATTGGTACTCGTTATCGGTGAGTAACTGATAAAGTATCGTTACTTTTACTCGGTCCTAAAAAAGTGCATCCCTTGTCACAAAAGATGCACTTATTGTGCCCATGTGGCCCAGCCTTAGAGTAGGAAGTTTTCTTTTAGGGTTTTGTCAGGTGACCTCCTGGTGGGTGTTGAGTCGAAAATATTTGGGTGTTTAGTCCATGCTGTTGAGCAATGATCTGTAGCAACTGATGGCTCTGTGGTTCATGAATCTAGTGGCCTGCTACATGTTTTTATGTCTGCCTGGCTAGCACTGATCGCATTTGGCAAAGTTAAAGATTTGCCCACTTTTTCTTGGATCTGGAGATGTTTACAGTAGTGGATTGCATAGAGACATCATCAAATATGGCTTGTTTTACGTTGATTCATCTTTAGTCTCTCCAACTGTTTGCCCACAAGCAAGCTACACAATCTTGTGTTGCTTGCATTTAGTTATCATGGACCACATGTTTCCGTTCATTACTTTGACCCTGGTATAGCGTTTTCCCATTCTCAGCTTATCCAACAGGGTTCAAGCTGGTGGTCTTTAAACATGCTTAATTATCTGAAGTTTAAACAGATGAGAACGCTCACGACATGACTATTATTGCTACATCTGGATAGGTATGGTACTATCTGCTGCTAGTCCAGCATGCATTTGTCCAAGTATGGAGTGGATTGCAGAGACTATACAGAAGATAATATTCTTGCGGCCACTTGTCTCCATTCACCTAGTTTCCTCAATCTCTGCGTAGTACACGTTATGTCTTGTTGGATGCAATGAATTTTAAGGTTGGCAGATTTGGTGAATTTGAGTGTTTTGTAGACCACCTCCTGAAAGATCAGTAATAACTAGTCTTAAATGACTAAATTGTTCCACATCGTCGCATATCTCCTGTTCCTCATGTATCGGAAAACAATTTTCAGGATGTACGCTAGTCATTTTATATATGAGCTTCACCAGTTTGCCAGCTGTATTTGTTAGAATTCTCACGAGGCTGGTGACATTGCTGTTAAACACCCTCTTACCTCCAGACACACGTTATGCTTTCAAGTGAGCAACTCAGAAGGTCAGAAGCTCCATTGTAAACTCTCTATTGCATTACTACAGGAGGATGAATTTCTTGCAATGTGTAAACCTGGTGAATTTTATTGACATTCTTGCTGCTTTTTGTCAAGGAGAGAAAACCTTAAACTCTGACCACTCAAATGTTTATGAAATGCAACTCCCATGATTCTATTGCAATCTATCACATTCAAAGAATTATGGGTATTGTAGGCCATCAACATCTGGGGGGGCAGAAGTTTGACATCCCTGGTCAAGGCGGCCGGTTGGACGCTGCCATGAAATTCCTTATTGTATCAGATTATGCTGGATATTTAAGTTGTGCCTGCTGTTCGGAGAGTGACGCACTAAATGCAAGTCGGTTATCCTGAAGAGACTTTTCAGATGGTGAAACTACGCAGATTGCTTGTCGTGTCTCTTGTACCTATGGACATTGTAGTAGGAGTGAGCAGCCAACGTAGCAGAATTTTATAGCGCCTATCTGAATTAATCCATGTCTCTATATGCAGAGACATGCCATGCAAAAATATGCAGCCCTGTATTTTAGTGAGACGGATCTTACTTAGTAGGGTTTGTTCTTTGCCAGTTTTGTTTAATTGTATGTAATTTCATTATATATATGACCTGTAATCACATTAAAAGCACACTACACTCTATGTAACTTGTTGCAATGCAAGGCATCCCCATCTTTTGGGTGTCATGGTGAACAACTTCAAAGTCCTCTTTTCTGTCCCTGTATGTCCTAGTTGACAGCATACAGCCTTTCTGAACTGCCCATAGACCTTTTTCTTCATACATCGCTTTTATCTTTCAAGATGTTTTGTTGCCTTTCACACAAAAACTAGAAAGGACCATGCTGTATGAAAATTAAAAATCCAGTAAATATTTGGGGGAGCCCCATCTTGATCAATGCTGAGACGCGAGAAGCATTGCTGGTTTACTGAATAAAGAATACATTTAGGGACACTTTTTTTTTTTTAGGTGAATAGATCTGAGTTGGTGCCAAATGTGACTGAATACAGGGATTTGACCTCCATATGCACAGTTTACACAGGCTCCGTAATGTGAAACCTCAGTTTAAGTAATGCATAGGAATTGAATTTAGCAGAATACATTCCGGAGATATATATATATATTGAATTTTACCTCTGGCTCCTAAATTACTGTATTTTCCCACTCCTCCAAGGTATACCGAAAACTTTATCAGGGTCTTACAAAATGTGTATTTGGCTCGCCAGGCTTTCTTACTGGCTTCTATGTTTGCTATGAATTTGTCAAGCCTTGCGGTAGTTTAAATAATTTGCTATTATCCTATATCGCTATATTAAAGTGACAGTGCTTACATTAGTTCCACCTATATAGCCGTATCGATAGCATGATCTTTAAATATTCTCTTTTCCCAGTAACTGTGAAAAATCAGATATAGAAGAGGAGAAGCCAGTCCTGCTGTCAAAATATGTGTCCGTGGACAGTCCTCTCTAATTAATTGTAAAGGGAACGTAACTTCGATAAGAGACTGCTGCCTATTTAACAATGGATGTACACCTTGGGGGAGGGAAATGACATGAGCTATTGCAGGAATTCACTGAAAAATCACAGATGAAATGAGGCTATCGTGGAAGAGGAGATAAACACTGCAAGTAGTCACTACTTGATGAAGGTTCCTTTGTGCTGAACTACTCGGAGACCGATGCTTTCGAGCTGGGGCTGCCTTAACATTGGCCGATCCTGTTTATGTGATTTCATATTTAGCATTGGATGGTCACAGACTAGGATTCTTGATTATTTTTCAAAGGACTCTTGACAGTGGAAAGACAAGTTCCGGTTATGTGATTTGCACTAGTTGTAAGTTTACAGACTCCTCCTTCCCCCTGGTTTTCCCACATCTAATAAATTGAAGGGGTCTCGTGCAATCTATGCACCCCGCCACCGCTGCCACTGTGTTACATTAGTGTTGTAGCGTGGCATCACTGATTTAGCATAGCAGTGGCCCAGTTTGTTTCCTCCAGTGCGGACCCCTTGAATTGCCTGTGCTGCTGCGTTTAGAGTGTCAGAGTCCTCTCCATCGCGCACATTGTCATGGACTGAAAACAGAACAACGGAAGCGACACGTGCTGGAGGGATAATGCCAAAACCATAAGTTTGAGAGCGAGCGATACTCAAAAGGGTAACTTGGACATAGGGTTTGCGTGCAGGGTTAAGGTGGGCATGGGATAAGGATAAAGAGATACACATGGAAGTATGCAATCGGTAAGAGGAGGGTTGAAGGGTATAGGAGGGTGGGGAAGATTTAAAGAAAAAAGTGGGCTGGGGAGAGGAAGAGAGACACTCCAGAAAGATGTGCTTGTGCAGACGCCTAGGACAGGAGGTGAGTGATACCGTGTTTCCCCGAAAATAAGACACTGTCTTATATTTTTTTTGACCCAAAAAAACACACTAGGTCTTATTTTCGGGGTAGGTATTAATTTTTTTAATACCAGTAGAAGACTTGCAAGACAGGAGTGAGTGGCAAAGTTAAAAATAGGGTGATCAAAGCAATCAGGGGTGCCATACCTTTTCAATAGCAATTTGGTAACCAATCGCTGGCCAGAATGAGCAAACCGCGTTTTCACTATCGATTCTTCACAGTCGGTGTAAATCTGGTATCACTCAGCCTGTGACAGGAGCCGGCGCTAGAGGAAGCATCAGCTTATGCAGCTCTGCTCCCTCCGCTGCTGCCTTGCTTCATCTGGCACCGGCATCGCTAACTCTCTACCGCGGCTCTTCAAGTTGCCCTTTATACCACCATCAGCCCAGGGAATCAAACTAGGTCTTATTTTCGGGGTAGGTCTTATTTTTGGGGGAACAGGGTAGGAGACACATAAGTGGATGGTGTTGGGCTAGTTGTATATGGGGACAAAACTTGGGTTTGTGATTGGGTGAGAGGAATGTGATATGTGCAGGGGGAGCTGATACGGATTGAATGCCAGGGAGGGAAGTAATTTTTGGGAGGGGGGCAAAACATTAGAGCATTACATGACAAAAGTGGTGGTGAAGCAGGAATTGGAGGTAGGCCTGGGGTAAATGTGTACTGTCCCCCATGCGTTTCTTGTGGTAGCCCTGTATACTATTGTTTCTAAAAGATGATGGAAAGCAGAGGTGCATTGTGTAATACCATACACTGTAGAAAGTGCCACGCTATATCTCTAAAAGCTATCTCTAAACTAAAGCCCGTTCACTGTTGCTTTTAGATTTACCGGCAATGGCAATCCATTCGATCATTTTCTGCCACGGCAGTATCAAAAAAAGGTTTTGCTTTTTACTATTGCCCTGGCTGCTTAAAGGCTTAATAAGAGATGATGGACGTGGTGAGCATCTTGGCCAAATATCCAGTATGCCCCATATCCACATATTCATTGTATTCTAAGGAGAAGCACTTCATTGTATGGGAATGTCTTACAGTCCACTAACTTTGAGTAAATCCATGTAGTCAATGTTACTTTGTAAACCCTTTATGCAATCAAAACGTTTTTGGTCTGTTTTTAATTCTGAAACAAATAGTTTTCTATTTTAAATAAAGAATGTTTTTTAAAACCCATGTTGTAGCCTACTCATTAAACCCTTCCACCTCCGTTCTCGTCACTTCGCTTCCCGTGTTGCTTTGCAAACCAGCTTCCTGTTTTTCTTTGAATCTCTTATATTGTCTCTGGTATCTGGAAGTGAGTAGAAGTATATTTCAGGGTGTCCGGTGTCTCCTCAGAGTAATGTTTGCTTGAACAGCTGCTGCATATTTACCATAACCCATCCAGATGATGTCAGTGTTTGCATGAATTATTAAGAGTCTGGGAACCATTGCTTTAAAATAAACATAAGGGATTGTTCAGAAGCCTCCTGTGCTTGCCGATGAATCTCCTCCTGCTGCTGTTTTGATTTTTCTTTTGTGAAACGCCGGTGTACGTGTCTTTATCATTGATGCAACATTGGCAAACACCAGCACTTTCTGAATGACCCCCCCCCAAATTCTCTTTTCTTCCTCTTTCCTTTAACTTTGGATATTTATGTCTGGATCGTGAATTATTAAAACTTGTCCAACACCAGCTGTAACCTATACAATGCTCATTCTGCTTCTGGTCCATGTTTAGGTTTTGTGTTTAACATCTTTTCGCCGCCACGCTTTATTGCTAAGGTTCCCAAGTCGGGAATTTTGAACATCATATTAACCCTTTCACTGCTGAGGATGTGTGGGGAACGTCCTCATTGACTCCTAAGGAAAGATAGGGGTGGAGATAAGGGTTCCTTTGAACCCAGATATCTCCCAACTGTTTTCAGCTAGCAGGGTCATGTTTGGTATCATTAGAAAGGTCAGAGCATGGCCATTCCAATGATACCAAACATGACCATGTTTAAAGTAAAGACAAAAAATAATAACAATAATACAGAAAATAAATGTTTTTTTTTTTTTTTTTAAAGACGTGAAATGGCTCAGCAGTGAAGGGGTTAATGGGGCACGTGTTCTTTCTTCGGCTAATCGCAAAGTGCTGAGTCGGAGGAAAATTGCAAGTCTTGGGTCGAACTAGTCAAGCCAAAGGAATCCCGAAGATGGGAAATCTTTCATGTTTTAGCTACTTGGGTCTTAAACTTGCAATTCTGGAACGAGTCACATCTTGGTGAATTAACACTTTGGCGACGAGACAGCATTGCAGTTGTATTTCTTCTCCTGCCATGATGGAGAACGAGGGAATTAAAGCAAGTTGCTAGAAAGAGAAATCAATGCTGTGCAGGCTTAATATATATATATTTCTCTCGCATGCCTTGCTGCTATCCTTTTATTCTTGTAAATTATTTCTATTTAAGCATATTAGCAAAGTCCCACTGCTAAAAATGTCTTTCAGCTCCAAACACTGCAGTATGAGAATTCGAACCTCAGAAGGCAGGCCACGAGTAACCTGTATCAGATCCCAGCCGGATCAGAATACACAGACCTCTCCAACCCGTCTTCCTTGAAGAGGCGTCCTTCCGCAAGAGGTAGCAGGCCTATGTCTATGTATGAGACAGGATCAGTTCAGAAGCCTTACCTGCCGCTAGGAGAAATCACGTACCCCGAAGAAAACATTAACCGGCTGCAGCCTTTCCCACAACATGTAAGTACACTTACTTAATCACCCTTGTGATACCTGCATGCAGTACTGCACAGATTCATTCTGCTTGTTTGTCTTTTCTGAACTTTTTGTGTTTGTTTTTGTTTGCTATTTGATTATATTTTTTTGCGCCTTTTTGTTTGTTCATTTGCAATGACTGCTTAATAATGGAGATACAATGTAACCCGAATCTTATTCCCCCCCCCCCCCCACACACACACATTACTTTCTAGTTCTATAGACAGGACAGTTGGTAAAATAAGTGACCTTTGTCCCGTCTTTTGGGTTACCTTTTAAAACCAATTTGTCTTGTGTAAAAACCACACTTATTCTACTATTTAGCATTTTAATTAATTTTAATATTATTCGTCGTAGATGCCATGTGACGTCCCTTTCTTTCTGGTTTCACGGACTGCAGAGGTAGCTAGCAGCATATTCGCTGGATGTCCTAATCCTTCATTCAGTGATTCACACTAGGTTTTTTTTAAAAAAAGAGCTTGGCTATCGGGTTTCAATGTTGTATGTGTGAAAATCTATATAGATAGATATATATAGTGTTTAATATTGCAGAAGCCACTTGCACATCATAGCAATTCAAAGAATTGCATCCCAGAGCTCCTGTGCCACATTCCCCATATGCAGCAAGGAACTCTGGGTAGGATATGCAAATGATCTCTGTCTCACTTTTATGCATCCTGGATCTGTTATTACACAGAACCCTAAAATCAATGCTATGCCACACTGTGGCTTTGTAGCAGAGATAAGGTTATGCAACTGGTCAAAGCCACTCCTAGGACAGCGTTGTTTCAGGTTTGTTGAACCGGAACTCTGGGATGCAATTCTTTGAATTGCTATCATGTGCAAGTGGCTTCTGCAATATTAAACACACTTATTATTGTGTGGGGGCTTTTTATCTCACTTTTAGTCCTTCACCACAACCCTTATAGACACTTACTTACCTATGGTCCAAGCATCCACTGCAACTGGTCATGCCTACCTCCTAGCTGATGAAGGTTCAACAAACCTACTATACAACCTAATATATATACTGCATCACAGACCTCATGTGCTACATTCCCCATATGCAGCACAGAACTCTGGGTAAGACATACAAATGACATCTACAATTTCCCATTTTTTTTGCACCCTGGGTCTGCGTTCACACAGAACCCTTCAATCAATACCATACCATGCCATACTAGATGGCTTTTTTTTTTTAAGCAGAGACCAGGTTTATGGAGCTGGTCACAGCCACTCCTGTACAGTTGGTTCAGGCTTATTGTACCTTCATCAGCAGGAGCTAGGCATGACCAGATGCAGCTTGATGCTTAACCCCTAGGGCAAATAAATACTCATTTACGTTGTGATGGAGGGCAAAAAATGAGATTAAAGGCCTCCACACTGCAAATAATATAGTTTATTATTGCAGAAGTCCTTTACACATCCCAGTAAGGCTGGGGTCAGACTAGCGCACTTTAAACGTGCGTTCTGGCGCACTTAATTACGGCCGCACTAGCAGCAAATGACGGCCAATATACGAAGTACGGTCGCACGAAAGTCCAGCTGCGCAACGCAAGTGGCAAACGAACGCATTTTGTCGAACGTCAAACCGCTAGTACGGTCGTACAGAGTGCGCTGCGTCTGCTAGCGGCGTGTGTGCGTGATTTGGAGATGTCAGACACTGCTAATGTCCGGCCAACATAACGTCCAGATGCAAAAAGTGTTTTATTGATGATCCGTACAAAATCACGAACGCAAATGCGCATCGTATGACCGCTATCGCGTACTCCGTTAAAAAAATGCGTCCATTCGTTCGAACGCACTTTTTCACAGACAACGCGAAAATGCGTTCGTCTGACCCTAGCCTTAAAAGTACTGCATCACAGATATATATTATATTCTCACCCCCCCCCCCAAGCCAATTTAGTGTGCATTTTCCGAATTTCCAGCTTCTATTTATTTTCTACTTTAGCGTATTACTTGCACTGCAGGAGTCGGCAATAAAGTGTATTTGTACGTGTTTTTGTTTTTTCTTTTGTAATTTTTAAGGTTGCTGTTTTCTGGAAGAGCTAAATTTTTCAAGACTAACAAGACAAAAAAAAGCAACCCCAACCCCCATCATTTAAAGGTGTTTTAAATGTGGGTAATTTGCCCTTCATCACTTTTCTGTGGGGAAAGCCTACAGGCATAAGTGTGGACCGCAGTCTGATCTGTGCTGATGTTTGACCCAATCATTCTTGAGCTTGTAATTCAAGGCTGCTCAACCATTGCTTTTGGAACTACATTTCCCACAATTTGTTTTTGACCTAATGATTGAATAGCTGAACATCATGGGAGATGTAGTACCAAATCCTCTGGAGGGTCAGGATTAGGCACACCTGGTGTAATAGGATTTGCCTGATGCCTATTGATGGGAAAGCTGCAATTGGTTTTATTTTTTGTACATTGCAACGTGAAGCCACGTTTTGCATTACATCATAATGAGTGTGTTTACATAAAGCTCCCTTTTACGCTGCATATCTAAGCTTACCCTGACATGTGGGAGCAGTCGTCATCTTTATGTTGAAGACATTTTTAGCAAAGCTTGACCATGAGAATCAAAGCGCGTCACTGGAAAGTCCAAAGAACCACGACCAATTTTTTACACGGTGGAGTACTTGGCTCGCTTTGAAAGTTGGAGCGTTTAATTGGTTGCTGATATCCCCCTCTCCCTGGAGCCTTATTTTTTACATCGCTGACTGCTTGGAAATTGTGATTTAATTCCAAGATGGCCGCCACCAGACTGAAACCCTGACAGATCTTCAAGTGGTATTTCCTGCTAAAGCATGGATTACAGAGGGAGGGTGTGAGGTAAAATGAGTCACTGTGTGACATAAACTGATTTATAGATGGGAACTTTTAACTGATGGTGTCACTTTATCTTGCTAAATGCTGTTTTAGCCATATTTCCGGCATAATGAAAATGATAATCAGTTGTATAAATGTTAGCATGACACAAGACCTCAACTGTCACAGGATGGTTAGTTTTATAAAAGTACACTTGGTACATGTCCATTACAACATTTTACTTTTAAGTGCTTATTTAAAATATAGGTTAACCATCAGTAGGCATGTATTTACACTGAATTTGGTTTTGTGTATTTCATGGTTATAACTGATAACATACATTGACAATCATTGGTTCTGTTGCAGTGGTATTTTTCTTTTTTTTTCTCCCGCATCTCGAGTGTTTCTGGTTTTTTTTTTTCCCCCATTCAGATCGGGAGGAGTGCATTTGTGACCTCCTCTTCATCCCTGCCTTCCTTCCCCTCCACGCTTTCCTGGTCAAGAGATGAAAGCACTCGAAGGGTTAAGTACCTTCCAAGTTAGATCTATTCCATGGAGGCCTCTGCTTTCTCCATGGAGAGTGCAAGTCCTCTCCTACTGCCCTGTTTCTGCTCTCACTGTTCTGTCAATGCATGAAGCAGCAAGACCGCATCATAATGTCATCCACCTCTGCCCATTGGCACCTCACCCCATGTAATAATGCTGCCAGCATGATCCGTATAACCAAACCTTCACACCTTAGATAAACCTAATTTCTGATCACTTCTTTGTAATGGGCACCATGCCTACTTAACCAGGCACTCTGTAGGTCACTTATATTGCCACGTGAATGAACGTTGTAGCTTAATAGATTGAAGCCATTAATGTGACGTCAGTCCAAGGTGAGCATGACCTGTATTGTAATTTGGTTCTCTTTTATAATATAAATTCTTTTAAATGGAAGCTAGATTGTGTGCATGTTTAATATGTATGCGAGTAGCTATTTCATAGACATGCACACATCATATTATAAATACTGTATACAGTTTGTGATCTCTTTTTTTTTTAAATCTTAAATGTCTTTCTTTCCCTTGCTGAGACTTGAAGGGTCTACAGCAGTTTTTCCCAAACCTGTCCTCAGGACCCTCAACCAGGCCAGATTTTGCAGATCACCTTGGTGAAATGCAGACTGAACCCTGCAATCACTGAGCAGCAAATTATAACACCTGTGCTGTGCTTCAGATATCTGGAAAACCTGACCTGTTAGTGGGCCCTGAGGACAGGTTTGGGAAACACTGGTCTACAGCAACATTTCCTTAGGTCAACGAGATCTCCTCAAGACTATTACTGGCTCATGCTTAATTAAATTACAGAGTACCACCTTGAGCTACCTCTGCACTAGACATGTTGCTATATTAAGTATTCATATGTTTCAAAGTGAGCGGCTGTGGAGTCGCATGTTTTATAGCCATGAATGCAGGTAAATTGCCAGAGGTGCGGTTTGATTTGATGGACATTTCTGGATCCTTCACCTGCTGACTCCTCTCCATGGCTCTGTGAAACAGCTAAAAAGCTGCAGAATAATTCCATATGATATGGCTCCTGTAAAGGAAATCCATCCGGAGGGACGGCATCATCTTCTGCTGAATTCGATTGGGGCTTCTTTGTAGCCCAGCCCTTGTTTTGTGGAGCCTGGTGTGCACTCCTGATAATTTTGAAGGTGTGCATGGTGTTACTGTATCTCTACAGTTCAAGGTTGCAGGAAACCTAAGCTTTCCAGTCCCACAGCTACTCAAAAGTAAAACCTTAATTCTGCTGCCTTGCAATGTTCGAAGTGCATTGATACTTATGGGCTATACACTCTTGTCGTGGCCTAAGGCTAGTGTCAGACGAGCGTCTTTGGAGCGCAGAAGGAATGTCCGTGAGAGTGGACGTTCCTTCCACTCGACGCCTGTCTGGTCACCTCACTCAGTGCGCTCAGCGCTGCAAAGCGCGATCCTCCTATGGAGAATTGCGCTTTGCCAGAGAGGCTTGGATAATGGACACTTGTTGCGCGCGCATTTCAAGCATGTGACCGCCCCGTTGCAGCGTCACAACGCTGCGACGTACGCCGGTAAGCATGCAGTACGTGCGCACATAGCGCGCTCGTCTGATGCCAGCCTATCTCTTTTTTTGTTTAAACTTTGTTTTATTGGTTTCAGATCCAAAATGTCACAAATGCAGTTAAATCACGAACAAGCGCTAGGCACAGCGCATCATAAAGTGGTATCGCAGTTGACAGTAAAACACATAAAAAGAAACATCACTGAAAATAGATATTCCTATGAATCTCATAGGTTAGGCATGTAGATCTATATTATAAAACAACCAAAACAAAAGAAAACAACAGGGGAGACGCATTATGAAGTATATTGAAACTTGTGAAAACCAGGTTAGGTACCAAAACCACAGCAATTAGCACCAGAAAGTCACAAATTATGCCAGTGAATCTCCAAGGGGAGGGGGGGGCAACCCCGGCACGGGGTCCACGCCGGACGCAACCCGCCGCCCCATAGGGGGAGGAGGGGAACGTTTAAGGAGAAACTCGGACCACCAAAACCATGTCTTAAAATATTTTTGATACTGATTCTCCAATGAGTAGTGGAGTTCCTCTAAGGTACGGATGCGCTCCACTGCCTCAATCCACTCCTTCACAGTAGGAGCAGCAGTCTGTTTCCATTTCCGAGGGATAAGGGATTTGGCCGCGTTTAAAAGGTGTAACAATAAGGAAGTTTTGTAGGTGTTGACTGGGAGTGGGACCAGATGAAAAAGTATCAGGTGATATGAATTCCCCGACTTAAACCCCGTTATGTCAGCGACATGTGCTAATATCTCGGACCAATAAGTCGCAAGGACCGGACAGCTCCACCATAGGTGTAAATAGGTACCAGTGTCAGCGAGGCATCTCCAACATTGGGGTGTAGATTGCGGAAACATACGATGTAAGCGTACTGGAGTCAAGTACCAACGTGATAAGAGCTTAAAGTTGGAGAGCTGTACCGAAAGGCTCATGGAGGAGTATTTATTAATTGAGAAAATTTTCCCCCAGTCATCTTCCGAGATTGGGTCAGGGAGTTCGCTCTGCCATTTAGACACGTATGAGGGTACCTTGGGTTGTGACGAGGAAAGAAGTAAAGAGTACAGAGACGAGAGGACATGTGTTGGTGGGGGGTCCATCGTACACAGAGTCTCAAATACAGTCATAGTAAAACGAACTGGGGCGGTCGAAGTCAATCTACGTACAAAGTGAGTTAATTGGCTATATTTGAAGTATGCAAGGGGCGTATAAGCGCTTCTCGGTGCTAGTGAAGACAGTGGAGACAACTCCTTATCAGTGTAACAACGCGCAATATGTAGGTAGGGCCCATCCGTGTCTATATCCAGGAAAGACTGCTGTCTTCCCGGGGGGAAGTCGGGGTTGTGCGATACAGGGTACAGGGGGGAAATATCTGGGGAGAGGTCGGGTCTAGAGCGCACTTCCCTCCATAGTCGGAGTAGCTGTGGGGCCGTGGGATGCTCCGGGGACCTCATCAGAGTGCGAATGGAGGCATGTTGCCATGGTACAGATGCAATCGGTACCCGAAAGGCAAATTGCTCTAATGCCACCCATAATTTAGCTGGAGGAGATACCGACCAGTCACAAAGCCGTGTCATTAGGCCAGCCTATCTCTTGTGCGGAGGAGAATTCTTTGGCATTTTGGTTCTGGCTGTCATTTTTGGGTGTTAGCAGTCTGATTTGCATATTGTAACATCTTTTTGGTAATGGCACCATCGAGCTAAAACCATATGAGAACTGCCCAGGACACACCGGAGGGCAGGCCACCGGTGCGGTTGCCTTTTTGAGTGATCTCCTAAACCTTCAGGGTTATTCAGAGATCCGAATTGTGGCTGAAGGTAACCGAACAATGAAATTCAGCGTACAGTTACCTTTCCTGGCCATTCGGCTATTCAGAGAGCAGGCAGTTCACCAAATGTTGGTGAATTGCCTGCACATACGGTGCCTGTTCGGTGCCTGTTCGAGGGCAGTGAAATCCCCATAGAGAAGCAATGCTTCGTCTATTCAGAGAACACAAAACAGCTGAGAAAAGTTGACGAAATGCCCCGCCATTCGGTGGTTTAATTCGGCAGGTTTATTCAGGCGAATCCCATAGGCTTCAATGTTAAAAATATTCCCATTTTAATTCAATATCTAATAAACCGTTTATTATTTTATTCTGCAGTAAAAAGTCTTCTGTTTAGATTTTTTTTTTTTTTCGACCTTTCTAGGATCTTTTTGAAATTTATCAGGATTTTTTTTCCGCATTATTTATTTATTTTTTCCCCCCTGTAACAGCCCTTTTTATTATCATTCATTTGCAAACAGCGTTTCACTTTTCAAACATTCAAGCGTACTGTTTTGGGTTTTTTCCACTCCATTCATCTGCGTGTCGGGTTTTTCCGACGGCTGCTCTGCGCTGTGATCGGCGGCTGCTCGTGTTTCTCTGGCGTGTTCGGCGGGGTTAATCCAGATGTTTTTGGGAGTTTCGTATGCCTTCGCCATGTTTTGCAGTGAGTGTTCGGCAGGTTTGCAGCAGGTTTTCCCTGCACTACGACAGCCCTGTGGTGCTTGCTGAATACACCGCAGGGTCGCCGAAATGGGATCGCCAAATCGCACACGAATTGAAGAGAACGAAAAGTCACCGAACGTGTGGTGACTTTTCGATTCTCTTTGAATAACCCTGCTTTTTTTTTCTCTTTGCCTCGGGATTGGACAAATTGCGCATTCGTCTTAATATGGCTCGTTTGATATTTTTCCAATATCAATCAGTAACTGAAGCACGTGCAAAATCTCTTCGGCACAATCTTTGGTTTTGAACCCCTTCCAAAAGACAGACTAAGGGGTCCATTCAATAAAGGGCATGGCGTATGTATTCAGTATATACGGTATGTCAGGCACTGTGCCTCATTTGTTGCAGTCTACAGAAGAATGGAAAACTCTTTGGGAGATTTGACAGTATGTTACAAACGGTTTAACATTGGGTTCTTGTTGGGACAGCTCATTAACTGTTCCAATTAAAAAACAAATATTAAAAGAATTTTTTTTTTTTTTTTACTCTTATCCATGCATGCTGTTAAAATAACAATCTTCCTAATTTCCAACCATAATATATTTCCTACCTTTTTGGCACACTATTCACAGATCTACTTGTTAGGAGTTGGAAAGAACGTAAATGAAACATTTAGGGCACTATCAGCTGCCCTGAGCTAAAACTGGGACACTAAGGGGAAAAATTTGTGTTTGCTAACTTCCTCTTGGCGTCGCCGTTTCCCCAGCAGATCACGGGGCAAGCACAGAGTCCGGCAACCTGCCTGTTAGCGATCGCTAAGCTCGCAGATGCTGGGGCATCACTACAGCACCGTCCCCAGCATCCCCTCCATGGCATCCATAGGACTCCATGGAGGATCGTGCTACCGGGTCAAATGACCAGCATGATCTTGCCTCTAGCGAGATCCTGCTGGTCGGCGGAGTGATTGCGAAGGGAGACAGGGGACTTTCTTCCCCCAGTCTCACTCTGCTTCCAGTAGCGGTGGATCGGGCCGCCGTTCTCACTGCGGGATAAGAGGCGAGTGGATTTTTGGGGTGGGGGGGTATTCTGCCTCTCTAGCAAAGCTATGGGTGCTTGAGACTAAGGCCCCGTTCACCTATCCGTTTTAACGCGCGTTCGTGCACGCTTTAAAACACATGAATGGGGAAATCCCATGCTTTGCTATGGGCCCCATTCAGACCTAAGCGTTTTAGAGCGCGCAGGAACGCGCTTTAAAACGGCCGACCCAAAAGGAAGTTCGGGAGCTTCTTTTCGGGCATACAGCATTGCGTTCGCGGCCATATCATAGCCGCGAACGCGCTGCAATGCACGTTCGTGCGTTTTTTTAATGTGCGAACGCGCGTGATGCAGCGCTACGCCCAGGTGTGAACCCAGCCTAACAAAGTCTGTATTGACCAGTACTCACACGATGAAAGTTCAGCAGACAGTGTCAACTCAGCAAAACTGACACGTAGAAAGATGAATCCAGTTGAAAACTTTAATGATCAGACTGACAATATTTGTAATAGTGTACAGCAATGCAGGTGAAAAGACATTAGTTCTGTCCAGCATTGAGCAAAGATGGCTGCTAGGTGACAAGTAATTACCTCAGAACTAGACTGAGCAAAAAGGGGTAGAGCTAGCTGGATACAGCAAGTGTAAGGGAACCCAGCAGGAACAAAATAGCTGTTAAATAACTGTAAGCAGCAAAAGGCAGATTCAACACATAACATTAAAATATACATATAAACCCTGAGTCATGGGGCATGACGGGGGTTTGAGCTGCAGGTAACGGATTCTGCAGCAGCGCAATCCATTACCTACACCTGAACTGGTGGTAAACTTTTTAGTTAGGACTAAGTTATCCTAAGAGCTGGTGCTAACGCTAGTTACTCTGTGCTTTCCCCCTGCGCTCCCCATGTTAAGTATAGGGAGCGCAAAGTACAGTAAACTCGCGCTATGATTCGTTAATTAGCGAGCACTAACTGTTTTTTTAACCCGTTAGTGATTCGAAGGCGATGTAGGCGCAGCGCTATGACCTCTAAGCTAACACTAATATTAGCTTGAAGGAGGTGATCGAGCCCTTAGGGTTAACATTTGGGACAACATTTTTTGCTTTTCACTTCCATAGGATTACACACCAAGTATTCCTTTTTGGAAAGCAATGTTTATATGCTGAAAAGGTCAATATCGTCCAGATTCTTTTCACATGGAACTGTATTGAATAATACGGTTTATTATTTGTGATGGTTTGTTGTTTTTTGTAGGATATGGACAATCGAGGCTCTTGGCAGCGACTTACAAGTTGTTCATGGTAACCAGTAGAAGCTCTTTAACCGCAAACTTTTTTTTAATTTAAAGTTTTTTATTTAGTGCGAAAGGTCACAAACTGACCAGCATAAATGGCCTCGCAGGACCAGAAAGCAGTCTCAAATCCCCAAACTTTATTTGGTTGCTTGAAAAATAAAGTGTGATTTAAATATTGTGGCTGGGAAATAGAGGCCCTCTGGATGATTTTTTTATATATATACATTTTTTTATTTTGCCCTAGTAAGAGGTTAGTGATCGGACGGTAAAGGATAGTACACAGGAGGATCCCACTCTATTGAGTACATGAGGTGTACAGACGATGCTGATGGATTATCTCTTGCATAGGAAGCTCACAGCAGCACTCTTTCCTGCAAGAAAAGAATACTATTGGTTGTTTTGTAAAATATTCGCATAATATGTTCCAGGTGTGAAAAGCCTCATTATATTGAGGTCTGTAGCCACATATCAAGCCATATAACCCTAATTACCATGTGAATATTGCAGTATGCTCCTGTCCTGCGTAATTGTTTTGTGATATTAATCTTGCAATCTCTTATGTTGATTCTTATTTTTAAGGATGCGAAACATCACTCCTCGCTCACGCAGTTTATCGCTAAGGTTTGTGACCTTTCTTACTTTCTTGCTCCGCACTGCGGTTCTCAGTTGCGCCTGTTGTAGCAGCCATTATCATAAATATCATCTAATGTGGTTTGGTCACCACATGTAATTCAGAAATCATTTGGTTCCAAGGCATTGCCTCTTCTGCTCAAATGGAAACCACATAGTTTATGCAGATCCTCCTATTTTATCAAAATACAGAGTAATTCTGATTTTCTCACCACGGAGTCATGCCAATGAAATCGGCCATAACTCCATGGTGAAAGCTCAGGACTGCAGGTCTAATTCTGTGGGACATGGTTGGGGGTATATGACAAGCACACTTGTCCAAAAGAACCAATTTCTATGGAAACCAAAAATTATTTGTTAGTTGCGGAACAGCACTTCATAATAATTCTGCAATACGAACAGTTGCAGTTTTACAATTATACTGCTAATGAACATGGTGTCACCTGTCTGGTTCTATCATGGGATCTATCATTGTATGGCTCAGCAGAAATAACTGAAATATATGTATATATCACCAGAGTATAGCAGTGCGTAGTGATACTTTTTTTATTGGACTAACGTTACATTTAAAGCACAAGCTTGAGACCGTATACCTCTCTTCCTCAGTTCTTGCTATACTGACCAGAATCATGGAATAGAATATATATGTATTTATAAATATTTCTTTACTCGCTTTAGGGATCAAAAGTAGAGAAGCAGAACAGTGTGCCAGAGAGCGACTATGACAATCCCTTCCATGACTCTGAACTTGATGATGCAAGGTAAGACCGAGTAATGCTCACCATAAAAGCTTATTTCTTAATCTGCACCATCCCTGTTTTGCATGGGGGGGGGGGGGGTCCTGTCTTCTCGGGATGCTCTGATAGGATGATTGGTTAATTCAGACTTTAACTCAAACAGGAAAATTAAACAGAGGAGCATGGTGTGGCAAGGAGAAGGTGTCATCCTCGAAACTGGAGACTCCGTAGCAGACGCAAATGCTGTCTTGCCCAGTACAGAGGACGTCATCCGAAAAACTGAGCAGATAACTAAAAATATCCAAGAGCTCCTAAGGGCTGCTCAGGAAAACAAGCATGACAGGTAAGACGAGACACGGCAGGAAGAGTGTGAGATAACGTCATCCTACCTGTAGAACACGAGTAACCTAGGAGTTGTGTGTTTTAAAAGCCACAATGAACGTGTGGACAAAAAGCCCTAAGGAAATAATTTGATCCTATCTATGTGGCTGAATATGTTCCCCTGCCTGCTTCATAGATTGGGATTGGTTTAGGGAAACCAGGTAAAGTCTTGCAGTGGCAGAGATAGGTTTATGTCAGAGGTTAGCAACCCTTTACCCTCCAGATGTTTTGAAACAACATCAACCATGAGGCTTTGGTACTTCTTACATAAGGTGAGCTTCCTGGGTGATGTAGTACCAAATCACATGGAGGGCAAAGGTTGCTGACCCCTGGTTTAAGCGACAGTGGTTTGATGGCGAGTTTAAGCTGTTTGGGGGGGGGTGAAGTAGCTTTTCACCTGGCTTGGAGAGAGGATGGAAAATGTTGAGCCACATAGTGTATATTTAATGTATTACTATGTGACAGCAGGTAAACTAGGTGTTCACCCTTAGAAACAATGCATTGGTAATTCATTACTATATCTGATACCTTTATGGTATGTCTGGGGTCTTCAGAGCTGTCATTTATTTTCTGACAGGAAAAACTTTCTGCTTCCTGCTGTTTCAAGACTCACAGGTCCTTGGTCTTTTTAAGCATTCACACCATAGATTAGGAGCTGTATAGCATTACCATGCAGATGGCCACCAAGCACCATTGTGTAATATAATCGATACATCCTTAATGCCTGCTTTTACATTCTACATTGCAGAAACGGACTCTTTCATATACTACAAATGCAATTTACAGAGATGTTGCAATATTGAAATATTCATTTTTTCCCCCTTTGTTTCCCTCTGTCCGTCCGTCCGTCCATTGTCAGACCCTTTGAACGTGAAAGTGTGCGCAGGCTGAGGCATAGCCTTGGCTGCTTTAGTACACTGGTTCCCTGGGCAGAGAAAGCTCCTCTGCAAACCCTGAGCATCCAGCAGCTGGACACTACCTCCTGGTATTCTGGCCTCTGTCCCTGTTTCCCAGGCACAGTGACCTTTTTCTTTTTTTTGATGTGATTTGCCTGCAACTCTTTCCTTTTCTCTCCTGGGAGCCATGCCCAGTGGTGGAAGTCAAATTTGGCCATAAAGTAACAGCATATTCTATTTAATTTCATTAAGCCTGGGAAGCATAAAGTTTGATCTTACCAGTAGACCAGTCTTTGGGTCCATCGCATAGATTGCTGCCTTACAGTAGTGGCACAAGTAAGAGGTTAAGAATAGAAACCACATATAACTGAATCATTCCTTCCTCCTTCTACCCCTGGTCATGCTCTACTTAAACCCGTCTGCACGTGCAAAGAACTCTGTTGATTTTGCATTGTTTCCTCTTTTTTACCGTTTTTTTGTCAGAAGACCTACATGAAAACCCTTTCAGGCCCAGAGCATTTGATGAGCTCGCACCAATACGGTCTTCTAAGCCACCCCAACAGTGCAGGTGTTCAGGATCTCATACGAGCAGACTTGAACATTAAATATAACAGACGTATTCATTCCTATATATCTCGCAATACAGTAACCAGGATTTGGTCGTGATGGCCTTTTTTCTGTCTCATGTTGGCAGGATGGAGACAGGTATTTATTCTGGAAGAGACAGGCAGGATGACAGAACCTGTCCAGGCTGTGCACCCTGCCTGCAGATGTGGGTCAATAACTGTACACATCGAAGTTTTAAACTTAAGGTTGAGCATCCTTGCTTTTTGGTGACTTTTTTTCTTCGTTTTGGAAAGGGAGGTATCACTTTTTAATAAGAAAGTATGAGAAAAGCCCCTTTTTCTGGACCGGTGTTCCTCAGTTTTGCTGAGAGTTTGCTCACTGTGGGCCAAATCACTTGACGTTTGCCCACGCACCTCCAATTCTGATTCTGCCAAGCTCCTCATGAGGTGAATTCACAGCTTCCAGGACAATCTGCTTGGCTTCAGCCAACTCTCTTAGGCAGGGTCCGCAACCTTGCCCTTTAGCTTTTTTGGATCTACATCTCCCATGATGGTCAGGTTGGCTGAGCCTGGTGGGAAATGTAATTCCAAAACATGTGGAGAACAAAGGTTGCCGACACCTGCTGTAAGGTAGGATTAAATGCGTGTAAACTGAAAGTAGGATTGTTCACAATTAAGCAAAGAGGGGATCTTGGACCTGGAAGTCCGTACCTTAATTTACAACATTAGCGATTTGAATGTAAAAATGCTGGTAATCTTGGCACGGATTGCAGCTTTTATCTCCGAGTATGGATATTGTAGAATTTTTATTTTTTTTTAGAAAAAGTGATACTTCTCCTTTAAGATAATCTTGTGATTTGTTGCCATTAATGGGATGCATCTTAAAATGCTTTGTGTGACTAACACTTGTTTTCTGACGTGTGCAGTGATTGATTCTAATCAAACTCCTTGTAAATGCTATGGAGGCCCGATTATAAGATAACGATTTTGATTTTTCAAATGCTTTTTCATCTAGATGCAGTTTTAAAACATTAACAAGTGTTGTGTTTTTTCCTTTTTTTAATTTTGTTTTGTGTGCTATTTGGAACATCAACATAGTAGATCATTGGTTTTCCAACAAGGCATAAAGTGCAGGCTTTCAGACATCCTTAATCAGAAGTGTATGCTGTATGACCTTGTGCGCCAGAGAAATCGGGTTTAGCATCCTTGGGTCATTAAGTTTCCATTAACATTCGCTGTATGCACAAAGTTTCGGTACATGATGTATTCCAAAGCTTCCACAGTTTCAGTGTTAAAAGTCAAAGATGTTTAAGCCAGTAAGACATTCTATACAACCTTCATAGTAACCCCTTCACTACCAAATGATTTTTTCATAAAACTAATGTCTGAAACCAGTGGCTTTTTTGGGAAATCACTTTTTATTATACAGTAGAAAATCATTTGGAAAAGTCACAATGTATTTCTGACTGTAGTAGTACTATTTGATGGGTAATTGTCACCATCTACTGGCCACAAAGCACCACAGCAGCTGGGGTTGCGTGCTGAATCAGCTGGAGATCTGCGTTTTTAGACTCAAGTTCCAGCTATTAAAGTTGATTTTTGCACCTCAGCTACCATGCTAAAAATTTAGGGACACATTCTGGATCCCATTTGCAAAAAGTATTTGTTTTCCTTAAACAAAATCCCTTTGCAATCTTGGTAGTGAATGGGGTTAATACCATGCTTGAAAACGACTCGCTGAAGCTGCTTGTGATCTACATGTTGGTTCTGCGTATGGACAAAGCATCCTCTGATGCCATTACATATCTCCAAGAAAACCATAACGTTTGTTCTTCCCAGAAGATAATTTCTCTGGATGCCATTTGATGTCCATGGTCTCTTTGCTCACTTCAGATTAAAGGTTACTTCTTGCCCAGGATAGTTGGTTTTGGTTTCCAGGACATCAGCTGAGATCCTTCCATCCAGTACACAACATCTTAGAAAAACCCTCCTATATCTCTTTCAGAGGTTGTAAATTATGTAATTTTTACGTTGAGGTTTTTGGCGTAATATAAAGCATACCAAAACATTTACTTTCTCTAGGGTGTGCCCCCGGGGGGGTGGCTTGTCTCATACATACCTGTTCTCGTTTAATGTGTGCCCAACACAAACTCAACTTACATTGTCTCTGATCGACCTCAGAATGTTGAAAAGCAGGTTTGGGGTTGGAAGATCTTTCTCTATGAAGGATCAATGTATTCAAGGACCTCAAATCCCTTGATTTACTAAGGGTCCACATTTTCATGGAGCATTAAAGGAGGCCAGTCCATTCCTTTTATCAAGGTCAATCCCTGCACAGACCTGGAGGAATAGATGCTTGCGTATTCTGGACTGTAAGTGATGGGACTGCAGCCCAGTTAGCGCTTCTTTAATTGGGTGATGTGAGTAAAGCAACAAGGCTTTTAAAAACCTATAGGCCCCTATTACATTCTTTGCGCAAATGCGCTCGCGCGGCACATTTTTTTTTTGCGCACCGCAAAATGCATTATCGCGCGAAAATTAACGCGGTATTACGATCCAAGCGCATTTTTTTCAGCCTTCAAGTTTTTCCGTGCGCAAATCCAATGCGCAAATTCGTGCGCAAATAAACGTTGCGTGCAGGAATCGGTGGGCAATCACAATTAAGAACCACCATTTTCTAGGTTTCGGTTGTTGCGCCTGTCAAAGTCAATCTGCGTATCTGTGCTGCAACAAAAATAAAAAATTAAACTATTAATTATATTGTTTGGGTATGTCTAGAATGTGTAACTGTACTGTGCTGTATTTTTTTTTTCGTGTATTTTGTTCCAGCCAGAACGTTCAGATTTGCAGGTAACACCAGGTTTTCAAAAAAGTAAAAATTATGCGTGCAAACGTCGTACGTAGGAAGTTGCGCATCGATTGGATTTAATACTCTGAAATGGAGGTTTGGTATCAGACGTTGTTGTAGGTGAAAATTTGGGAACTAGTGATCACCAGTCAGTGTGGTTTAATATAAGAACAGGGATGGAGCCGCACCACACAAAAACAAAAGTTTTAGACTTTAAAAAACCAGATTTTTCTAAAATGAGATTTTGTGTGAAGGAGTCATTATCAGACTGGAGGAGTTTAAAGGGAGTCCAGGAGAAATGGGATTATTTAAAGGAAGCATTATTGAATGCCACAGGCAATTGCATTCGGCTTGTTAGCAAAAACAAAAAAGGGAAGAAACCACTGTGGTACTCTGCAGAAGTGGCCAAAATAGTGAAGAACAAAAAGATAGCATTCAATAATTATAAAAAAAACTCAGTGAAGAAGATAGGCAAACCTATAAAATTAGGCAGAAAGAGGCAAAGCAATTTATAAGAGCTTCCAAAGCACACGCAGAAGAGAAAATAGCTCAGTCAGTAAAAAAGGGGGACAAAAATGAGAAAAGTAAAACAAGGATTAGTTAGATTAAAAACAAAGGAAGGAAGGTATCGCTGACTGCCTCAATGAATATTTTTGTTCAGTCTTTGCAGAAGAAAAGGAAGGAAAGGGACTTCAGGAGGAAACACTAACAAGACATTTACATATGAGTTTACAGAGGAGGAGGTTCTACAGCAGCTTTCTAAAGTAAAGACAAATAAGTCAATGGGGCCTGATGGGATCCACCCTAAATTATTAAAAGAGCTCAGTGGTGTAATAGCAAAACCGTTAACAAGGATTGGTTAAATAAATCTGTTAACGGTAGTCGTCCCAGAAGACTGGAAATTAGCAAATGTTGTGCCCATTTACAAGAAGGGTAGTAGGGAGGAATCGGGGAACTATAGGCCAGTTAGTCTTACGTCAGTAGTGGGGAAATTAATGGAAACCATGTTAAAGGAAAGGATTGTTGAACATCTAAAAACACATAGATTACAGGACCAAAAACAACATGGGTTTACCTCAGGGAGATCATGCCAAACTAATCTTATTGATTTTTTTGATTGGGTAACAAAAATAATAGACACAGGTGGTGCAGTAGACATTGCTTATTTAGATTTCAGTAAGGCTTTTGATACTGTTCCGCATAGAAGGCTTATCAATAAATTGCAATCTTTGAGCTTGGATTCCAATATTGTTGAATGGATTAGGCAGTGGCTGAGTGACAGGCAACAGAGGGTTGTGGTAAATGGAGTTTATTCGGTGCAAGGTCTTGTTACCAGTGGGGTACCTCAGGGGTCAGTACTTGGACCCATTCTCTTTAATATTATTAGTGATATTGCAGAAGGTGTTAATGGAAAAGTATGTCTTTTTGCTGATGACACAAAGATTTGCAACAGGGTTGACGTTCCTGGAGGGATCAGCCAAATGACAAATGATTTAGGTAAACTAAAAAAATGGTCGGAGCTGTGGCAATTGAGTTTTAATGTGGATAAGTGCAAGATAATGCACCTGGGACGTAAAAACACAAGGGCTGAATATAGAATATTTGATACAGTCCTAACCTCAACATCTGAGGAAAGGGATTTAGGGGTTATTATTTCAGAGGATCTAAGGGTAAGTAGTCAATGTAATAGAGCAGCAGGAAATGCTGGCAGAATGCTTGGTTGTGTAGGGAGAGGTATTAGCAGTAGGAAAAGGGAAGTGCTCATGCCACTGTACAGAGCATTGGTGAGACCTCACTTGGAGTACTGTGTGCAGTACTGGAGACCGTATCTCCAGAAGGATATAGACATCTTAGAGTTAAGAGAAGGGCTACTAAAATGGTGTACGGCTTGAAGGAGAAAAGTTACCAGGAAAGCCTTAACCCCTTCGCTGCTATGGACGCGCTCAGGGCGTCCACCCACAGGTAACGTTCCTTGCGGTGGACGCGCTGAGCGCGTCCTCTCTTTGGGGCCAGCGTTCGGCCGGGTTCCGGACGATCGCTGGACCCCCCCCCCCCCCCCGGTGCGGGCTGACATCCTCGATGTCAGCCCAGCACCCGGAACCGCCGCCGGTCTAATTAGGTGTCACCGCGGCGGCGCGATGACACCTAATTCAGGCGCCCCCCTCCCTTTCAGGCGCCTCCTCTGCACATGCGGGGGGGGGGAGGTCCTTCGGACCTCTCTCCCTCCCGATCGCCGGCGTTGCGGGGGTTAATCCGGGCAACGTTTGGAAGGGCACAGCCTGCCCTTCCTAACGGTACCTGGAATTAACCCCATGGGGGCTGGATCACGAATCGGCGCCGAAAAGCGCCGGTTCGTGATCCTTTACCGGAGCTGGCCGACATCTTGAATGTCGGCCAAGCTTCCAGGAATGCCCCCTGAGGACTGGCATCATAGTGCATAGCACGATGACGCCAGTCCTGGAGTTAACCCCTAACTGCCACCAATGGTGGCGATAGGGGGTTCCAATGAACCCCCTATCTCCCGATCCGTGGCAGTTAGGGGTTAATGTTTGGTATTGTTGGATCGGCCAGAGCTTGGCCGTTCCAACAATACCAAACTTGACTATGAAAAAAGTTTTTTTAAAAAAAATTAAAAATAAAAATAAAAAAATATTTAAAAAATAATAATAAAAAAAAAATAGTTTTTTTTCTTTTTTTGGTTCGTTAATGCAGCAATATTGTTCCCATTTCAATTATAATGTGAACAATGATGCTGCACTAACGATTTTTGTATGCGGTGCGTTTGTTAAAAATCGCGTAATTTTCCCCAAAATAAAATGTAACGAGACCCCATCTCTAATTTTTTTAACAAGCGCAATTGCTCGCATGTTAAAATGTGAAAAAAAAAAACACTTTGCACGTTGTAAATTACTGAAAATTCATATTTTATTGCATTTTTTTTTATAATATACAGACAGGTCATGACGTATACATATAATAATGACTAATAGTCTGACGGAAAGAACGATGTATAATATGTCTGGGTCATATACTAAAATAAGCCTTCAAAACACGTTTTAAACATGATGAGCAAAATCGGTAAAAATGAGCTCAGCACAGAGGCGGGAAATGCCTCAGCAGCGAAAGGGTTAATGATCTTAACATGTACAGCTTGGAAAAAAGACGAGACAGAGGAGATATGATAGAAACCTTTAAATACGTAAAGGGAATGCACAAGGTAGAGGAAGGGAGTATATTTAAAAGGAAACAAAGTAGCAAAACAAGAGGACATAGTCTTAGATTAGAGGGGCAAAGGTTTAAAAGTAACATCAGGAAGCATTACTTTACTGAGCGGGTGGTGGATACATGGAACAGCCTTCCAGTTGAAGTGGTAGAGGCCAAAACAGTAATTGAATATAAGCAGGCATGGGATAGGCATAAGGCTATCCTAAACAAAAGATAAATCCAGGTAAAGTATCCATGTAATTGGGCAGACTAGATGGGCCGAAAGGTTCTTATATGCCGACATTTTTCTATGATTGTAATACCATCCGCTTAACGCATTTGCGCTCATAATGTTAAGTATAGGATGAGTGCACGCACTTGGGCTCGCGCATGGTCACTCTCGTTGGACGTTAACGTGCGTAATTCGACGTTCTGTGCAAATGGTTTTGCAGTCGCGCAAATGCGCACGTGCAAATGCGCAGCGCGAAGAATGTAATAGGGGCCGTAGTTTGCAGCATAGTCTTCAGTTTGCAAGTAATCATGTCTTTGTGTCACTTAAAAGTACAGTTTATTTAGTAACTTGAATTTGCTTTTTAGAATTTTATCTCTTATTTCAAATGGAATAACAAGCATAGACTGTATGAGAACAAGTAACCACCCCTTTGATTCCTGAAGAGCACAATAAAAGCGAGAAACCAACATAAAAAACATAGAAATATATATATATATATATTTATTTCTACATCAAAATTTGCCACTTAGCACCAATAGCAAAAGGAAATAACTGCATTATTTGTGCCTGTAAGATATGGATACATCAATATTTAAGCTCCTTGTTGAGGTTTAACTTTCGAGTGGTGCTTTAAAAAAATAGAGAAAAGGAAACAAAAGACACAATACATGCAATTTAATCTCCTGATCTATCATTTTCTGTTTCTTCTTCCTCTCCAAATTTGTCATTTTTCTCATTGACGTCTAAAAACTTAAGGTTTGCACAAATGTCTCTCTACCCTTTCACGGGTTAGTTTGTTTCTTGATTTGGTTTGAATATTAGCAAACATAGAGCAGATTCTTTCACAGCTGCAGCAGAAGATGCAGGAAGCGAGATACATGAGCTGTCAGAGGTCGTGTTGTGCAGAGACCATGTTGCAGGAGGGATATGTTGAAGAATCCCAGACTGTACTGGAGAGAACATTAATAGGGATCAAATAGGGACAAATTTAACCTCTTACTGGTCAATTTTTTTTGTTTTTGAGAATGTATTTTACCAGGAAGGATACATTGAAATTTCTTTCGTTTTCAAGTATGTCCTGGGTGGCAATTAAGGCCTGAGAAGAGACACTATCATCAACTGTATCCCAACAAGCACTGTAGGAGGTGCAAGATGGAGCCCCCAATCATGCTAAACTGAAGCCTTTTCCCTGTAGAGGCTGAAATGCATATTTTATTGTTGGAGTATTGCATTGAGACGTGTTACGTCTTCAACCGAAAGAACTTGTAATGATTTAAGACTTTAAATAAAGCCTCAGAAGTCTTTCATTAAGGTCCTAATGTTATATGTTATTAAATCTATATTAGACATGTTCTTTTACAATGATATATAATATATCACACACTTTAGTTTTTTTTCAATTTTTCCGGAAAAATCAAAAAATGGCTTGGGGGAAAAAAACTGAAAAAAATATGTCCCCCTCCCCCCCCCAAATATTTCAGGTTTTTTTTCCAGGCCCTCCCATCTCTAGTTCATGCCCTTGCGCTATATTTTCCTTCAGACTTTAAGTTCCTCCTTCCAGCCTTTACAGATTCTTGGACCTTTTAACCTGCCTGGCGGTATTCCCGAGTGTGACTCAGGGTTAAATTTCGCTACTGCGATCGGTAACCCCGAGCCACACTCGGGCTGTATATACTCACCGCATCCTTCGCTCCCATTGCTGTCTCTGCAGTCATCGCAGTGTGATCGCGGCAGCCGGTGACTTTGCTTCCTGGTTCTGCTCCCTGCAAGTCACACGATGCAGGGGGGCGGGACCAGGCAGCAAATTCAAAAAGTGAAAAAAAAGATTACAGCAAAAAATACTGTAGAATAAACGTTGTACTGTGCAGTGGGTGCTGGGATTCCTGTGCAGATGTACACTCCTTTGTCACTGTAATACAGGACACGGGGTACCAAAAAAAAAGTATTCTCAAAGCAGCTTTACAGAAATAAAAGACAAATAAAAATCATTTCTAAAACGTAATAAGGCTTTGCAATACAAGTTTCACTGGTAGATCTGGGCAAGCACCAGCGAAACTTGTATTGCAAAGCCTTATTACATTTTAGAAATGATTTTTATTTGCCTTTTTTTTTTTTTTTTTTTTTGTATAAAGAGTTTATTAGAGTTTTTCAAAGAAGAAAAGAGCAAACAATAATACATACATCGCCGGTTCGTATGATGAAACATATCAAAGCATTTACACATGTGCACAATACAACAGGGGCTCCTCTGAGACGGGTGTCCCTTATTCTATATAACTGTATGAACATCTCTTCAATTGAAAGGAGACAAAATCAGGGAGGGCAATGTAGAGGAGAGAAAAAAAAAGAAGGGAGCGGGGGGAGGGAGAAGGGGGAGAGTAGAGACTTCTACCGGGCGAACGACAACGGGATCGAATCCAACTTATATCTAATAACAGTTTAGGTACCCAAGTGTGTATCCCAGAGAAACCAGTGGTCCCTCGTAGAGTAAGGGACTCCTGATGCCCAGGCCGCCATCGCGTCCAGCGAGCGAATATCCCCCAGTCTGCAGCGGATGTCCTGTAGCGAGGGGAGTGACTGGGTACGCCAATGGGATGCTATAAGGGTATAAGCTGACGATAGAATATGGGCCGCTAATTTTCGTTGGGCGACCGATGTATCCTTGGGGAATATTTGTAATAAAAGCATTATCGGATCAGTAGTGAAGTTAGTACCCAGAACTTTGTTCACAAAAATCACGATGTCTTTCCATAGTTGATTCAAGGAAGGACAATGCCACCAAACGTGAATGAAAGAGCCCCTGTCCTTCAAACATCTCCAACAGGTAGAGGAGCCTGTGGTGGAAAAGTGTCTGAGTCTGTCAGGGGTTAGATACCAGCGGTAGAGAAGCTTTTATTTGCCTTTTAATTTCTGTAAAGCTGCTTTGAGAATAAATACACTTTTTTTGGTACCCCGTGTCCTGTATATTTCATTAGCAAAGGAGTGTATATCTGGACAGGAATCCCAGCACCCTGAGGAAAGAGGCATGTTTTTGGTTTGATTATATTATTGAATATTGAAGTGGACAATATAGTCCTTCCTCGGATGCCAGTCTCTGTTCTAATCGGTGGAGAAATCGGGTAAGATACATGTGCGCAAAAAGAAATGACACAGACAACAAAGAAGTCTATGTAGCTTCTCTGGTCAAAGCCAATGATTCCTCTGAATCTGTTTATTAGTTTTTGATTTTTTTGATATATTTTATAGCACGTCTATACGTAAGCAGGTGGGAGTCAACTTAACATTTTGATTGACTTCAGCATAAAATTGCGGACATACAGTTTATTAATTAAATGAAAATCAAATATCAGCTATTTCCAAAGGTCAAAGTATCATTTCGTCATCTGCAAAGTCAGCAGTGTTCTCTGCATCCTGGGTGACCTTGTGATGTCTGGTAATGTCCTGTAACAGGATGCAAAACACAAAACAGGGGTCCTTCTTCCTGCTTGTGGTCAATTGTTTTTGCAGAGCCACCTGCTTGTGGTTCATTATTTCTGAAGAGATGGCGAAATTACGCAAGATACATTTTGGTTTTATCTGAAAAGACCGTTATATTAATTTCGTTTTAAGCCATAGCAAACTTAACCTAAATGAGCATTTTTCTAGGCCTTTTTCTAGACCTTTGAATATTATAAAAGCAGATATATATTCTTGTCCACAACAATATTATTTATTTCCATTATTTTGGATAATTATTTTTGGGATAATAAATTATTATTTTGTGTTTGAAACCTTCTCTGACTCCGTGTTTACTAGACTTTTTGCTTGCACGGATTTCAGTGAGTTATTCCTACAGAATACAGGCTTACTATATAAAACAACACATTTCCTTTAAAAAAAAATTAAACGCTTTTAGACACAAAATTTTGCAAAAATTAGACTGCCCGGGAGGTTAAACTAGTCCAGAGTAAAAGAGTGTGGCTAGCGGGACCCTGTAGGATAATCTCTAATGCTTGGAAGAAATTTGACGTGCATTTTCTTGGACCTCCTTTCCCCTTCTTCAGATTCAAATCATTTGATCAGAATAGTTCTGCTTCCACATCCTTGATGACACTTCCTGAACAACCCTGTGCTGACCATAACGCGAGTCTTTATTGGAGACAAAAACAGCGTCGTTTCAGCCTCACGTGGCCTTAATTGTACCAAAATCATGGTATCGGCATGATTAAGGCCATGTGAGGCCAAAACATTGTTGTTTTTGTCTCCAATAAAGAACTTTATTATTGTCAGCACTGCGTTTCCCACTGACCTGTATTTTGTATCCGTATAATTTAGAAAAGTCTCTCCTTAGGTGGAGCACCATGCCGTACTGGCTGGCTGTTGGGGGCTCGCATTGCTCGGGCCACTCTGCTTTACTGTATACTCTTCCTGAACAAGGACAGCAAGATCTCTAAACACTGCACGGGTGGCTTACCCTCTGCAGGGACAGGAAATGCAGCTCCATCCCCGGAAAGCTCCTTTATGTAAATGCAGATGTTACAGAGCAGCAACTTTCCAAAATTATGAGGGCTTTTGTTGAGCTGACTGACAGGTCTGAAACATTACTGGAACCACCTGCATTCTAAATAAAGACTCTTTCCGGGCCTTGTGTGTGCTGTTGCTTCCTGTTTCACAAAGACTGATTTACACGTCGCACAAAGTGAAACCATCACACACACTTTGGGGGGTAGAGGACTGAAAGTGTAATGAGAAGAATCCTTACACCACACGTAAAACAAGAAACATGAACGTGTGTTACACTAATTCTAACATGGACCAAATGAATAAATCTGTGCATTCGTTAGTATAAAGTAGGGCTGCAACTAATGATTATTCTCATAATCGATTAGTTGGCCGATTTTTATTATTTCGATTAATCAGATAAAAAAAAAGCAATTTTATGTAAAAAAAGAAAGCAATTTGCGTAGTGTACGTAACTTTCGTAAATACATACGCAAATCGTGTACTTTTCACACAAGGTATGCGAGTGCTTGGTCAGAGTGATGGGTTGATGCTGCGTGCGCAGCTTAAGCCCATGTTTGCTTCCTCAGATGAACGCAGCTACAAGCACTTGATCATAGATGTCAGCATTAAATCGGGGTTAATAAGCTAAAGTGGTCAGGGTGCGTAGAGTGTCCCTTTTTAAATAATTTCATGAACAAACTAATTGGGAGGGGGGACTGGAGGTGGAAGGGAGTGACTTTTCTCAAGTGACTTGACCTGTGTGAGAGGGAGTGGGTATGGACAAAAGACCGGATCTGAGTGTGGGAGTGAGTTTGGGGAAAGGGACAAGACCAAAGAGGGGTGTGGCAGGGAGGGTGGGGTGGTGGCACAGGACTCCAGCTTCAAATAAGGATAAAACACAGGCATACAGCTCCTTCACCCAGTGGCAGTATTCTATTGTTTGTGTTATAGTTCTGCTACTGTTTTAAACGGAATACAAACAAACTGGTTGTGTCTGACATAACCCTAGAACTAAATCATACCTAGTAAAGCAGCGGCGCGTCTTCTCCAATCCGCCTCGAAGCTGAGGATATTTACGTTTAACTCGGTCTGCCTCTAAACAGTGTGTGCTGTACACAGGATGATTTAATCGACACGGATTAATCGATGATTAAAATAGTTGTCAACTATTTCCATTATCAATTAGTTGTTGATTAATCGATTGGTTGTTTCAGCCCTAGTATAAAGTATCTTTTGGTGAGACTCCTTTGGGCAGTGCTGGTTGAGACCTCATTGTTTGCCTTGATGTTGGTAGATGAGATTCCACTTTATAGACTATTACAATGGTACCAAAAAACCCTGTTATTTCATATATATAAAGGGGTATTGAGCACAGATAATGCAGTTTTAGTGTTGTTTTTTTTGTTTAATCAAGTGTTCCAGCTTCTAATCCTACCTCTCACACGTATTAATTTTGAGAATGTAGAGCTAGAGCTCTATTCCAAACTAGGTGTAAACTTAACGCCATAGTCTTAACCAGCGCTCAGGTAATCTCCTCTGAGCCGGTAAAGATTACACCAGGCATGGAATCTAGCTCTCCATGTCTCATATTGGAATGAGATCCATGCTTCATGTGCTGTCGTGTTTCCTCTTGCAGCTACATACCATGCTCCGAAAGAATTCATGTTGCAGTGACTGAAATGGCAGCCCTTTTCCCAAAGGTAAGAATGATCGCTCATGCCAAACAAACAATACTCTCCATATTGTTGTAGATTACGGTTTATCATCACTGTGCTTTTCTAGAATACATTCTAAGCGTAATAAAGCCTGTGGTGTCAGAAAATATTAAGCACACGTCCTGAAGAAACTCCAGACATTAACAATATCTAAAGGTGACGATGCAGAACAATTCGGGAAGGAGTTTCTAATTGATCTTTCTGTTTAATGATCCTATTTGAAATCTTTAATGTACGTTCAAATGTTATAATCTGAATAGTACAAATATTACAACTAATCCCACCACTATAGCCTACAGCATGTCATTTGGAATCATATGGATTATACCTGACCTGTGTTTACTCTTTTAAGAACTAGTAGTGTTTGCTGCATAGATTAAATTTATTTGCCTAGTTTGGTAAATTATTTCTAAATTTGCTAAGCGTTAGAGCATATCTGTTACTTCAGCAAAGACGCGTTTGTTCTGCTCTGCTTCTGTTTGTGAAAGGGATCCTAGGCGTATTCCAACAGATTTTATTCTAACATATATATAATTTATTTATTTATTTTCTTCAAGCTTCACCTTGGCTTTTTTTCCTTCTTTTTATAACACCTGCATGGTTTCCCTTATTCTTTCTCAATGCTGTAGATGCATTTAATGATGATTTTGTTTCTTTTAGAAACCCAAGTCTGACATGGTGAGGATAGCACTACGACTGCTCACGTCTAGTGCGTATAGACTGCAATCAGAATGCAAAAAGACGCTGGCAGTGGAGTCCAGCCCTGCAACCGACGTCCAACTGGTGACACAGCAAGTGATCCAGTGTGCGTACGACATAGCCAAGGCCGCTAAACAACTAGTCACTATTACAACCAAAGAGAATACAAACTGAGTCGCACTGTGCCCTCAATATTTTATCTAAAAGAGAGGCAAGAAATAAGACCTTTTTGTTTTTGTGTGTTTTTTTTTAATATTATTATTAAATATTTTTAACTGTAAAATGTCAGGGTTCCTTTTTTAAAAATATCAGTATTATTTTGCGCATGTTTTCTTCTTTTTAAATGAATTTTATTCTGGACTATTTAACCCTTTGCCTTATATGTAAACCTGGTTTTTACTGCCAGATAAGAAAAAAAAAGATGGTGTATACAATCTACTTCCTACATCGTCTTCGAACACCGTGACCTACATTTAAATTTATATGTTATTGCTTTTTCTTGCATCATTGTGCCATTTGGTTACTATCAGCGTTTCAAGACATTGTTTTGCACTTCCTTTGAAATATGTCTGCAGGTACTGCATAGTATTTAAGTATCAGTGTTTTATCTCTACCTCTAACATTTCTGGATATGCTCACCCTAATTTAAGACCAATCTCTTGTCACGACCTGATGCCTCAGGATCACAGCGACCTGATAAAGAGGTTCTTGGTGACCCATGACTCTTGGTCTCATTGGAGAAAAAGGAGTCCTATTCCAAGGTTGGTGTAAACTTACTAGAGCCATTACACTCTGTTGAGCTGTCAATAGCAACCTTGGAATAGAGCCTAAGGTTGACATAGATAAGCATACACAGGTTTAATGGAGAACATATTTGGGGTCGGCTACACGAGAGGGGGGGTCACTTCCAATACACTTTTTTTCTCTTCATCCAAAAGATGGGCGACTGTTGGTCTGGGTTGTATTTACAATTCTGTTTTGGATACAATAAAAATGATTATTGGAAATGATCCTCTCTAAAAGCAGCAGAGCAATTAATTTCCTACATCCAATAGTGACTTTGGAAACCATAGACTCTGCCCCCACCAGTCTCCTGGCGAGCGGCTTCAGACCCTGCTCCATATGTTCTAACCCCATCCACTTTATCGCGTTTGTTCTACTTTGTCAGTTTTAGTATTTGTTACGTATAATCCCATGTGACATACGTAAACCTTCTCTGTGGAGGAAATATGTGAATTAAGGTGACCAGAGAGTCGGGGCCACCCAGAGAAAATAGCTGCACATTCATATATACTGCCCTTTTCTGTACATAAAGCTTACTTGGTATGATTTACCTAAAGACTCAAATATGTTTGAGACCATTGTTTCAATGTAACCGCTTTTTGGATTTTTTGTCATTAAGCATAAACTGAGACCACTCTGTAATTTGTCAATGATTGAAGAAAACAAGCCTGTTGAATATAATAGGATATCCAGTGGGCTGCTAAAGAGTCCTCCCTGTGCTATGACATTGTACTTCAAACAAACGCTGAAGACCTACCTACAAGGCAATATTTGATGCAATATCCCTGCTTTTAGCCCAGATAAGTGAAATGGATACCCCATCACTCTCATTCACAACCCTTTGCGGTGCAAGTTTAGCAAAATACCTAGGGCCCTATTCCTATGTTCACACTAAAACTGAGATGCTAGTGTGGAGCACCTGCAGGTTTCCCCGTTTTTAGTGGGAGATTCCGGGGCAGGTGCTACCGTGGTACCTTGCCCCGGAACCACCTGCTACCCTAGGTGATACTCACTGTAGCGCTGCCGCGGGTATCCCCTCCTGGAGTCCATAGGACTCCATGGAGAGGTTGTGCTGCCGGGTTGCATGCTCTCTTGAGATTGTGCAAGGTCATGGAGGGAGACTGGGGACTATTTGTCCCCAGTCTCACTCTGCTCCTGCTGACCAGAAGTGGCGGATTTGTGTTGCTCAAGGTGTGGGTGTAAAAAACTTGGATTTTCTCGACCGGAATATATGTTGAGTTTAGCCAGAGTAGCATTCTGAAGAGCTTTTGACAAATTGCATTAGAGTTTAAAAATAAAATTCAATACCACTTAAAAATGTGTTTAGATTTATTGTTACAGTATATACAAAGAAACACACAGAGCTATTCTGTCTTGTGCTGACTGTTCTGTTTGGGACTGAATGTTTTCTAAATAGAAGGCGCAGCAGTTGCAGTTCACTGATACAGCCTCTTATTGCGTAAACTGCTCCTAATCCGCTATTCACCATAAGCAGAAATGCTACTAATGCCCAGTATTTTTTTTTTTCTTTTCAACATACAGCTTTAAGTTGAACAAGTATTTTGATTGGACGGTATGTGTCTTACAGGACGGATCCCAGAGTTGACAGTTGAATTTGTAGCATATTGTTTACATTTTCTGAAATAAGGTTATTTATACTAATATTAACGTATCTGTCTTGGTGGAAATATACCTAATGAACGGTACATGCCCCCAAATACCACAGCTTCAAAGGGCACATCTGTAGGAAATACTTTAATATAGCATAAATAAAAGGATGTGACTGGCTTAAATGTCTAAGGGTCTACTCAGTAACCACTGTGTTTGGTAACGAGTTAGCGATTTAAAATGGAAATCTGCTAAACGGTAACTTCAGTTCTGCTTGAACTCACTATTTAGTGGATAGATCCCATCGTTTAAACTCTTTGGGATGCAATTAAATCATGATGGAAGTAATATTGAATTGTAGGTTAGCTCATGAAAGGACTGCAAGGTGCATCAGATAAATCCATTAGTCATTGTACAGTTTTTAAATAAAATGTCTCATGGTATAAAAACATGGAACATACTTTTGGGGGTTGCTTTATCACCGACCTAGTGTTACTTGTCAGGATATCATGTAATCACCTCTTCGATTATTTTAGTTTATATGTGGCTATATTACCAGTTAGCTGCAAACGTCACTAAAGTTCTGTAAAACCTAAGAGTCATTTAAGTCTATGGAGTTTGGTTACGTTTTCCAGAGCCTTGGGGACGTTTACAACTTACTTGGAGCCTGGAGCCATTTTATTTTCGTACAATCGTGTAACTGTAATCTCCTTTTTGAACAAAAAAAAATGCTCATGTTCCATATTTCCTTAGGTCTAAGGTACTTTGTGTGACTAGTTTCACATCCTCTGACCTGCTCCAGTGGCAGTTTACAGAGTGCCATTATCAATATCAGCACTTTGATTTTCTCCTGTTCCTGTAACACCGTATAAATGTTCCCTTTCAAATGTAACCAGGTCTTAATGAGAACCACTTGCATTTTTTATTTTTAACAGAGCCTCTAGCGCCATATGACTTAACCTTTATGTGGCTGTTCTGTAGCTGTGATAATGTTCTGCCCCCTGCGTAAATGACTGCCACTGCAGGTGCTGGAAATAACTATTTTTAATGTAATAAGCAATCCTTGAATTCCACAATGTGTATTTTCATTATTTCAATGTGTTTCCAACCCTTTTTTGCTGCCAGTTTAGCAAAATACCTAATCGGCTGTCCGTGGCAGATATTTCTTTTAAAATAAAAAGCAGGAACGTGAAAGGCCTTTCAAACTTCTATTTATGTGATCGAATTAAACCATACTTCTTTTGGATATTGTATACAATGTTTATTATTGTACACTTATGTATTCTTTAATTGTGATTTTTATGTTCGTTTCTTTTGGTTGTTTTCACCTGCTAGTAGTGCAATAAACTGGTTTTTGGTTGTTTTTTGTTCCTTTTTTTTTTTTTTATATCCTGTATTTCTACTTTTTTCTACGGCTCACTACTTTTAATGTGTGTCTTAAAAGAATATATAATTGAATGGTTCGCAAACAAATGGCACTTTCAACTAGGACTTGCAAATCAAAACAAACATAGAACAAAACACTTGCAATGGGATTAAACACCCAGGCTCCTGCTCCCACATTAGTAGTATGGGTATATTGCAAGCTGATAAACATATGGGTGTATGTATTGGCAAGTGAGTTCCCTTACTGGGTGTATGAGTTCAAATTGGTGGCTAGTTAGGTGTCCGTACAAGCCACTCGTGTGGTACAATTGTATTTGGCTAATGAGATGTTTGCATTCGTTAAAAAGGTGTGTTTGCACCCAAATACTGAATTTATTTTTAAAGGATTTTACCAGGAAGGATACATTGAGATTTCTCTAGTTTTCAAGTATGTCCTGGGTTCAAGAACATTTTCTGAATGCATATTCTGTCCATTTGATTAACATCTTGAATGTCATGGCAGGTAATGGACTCTTTGACAGTAATAACTTGAATCTTCATGTGGCCCTAAACTAAAAGGAAGAGGCAGTGAACATGCTCGTCTACTATGGTAGTGGTCCCCAACCCGGATCCTTAACAGGACAGATTTTACAGATCACCTTGGGCAAATGCAGACTAAATCCTGCAATCACTAAGCAACAAATCATATCACCTGTGCTGTGCTTCAGATGTCTAGCAAACCTGGCCTGTTAGGGGTACTCGGATTGGGAACCACACTGCTAGGGTTAAAGCCTGAGTTCCATGGAAGGTATAGATGTTCGAGGTACCTATTTGATTGAAATCAAAATCATATGCCTGTGCCATATTCCAGTTTGATCACCTAAACAAGTGGTTCTCAACCCTGTCCTCAAGTTCCGCTAACAGACCAGGTTTTCCAGATATCTGAAGCACAGCACAGGTGATCTGATTTGCTGCTCAGTGATTGAAGGATTCAGTCTGTATTCCCCCAAAATGAGCCTTAAAATCTGTCCTCCAGGGGTTCTTGAGGACATGGTTGAGAACCACTGACCTAAACCACATACACAAACAGCTTATCACTAGAAATGTTAGAGATGTCTTGTTACCTATATTTATGGCTTTACATAACCCAAAATTTGAGCTAGTATAATATTCTGTGGTTCAACATTCTACATGCTCCCTCCACATGTGCCTGGATCAATGGAATATTTTCCAATTCCTTCTTTCTACAAATGGTTGAAGATAGGGCTGGGTTTGGTCTCCTCTCTTATACGTTTTCAGCTTGCAACCCCTTCTGAACGTTCTCTAGACCAGTGGTTCCCAAATGCGGTAGCCCTAATAGGCCAGGTTTGCCAGATATGTGAAGCACAGCACAGGTAATATGATTTGCTGCGCAGTGATTGCAGGATACAGTCTGCATTTCCTCAAGGTAAACCTTAAAACCTGGCCTGTTAGGGGTACCAGAGGACCACGGTTGGGAACCACTGATCTAGACCAGAGGGCAAAACCCAGTAACTAAATCTCAGCATATGCAGATAATCTTTTCATGGTTAACCACACTGTAGTCTCCCTAGTATAATTGTGGATTATTCCAGCCTTGGTGTTAGAATAATCTTAATTTTAATAAAGACAGGAGGCTTCATATTTTGCATTCTTTTCTTAACAACAGCAGCAAAGGAAAGTTGACATAGCAACAGCAGTAACCAATAAACAAGTGTGTAGTCAGTCTTAGCCACGCCCTCTTTTCTTGAATAGGGAACGATCAGGAGAGCCGTGATGTGAAAATCCAACCATCCCGGAAGCCAAGACGAGCCCGGAATCAACAAGATGGAGCGTCGTAGGGCCGGAAACCCACAGGCGACCGAGAGGATGAAAGTCCAACGGGACCGTAGAAGGAACTCACGCTAAGAAGGAAACAGGATACGTGAAAGTACCATGTGATCGAGGCTTGTCAAGCAACAGTTACCTAACTGACTTGCCCAAAGCTAAGCATCATCAATAGTTAATCGAATGAATGAGAGAGTAGCCCTAGGCTAGTCTAACTATACATGCACAAACTCAGACCCTACTAAGGGGAAGGAAAAAAGGTAATACAAATAATGTACAAAATCGGGGAGGTGTAGAAAAACAAATTTATTTATGTATTTGGTGTTTTTTTTTGGGTTTTTTTTAACCTAACAGAAATCCAGAACAATGCGAAGAAACACGGGCACGGGCGGGCGGGAGGGAAAAATATTCGCCTCCTAACACCAAGGCTGGAATAATCCACAATTTTATATCAAGGCAGGAGGCTTCATATTTTGCAGTTTTAAAGCTGCACTAGAGTCCCAGAAGCATGGGAACGAGGACGGAAATAGAAGGTCCGAAAAGTACCCGCCCTAGACCAATCAGCCGCCGTCAGAATATCGGACAGAGAACCCCCCGGCATCGGCAGCAGAGGAAGCCGCAGCGCCCCGCACGGAGTGCGTGCCAAAGTTAGCCACGCCCGCGAGAGAGAATAACCAGCGAACCCATCTAGAGAGTGTAGGCGAAGAGACAGGTTTGTAAGGAGAGACATAGGAGACCAAAAGTTGGCCTGTCGGAGAGGAGCGCAAGGGACGCAAACGGGAGAGGTAAGTAGAAACACACACAATAGGGGATCGGAAGGAAAGTAAGGATAGAAAACTTCAGGAGAAAGTGTTTTAGTACGCCTGGTAAGTGTGAAGACTACACCTTCAGGGGATAAAGCCCTAACGTCGGAGACGCGTCGAAAGGACACCAGACATAAAAGGACTAAGTTTAGCTGAGAGCTGACTGAGTGAAAGTGCATCGTTGTCTGGCCAACTATGCAGGAAATCTAGCATCAGCGCAACATCCCAAAATTTCGCATACTTAGGTGCCGGTGGTTGAGCAAGACGAACGCTGCGGAGGAGGCGACACACGGAAGAGTCCCGACCTACGGGAATGCCCCCCAGGGGTACATGAGCAGCCGAGATAGCGGAACAGAATAGATTAATGGTCCGGTACGACTTGCTGGAAGTGGAAAGGTCCGCCAAGAAATTAAGGATTAGGGGTAAAGGGGCTGTAGCAGGATCAGCCTTGCGTTGCACACACCAATTACACCAAGTTCTCCATGCGTAACAGTAGCTCCGTCGCGTGCCAGGAGCCCAGGATTCCCATAATAAGGTGCGAGCTGCTTCCGATAGGCCTGGCAGCATGCTGGGTCCCCGGAAATCGTCCATGCCACCAGGCAAAGATTGCCTTCCAAGACCAACGGGTGTGGTCTGCCTTGAGGGTCTGTCAGAATCGAATGGAAGGAGGGTAGCCGAAGCAGATGAAGGCAGGAGAGTTCCAATGTCAGCGGGAACCAGGGTTGAGCATGCCACAGGGGCGTGATCAGGAGAAGTCGAATCCCTCGTCTGCGAACTTCCTGGAGCGTACGTGTGATCATGGGGAACGGTGGGAAGGCATAGGCGCCCGACGGGGGCCAGAGCTAGAAAGGCGTCCACCGCTGCCGCCTGCGGGTCCGGAAGCCAACTGAAGTAGGCCTGCGTCTGATGATTCAAGCGGGAGGCGAACAGATCGAGGTGAAAAGGTCCCCTCAGAGTCAACAAGTGTTGGAACGTTGCCACGTCCAATTTCCAGTCGCTGGAGTCCCTCCAATATTTGGAAAACCAATCCGCCACATAGTTGGAGGAACTGGGAAGGTATTCCGCCATGAGGGAGATGTTCCGTTCCAGGCAGTAATTGAAGAGGGAGAGAGTAAGGTCCGATAGGATCTTGGATCGGGAGCCCCCCAGCCGGTTGACGTATTGGACTGCAGAGAAGTTGTCCATGCGAAGAAGGAGTGAGCAGTCCCTGAGGTCTTGGGTAAAGCTGCGGACGGCGAAGGAGCCGGCAATGAGTTCCAGGCAGTTGATATGAAGTTGCCATTCTTCGGGGTTCCATGCCCCGCCCGTAGATGCGGATCCGCAGGTCGCTCCCCAGCCCGACTGGCTGGCGTCCGAGTCCAGGACAAAGTCCGGTAGGGAGCCGAAGATGGTGCGTCCATTCCAGGCTTCCATGTGGCGCAGCCACCATAGGAGTTCCACCCGAACCGCTGAGGTGATGGGGACCAGTTGGTCGTAGGAGGGGTGGAGGCGGAGGTACGTGGTCTTCAGGCGCTGCATTGCACGATAATGTAGCGGGCCGGGGAAAATGGCCTGAATGGAAGAGAGAAGGCCTACGACTCTCGCTAGGTCTCGAAGGCTGACCGTGTCCGACGCCAAGACTCTCTAGAGTCTTCTTGATGGCCCGAAGTTTCTGCGGAGGAAGGCGGAGTTGACAAGACGTGGAGTCGATGTCGAACCCTAAGAAGGTGATGGTTTGAGTGGGTCGCAGCTCTGACTTCTCTCTGTTGATGATGAAGCCCAGGTCTTGCAGGAGTGCCACTACCAAGGTGGTGTGATGTGAGGATTGGACGGGATTCTAAGCCAATACCAGGATGTCGTCTAGGTATACAATTGTCCTGATGCCTTGGCCTGTATGGAGGCCATGATCGGTTTGAGGAGCTTTGTGAAACACCACGGTGCGGAACTGAGGCCGAAAGGCAGACAGGTGAAGTGCCAGAGGTCGCGATGCCAGCGGAACTGCAAATATGGTCGGTGGGCGGGATGGACCGGGACCGTGAGGTAAGCGTCCGTGAGATCTAGCCTCGTGAACCAGTCGCCGTCTCGAAGGAGATCTCTGAGGAGGTGTATGCTCTCCATCTTGAAGTGACGATAGGACACGAAAGCATTGAGTGCCTTTAGGTTTATTACCGGCCGGAGGTCCCCAGACTTTTTGTGGACCAGGAATATATTGCTGGTGAAGCACGGTGGTTCTAGTGCAGGGAGGAAGGCCCCTTTTAACTGCAGGGAGCGAAGTTCCTCGTCTATCAACGCTGACTCCTGGGAGGAGTAACGGGCTGGGGCGGGGAAACAGACTGGACGGGGACCTGGGAGAAATCTATTAAAAACCCGGACACTGTTCGTAGGACCCAGGAATCGGAGGTGAGCTCGCGCCACTTGAGAAGGAAAAAGCGTAATCGACCCGCGACCGGTATGTGTGGTAGCGGGAGCGCAGGGGTATTACCCGCGGAGTAGCGGCATCTGGGTCTGCCGAAGCCACGACCGACGGGAACTCCCCGTGCCAGGATTGGGCTTGGACGATACTGCACGTCCGTGCCTCGGTATGAGGGAAGGCGAGGCCTATACGAGGTATGGTAACGGCTGGCAAACCCGACCTCTTGGTGCGCCAGCCCTGGAGGAAAAACGAGTTGTAGGGTGGAACACTCGCTTCATGTTTGATTGTACCTCCTGCAGATTGGTGTATACATTCACCTTGCAGTTCAGTTCTTTTAGGAAAAGATCCCCGAACAGCAACCCCTTCGCTGCAGGACCCAACTCCTTGGTGGACATAGAGTTTAGCTTAGCATCGAACCTAAAAAGCACCGCTTTACAGCGTTTGGAAGAAATGCCAACATTGGCATTTCCCAAAAGGCAAAGGGCACGCTGTGCCCATTCGCGAACCAGGGCCGGAACGAGCGGGGTATCGTTATTTAACGCCTCATCCGCCATGACAAAAATCAGTGAAAGGGGGCCCGAGACGTCCAGCAATTTGTCCTGGGCGCCACGGAGACCCTGCTCTAGACCCCGTCGAGGATCCTTGCCAGCCTTCCCCATGAAGGTGACAAAGTCCTCATCGAACTCTGGGGTAAGGGATACTTTATCTGGTAGTGTCGGGCGAGGGCATTCCGCCCGCAAGCGTGCCCTGTCAGCTTTTTCCAGAGGACAACGCAACCAGAAGCGAAGGAACTCTGCTATATGATCTGGGGGAATCCAGGCCGGAGACCTGGGGTGTGTAGTGGTGCGTGGGTCGAAAAACGGAATGCCCCTAGCGTCCAGGATTGGTGCCAGAGTGTCCGAGGACACTAGAGAGCGAGGAGCTGATGTGACCGAGTGGGGTATAACAGCCAAGGCATCGGGACGGGGCTCACCCGTCGAGCTAGGAGTAGCCGGTGGGTCACTGGTGGTCTCTGCTCTTTCATCTTCCAGGTAATCGGCCCGGTAATCCTCCAAATCACAAGAGGCATCCTCGTTGCGATGGGGAGACATACGCAAAGATTTTTTAGCAGGGCCTTTACCCTTTCCCGCGGTTTCTGACTGGCCCTTCCAGGGCCTTTTACGCGACGGGGCGGCAGCCTCGGATTGATCGGACTCTGAGTCCTCTGAGCGGGCTGGGGACTGGACTCTGGAGAGCACCGGGGGATCCTGCTGAGGAGGGGGAGATAAAGCCGCAAGGGCAATGGCCAAGGTCTCTGAAATTGCCGAAAGGAGCCAGGCCTTGAGCTCCTCCTGCTGGAGCGGATTTAACTGAGGGGGGTCCATCAGTAATATATATAACGGGGCTGACCCGTTGCGAGTGTATATATAGATATAGTCACGGTAACACCTGCTTATATCGAATACTTTCGGGGCTCACCCGAGATTCTTGCGGGCAAATAATGAATGCGCCGCCTGAATAAATATTTATTTGGTTAAAATAAGCAATCGGGGCTCACCCGAGAAACGGAGGGGTCCTGCAGGGAAGCGAAAGCGAGAAACAGGGAGCGCGTGTGTCTGAGCTGTCACCTTTTCCGAACAGGCTGTGAGGCGTAAAGGCGCGAACTGCGGCTCGCGGCAAGATACACAGTGTAAAAAAACCTAAAATGCCCGCCAGCGCACGCAGGCGCAGTTTACTAACGCCTATGCGTGAGGTGAATGAGCCGCGAATGCGCCAAAAGCGCGGGAGCCGTTAACAGGGGGAAAATGAAGAAATAAGCGCCGAACGGTACCAAAACACGGGAAAAAAGTGCTACCGATGGTCGCCCGGTCACCCGAAAGCAGGGGCCTTCGGTTGCCGGGAGACCAAGTGATTCGCAGAGCGCGCCCTGTAGGCGGGAGAGTGCCCGCACAGCAGGGACAGACCTGTTGATAAGAAAACAGTTAAATACAACTTAATTACGGTTAGCTAAATCACTAAAAAGGAAACTCTGACATAAACAACGTAGATATAACAATAATTATGCCTGGCAACCAGGAGCTGTTAAGGAAACGTCTCACCTGGTCACCAGCAGCAAAGAAAAGAGGGCGTGGCTAAGACTGACTACACACTTGTTTTTTATTGGTTACTGCTGTTGCTATGTAAACTTTCCTTTGCTGCTGTTGTTAAGTAAAGAAAAGAGAATGCAAAATATGAAGCCTCCTGCCTTTGATATAAAATTTAGTTCTGGAACATTAGCCATCTTTAATAATCTCTGCATAAATGCGGACAACCCTAAAATCCTTGCATTGGGACTCTTGATGCGATTTCCAAGATCCTTTGCAGTCTGCCATTCCTTTCTCCTTGTTGCCCTCGAACTAAAGTACCTTTTCAGTCAACCAAAACCCAATAAATGTACAAAGTCAACTTTGCCACGTTCATTATTATTTATATGGCACCACAAATTCCGCAGCGCTTTACAAGATCAGTTTTCACAAGGGGTTGGTACATTGGAATACCACAAATGGATTATGACCAGATTCAGGGGGTCCCTGTTCCCAAGGGAATTTACAATCTATGAGATGAACAAGTATTTTGTGTGGCAAGCGCATCCATATCGTTAGGTGATTTGGCCAAGGACACTCACTGGTGGTGTCTTCTGAGTGGGATCGAGTCGTCTTTCCATGATTGTAGATCAGCGACCTGGTGGTTAGGTTGAACCCGCTTCTCCACAGTTGTAGTGGAGGATGTGCTGAACGGGATTTGACTTTTTGCTCCACGGTCGAAGGGTAGAGACGTTACCACTGGACGAAACGGCTGATATTGTGTGGTAGGCAGGTGTGTACCGTAAGGTGTCTTGCCCAAGGACACTTACTGGGGAGATGCTTTGGCTGGGATTCGAACCTGTGACTCCGGTTATAGACCAGTGATATTACCTCCTAATCCATCCAGCTGGTACCTTTCATCCAAACTCCTATAATTTATTTGGAGGAGATTGTGTATTTTATGGCTGGGCTGAATTGACCAAGATAAAGTTAATGTGTTTGTTTTACGTGACTATTCACTAAGCACTGACATTGCGTTTTGGTGATTCCTTTTAGCTGAAAATACGATGAAATCGCTATTTAGCAAATGGTTACCAAAGCAATTTTCCGACATTGGCGAAAACCACCGAAGTGCACCGCTAATCGCAAAAAGACGACTCCCATTCTCCTTACAGAAGTATAAATCAATGTGTCCAAGTAATAAAAAAATGCTTTAAGTCTTAAAAAATGAAGACGAATGTAAAAAAAAAAGGGGTTCTTGCTGAAAATGAAAAGAATAAGGGGTCTATAAAAAAAATTAAGGATGTTAAGTGTTTACATTGAATCTCATGGGACTTGCCTGTTTAAACCTGTCAAATTGGAATTTCCGTGCAGTTTGACGTTTTATGAATAGAAGACACGATGGTCTATGGGGCAATTTCAGTGTTGCCGAACTGTAGTGAAATACAAATTGACTGCTTTAGTGAATAGAAGAATTGGCCTGAAATTGCACTGAACAGAGCGATTCACCATCCGGGGCCAATGCGGAGGTTTGTGAATAACCTCTTTAGCTTTCTCACTGCTTGCTGGTTGATCACGCTCATTCCATTTTGAGAGTAAAGCTAAAACCACCTGAAGAGGTAAAGAGGCTATTGAGCTCTCCTCCTTTACCATGTTGCATTCTCTTTGACATACACTCCTGAGGACGCTGCCTGGCAGCGAAACACGTAGAGTGTTTTCTATGACCTATATAATAGCGACACATCTTTAAAGGTACTAGTGATGCTTTTTCCAGCTCTTTTCCACATGTCTGTAGAGCGCTCATAGACCTTTCATCTCGGTAGGTGGAATTCTGGTGCACTGCTTTTGTAACTGATTTGGGCATAAGCATTATTCATTTGCAATTGGTTTTCCTTCTCTCCTATACACAAAGAATCGAAAGTCTGTTTCTACCTGTTTCTTAATAGTCTCTTTACCTCTTCAATTCAGGTGGTTTTAGAGTTGCTACAAGTCTGCCCATTTTTTGCACCAAGTTCTTTGTTTTTTTTTTTTATTTAATAATTTCTGTATATAGGATATGTATGTACAGTTGTGTTCAAAATTATTCAACCCCCACTGAAATTGAGTGTTTTGGCCAGTTTGACATTGATTTTGATCATTCAGTCATCTTGCTTACAATTAAATCAAAGAGGCACGTGTAGGTCAGACAAATATAACATAACATTTATAATGAAATAAGCACAAATGTCTTTTCTGTGCTCACATCATTATCAATTTTATTCAACCCCCAAGTGACATTCAATCTTAGTACTTATAACTGTAAAAGGATGTTGTACTAACAGCTTTTAAACGTGAAGCATAGCTTGACACAAGTGTCTTGCAGCGATCTACGGGTATCTTCGCCCATTCGTCATGGGCAAAAGCCTCCAGTTCAGTCACATTCTTAGGCTTGCGCACTGCAACTGCTTTCTTTAAGTCCCACCAGAGGTTCTCAATCGGATTTAAGTCAGGTGACTGCGATGGCCACTCCAAAATGTTCCAGCCTTTAATCTGCAACCATGCTCTAGTGGACTTGGAGGTATGCTTGGGATCATTGTCCTGTTGAAAGGTCCAACGTCTCCCAAGTCTCAGGTTTGTGACGGACTGCATCACATTGTCATCCAATATCTCCTGGTACTGAAGAGAATTCATGGTACCTTGCACACGCTGAAGCTTCCCTGTACCCGCAGAAGCAAAACAGCCCCAAAGCATGATTGACCCCCCGCCATGCTTCACAGTAGGCAAGGTGTTCTTTTCTTCATAGGCCTTGTTCTTCCTCCTCCAAACATAGCGTTGATCCATGGGCCCAAACAGTTCTAATTTTGTTTCATCAGTCCACAGAACACTATCCCAAAACTTCTGTGGTTTGTCCACATGACTTTTGGCATACTGCAGTCGACTCTTCTTATTCTTTGGAGACAGCAAGGGGGTGTGCCTGGGAGTTCTGGCATGGAGGCCTTCATTACGCAGTGTGCGCCGTATTGTCTGAGCTGAAACTTCAGTACCCACATCTGACAAATCTTTTCTCAGTTCCTCAGCAGTCACACGGGGACTTTTCTCCACTCTACGCTTCAGGTAGCGCACAGCAGTCGAAGTCAGCATCTTCTTTCTGCCACGACCAGGTAGCGTTTTAACAGTGCCCTTTGCCTTGGATTTGCGAATGATGCTTCCTATGGTCTCTCTTGGTATGTTAACATCTTTGCAATCTTCTTATAGCCATTGCCCTTCCTGTGAAGAGTAATCACCTCTTCTCTTGTCTTCCTGGACCATTCTCTTGACTTCACCATGTTTGTAACCACACCAGTAAATGTCTAGTAGGAGCTGAATATCACAGTCATTTTAAAGCTGCCTAATTGGTGCTTATTATGCTTTATTGCTGCTCCGTGACATCCACAGGTGTTTTCAATACCTGATTGAAAACACTTGAATGAACCTCTGTTCTTCAGAGTGGTGGTCTTTAAGGGGTTGAATAATTGTGTCAATGAAGAATTCACAAAAGAAACATTTACTACTGTATTACAAAACCAATTGATGTCATTTTAGTTGCATATGGTTCTTTAAAACGTCCTTGTAGGATTTCATTCTGAATACAATTACAAATGTACACTAAATTCCCTAAAACCCTTTACAGCATTGGGGGTTGAATAATTTTGAACACAACTGTATGTCTGTCCTATATCATACACACAGTTTCTACCATGGCTAATATTGTCTGAGCTCCAACACTAGACAGGTTTTATTTATTCCTTCATTAAGTTATGTTTTATACATTGGGATACTATCCTTTTGTCCTAACAATTATGAATTGTTTATATTTGGTGTTACCACCCATCACCTCATCTGATTTGGGATGTCACAAGCTTGATTATCCCATTTGGAGTCATTAGGCTGCCTTAACTTTTCCCCATTTTGTGGTATTTAATTTAGCCAAGAGATATAAACAAAACCTGCTAATCTGCCTGCCCTGAAGGTGTTTAATGACATGCAAGATTGCTTTACCCGTAGACACCGGGTACAGGTCGGTCATCTCTGGCCAAAAAAAAATAAAAAGTGACCTTGATGCTTTTTGTTTTTGTGTAGTTCATGGCTGGAGTTGTTGGAGATGTTCTTGCAGCACAACAGCCAACAGCCACGGACAGCCGCCACTTCTATTTGTAGTGGCACGGCCACAGTGCGTAGTTATTTGTTTTATTATCACATTCCATTTGTTACTAAGTAATCATGTATATCACTGGTTTTCTCCTACCCCTGGCCTGCTCAGCTCGAGACAGCCAAGGCCCAACAAATACCCCACTTGATTTTGCCCCCGAGTCCTCCAGCGGCACTTTTTAGAAGACTGATCCACAAAAATAGGAGCTTGCCCCTTGGGTGATTTCAGGGGAGGCTCCATTGGGAACCCCAACATCCGATCATCCCCATCTCTCTCGGGAAGTGCAGCCGTTCCTATGGAACTATGACTCAGGTACACTTAACCAGCTGTTGGACACCTTTCCATCACTGCCACTCAGTCTCCCCGTCCATGGAGCAAGGCAGTTTTCAGACAGAATCATCAGGGCGGCCAGAGCTTTTCATTGGTACCTGGGAAGTGCCACTGCTCCATCAGGATCGCTCCCAAAACCCACCAACCCCAATGGCGGGATATCAGGCTGCCTATAGACCTTAAACAGCACATTGCGCGGATCATGCAGCCAAGTGAGCTCAGGCTAGAGGTGGGATTGCATTCCTCAAACTGGGCTGGTGGCAGGAGCACCAATTGTATTCCGAAACTAGGCTTGGGCTGCAGCACCCATTGTATTAACAGTAACGGGCTCAAGCGCCCCACAGGCTGGATATCAATCGGGTATGAAACAATTTTAATGGATTGTGTCTTTTTGGTATCTCTGGAGCAAGGAAGAAATTAACGGCAGATCTACTCCCTCAATTACCAATTTAATCAGATTTGATTGCGTTGGTCTCAATCTACTGGGTAAGTTTCCTTACAACAGCATTTCTCCTAAATGGAAAGACGTGGAGAATCATAAGGAGTGGCTTGATCTTTGTTCTGGTAGACCCTCCAAGGCTTTATCCTTATGCAGTGGAAAAGGATCCGCTAGCCTCCACCACCTCCCCCTTCTCTATAAATGAGGAGTTATTCAAAGAGAGCCGAATTGCCCGAACAGTGAATTTCACAGGTCTGTGCAATTTAGTGGCCAGTTATTCAAAAGCTGGCAGGTAGCCAAATATTTGCGAAATATGTTGCAATTCACTGACAGTGAAATTCCTCGTACAGAAGTAATGGTTAATCTAGTCAGAGAATGCCAAACACCACCGAAAAGTTGGCAAAATTCCCAGATTTGCGATGGTTTGGTTCATGTTTAAAACAGCCGAATCCCATAGGGAACAATATTTACATTGAAACCTGTTTTTAATAAAGATTTATTGAACTAGTTCTTTTATTTGCAGCAAAAAAGTCTTACTTTTTTAGGCAAATTTGATTTGATTTTTTTTCCAGTAACTGGCGTTTGTTTTATTCTGTAACAAACCTTTTTATTGTTATTCATAGGATCCTTTTTTTAAAACCCCTTTTTTCTTACACCAGTTCGGCAGCTGGTCATCTTTTTTTTGAGGTGCTCAGTGGATCATCGGATGCATTTGACTGTTTTCTGGATCAATTTTGTACTTTGAGGATGCATTTGGTCACTGAAGCGCACCGAATGAAAGAGCACTGAAATTTCAGTGCTCTTAGACAAACAATAAATGGGTTATTCAATGTGGGCTTCATCATCTACTTGAATAGATTTTTTATCCATCTATATAAGCAACTTTTGTATTGGTAATCTAAACACCTCTTACCCCAACTGGAGAGGAGTGCACATGCTCTCTCATACCATAGAAAACTTAAGAAATTACATTTAAGGGGTTAATCAGAGCGGTCCGAAATGTAACCAGATACTGAAATTCAGCGTACGGTGATATTTCGGGGTCATTCAGAGCGCAGGCAGGTCGCCAAATTTTGGTGAATTGTCTGCACGGACAGTGCCTGTTCGAAGGCAGTGAAATCCCCCATAGAGAAGCAATGGTTAATCTATTCAGGGAACATCGAACAGCAGGGAAGAGTTGACGAAATGCCATGCTCTTCGGTGTTTTTAATAGTCAGGGGAATCCCATAGGCTTCAATGTTAAAAAACATTCCCGTTTTAATCCAATATCTGATAAACTGTTTATCTATAGATTTTATAGGATCTTTTAGGCATTCTTCAGTAACAAATTTTTTATTTATTTTTTTTAAATCATTTTTTCATTTTTCTTTAATAAACCTTTTTATTATCATTCATAGGACCTTTATATGTAAATTCCAGGCATTTTTGTTCAGTAGTTTTTTTTGCGAACAGAGTTTAAATTTTGAAACTTTCAAGTGTACTTTTTATTTTTTACGCTGTACGTCAGCTTGTCTGTTTTTTCCGGCAGCTCCTCTGCGCTGTGATCAGCGGCTTTTTCCGGCACTTCAGGGACCATCTGGTGGGGAACTTTAGTTCCCCGAAGTGTGGGGAACGAGAGAGCACCAAAATGTTGGCAACATTTCGGTGCTCACTGAATAACCCCTTTCTTTGCCTGTTCCAGATTTAACAAGTAATTCTGTCCACTAGAAGGTAGTTAGATGTCCATATAATGCACTTATAGCTTCATATAAGTAGCATACTGTGCATGAAATTAAGGCCCTTGTCAGACAAACGCAGTGATCACATCCCAGTTGCCGCAGTTTAACGTCCGTCGTAGCATAGAATCATGAGCAATAGAGACCCACACACGAAGTGCATCTGCACCGAACTGCGCACGCACAATGCACGTGGCAAACTGGCGCAAGTTAGGCAAGAACGCAAAACCGCTAACACTGACACGCAGAGTGCGCCACGTCCACCATCTCCGCAAAGCATTCTGTGTGCTTGAGATGTCAGACGCAGCGCATTTGCGATGTTCAGCACCTTGACGCACAAAATGCCTTTTCATATTAATTTTGTTTCCCATATTTCCTTTTTTTCTACATACTTCATAAAAAACGGACCGTGTGGTGTCTACAGTATCTTCCGTCAGAACGTCCGTCCGTTGTAGTGCGCTCATCTGACAGCCTTAAATGTTTGTCACACCACAAAGCAATGTTCCAGTTGCCAAGGTGTCTGACTCCATGTTAAAGGAATATCTATAGAATGCTTGTGTATCCTTGTAAACATAAAACAAAAATAAAAAAAAATCACTGAAAAATACTAAAAAGAGATTTATTCCATTTAAAGGTTGTAGTTTGTACAGGTAAAATACGCATCCACTGTCCTGTAATGATATGGTAAGCCAGTAACCACTTCCATCGCCGAACAGGAGTTTGATTTCACACAACACTGCATGTTGGTATAATGCTAGAAGAAAAATATACATCACACAATTTGATCTATTTACACAAACAGCAAAAGGGATTCTTTAGTGTGCCAGTGAGACTCTTCAGAAACGTAATCACATCCAAACATGTCTGGGACGGCTGAACACCTGCACAAAATGGAAAATGGTGAATTATACAGAGTTTATTGCCAAACTTAATGGTGATTTCTTACATACAGGTCACGTGATTAAAAGGGACACACTAAATTTATTTAAAAAGTAAAAAGACATTCTAGTGTTTTTCAACAAAGCTAAAAAGAATTTTGTACTCATCCTCTAAGGGAAGACAAATCTTCTATTTATATTCCTACCCACCACACACACACTTTATTTTAATCTATTTTAAACCTTTATCCTAGTTATAAGTTTTCCTAGAGCTATATAGAAACAGTCGTAAGATTAATAGGCGTACCAAGAGTGAGAGACCGTTTATAAACAAGCCAAATCTCTAGATTCTTACCAAAAATCTCTTTCCAAAGTTCTGAGGACACTCCATGAACTCAGTATTTAAGGTTAGAGTATACTAGGGCTGCCGGTGTCCGTAATTTAATAGCAGTCGAGAGAGACCAAAATTTTACGCTTGGTTAACGTCTCAGGATTAGTTTGACAGATGCCCCATCCAAGCATCAGCGTAGCAGATCCGACTGGGGGCAGTATTCCAAAATTGGTGCTAACTTAACCAGAGCTGTTGTAAACTTAACTCCATAGATTATAATGGCTCTGGTAAATTAGCGCCAATTTTGGAATATTGCCCAGGTTCAGGGAAGAGTCTGCTCTGCCAATGCTCAGACGGAGAATCCGTCAATTAAGAAATTGATAGTCCGATTTTCCCAAGAGTGAAATCACGGTAGATCTCAACAGTGATTTAATTGGGCAAAATCATGGATATCACCTACTAGGGCTGTCAAAAATAAATCGGTGGCATGATGCTTCGCGATGCTGCATCGATTAATTTGCGCCTTTTAATCGATGCGGGCAGGGGCGTACCGCCACAAATTTTTTTCCCCTTGAGCGAGCAGCCGCAGCGTGCCTCCCAGTTTCAAAACATGAGCTGGAATGGCACGCTGGAATGGCTCCACCCCCTTCAGCCATGTGATGCATAGCTACGTTCTGCACGAGGAGGACGCAGAAAGACGCTCAAGTTCAAGGAGCCTGCAGAGAGGACGGAGCCAGCCTGCCTGAACTCAGCCAGAGCGGACAGCGGAGGGGCCGGCCAGAGGACACCGATTAGAGGCCCAGGTCATCGCAGCCCCGGACCAGGAGGAGAATCCTTTTGATGGTGGTGGTGAGGGTGACTGTGTCGCGCTGCCTGGCTGCAATAACAACAATGGATTAAACAAAATCAGAACGGGTGGGGCTGCTGCAGGGGGGAGAATAAATTGAAGGGGGCTTGGTGGCAGTGTTGGCACTGGCAGCTGTAAGGGAGATTAAATTAAGGGGGGCTGGCAAGGCAACTGTGGGAAAATAAATTGAGGGGGGGCTGGGCTGGCTTCTGTAGTGGGGGAGAATACATTGAGGGGGGCTGGCTGCTGTAGTGGGGGAGAATAAATTGAGGGGGGATGGGCTGGCTGCTGTAGAGGATGGAGATTGGAGAATAAATTGAGGGAGGCTGGGCTCAGTGGGCTGGCTGCTGTAGAGGGGGGAGAATAAATCGAGGTGGGCTTGCAACTAAGGGAAAATAAATTGAGGGGGGCTGGGCTGGCTGCTGTAGAGGGGGGAGAATAAAGTGAGGGGGTATAATAAATTGAGGGGCTAAAGGGAGAATAAATTGAGTGGACTGGGATGGCTGCTGTAGTGGGGGGAAAATAAATTGAGGGGCTGGGGAGAATAAATTGAGGGGGGCAGATGTGCTTCGCTCACATGGGCGACGGACATCTTCCTGACATATTGTTCCCAGTCCCACAACCAGAACCCTGGCCTGGAGGGGATTTTGTTTAGTGAGGAATGGATGACCATTTTTTTTCACACCTCTTGGCCTCTAGCTAATTATTTTGGTTTTAATTTAATGTTGTTTGGACATCTATGTTAATGTTTACATTTGAATATTTTCTTTTATGAAGATGTACACTGTGACTGCACTACCACTAAACGGTTTGTAGCCATATATTATGTACAGTTTTAAATAAACCGTGTTGTCTGCGGTGTTCAGACGTTGCTACATGCAGGAAGTGTCCTTATTTATTTTAGAGCAGATACAATAAATTTGGCAATGGGCATTAATCGTGATGCATCGTGTAATCAAATCGAATCGTGAGACCATTGAAGATGCGCAGCCCTATCACCTAGCTTAAGAGTAGACCGATAACCAGTAACAAAACACACATATAGAAACAAAAAAAATACATTTTAATTAAGGAGTGATGTATATCCCTACTGCTGCTTGGGACTAAAGAAAAGGTTTATGTAAAAATCTCGATTTTCCATACGTTCCACAGCAGTATGGATAAATGGAATGTAATAAACTGCAAGGATAAAAAAAAGATTTTGGATACAAGAAGAAGACGACTTGTATGCATATACTTAAGCACACCAAGATCATAAATGCACCACACAAGGACATACTGCTACAGACTGTAACCCACCACTGTGGGAGGGGGATGATGTGAATGGCACAGCTTTGATAAACACCATGCATAGTGTTTATCAGAATCGTATACCCTGGAGCAAAATGAAAGTTAGTATAAAATTAAATGAGGCCTCTGCACGAGTAGAGCATGCCAAGTCATTTTGAAATGACCTCTGTCTGCGCAGCACAAAAAGAAAGTAGACAATGTTGCAGTGGCATCACAATAAGCCACCGGCTGAAAACACAGATTATGCTAGGAAAAAAGATGGCGCACATCATATAGTTGGCCAGAGCACACCGATGTGCTCATTCCACAGAAAATCACTGAGGAGCAGTCCAGAAGACAGGAATGGACTGGGAATCCTCCTGCAACTCAAACCCTACGTACTGCGTTCATCAAGGCACCTCAAAGCAGTGAAGGGGTGGTAGCGATGGCACAGACTCTTTAATTTACTGGTCAGGAGTTGGCCCTTGTACTCAACACGAGCAACCCATTGTCCATATTGTTGCAGGATGTATGGAGAAAAATTATATTAGTGTATTAAAAGCAAACCAGCACCAAATAGGAGGCCAGGGCACTTACCTTATCTTTGTAAACTCTCTGGGTCATAAGCTCTGCTTCCTGATGCAGCAAGTCATCTTCCACCTCCTCTGCTGCTTTATTCTCTTTCTCCTCCTCTTCCAGTTGTAATCTTACTTCCCTCTCTTGTAAGCGCTGCTCAGAAATCTAAGCTCGATGGATGGAAGAATAAAGATATTTTGATTTAATGGAGCTTGATCCCTGAAACTTACCAACATTTTGGTTAAAAAAATGCCCTTTTTAAATTCAGCATTTTCAAGGATTTACCAGAATTTAAATCCCTATTACAATATCGGCACTTGCTTTTATACTCCGTAATGGAAATTTCGGCTATAGCGATTTAATTCTGTATTTTCAATATGCCAGTACTCAAAAATATATTAAGTGCTGATAGAGGTCGATAACTGGCTTTTTGGATTGGTTCATACGGAAACCTTTGTTTACACATTGAATTCTCATATCATTTGGCTGGATACATCTAGTCACCCTGTCAACGCAGTCACCCTGTTACGGTTTGGTGCTTATTCCATTTTTTTTTCTGCATATATATATATATATATTTTCTTACATCAGTCAGGTCATCATTGCAGCTGCCCTTTTCCATGTTTTTCTTTTTAATCCCAAAGTGGAATGGTTTCTGGTGAGGTATAAATGAAAACCCACCAGTGTCTCTCATGGCTGAACAGCAGCATGTGCACATGTGGTTGCTTAGAAAGCAACTCTTGGTTTCATTAGGTAGGACTCACCTACCAGAGGTGCTGTGACGTGACAGCTGAGCTTACACTTTAATGGCCAGTCAAGTAAACCAAAACCTCTGTTTTGTTTCGCATGGAATTACAGGGGTGAGCGAAGATGACAATCTTTTTTCTTGTTATGTTTTATACATGGAGCCGGCAGGATACTAGGGTATAGGTGTGAAACCGTTTTTTTCTGCACGTATTTAATCCATAGGATTCTGCCTATGCAATAACATTATGGATTGCTCATTCTAGATAGCATTGTTGTACTAAAAGTTGCACTTTCAATGCAAATCTGTTTGAGTCTTATTTTGCATGCCTGTTCATCACACAGGTGTCACCCATTACAATGATGAATCACTTGATTAGGGATTCCTGTTAAAATAGCTTAGTCGACCTAATACACAATTAGAACCAATTTTTTTTTTTTTTTTTTTTAAAAAACCTTTGTAACCGGTGTTATTCATGATGAGTTATAAGGGTGTGTAACCTTGTAACGGTTTTCCCCTACTTAAAAGATTCTTAGAGGAAAACTTTAGCCTCCGTGACCCTTTAATTTATTTGGTCATTAGGTGGCTAGTTGGGCCCCAGCCTCTCCCTTGGCAGGTGTCCCAAAGGCCAGTTCAAGCCTTTAGAAAAGGTATTGTGGCAAGAGAGAGTTCCCCACCTGGGAAAGGTATTCCCAACCAGCCAATGGCTCACCATGTCTCTCCCTGAGAGAAATTGGATTGGCTATATTGCTTGAAAGTGCAGCAGCTGTATAACTGAGCAGGTAGGGGGTTGGATGCTCTAAGTATCTACAGCTGCCGAACCAGGACCAGCACTAAGAATAAAAAGGTGCAAATTAATTGACACTTGAGAGTTAAAAATGGGAAGAGGGGCTAGAATGGATTCATATTTAACCACTCCATGATGCCACCTCCTTCGTTTTAACTACAGTGTCCCTTTAACCTCCCTGGCAATTTTTCCCAGAGTGTGGCTCGGGGTTAAATTTAACTAATGAAAGCGTTAACCCCGAGCCATACTCTGGCTGCATACATACCTGTACCTCACTGACCTCCTGCAATCGTATTCTCCTCCGTGTGATCTGTGTCCTGCTTCCCTTCCTCGCGAGAAGGGAACCAGGACGCTGCGATCACACGGCGGTGACTGCGAGGGAGCACAGGGACAGGTAAGTATCCAGCCCGAGTGTGGCTTGGGGTTACCGCTTTCAGCAGTGAATTTAACCCTGAGCCACACTTGGGATAAAAAAAAAAAAAATTGTTCCGATTCAGACATATCAAATATGTCAGAATCAGAACGCCAGGGAGGTTAATCAGGTTTATATAAAGACTATAAAAAAGCACTGAGTGATCAATGCCAGCAAGTTAAATTAATGGTATATGTCAGCAGCGAGTGTTGGAACATGGAATAATATTACCTGTGCTTCCAACTCTAATTTGCGTGCGGTTTTCTGAGCCTCCTCCTCTCGTTTTTCTCGGGATGTCAGTTGCTTGGACTCTTCCAGCTCTCTAATGAGCTGCTCGCGGGACTTCAAAGATTCCATCTGAGCAAGTTTGTTCTGCTCCATTCTGTCCTGAATTTGAAACTGTCTTCCCATCAGCACCTAGTGACAGCAATGGTTAAAGTTAGTGATCTCTCACATTTGGCACAGCAGCTAATTTGGGCTGCATTCCCCATGTCACTGCAGGATTAACGCTTCCATGGAGCTAGACTTTGGGGAGACTTTATTTTTATCTAAAAACTTTGAGACTTATTAAGCAATTAAATGATCAGGCAGGAGTACAGAAAGAAGAAAACTGGTTCTGGAGGGTTTTGAACCGTTGCACCATAACACTATTTAGACAACGGTAAACAAGACAGTTGGTAGCACAACAGGTATGATTCTCCTTAGAGTTCTTTTCGGGGCGGAAGAGAAAAAAAAAAAGGGGGGCCTTGGTGAATCTTTAGTGGCATGCCCCATAATGGCCAACGAGTACTTGCAAAAATCACCCCCACCACTTTTAACCCCTTCACTACCAACAGGGTAATTCAAAGAGAATCGAAATGTCACCGCACGTTCAGTGACTTTTCGTTCTCTTCGCCGATCCCATTTCGGTGACCCTGCGATGTATTCAGCAAACACCACAGGGTCCCCGAATTGCAGGGAAAGGCTGCCGCAAACCCGACGAAAACCGCAAAACCCAGCGAATGCACACCGAAAAAACATCTGGATTAACCCTGCAGAAACCACAGAAAAACCAGAGCAGGAGCCGATCACACTCAGCGCAACCACCGGAAAAAGCAGTGAATAAATTAGAAAAAACTGTTTGTTTGCAAACAGCGTTTCACTTTTCAAAGAAACTACTGAGCGAAAATGTCTGAAATTTACATATGAGGTCCAATGAATGATAATAAAGGGCTATTACAGAATTTTTTTTAAAAAAAATAAAAAACAAATCCAGAAAAATGCTTAAAATATCATTAAAAAAAATCTATAAATAAAGAGACTCTTTACTGCAGAATTCTATAATGAACGTTTTATTACATATTGAATTAAAACGGGAATATTTTTAACATTGAAGCTTATGGGATTCTCCTGAATAAATCTGCCGCATGAAACCACCGAATGGCAGGGCATTTCGGGAACCTTTCACTGCTGGTTTTTGTTCTCTGAATAGCCGAAGCAGTGCTTTTTCATGGGGATTTCACTGCCCTCAAACAGGCACCGCATGTGCAGGCATTTCGTCAGGATTTGGCAAATTGCCTGCTCTCTGGATAGCCGAATGGCCAAGAAAGGTAACCGAACGCTGATTTTCAGCGTTCGGTTACCTTTCTCAAGCAATTTGGATCTCTTTGAATTACCCTGCAAGTGATTTTCCAAAAATCCACTGTCAGAAACAAGTGGTTTTGGAAAAAAAAATCAATTTTAATTCATTTTATAGTACGAAATATCGGTCCTCATTTTCCTACAGAGCACCACAATTATGGATAGGGATGCACCGATACCACTTTTTTAAGACCGAGTACCGATACTTTTTAAAAGTACTCACCGATACCGAGTACCGATATTTTTCTTTAATGTCATGTGACGCTTTCCAATAAGAACAGACCATATAAAAATGCCCCCAGCTCACATGTATATCCCCCCCCCGATATATATATATTCATACTGCCCCAGCTCATGGATATGCCCCAGCTCACACATGGATATGCCACCCAGCTTATGGATTTGCCCCCCCAGCTCACACATGGGTATGCCCCCCAGCTCACACATGGATATGCCCCCCAGCTTATGGATTTGCCCCCCCAGCTCACACATGGTTATGCCCCCCAGCTCATGGATATGCCCCCCCAGCTCACACATGGGTATGCCCCCCAGCTCATGGTTATGCCCCCCCAGCTCACACATGGATATGCCCCCCAGCTCATGGTTATGCCCCCCAGCTCATGGATATGCCCCCACAGCTCACACATGGTTATGCCCCCCAGCTCATGGTTATGCCCCCCAGCTCATGGTTATGCCCCCCAGCTCATGGATATGCCCCCACAGCTCACACATGGTTATGCCCCCCAGCTCATGGTTATGCCCCCCAGCTCATGGTTATGCCCCCCCAGCTCATGGTTATGCCCCCCAGCTCATGGTTATGCCCCCACAGCTCATGGTTATGCCCCCACAGCTCATGGTTATGCCCCCACAGCTCATGGATATGCCCCCACAGCTCATGGATATGCCCCCACAGCTCATGGATATGCCCCCCCAGCTCACACATAGGTATGCCCCCCAGCTTGGACCCCCCCATACTTACCTTCCTGAGCGCCGCCGGGAATGTCTCCGTGCGCGCGCTCGTTGGAAGGACCCCAGCCGCGACCACGTGGGACCATGTGATCGCGGCTGGGGTCCTTCCAAGGAGCGCGCACGGGGAAACTTTCCCGGCTTCGCCCAGGAAGGTAAGTATCATCGCGGAGAGCAGCCGCAGGGCCTGTCCGAATGCTCTATCTGCATTCGGACAGGCCCTGCAGCTGCTCAGTGTGTTCATACTTACCTTCCTGAGCGACGCCGGGAAAGTTTCCGTGCGCACGCTCCTTGGAAGGACCCCAGCCGTGATCACATGGTCCCACGTGGTCGTGGCTGGGGTCCTTCCAACGAGCGCGCGCGCGGAGACATTCTCGGCGGCGCCCAGGAAGGCAAGTATCGCCGTGAGCAGCTCCAGGGGCGGCTGTCCGAATGCCGATAGCGCATTCGGACAGCCGCCGCAGCCCCTCGGATGCCAGCAGGCCGGCTCAATGCCGGCTTCCGGTATCGGAAAAAAAATATCGGGGGGGGGGGGTACTGCACGAGTACCAAGTACTCCTGCAGTACCCAGTATCGGTATCGGTGCAACCCTAATTATGGAATAACCTCCCAGATGCCATCAAATCTTCCCCCAGTCTTAAGTCACTCAAGAGCTCCTTACTAACATACCTTAATACAGAATGCACCTGTAAACATGTAACATAATGACTATTTCTTACATATTTATTTTCTGTTAATCTGTATATTTGTGTTGTTTTTTAATATCTTACATTGTATTACTTTGTATTTCTGTAACTGTAACACTGCAATGTTCTTCAACCCAGGACATACTTGAAAACGAGAGAAATCTCAATGTATCCTTCCTGGTAAAATCCTTTATAAATAAATAACCTCTTTGGAACGCACAGGTCGCCATGTACTGGCCAAAAGGAGTTACTGATAAAATTGCAGCTTGTGGCTCCATGCATCAGCTGGGGGAAATCCCAATATATCAGGGCATTCCCCAAGCCAAATTTTAAAGGTACGCTACCAACAAAAAAAAATGACGTCACATCACACTCACGGATGGCCGGATCATTCCGTGCGCATCCGTGAGACACACCACACATACGGCAAAGGGGGTATATAGACATGGATATATACAGATACAGAGAGCAGTATATGTGTTTATACTCCTCACTTCTCTCTGTATGTGTGTATAAATAAATGTCTATTCCCCTCCCTCTCCGTATGTGTGGTGTGTCTTGTGCATGTATAATGAGCGGGAGGCATTATCTGACGATCAGATATTGTCTCTGCTCTTGCTGCATTGGAGATGGCTATTCCGACGATCTGCGCACGCGTGGGTGCACCGGGATGACCATGGCCTGATGTCACTCCAGTGCATAGATGGTCGGCGGCAATATGTGAGGGGAGGCATTTTTCGACGGGACAATGGTATTGCACATAACAGAAATCGGTCTTCCCTCCCATCTGGCAGGGAATTCCCTATACAGGAGATACAGGGTCTAATTGTCCCCTGTATTTCTGGTACCTATTTCCTACAGCAGGGTCAGCAACCTTTGCCCTCCAGACCTTTTGGAACTGCACTTCCCATGAGGCTCTAAGAAGGCTAGCATCATGGCAGATGTAGTTCAAAAACATCTGGAGGGCCAAGGTTGCCCACACCTTACGTACAGGGTCATATCAGGGATCGTTGCAAAAGCTGGAGTCTAGACATGACCATGTTGTTTGTAAAAATAAAGGCTTAAATAAAAAGATTTTTTTTTATTACATTGAATAAATTAAATGTACATGGAGCAATGTTTACAATTTTATTAAAACAGTTAACGGCATAATGTTAGATTTGTGTTTACACAACTTTAAATTTATAAAATATCGGCATCAGATATCAGCTAACCGCCAGAAAGGCAGCCAATAACCGGAATCGGCTACGGAAGAGAGAAATAGAAATGATATCAGTCTATCCGTAAGTTTTTTAACCTGTCCTATATGTTACGGGGGGGGGGGGGGTTGGTGTTTTTTGTTTAAAAAAAAAATACCTATAAAAAAAAAAAAAAAAAAAAAGATTGTACTACGGTCACCTTCTCATGGTTTCTGAAAACAAAAGATCAATTTCTCTGAGTTGGGACATAGGCATTCAGACAAAATAACTACAGATAATTATTTGTGCACAGCGTATGCAGCTTTGTTCATATTGATATGTTCCATTATATGAATGTGCACTGCAAGATACGCATCCTGTTCAAATATTACCTCCTTCATTAGACGATTCCGTGCATTTCGCTCCCTTTCCCACTCAGCTTCTCTCTTTGCCCATACTTGCTTGGCTTCTTCCCTGAAAAGTAAAAAAAGACCACTTGGCAAACGCACCCAAAATATCAGCAGACATAAACAGGATTGTGCTGCCTACCATGTCTTGATATACACAATATTGCCAAAAGTATTCGCTCACCTGCCTTGACTCGCATATAGATGGGTGAGTGAATACTTTTGGCAATATAGTGTATCAATAGCCAAAGTCAACAAGGGAATTACGAATATAGAATGCACGAGCAAACATTTAAAGTAATCTCTGATTTTAAAGATAATTTGCAGTCTAATAGTACAAATGTAACCCTTTATCAGTAGCATATAATCCATCTAGTTTTTGCGCTTTCCAGAGGAGTCAATCAGGTGTCTTCTAGAAATATCATACAGCAGATTAAAGCCTTAATAAAGTATCCCAGTGTCTGTCATCTCTTCATGAACCATTTCCAGCTTGTCAACAGAAAAAGATTGTTTACGTAGCATCATCCACAACAGATTCCTAATGTTTGATGGAATTGAAAGTAAATGCAGGCTCCCCAAATACAAGCATCAAGCTGTGAGTTTGTTAGACATGCACTATGTAACCAGAATAATATTCTAATGTGACAGCAGTATACAGAACATAGATTGCATAGGTATCAACAATGCCAATATTTTAGTTTGCACTACATTTATACTTTAAAACAAACCATTATTTTATATAAACACTAGCTAATAATTTACACTGTTACACATACTGTGCAGGTGAAAGCCAGCAGAGCTACACTTTATTATTTACATCCTCATTTTACTTATACATGCCAGTGTGCCCTGTACCATCTGAAATGGGGAAGTAAATATTTGTGATGACAGAAACAAGAAAGAACCCTGCTCACAGCTTAAAAATAAATCAATTTTCTGTAGCACACCTGTTGCACAATCCTTATTTCGCTCAGGGCATGACTATCAACATTAACGTGAGTTTATGGGGCAGGGACAGATTTAAAAGGATAAAGTAATGGGATTATAAAGTCAATGAGAAATGAACTGGCCTGTTAAATAACTGCATGTATGAGCAGTGTCTAAAGCTGTAGTTCAGATCAGTATCAAAGTCACCTAAAGAGCGTATCTAGTTCTGCTTCACGTTGCCTTTCCAAATGTAGCTGCTCTTCAATGACTCGTTTCATCCAAGCAGCATCAGCTGCAGCCTGTTCCCTTCTAGCTGTCTGCAAGCGCTCATCGGCATTTTCCTTGCTTATAAGAGCAGACAGAATCTTCATGTCCATCTCCTGTAAGAATCAACAAAAATATCTATAAATATAAAATAAAAAAATTTAAAACAAGTACAGATTATGTGACTATAGCAGTACAAAACACAGTATTACCAAATTCAGAGTTGATAGCTATGGAATAATTATTGGCGTTTTCGAATCACATTTTGTTTTTTGATCACTGGTATATTTTGCGATTATGGTTTTATTGTTTCTTTGCCCTACACATGGATCACAGTCCATTAAATGTAAACTTATTTTAAAAAAAAAAGGTTTATACATATTGTAATAATTATTAGAAGTAAAATAACAAAGCCTGTAACTTGATCGTAAAATTTAGGATATCAAGGGATTTTGTTTGGAGCAGATTATTAAAAAGCAGGATCTGTTCCTATTTTTGCTAATCATACACGTGTGTGATACTGGTATATGTATGGCTGCTTCTGCATTTAATAAACTATATGGGAATAGGGGAGTGGAAGCAAAAGAGAAATGGAAATACAAAAAAAAAAAAACACCACAACTACGATGTTCCTGCATGTGTTACAAATACCCAGGCATTGAGGCTTCAAAACGCAGCTTTACCGAGCCTAGGCGCTGTTGTAGTCAAATAGAAGCCACCTGTTCTGGTCTAGGTGTTTGGATTTCATCACTTTATACCAGTGTTTCCCAAACCGGTCCTCAGGACCCTCCGCCTCGCCAGGTTTGCCAGATATCTGAAGCACAGCACAGGTGATCTGATTTGCTGCTCAGTGATTGCAGGATTCAGTCTGCATTTCCCCAAGGTGATCTGCAAATTCTGGCCTGGATGAGGGTCCTGAGGACAGGTTTTGGAAACACTGCTTTATACCCTTTGGGATAACCTTTTGAAACATTAATTGGGATAGTGGGACTAGTAATTTTTTTTTACAGTGAGCTGTGGAATTCTCTGCCGGTTGAGGTGGTTTGGTCAGAGACTGTGCAGACTTTTAAACAATCCCTGGATGCTTTCTTGCAAAAACATAATATTAAGTGTTATAATATTTTTAGTATGCAGGTAAAAGCTGCTTGATCCAAGGAGAAATCTGACGCCATTCTGGGGTCAAGAAGGGATTTTTTCCAGTAGGTTGCATTTTGGCGAGTGCTTCAGACTGCGTTTTTTGCCTTCTTTTGGATCAACAGCAGTAGGCGATCTGTGAAATCCTGAACTTGATGGATGCACTTTTTTTTTTTCAGCCTCTGCAACATGTACCCTGCACAGCAAAGGTTCTGTGGCATATTCATTTGATACAGTCCTAACCTCAACATCTGAGGAAAGGGATTTAAGGGTTATTATTTCAGAGGATCTAAAAAGGTATGTAGTCAATGTAATAGAGCAGCAGGAAATGCTGGCAGAATGCTTGGTTGTGTAGGGAGAGGTATTAGCAGTAGGAAAAGGGAAGTGCTCATGCCACTGTACAGAGCACTGGTGAGACCTCACTTGGAGTACTGTGTGCAGTACTGGAGACCGTATATCCAGAAGGATATAGACATCTTAGAGAGAGTTCAGAGAAGGGCTACTAAAATGGTGTACGGCTTGAAGGAGAAAAGTTACCAGGAAAGGCTTAATGATCTTAACATGTACAGCTTGGAAAAAAGACGAGACAGAGGAGATATGATAGAAACATTTAAATACGTAAAGGGAATCCACAAGGTAGAGGAAGGGAGTATATTTAAACGGAAACAAAGTAGCAAAACAAGAGGACATAGTCTTAGATTAGAGGGGCAAAGGTTTAAAAGTAACATCAGGAAGCATTATTTTACTGAGAGGGTGGTGGATACATGGAACAGCCTTCCAGTTGAAGTGGTAGAGGCCAAAACAGTAATTGAATTTAAGCAGGCATGGGATAATCATAAGGCTATCCTAAACAAAAGATAAATCCAGGTAAAGTATCCATGTAATTGGGCAGACTAGATGGGCCGAAAGGTTCTTATCTGCCGACATTTTATTTTTTTTTCTTTTCTATGTAGGTCAACTCTCTACCACCATACGTCAAGAGAATAGATGTATTAACAAAACTTAAATAAAATTATTTATTAAATCACTAAATATTAAAAAGAAAGGGTCTAGTGACACCCTAATGATGTTAAAAAGATCAGACACTAGGAATCCTCCCAATGTAATGTTAAAAATACAAAAAACAAATAAACAGATTTTATGCATTTATGGATGTTTACTGTAAGTTGTCAGAATTCTATGTTCTGGACAAGAAACTACTGGAAATCATTATTAGCAAAGACAATCAAAGAAATAGTGACAGGGAGATCCTTACTATAGAAGATATGCAGTGATTCAAGCGGTGTGTGCCCTCAAAATTAATTTTGTAAAAAGTTGCATAGGAGGAGCCACATCACATACTGAGATTACTGTGTATATCACTTACCAGCTCTTCTTGTACCATTTGAGCGCGTCTCTTCATCTGGGCATTATATTGCCGGCTCAAAAAGTGACTAGGAAAGAACATAGACAGATATAGCCTAGTCTGCTATTCATCAATGCACATTATCCTACTTAAACATAACAAGGTTTCTGAAATTATATTTTAAGATCATTGTTGAGAAATTTTATATTTCTACCCAAGCTCTGTTTTTTTCCTCTGCTCCTCCATCGTTCTTCTCATTTCGTCAAGTTCTTCTACCTCCCACTGCTGCTTCATTAAGTCGTCTTGCTCCTTTTTCAACTTTTTGGCCTACAAGTGGGGAAAAAGCAGAAGCAAAACCGCATTTAATAAATTAGAATAGGTAGTGAAGACAAGAGATTAAAATTGACAACTGCATCAAAACTTTGATCAATAAAGCTATAGCCTGTCCGTTTTATGTGTATCAAAACGTTTACATAAAAGCTAGAAAAATAGATTTAGGACAGCAGAACATGCACAACCATATACAAGGAGTCACAATGGGAGAACGTTAACACGGTTTACAGGTGAGGCAGAGTGCTCCTCTCACCTCCATCTCACGCAGTTTAAGTTCCTCCATCTGTTGTCGGAGGATTTCTATGCGTTCCCTTTCTGCTTGTCTGCGCTTGTCCTCCTTTATTTTCATCCGCTCTATAGCTTCTCGCCTGGCAAGTTCATACTGGTTTTCAAACCTTTTCTCATCCTCCTCCTCTTTTGCTTTTTCCTGCAAACATGTGAGCGAATTAGGAAATAGTCATTCCAAGCAACAAAACACCCACATCCCCTGCCTTCCATTACAGCTGTCCTTAAATGTCTTCTATACCATCTACTCCATCCAACTCAAAGTGCCCAACTAAATTTGTGCTCATTAGATGGGAAATCCTTCCCTAGACATGTATTGACATAATTTACCCTAGTAAAGTTTTCCTATGACTCTGGTGCCACAGAGCCATGGTGAGTGACGGCTGTGAGCAGCAATGCCGACCTACAGGACAGCCTTTTGCTTACACACCACTGCATGCTGCCAAGCCAATCAAATCGGGACACCAACATCACTGCAGAAGGCTAGTCACGTAGCCCTGCTCGATGGTCCTCTTCCAGCAATGCCTAGACAAGACGACCATGGCGGCACCATGCACAGACACTGTTAGTGCAGGCTGGGATATTGAAAACGAAAATAAAAAGTTACATAATGTATGGGCACCAACTAACCACCTGCAAACAGGTGCCACTCTGCCCAGAGGGGAATAAGTCCGAAAACTAATAGAAAACAGACTTCCTGAAGACCAGAAAAAAGGAGCAAAACAATGATTATGGGGTCATGAATACAACTTTAAAAGGACACGATCACTTACATAAATCATAACTAGATTACGTGTGCGTTACAAATAAATACACATTGTAAAACACATGCTGCTGTTTATCTTTGTTTGAAGTAATAGCATGTAAAAAGGAAGACTAAAATTAGGTTTTTATCTCCCATATCCATTTTGTGGATGTTTTCCATTATGCAACATTTACCAAAATCTGTGCAAAAGTTACTTTACTGCTGTGGTTTAGCCTTGACAGTCTGTGGGGCAGGGGAGTGTACGTTTAGAGAACACTGCAGGGGGTGTATTGTGCTCTGTATACCACTCAATAAAAGAGGACTGCTGAATGAGATATGACAGGGAGCTTAAAACACTTCTAATCTACCCCCTGGTGATGTCCTTTGAATACATCTTACGCAATACAATGATCGACCCATAGACTCCATTCTATTGCCAATGCCACACAGTGAGGAGTCAGTGATGGAAAGGGAGGGGGAGTTTATAGAAAAGATCACACAATGTATGCACCCAGTGACACAGAGTAAAATATTTCATTAACTAAACAAGAGAAAACCCAAAAGCACATGTAAGAGATCAGCAACATAAAATAAAAATAAGGACATTTAATTTTTTGGTGGTAGTGGCCCTTTAAAGCATGTTTTCCCACACTCTGAGGGCTCACAGCAGTAATCAAAGTTTAAGGTTAGATAGATTTCAGATAAATTACAATTATTCCAATGAACCATCAGAATACTGGTGTGTCTCTGAGACCAAAAAAATTTAACTTTTATTACAAAAATTTAAAAATATATGTGACAACCTTGTGAACATAAATAACCAGTGCTCAAAACCAAGAACATATTAAAAAACAATCGACAATTTGTGGTATTATGATGCTGCAATAGGCAAGAGTAAAGACTCCATACAATAGGTGATCTTCAAGGATCGCCTCGATTGATGGTAGCTGCCATTAGATAGAAAAGTAATAATTGAGCATAATAATATGCAACTTAAGCCCACAATTGACAAAGAACGGCAGGGAATACCATTAAACAGCGTAATCAGCTTGAACAGACCAGACAATGTCGCAAAGATTGTGGGAACTTGAGTGGGAAACTACAAATGGCGCCTGTCACTGAGGTTAGAGCAGTGGTGCTGCCGCCTTTCAAGGATATGTAGGTAGTGCCTGAATCTACCAAGAAGTATCTAAAAGAAAGTGGGGTAATCCTGAATGGGCGCTGCACTCAGGAATTTCTCTGACTGGAGAAATGCGGATATGTTCCTGGTTGAACAAGCTCTAAAGCACAGAAATGTGATACAGAATATTCTATTCGTACATATATATCCGAATGTCTGATAGAAGTAAAATGACGTGTGTGTATAAGGCTGTATAAATAGCAGGCTCTTGGTAAGGAACTGTGATACAGGTTTATACAGTTATAGCATGGAGTTCATACAAAAACATATGTTTGTAGACACAGATGTATGATACAGTATATAATACAATTATGGAATATAACATAATAAATATATACATGAAGGTATGCTTCTATTGATATGGACGAATCGGTGCTGTTTGGATAGGGACGTCTGACCAGAGATGCGTGCTAAGGCAGCATAAAAATAGGGACGTCTGACCAGAGATATGTGCTTTGGCAGCGTACAAAGGCAGTATATGATAAAAATATGTCCGGGGGGGATTGAGAAATAGTAGGTCCGAGGGGATTGAAAAATGATGATTCTTCTGTGATTTTCTATCTAAATCGTGCCACCTTATGGGTAAAGGAGGGCAGTAGTCGGTGTCTCAAGATGGATAGCTTGAGGAGCGAAAGAAAAATGTTCCTTATCCTCTGCTGCCACCTTGTGGCCAAAATGGGAACATTTTCTTCTTTTTTTCTTCTTTCTAATCGGAGCAGGACCTCGAGGGGGTCCTGGACCCCCTTATTTTGATTTTATTTTGTTGTTATCTTTGTACAACCATTGTTGTCATTTTATTTCATTAGCCATTAAACACTTTTTTTCCCCCAAACCCTGTATCCTAGTCCTTCCAAGCCCGGTTTTTCTCCCGCAGGGCAGAACCCAGCTATTGCACAGCGAGGACTTCAGCCCAGCAGAGGTCGAAAGCCTAAGGCAAGAATAAGGAACTGATCAGCGGTGGGAAAAGAAGGGAGCCCAGCCGCCTATACAGGCTGGGGAGGCTTTCCCGAGTGAGCGTGGTATCATTACCGGCTCAGGACCATGTGAGTTGCCATTGCTATATCTATTTCACTTCAAGTTATTCGTTTAATGCACTATTCTGCAACTCTATCCCTTCCCTCGAGGTCCTGCTCCGATTAGAAAGAAGAAAAAAAGAAGAAAATGTTCCCATTTTGGCCACAAGGTGGCAGCAGAGGATAAGGAACATTTTTCTTTCGCTCCTCAAGCTATCCATCTTGAGACACCGACTACTGCCCTCCTTTAACCATAAGGTGGCACGATTTAGATAGAAAATCACAGAAGAATCATCATTTTTCAATCCCCTCGGACCTACTATTTCTCAATCCCCCCGGACATATTTTTATCATATACTGCCTTTGTACGCTGCCAAAGCACATATCTCTGGTCAGACGTCCCTATTTTTATGCTGCCTTAGCACGCATCTCTGGTCAGACGTCCCTATCCAAACAGCACCGATTCGTCCATATCAATAGAAGCATACCTTCATGTATATATTTATTATGTTATATTCCATAATTGTATTATATACTGTATCATACATCTGTGTCTACAAACATATGTTTTTGTATGAACTCCATGCTATAACTGTATAAACCTGTATCACAGTTCCTTACCAAGAGCCTGCTATTTATACAGCCTTATACACACACGTCATTTTACTTCTATCAGACATTCGGATATAGATGTACGAATAGAATATTCTGTATCACATTTCTGTGCTTTAGAGCTTGTTCAACCAGGAACATATCCGCATTTCTCCAGTCAGAGAAATTCCTGAGTGCAGCGCCCATTCAGGATTACCCCACTTTTTTTTAATGTCGCAAAGATTGCCCAAAGAATTATATGGGAGACCACTGAGGGTTAATAGGATCACAAAGTCTGGAATGAAAAATTATTAAGCGAAGGATCCCTGCCTGAAGCTGCACCCGACGCGCGTTTCGCCAGGAATGGCTCGTCTGGTCTGTTCAAGCTGATTACGCTGTTTAATGGTATTCCCTGCCGTTCTTTGTCAATTGTGGGCTTAAGTTGCATATTATTATGCTCAATTATTACTTTTCTATCTAATGGCAGCTACCATCAATCGAGGCGATCCTTGAAGATCACCTATTGTATGGAGTCTTTACTCTTGCCTATTGCAGCATCATAATACCACAAATTGTCGATTGTTTTTCATAATTGTTTTTTAATATGTTCTTGGTTTTGAGCACTGGTTATTTATGTTCACAAGGTTGTCACATATATTTTAAAATTTTTGTAATAAAAGTTAAATTTTATTGTTCTCCGAGACACACCAGTATTCTGATGGTTCATTGGAATAATTGTAATTAATCTACAAATTAGGGGGAAACCCTCAGGTCTCGCTTGATCTTTTCAATCTCAAATACATACTTTCCTGGTATTATATCGTTACGTCCTACCTTCGTGGTAGCGATAGTCCAGATATTTCAGGTATTTTAAAAGCAGGTTGCTGCTACCTACCTATTAACCTACCTGGCGGTCCGATTTTGACATATTTTTATATGTCGAAATATGTGCATTTATTCAGCCCCTGGTGGTATTAGAGTGTGGCTTCCTTCTCGCGACGGGAACCCGGAAGCAGGACGCCACGATCGGCCGGAGGTGACTGCGGGAGGACAGCGAGGGAGTGCAGGGACAGGTATGTATCCAGCCCGAGTGTGGCTCGAGGTTACCGCTTTCAGCATTGAAATTTAACCCTGAGCCACACTCGGGAATACCACCAGGGAGGTTAAAGCGATATTCTATTGAAAAATAGAGTCCTTTTTTACCCTTAAATAATTGGGCAGAAGCAGGTGACAGCCTGTGCCCAATTATATTTTATGATAATATATTTACTTATTTTCACAAGATTTTACTCATCTTTTGTCCCTTGCCGTGTGCAGCTCCTCCTCTTCAGCTCATGGCCTCCCGAACCTTGAAGTCCCCGAAGTCTGTCTGCGTAATTTGTGCTCCCATGCAACTTGCGTAGCGTAGGAACCACAAATTGTGCACGTTATGTACGTTATGTTCCATAGCGCCTGCGCAGAACAATGCATGGGAGCTGCACGCATACACAGATCCGATCCATCGGTAGCTTGTCTGATAAAGAATGCTAAAACAGGAAGTCTCAGAGAGAGTGACGTTGGCACTAGTGACCTGAAGCCAGAATTTTTTTTTAAAAATTCCTGGCTGCTGCAGGATGTTGGGTGGGGTGGAGGAAACACCTCCACTTCACCCAGGGATATCTCCAGATAGGAGCGGGGGGGGGGGGGAGAGACACAGATACTATAGTGCCTCATAATTCCCATTTGTTTCTCAGAGGTCTTCATACTCATTACAAGTAGTACTGTCTTTGTCTACAGGACTCCTCCAGTGATGTCCTGCCCGTTCAACAAATTGAATATCTGTGAAAACGACAATTGCAGTTCAGAGAATAAAATACTAGACCCTGTTACGGTGTTTCACAAACCTGTCCTCAGGACCCTCCGCCTCGCCAGGTTTGCCAGATATCTGAAGCACAGCACAGGTGATATAAATTTGCTGCTCAGTGATTGCAGGATTCAGTCTGCATTTCCCCAAGGTGATCTGCAAAACCTGGCCTGTTAGGGGGTCCTGAGGACAGGTTTGGGAAACACTGGTCTACCGGGCAATTTTTCAATGATTCTATTCCAACTGTAGAGTGTTACTGCGGAGAATGAGACGGTTCTATTGCTCAGTGGGGGCACCTCTGCCTGGTACAGAGGACTGCAGCAGACCACTGTACCTCGAGTTGGTATGTCTGATAAAGCCAGCTTTCTCCGCTACTCTATTCACTGATCCTCTGGCTTGGCATCGCCTTTATGCCCATACATCAGAACGAAGCTCGATGTAGGGTAATGCAGTTTCACCCAAGAACCAGTCGAGACATGGCTAAGGCTGGCAATATGACTGGCCTTTATTAACCAAACAAACAACTTCCAGGAAAAGATCTTCACATTCCATGAGAACAATAGTACAATAGAAGGGGGGGGGGGGGGTGATAAACAGTCGAATTATATTTTGCAATATTACTCAGGGAGGGATTGTCACAATAACCCAATAACAAACAATAGCTGGTGCCAGCAAACCTACTATATCTTCCCTGATCCCAGGGAACTTTATTTTATAATAAAACAAAATTCCATAAATGTATCAAGGTGCAAACAGTCTGGGAGTTGACCCCTTTTGTAAACCCAGACCTGATGAAAATTAAAAGCAACTGGAACCCCGAATGCGTCACAAGGCCAACTTGCCAAAAATGTCAGCATGATGACATCATACAGGCGGTGTGTCAAGTTGTTACTGTGTTCCTTATCAGAGCTAGCCATATAGCAGTAGGCAGGAGTCATTAGGACAGCAGGAGAGTACTGTAATATGAATAGATCTAGCAAGATGGTCAGAGGAATTTCTCATAAGCAATGATCACAGATCCTTACACTAAAGCAGGGGTGGGGGAACGTCCGGCACGCATACGTCCCACGGTGTCAATTGGTCCGGCCCTCAGAGCACCACAGCAAGGGGTGCAAATTCCCTCTCCCGCGGCCCTTTTACCAGACTGCGGCGAGTAGCAGAATGAGGGGGCGGGGATTATCCCTGCTTCCCTCACTAGCTGCTGCGCGCCGGATCTTCCAACACGCTGCGCCCCTCATCTTCCGGGTGCAACGTGAAGGAGGATCCGGCGCGCTTCAGCGAGTGAAGGGAGCGGGGATAATCCCCGATCCTTCATTCTGCTACTCGCTGCTGTCTGGTAAAAAGGGCCGAGGGAGAGGGAATTTGCACCCCTTTGCTGTGGCGCTCTGAGGGCCCCCTCATTCTGCTACTTGCCGCGGTGAGGTAAAAGGGCCGCGGGGTGGGCTGGAATTAATTTTAAAGGGGGAGGGTGAAATTAATTAAATGGGGAGAGGTGAAATGAATTGAATGGGGAAGGGAGAGGGTGAAATGAATTAGATGGGGAGGGTGACAATTAAATGGGGAGGGGGAGAGTGACATTAATTAAATGGGGAGGGGGTGAGATTAAAAGGGGAGTGGGTGAGATTAATTATATGCAATGGGAGGGTGAAATCTATTGGAGGGGGAGAGTGAAAATTAATGAGGGGGCGAAATTAATTGGGGGTGAAATGAATTAGATGGGGAGGGTGAAATTAAATGGGGAGTAGGGTTAAATCAATTAAATGGGGAGGTTGAAATTAAATGGGGGGGTGAAATTAATTAAATGGGGAGAGGTGAAATAAATTTTTATGAGGGGGTGAAATTAATTAAATGGGAAAGGGGTGAAATTAATATAAATGGGGAGAAGGTGTGAAATGAATTAAATGGGGAGGGGGTGAAATGAAATGAATTGAATGGGGAAGGGAGGGGGTGAAATTAAATGAATTGAATGGGGAAGGGAGAGGGTGAAATGAATTGAATGGGGAGAGAGGTGAATTGAATTGAATGGGGAGAGAGGTGAAATGAATTGAATGGGGAGAGAGGTGAAATGAATTGAATGGGGAGAGAGGTGAAATGAATTGAATGGGGAGAGAGGTGAAATGAATTGAATGGGGAGAGAGGTGAAATGAATTGAATGGGGAGAGAGGTGAAATTAATTGAATGGGGAGAGAGGTGAAATTAATTAAATGGGATGGGGCACAAACCTGGAAAATTGCAAGTAACAACATCATCTGTAACAGATGCGCGCCTCACCAAAGAGAAGCAGTTCCAGCCATCACAATAGGGGTGAGTTAATTAATTTCTGGCTAAATTTTAAGTTGGTAATTTTGTATGGCCCTCGAATGATCTTATAAATTTCCAAACGGCCCTTGGCAGAAAAAAAGGTTCCCCACCCCTGCACTAAAGGATATATATAATTATTACTTAGATGTTTAAGTAAAATACACACTGTGACAACTGGATCAATTAATCCTAGTGTTTTCCAGTGCAAGTAAAGTCCTCTTTAAAATATATGGATGTGAGACATTTTGAAAATGAAACAATCACAATGATGAAAGGATGTTATATAGAATAAATTAGATTTGCATGTAGACTGTACTTACAGCATAGAATCAATTCTTAGAACCAAATTGCAGCACATTAACATGAATAGATTTAGTTACCTGATTTCTTTCAGTAAGCTGGTCTCCCCATGCATTAACAACGTGCTTTGAATGCAAGCTGCTCTCAACCTAGAGGAAAATGCAACTGTAAGAAACTGGAGAATAGTGTCGCAATCATGTCTAAAAGCTATGAAAGCTAAATCTCGTCACAAAACCTGGTGAACAACAGATAAATCCTCAATAAAGTAACTCAGAGGAAAAAACACTATAAAAAAGAAGAAAGAAATAGGCTATTCTTCGAATAGGTGTTTAAACCATTAAAAATGCATGAAAATGTGTAAATAATGAAAAAGGTCTGTAACAGAATAAAAAAATATATTAAAATTGGGAATCAAAAAGGTTGTCAAAAAAAGTTGTTCCAAAATAATGAAAAGATGTTTGTACGATAAAATAATATTGTTTTACATTGAATCCTATGGGATTCGCCTGTATAAACATCGAAAATCGGTGCATTTCTCTGACGGGTCAGTGCAGTTCTGTGTTCCCTGAAGAGATTAACCATTACTTCTCTATGGGGCAATATCGCTGCTGAAGATCACGAATCTGTGGCGATCTGCACTGTATTTCGCCATCAGTTTTCCCGTATTTTTTTTTCTTTTGGAGAAAGGATTTTACCAGGAAGGATACATTAAGATTTCTCTCGTTTTCAAGTATGTCCTGGGTGGCGAGTATGTACCGTTAGGGGTCTTGCCCAAGGACACTTACTGGAGAGGTGCTCGCTGGGATCGAACCCATGTCTCCACAGGCTCTCTCCATGCAGAGCAGTGAGGTTACCTCTACCCAGCCGGTATTTGCATTGCCAGCTTTCTGACTAGACGAACTGCCACTGAATTGTACCATATGGTGAAATTCACCATTCGATGCAATTCGGTGGCAAGTACGTCTCTTACTGAATAAACCCTTAAGTACAGAAATCTAACTGTATAAAGGCCATGTCACCAAGCAGTGTATAAACATGTGGTACGACTACACATGAAGTGGTTGAGTGTTGGAAAATGTCAGCTTTTAAAACATAATGAGCAGAAGCATAACCAGTGTTGAAATCATTAAAAATTTTAATTCAGCTATTTTTCCAATTCCCCACCTGTATTACGAATACACAACAAGCTTGGAATTAATGGAGTATTTTGACTTCTAGTGTGGTTTATTTACTAGAGGCATGATCTTTGTCCACCTCTCTATGGGCTAGATTAAAAAGTTGGTGCTAACTTAACCAGTGCCGTTGTACACTTATCAGAGACATTATAGTTTATGGGGTTGTTAGCACCAATTTTGTAATATTGCCCCACCTCTCTCCCTAGTCGCTGTAACAGCTCTTCAAAGGGCTTCTGCACTATCCTTCCTTTGTTGTGAGGGCTATAAATCAATTTGTTAGATTTCCTGGCATTTGAGCCATGCAAAGGCACTCCTATCGACATGCAATATTCTCCATGAGACACATTACACTGATCAACAGGCATCCAGCTACTTCCTGTTGCTGGATTCAGTAAGGGGAGAATAAAGCAGTCAAGTACAGGTATGGGATTTTTTTTTTCTCTTCAGTAGGCGTGAAAACAAATACATTTTGAAATAAAGCCTAATTAACCATCAAAGGAGCACACCAACGTCCATGCATGGTACCCGAGAGGTCTAGTCACGAACATGTATAAAAATATATAAAAGAATAATGCAGCGGTATTTGGACAGTTTTACATTATTTATTTATAGTGAGAGAAAGGGGGGGGGGTGTTTGTGAGGGTCCTGAGGACGAGCAACAGCACTAGTGGCCTGCTCTACAGTGGGGGCCCGCTCAGGTCTCACAAGGTTTTAGCTTGCTTGTGCCATTATAGGGATGAATGCTCCATATGCAAATCAGTCTGCTCTCACCCAGAAAGGGTGGCCAGTACTGATTGCCAAGGACGTCGTCCCTACACGAGAGGTGCAGCAACCCCCCACAATCGTTTCGGCCTTGTTAGGCCTCATCAGGAAGGTATAGCTGACACCCCTCTAAGCACATCAAGCAAGGGGTCCACTTCTGGATGACCCTGTAAACTTATAGTGAGGGAAAGTGGGGTTTGTGAGGGTCCTGAGGACGAGCAACAGCACTAGTGGCCTGCTCTACGGTGGGGCCCGCTCAGGTCTCACAAGGTTTTAGCTTGCTTGTGCCATTACAGGGATGAATGCTCCATATGCAAATCAGTCTGCTCTCCCCCAGAAAGGGTGGCCAGTACTGATTGCCAAGGACGTCGTCCCTACACGAGACGTGCAGCAACCCCCAACAATCTTTATTTATTTATACACTAACACACATAACGAAAACAGTAAAATTCTTACCTCCCGTAGCTTGACATTGTTCTGCTTCCAGCGATCATACAGTAACTCCTCTGCAAGCTTGTGGCCAGGAAAAGAAGCAAATTGTAATGAATTGTTTTTCCACAAACGTTGCATTCATAAACGTAACAACTACTACTGCCAACAACCTTTTTCCTTCGCTCTTCCCGAGCGGATTTAAGTTCTTCGGTCTTCTCCCTCATTTCACGGAGAGCCGGCTCCTTGTTCTGATGCAGCTCTTGCAGTTCAGCCTCCAGCAGATCTCGTTCCTCTTGCAGCAGTTTGCGCAGTTGTTCCCTTCGTCGTTCCAAGTTCTTTTTCTTCTCTTCTTTCTGCACTTCTCTGTGATATGCATTCATACTGTGGAAAGAATAACATAATTGAACACTTGAATATTTAATACACCAATGTTATTCCCCAAGCTGTAAATTATTAGGCAATTGCAAATGTTAGACCAAAACAGTTGAGAATATATTACAATGGGTGGGAAGAATAAGGGTGAAAAAAATACACTTTGCCAATTTCCCCTTAGCGGTCCAGTTTTCCCAGCAGATCGCAGGGCAGGCACAGAGTCCGGCAGCCTGCCCCTTAGTGATCGCTAGGCTCGCAGATGCTGGGAGCAGCGCTCCAGCGCCATCCCCAGCATCCCCTCCATAAGACTCCATGGAGGATAGTGCTGCGGGGGTCACATGACCAGCAGGATCTCGCAAGATCCTGCTGGTCGGCGGAGTGATAGTGGAGGGAGACTGGGGACTTTCTTTCCCCAGTCTCCCTCAGCTCCCAGAAGCATGGATCGGGCTGCCGTTCTCGCTGCGGGATAAGATGTATGTGATTTTTTTTTGGGGGTTTGAGCTGCAGGTAACGGATTCTGCAGCAGCGCAATCCGTTACCTGCACCTCTGAGCTGGTGGTACCTTTCAGTTAGCACCAGCTCTTAGTAACTAGTGTTAGGACCAAGTGATCCTAACGCTAGGTTACTCTGTGCTTTCACTTTGTGATCCTAACGCTAGGTTACTCTGTGCTTTCACTTTGTGCTCCCCATGTTAGGTATAGGGAGCGCAAAGTACAGTAAACTCGCGCTACCAATTGAAAATTAGTGAGCGCTAACGGGATTTTTAACCAGTTAGCGATTTGAAGGCGATCTGGCCGCAGCGCCATGACCTCCATTAAGCTAGCGCTGACGCTAGTATTAGCTTGAAGAAGGTGATAGAGCCCCACATGTATCATATGCTTGGGAGTTTGTTTCTCTGAATATCTACCTAGCTTATGTTAAGAGATCAGCACCAATTTATAAAAGCTAGTCACATTTGTGTAGGTTCCAACTGCAGAAATGTGCATACACATCCTTAATAGGTAAAGGAGATGCCCCACAAGGAAAAAAAATATGTTTAAAGTATTCAAAATAAAAAATATATAAGAAAAAAGCCATATATATTACACAAATTCAAAAACAAATAAATACACACATATATATGTATATATCAGTATACAGCAAACAAAACAATATGTGAATATCCATAATCAATATCCAGGAACTGATCTAAAGATCTTAGTATCTCACAAAGCCACATAACCTGATGCAGAAACAGAACAATAAATCAAATTAATCAAATTTCATCAGTAACACAATCTTATAAGCATAAGTATTCTGGTCAAATAAGAAGTATAAAAAAGATATAGCTACCGCAGGTAGAACCTCAAAGGAAAAATGGGAATCCAAGTGAACAAACATAGCTGAGGCCGGGCCTTCGGGCATTTCTCAAGGGCTGCTCACAAACACATCCTTACCTCTGTTGATATGACTGGCGGGAGCTCCATTTTGCTTGCTTGCTGCTGCACACATCAGACTGTTTAAAGTACCTGCTGGTTACATCCCATTCTTGGCGAAAGCGAGCCTCTTGTTCTCTCTGGCGTACGATCTGCTTCTCCAAGACCCTACTCCGGCTATGCCAACCTGATGGGAGTGTGGGCAATGCCATCTGATAAGGAAAGACAAAGAGTTAATTAGACTTAAACATGCAGAGATCGTACTAAATCAGAGCAGTCTTGTAACCAGGATAAGGAATTCTCTGTTTTTAACGACTGATAACTGACTCTGAGAAGGTATGCAGCATAATCCTGACGTGCACCACCAATAGTCATCACAGGACTAAAGGTTTATTTAAAAAAAACACAGAACTTGCAACCGAACGGTGAAGATCACCATACGATGCAATTTCGTGGCAGTCTGTCTAGTCAAAAAGCTGTCAATTCGCCAAATACTGGTCAATTGTCACTGAAATACGGTGCAGTTCAACGCAGATTGGCAATCTTTGGCACCAGGAAAATTGTCCCATAGAGAAATAATGGTTAATCTAGTCAGAGAACGCCAAACTGCACCGAAGTGTCGGGGAAATGCCCTGATTTTCGGTGATTCAGTTCGGCAGGCGAATCCCATAGGAGTCAATGTAAACCAACATTATCAAATTGTTTTATTAAACCGTTCATTCTTTTCATTTTCAGCAGTCTCTTAATCTTTTTGAATTATTTATTTTTTAAAGATGAAAATTTTGATTCCCAAACTTTTTTTTTTTTAATGCTTTTTTAAAAATTCTGTACAGATCCTTTTTATTATTTACACAACTTTTGTGTAAAACAGTGTCCTGGTTGGATTTCTTTGTTGTGTCTCAATAGACTCCAATCTCTCCATATTTTGTTACATCTATTCCTCTTTGGCTTCCCAAAGGCAGGGAGTTAATAAAATATACACTCAATCTCAGTAACAAGCTCAGGATCATTATGCAGTAAGACCATAAGGCTTTACCTTACAGTGACACTGTGATACACAATTGAAGGTGGGCTCATTTGATGGGGAAATATATTGGGCAGGGACAGCAAATTCTGGTCCCCAGGTGTTAATTGCCTACAATTCCAATAACTATTTGAATGCAATGGATGGCCAGAGAATCATGGGCGTTGTAGTTCAGAAACATCTGGGCAGCCAAAGTTTGAGATCCCTGCCCTATTCAGTTGTTCGATTTATAAAATCGGTTTCTTCTTTATTTGCAGTCACTTATATTGGTGGATTTTGAATAATTTCCTATAAAGAAAATCACTTATTTGCGATAATATGCCAATGACAGCGGAGTACAAGCGCAGTCTCACAGGAGAGCCCTCCATTCACTTTGTGTACCCAAGTGCACTGATAAGTCAATGTCAAGACTGATGGTCAATAGCACTGCGCAATAGCAAGTCAGTAAGTTTGGTCCATGGAAGCAGAAAATGACAGCACCCAATTCTGCAGTGGTCATAAGCACCGGCTACGCTGGTTCATTAAGAGATCAGGGGGCCGATTTATGAATATCCTGATGAGCTATTGCATCCAAGGCGTACCTACGGTGCGTTCAGTTAGGTAGTAGCTTCTGAGATGCTGCTCTGAAGGGACGCTGGTTGCTGTAGTGGCACCACTGAATGCTGCGCAGCAATTTGGGCTGGAGCTGTATTGACTTCTGAAATTTAACGGTCAGGAGCCAATCAGCTTCCAGATTACCACTGTATCCACAATTGCTTCTGCCGCTAGTGCTAAGTTAGATATGCTGAGTGCTGAATTGCAACACAGCATTGAACTGAGATGTGCTAAGTTAGCGTTTGCAGCTGTTTAGGACCTGAACACATCTCAGGACATACTTGAAAACGAGAGAAATCTCAATGTATCCTTCCTGGTAAAATCCTTAATAAATAAATCTCGTCACTACAGGTGCACTTTAAGGCTGGGGGCCACACGAACGCACTGAGTGTGTCCGTATAGTGACCCCTCCTCCGAGTGTCTGTCATAGCATGATGACGCCTCGACAGGGAGGGCCACAAATTGTAACATGCGGAATACTATCACACCGGACATACTGAAACCCTCCCGGTCGAAATGCTACGAAGTACTTTCAACAGGCCTACAAAGCGCAATCCTCCATAGGAGGCTCACAATCTGTAGGGCGGAGAGCACCAACATGCACTCAGCGAGGTGGCCATATGGGCGTACGTGCAGAGAGAAGGTCCGATCTCACAGATGTTCCCTCCACACTCGCGTGACGACGACCCCCCCCACCGAATGCGATGGTGTATTTCATTATACTAGAATTCTGTGTGCATAAGCATCACCAATTTATTTCTGCATTGTATCCAATCCATATGTGCAGCTTTGATTGCAAATACTGTATAATAATGGAAAAAACAACAACATAGCAAACCAAGGCAAATATGATGGCTTGTTTTATAGTGCAGATGTACAGATTTTAGATATTTTATGGCTAATATAGGATGTCAGCAAGTGGAATTATGCAAAGAAAACTATTAAAGCCAAGGATCAGTAACACACTACATTTCCCATGAGTATCTACCAACATAAGGAATGGCTGAGGCCCCAGACGGATGTAGCTATAAAACATTTGAGGGTCCGAGGTTGCTGGCCCCCTGCACGAAGCCATGCACTGGTTATTTGTGATCTCCTTGGACCCGGTCACTAGCAAATTTCTGGAATCATTAATCTGTGACGTGCAAGAGCCGTCCATATTTTTGGCTTGATTTATAATATTATTATGCCCTGTGGTTTAATAAGAACCTTCATAAGTAAAAGCCTGTGGTGACAGAGCATACTGACTGTACCTGCACGGGCTCCGGCTTCTAATTCTCTTTAACGAACACAGCAGCTTTAGCTTACTTCCTTTTCCGGTGTGGCTCGGTAACCTTGGAAACCATTGGCGCCCCATTTCCTGCTGAAGCGGCACTGAGTCTCTGGCAGTTGGGAGGGGCGTTAACGGCTGCCTGCCAATGGGGAGGGATCACGTGCATAAACACAACAGCAAAGGATAAACCAATCATAAACTCTGTCGTTGTTCTGTTTCCTGAAAATTCCTTTGCTTTACAGTTTCACGAGGAAGAAGTGAGCAAGCCAATCAGAGGCCCCAAAGGCTTCTTCTAAAATGCTTCTATTTCCTCACTTCCCCTTGTATTTCTATGGGTAGGAAAAACAGAATTCCAGCTCCTGGTAGGTTTGCCAGATCGGCCATGTGTTCCTGGACATATATTATGGTAAAACTGTATTTTAGCGGGGTAAATGAGCTGGAAACCCAACAGAAACATAATAGCGTTGTTAACCCTTTCGCTGCTGAGGCATTTCACGCCTCTGTGCTGAGGTCATTTTTACCGGTTTCGTTCATCATGTTTAACCGCGTTTTGAAGCCGTATTTTAATATATGAAACAGACATATTATACAGTGGCAAGAAAAAGTATGTGAACCCTTTGGGATTACGTGGAGTTTTGCATGAATTGGTCATAAAATGTGCTCTGATCTTCATCTAAGTCACAACAATTTGAAAACACAGTCTGCTTAAAATAATACAACACAAACATTATGGGCCCTATTACATTCTTTGCGCACAATTGTACGCACAAAAACGCATTAACGTGAGGGGCAAAACCCTTTGCGCTGAACGTCGTATTACGACGTTCGCGCGCAAAATGCTCGTTAACGTCTAACGCGAGCGACCCTGCGCGAACCCTTTGCGAGTGCAATTTAGTGCACGCATCCTATACTTAATATTGTGAGCGCAAATGCGTTTGTGTGCTGGTACGCACATGGTATTACAATCTTAGCGCAAAATTTAACGGACAACGTTTGCGCGCATCATTTTAACGTCTTTGAAAAGCTGGTGGTAACGGCAAATTGTAACAACCTGACCGTGCCAAACTGCAGATTCACAATGGAGAACGTCAATGCGCACATTTTTTTTACTAGATCCGTCAAAAATGACGGCCACTACCTTGTCTTCCGTCAGAACGTACGTCTGTTGTGCGCAGTCCGCACAAAATGACAGACTCGCTTTAAAAATTACATTGCGCTCACTGATTTCTGCACGCAATGGTACTTTGCGCGCATTTTTGCACGTCGGTTTTACGAGCGCAATTTCCCGACGGATGAAAAAATGCACGACGAATGTAATTCCAGCGGTGATTTTCGTGCGTTAACGCTTCGCGCAAAAAAACACGCTTTTAGCATGTGTTTTTGCGTTAAGAATGTAATAGGGCCCTATATGTTTTCATGTTTTTATTGAACAGAACATGTAAACATTCACAGTGCAGGGTAGAAAAAGTATGTGAACCTTTGGACTTAATAACTGGTTGACCCTGCTTTGGCAGCAATAACCTCAACCAAATGTTTCCTGTAGTTGCAGATCAGACCTGCACAACGATCTCGAGTAATTTTGGACCACTCCTCTTCACAAAACTGTTTCAGTGTAGCAATATTCCTGGGATGTCTGTGAATCGCTCTCTTAAGGTCATGCCACAGCATTTCAATCGGGTTGAGGTCAGGACTCTGACTGGGCCACTCCAGAAGGCGTATTTTGTTTTGTTGAAGCCATTCTTTTGTTGAATTACTTGTATGCTTTGGGTCATTGTCCTGTTGCATCACCCATCCTCTGCGGAGCTTCAGTTGGCGGACAGATGGTCTTACGTTTTCCTGCAAAATGTCTTGATAAACTCTGGAATTAATTTTTCCATCAATGACAACAATCCGTCCAGGCCCTGAGTCAGCAAAGCAGGCCCAAACCATGATGCTCCCTCCACCATGTTTTACAGTGGGGATGAGGTTTTGATGTTGGTGTGCTGTGCCTTTTTTTCTCCACACAAAGTGTTGTGTGTTTTTTCCAAACAACTCAATTTTGGTTTTATCTGTCCACAGAATATTTTGCCAGTAGTGCTGTGGAACATTCAGGTGCTCTTTTGCAAACTTCAAACGTGCTGCAATATTCTTTTTGGACAGCAATGGCTTCCTCCGTGGTGTCCTCCCATGTACTCCATTCTTGTTCAATGTTTTCCTTATTGTAGATGTGTCAACAAAAATGTTAGCATGTGCCAGAGATTTCTGTAAGTCTTTAGCTGTCACTCTAGGATTCTTCTTTACCTCATTAAGCATTCTGCGCTGTGCTCTTGCAGTCATCTTTCCAGGACGACCACGCCTAGGGAGAGTAGCAACAGTGCTGAACTTTCTCCATTTGTAGACTGTCTTACCGTGGACACATGAACATCAAGGCTTTTGGAGATACTTTTGTAACCCTTTCCAGCTTCATGCAAGTCAAGTTAATCGTAGGTCTTCTGAGAGCTCTTTTCTGCGAGGCATGGTTCACATCAGGCAGTGCTTCTTGAAACAGGTAAACCCAAAACTGGTGTGTGTTTTTAAAGGGCAGGACAGCGTTCAGCAACACATTCAATAATATCACACTGATTGGACTCAAGGTCGGCTCACTCCTGGCTCCAATTAGCTCTTGGAGAAGTCATTAGGCTAGGGGTTCACATACTTTTTCCTCCCTGCACTGTGAATGTTTACGTGTTATGTTCAATAAACACATGAAAACATATAATGTTTGTGTTGTATATTATTTTAAGCAGACTGTGTTTTTCAAATTGTTGTGACTTAGATGTAGATCAGAGCACATTTTATGACCAATTCATGCAAAACTCCACGTAATCCCAAAGGGTTCATACTTTTTCTTGCCACTGATATGAACATAACATTATATATATATATATATATAAAAGATATAGATGTGTGACATGTAGTCACATGACTTCTGCTTCAACCTTTTGACATCCAACTTCAGGGAAACGCATGAAAATAAGCCACTACATCACCTGCACTACAGATCATGTCATATATCTGATTACTTGTCCATGTGGCCTTCCCTACGTCGGCAAAACTGATAGGACCCTCAGAGATCGTATCAGAGGACATCGGTCGAATATTACCACGGCATTTAGAGACAATTATTCGGATAAACCCGTAGCAAAACATTTTTTGCAACATCATCATCAATTATCATCCCTTCGTTTCATCGCCATAGATCATGTCCCCACCCATTATCTAGAGGGGGCAATCGTTCGAAAATCTTGTTGCAACGCGAAACCTTTTGGATTCGAACCCTGGATACAGTAACTCCAAAGGGCCTGAACGAATATATCTCATTCTCCTCATTTCTATTATACTATATTTTTTACTATATTTTTTTTGCTCTACAGCATATTATCCAATTCAATACATTGCTGTAGACAATATGCTCGTTTTCTTGGGGACCCACTAATGGATTGGAGATGTCATTAGTGTTTTTCGCTACATACCTTTTGTATATTCACTTCATCATAATCTATCGATCATTGAGCAATCTCTACACATTGATTCTATCATCACTTATTCATTTACACTTTTCGCCATATGGGCCCTTCCACATTCAAGATTTTCATTCTCTTATTTTCACACCACAGAGTTTTTTTAATTTATATATTTTTCACTCACTTTGTGCACTTTTGTATACGTTAACACGTTGTATTTTCCGCTTATTATTGTATAATTGTGGATCGTATTTAATATTTTTCATTCAGATACATATTTTAAACCCGTTCACATAGATTCTTCAATTGGTCTTAATACCGAATTTAACTTGACAATTTCTTTCGTGGAATTCTTTATTTGTCTTTTCATACTATGATTGAAGGGCAGTGTCCACATGTTACTACATATCGATACACACAGCTGTTGTTTCAGGCTGATGATCCAGTACTTATGTATATCTTAACTTGTGTCTCTGTAGATCAGATCTTCCATGTTGTTTTAATTCATCGTCTGCTTGGATGCGTCTCCCTGGTAACCATTCAGGGAGAGTGCACCCGTCACGGACGAATTACGTCACAGATTTGCGCGCCAGACCGGCATCGGACGCCACGCCCCTTGGGTAAGTTGATCAGTGATGTTTTTAACAATTTATATAAATGTCACTTTTGCCCATGTCCATCACCTTGATAAAAGCCCCTGTGAGGGCCGAAACGTCGGCGAGTGCCAATGGGCACATTTTAATGTTCGCATCGATTTTTATTTTTTCACCCAAGTCCTGGAGTGCATCCTACTTTGACGATATATATATATATATAATCGTGACAAGGTACTGTTCCAAAGAGCATTGTAACAGTTTTGTCAGTATTTAGAAAAAGTTTATCTTTGATCCACTTTTCTACCTCTGTGAATTGTTCTTGCAGCGCTGCCTCCAGCTGCGGGAGATTTGGTTTGTAGGCATATATTAGTGTCATCTGCGTACATGTGTACAGTTGAGCCTTTGCAGACGTTGGGCAGATCATTTATGAATATCGTGAACAGCAGGGGGCCGTGTATTGAGCCTTGCGGTACACCACATGTGACTGGGAAGGGGAAGAGAAGCGCTGTCAGAGATGGACACATATTGCGATCGATCCATTACATATGATTTCTTGGCTCTCATCTAGGGAGGAATGAGATGAGCTTACAGAGTGCTACATAGAAACATAGAAAATGTCGGCAGATAAGAACCTTTTCGGCCCTTCTAGTCTGCCCAATTACAGGGATACTTTACCTGGATTTATCGTTTGTTTAGGATAGCCTTATGCCTATCCCATGCTTGCTTAAATTCAATTACTGTTTTGGCCTCTACCACTTCTACTGGAAGGCTGTTCCATGTATCCACCACCCTACTGGGAGACAAAAGGCTATATGTTTGACCAGGGTAAAACAGACATTACCCTAGTGTTGCTGGATCAAGTATGATGTGCAATGAAACATCTGACTTTATCCGGGCAAACTGCAAAGTAACCAAACACCTCTGGGTACTCCGCTTTTCTTCGGCTTTCAGCAGGTTACTGTCACGTTTTCCATGTTCCAGCCCTGTCTCCCTACCCTCTGTATTCCTTATGTATGGTTTCTATGTGTTTCCCTATGTTGCTTTCCCTGGGATGCAGCTCAGGGGTTAAGTTTGGTTTCAGTTTGGTTTGCTCGTTTAGATCTTCTGTTGTGGATATGGGCTGATCACTCCTTCTATATAATGCAATGGGCCCATATCACAATGCTCTTGCATTTGGTTCATTTTCAGTCTTTATTTGCTGCTGACTTCATGTTCCTGAGAGCTCCCTGTTGTTCTGTCTGGTCTAGTCTATGTTTTATTGTGTACCTTATTTCTTTGATCTGTCCGTTGTTTCTTTAGTTAGCCTAGGTTCCAGTTCATGTCCAGTGTTTTACATGTAATCAGTTCAAGTGTTTCTCCTTCGTCTGTTTCATGTTCTGACTGATTAATGGATTTTCTGCTTGTATTACTCCTTCGGTATAAGGTAAACATTCTGGTTTTGACTCCTGGCCTACTCACTGACTAATCTATTCGATATCCTTGTCTGTACCGTGCATATTGATTTATTGTTTTGTTGTGTGTCCCTGCTGACCACGGCTTTTGTGATTGAAGTCCTTTCCTGCAGGTTGTGGAGTATATACTACTTCAGGTATTCTGTGTACACCCTGGGACTCTGTACGGCTACTAGGTAACCTTTTTCTATCAGTATAGGACTCCTTTGGTATAGCCGTGCAGAGGTCCCCAGTTCCCCTCTGTTTATATCACGTATCTAGGGTTATTGTGTCCTGCATCTCTGCATATAGGGGCTTTTACTCGTATCAGGGCCTTATTCGGCGCATGCCGGGTACCGCCATTGAGACTGAATGTGACAGTTACAGTGGACTGAATTCCGAGGATTACTTGCAAACTGTTATCTGACCGATAACAAAATTGTGTTGATATTTTTAACCAAATTGTATCCAGTCACATACCACACTAAATAACTATCATGTTACCGTTTGTGTTAATTGTCTGAAAATCAATTTTATTTATTTATAAAGGATTTTACCAGGAAGGATACATTGAGATTTCTCTCGTTTTCAAGTATATAATAAGGATTAAAGATATTATATAAAGAGTAAGCTAATGGTTATTATGTTTTATAAAAGCAATATAACCAGATGCACAACACCAAATAAAAAATATATATATCTTTATTAGTACTCGCAAATACAAACTGATAACCATATGCGACAAATAAGCCAAAACAATTTTCCATAAGGTCATTAGTCACTAAGAATTTCCAGTAATTAGATGATTAAAATAACTGTGTATGTGTGTATAGAGCACAAACTTTGAGCCCTATTGACCACTGAATAAATATGCAACGTGACCTAAACCCAAACAGAGCAAAAACCGCATGCACATATACAAAAATACATTCATCAAGAAAAATAGGTAGTATGAATATAGAGAGCCCCAGGGGGAGACGCATATACCAAGACCAGGTACCCAACGTTTCAGCAAATTGCCTTTGTTAAGGGTTCTAAGTACATATGACACATAATAAAGATCATGTAACTCTTTAACATTCATATAACAAACATATCCTGTTACTTTGTATATTCATTATATCCTTAATACATTTTAATGTTTGTTACTTGCCTTTTTCGTTGATAGTATCCTTAGATAATAGCAAAATTCACTTTAACCCAAGCAGGGTTGGATGCTCTGCAGATTACCCAGGTGAAGCTGTGGATAGTCCTCAGATTACCCGGGTGAAGTTTCAGACTTTACTCTGAACAATAACAAAAATCTCTGTTTTAACCACACGGGGTTGGATAGTCTGCAGATCATCCGGGTAAAGTGCAGATTTTTCAGCTCTTCCAGACTGTTACCCAAGGGCAGTTGGTTAGTCCTAAAATTACCCGGGTAAAGTCCGAATTTTTCAAATTTTTTTTTTTGCAGCTTTACCCAGCCGTTTTGGGAAATGTCAGGATTACCCAGGTAATTTTAAGATTAACCGCACTTCGGGCTTTAATGAGAAAAATAAAAAACTTTTTGAATTTTTTTTGGAATCTAAAATACCAAATGTTGAGAAGATAGAGAAAAATGTTTCAATGTATATTTTGTATTCCATTCCTACAAACAATTTGAACAATTCAGAACTGTAAAATATTGCACGGTAACAAAACATAGGATAGAGAATATATATATATATATTATATATACTCCATCCTATCTCTTATGAATCTGTAAGACTATGGCTGTTAATATCCCAAGCACCTGAAGTATTTATGGAACCAATTAGAGCTAAAAGCTTAGTAGCTATTTGCGATTAGATCATGGATTAATACATAGAGAACTTAAACAGATAATACAGAGAACAACGTGCAGAGCAGAGAATACAGAAAACTATATGTGCAGAATACAGAGAATAGCCAGGAGTGGGAGAGCAGTGGCAAGAGACAGATTAAGGTGCATGTGGGCAGGTCTGATCTCATTCTGCAGCAGAGCAGAGCTCCTCTGCTGCAGAATGAGTTCCAGACTGCCCACACGCGCCTTAATGCCGCACTCGCTCTCCCACTCCTGGTTTGCTGCTCACAGGGCACAGATTATATCCCAGTATGGGTTAAAGGGCAGCTCACAGATTATATCCCAGCATGGGTTAATGGTAACTCACAGGGCACAGATTATATTCTATCATGGGTTAATGGGCAGCTCGCGGGTTATCTTAATATCGAAATCAGGTGATATTAATATCTCTAACAATAAATTTAAATGATCGCACTGTTCTTTCACCTTTCGTTGTATTTGTCTTAGAAGTAACCGCACGTATTGCTTGTTTAGGTTAAGTGCAGCTTGTTCCATTGTTATATACACACAAATTTTGTTTTGGGAGCAAACAAGAGGGTACAAATAAATAACTTGAGGGTAAAATCTATATGCCCAATATAGTCACAATATAAGAAGGTTTATCCCCAGTAACCATTACAATGTACATGACCCGGGCAGCCGATTCCACCAATCCTCAGGAGCATCGGATAGAAATGACTCAAATAACAATAAATGTCTTCAGTTATAACATGGGTTTTATTAATCACTCACCAAAGAGAAATGCTATGATTGCTGTGTATTGCACTTTCAGATTTAGCTCTGGTTTTATTCTGCCATTTTGTTTCTCCCAGTGTTTATCCTGAAGAAAGTCCCTGACTTGCACAGTGTGATTTCATAAAATAAGTGACAACCACTCGGTGATTGGATTTCTCCTATAAAAAGGTCTCCCCATCCAGCAGGAGGCTTAAGTGAGTGTGATGATTGTCACGCTGCCCAAAAGGACTCGCGCCCTGACCGGCATTTGGTTAGTCTTTGGGCTTGGCGTTCGAGAGAAACACCCACCTCTTAGAATGAATTTAAGCACACAGTGGGATGTGGGGGATTGTGTTTTGGTTCAATGTGTTGTTACAAAGATCGACATGATACAAAGCAAGTGCACTTGAAGGCCTCTGGGTACTCCGGTTTTCTGCTCTGTTTTAGGCCCGTGTCAAGCGAATGCCGTGATCACGTCTGTGTTGCCGCACAGGTTAATGTCCGTCGTAGCATAGATTCATGAGCAATAGAGATCCACACACGAAGTGCGTCCGTACTGAACTGCGCACACGCACAATGCACGTGCCAAACGGACGCAAGTTAGGCAAGAACGTAAAACCGCTAGAACGTATGCGCAGAGTGCGCCATGTCTGCGTAGCGTTTGTGTGTGATGGAACAAAGTCAGACGGACCGCATTTGCGACGTCCAGCACCTTGATGCACAAAATGGCTTTTCATATCATGTATCAATTTTTATATTAATTTTATTTACCATAGTTTCCTTTTTTTTTTTCCAAAGTCCACGTATTGTGTTGTGTCTGCAGTATCTTTTTTTTTTTTTTTGAGAAAGGATTTTACCAGGAAGGATTCATTGAGATTTCTCTCATTTTCAAGTATGTCCTGGGTGGCGAGTATGTACTGTTAGGGGTCTTGCCCAAGGACACTTACTGCAGAGGTGCTCTTGCTGGGATCAAACCCATGTCTCCAGTGTCTCTCTCCACGCAGAGCAGTGATGTTACCTCTACTTCACCCAGCCGGTTCCGTCAGTACGTCCGTCTGTTGTGCACGGACGCACAGGGCGCTCAGAATGCGCTCGTCTGACATTAGCCTTAACTGGGTAATTCACACATTACCCTAGTGTTGCTGGATAAAGTGTGATGTGTAATGAAACAGCGGACTTTATCCAGGGAATCTGCAAAGTATCCAAATGCCTCTGGGTACTCTGCTTTTCTTGGGTTTTCAGCAGGTTACAATTGACTGAAATCCAAGGATTATTTTTAATGAAATTATATACAGTCACAAACCACACTAAGGCTGGGTTCACACCTAAGCATTTTACAGCGCGTTCCTACGCGCTGTAAAACGCTCAAACAGTGAAATACCATTATTCCCTATGTGGGCATATCACACCTGGCCGTTTATCAGCGCGCATGAACGCGCTGATAAACGGACGACGCACAAAGAAGTTCGGGAGCTTCTTTGGTGCAGATATACGCGCGTTCGCGGCCATAGAGATTGACGTGAACGTTTGCGCGTTTCCCAATTCAAAAACGTGCGTTTTCGCATACTGCGTGCGTGCGTTCTTTGGTTCGTGCACAGGGAGGTCTTTTTCATTGGTCGCCTCCGTAATTAAGACAGTAATTTCCTATTGGACACCTCCGTAGTCAATCACAAAACGCGCATACAACGCGCGTACAACGCGCGTTTCATTTTTGCAACACGCTCGTGAAACGCAAGGAAAACGCCGGTGAAAAACGCTTAGGTGTGAACCCAGCCTAAATAACCATCATGTAACTGTGCATTAATTGTCTGAAAATTAATTTATGAAGATAAAGATATTATATAAAGAGTAACCTAATGGTTATGTTTGATAAATGATATGACACATAATAAAGATCTTGTATCTCTTTAACATTCATATAAGAAACATATCCTGTTATTTATTTTAATGTTTTTCTTTTGCCTTTTTCATTGATTAATATCCATAGATAACAGCAAAATTCACTTTTACCCAAGCGGGGTTGGATGCTCTGCAGATTACCCAGGTGAAGCTGTGGATAGTCCTCAGATTACTCGGGTGAAGCTTCAGACTTGCACATTACTTGATCGGTCGCAATAAGTGTCCATTTCTGACAGCACTTCCCTCGCCCTCCCAGTCACGTGCGTTGTACCCCAAGGCTCAATACTCGGCCCCCTGCTATTCACAATATTCATAAATGATCTGCCCAATGTCTGCAAAGCCTCAACTGTACGCAGACGACACTGTAATCTATACCAGCAAACCAGATCTCCCACAGCTGGAGGCCGTGCTGCAAGACCAATTCACAGAGGGAGAAAAGTGGATCAAACATAACAAACTTTTTCTAAATGCTGACAAAACTGTTACAATGCTCTTTGGAACAGCACAAATCTATGTGTCATCTATGTCTGTGTCCATCTACAGTTGTGTTCAAAATTATTCAACCCCCAATGCTGTAAAGGGTTTTAGGGAATTTAGTGTACATTTTGTAATTGTATTCAGAATGAAATCCTACAAGGACTTTTTAAAGAACCATATGCAACTAAAATGACATCAATTGGTTTTGTAATACAGTAGTAAATGTTTCTTTTGTGAATTCTTCATTGACACAATTATTCAACCCCTTAAAGACTACCACTCTGAAGAACAGAGGTTCATTCAAGTGTTTTCAATCAGGTATTGAAAACACCTGTGGATGTCACGGAGCAGCAATAAAGCATAATAAGCACCAATTAGGCAGCTTTAAAATGACTGTGATACTCAGCTCCTTCTAGACATTTACTGGTGTGGATACAAACATGGTGAAGTCAAGAGAATGGTCCAGGAAGACAAGAGAAGAGGTGATTACTCTTCACAGGAAGGGCAATGGCTATAAGAAGATTGCAAAGATGTTAAACATACCAAGAGAGACCATAGGAAGCATCATTCGCAAATTCAAGGCAAAGGGCACTGTTGAAACGCTGCCTGGTCGTGGCAGAAAGAAGATGCTGACTTCGACTGCTGTGCGCTACCTGAAGCGTAGAGTGGAGAAAAGTCCCCGTGTGACTGCTGAGGAACTGAGAAAAGATTTGTCAGATGTGGGTACTGAAGTTCCAGCTCAGACAATACGGCGCACACTGCGTAATGAAGGCCTCCATGCCAGAACTCCCAGGCGCACACCCTTGCTGTCTCCAAAGAATAAGAAGAGTCGACTGCAGTATGCCAAAAGTCATGTGGACAAACCACAGAAGTTTTGGGATAGTGTTCTTTGGACTGATGAAACAAAATTAGAACTGTTTGGGCCCATGGATCAACACTATGTTTGGAGGAGGAAGAACAAGGCCTATGAAGAAAAGAACACCTTGCCTACTGTGAAGCATGGCAGGGGGTCAATCATGCTTCGGGGCTGTTTTGCTTCTGCAGGTACAGGGAAGCTTCAGCGTGTGCAAGGTACCATGAACTCTCTTCAGTACCAGGAGATATTGGATGACAATGTGATGCAGTCCGTCACAAACCTGAGGCTTGGGAGACGTTGGACCTTTCAACAGGACAATGATCCCAAGCATACCTCCAAGTGCACTAGAGCATGGTTGCAGATTAAAGGCTGGAACATTTTGGAGTGGCCATCGCAGTCACCAGACTTAAATCCGATTGAGAACCTCTGGTGGGACTTAAAGAAAGCAGTTGCAGTGCGCAAGCCTAAGAATGTGACTGAACTGGAGGCTTTTGCCCATGACGAATGGGCGAAGATACCCGTAGATCGCTGCAAGACACTTGTGTCAAGCTATGCTTCACGTTTAAAAGCTGTTATAACTGTAAAAGGATGTTGTACTAAGTACTAAGATTGAATGTCACTTGGGGGTTGAATAAAACTGATAATGATGTGAGCACAGAAAAGACATTTGTGGTTATTTCATTATAAATGTTATGTTATATTTGTCTGACCTACACGTGCCTCTTTGATTTAATTGTAAGCAAGATGACTGAATGATCAAAATCAATGTCAAACTGGCCAAAACACTCAATTTCAGTGGGGGTTGAATAATTTTGAACACAACTGTACCTATGGTTTGGCGAGAGCGCACAGATCATTCCAGTGACTGTTACTTCTGTCCGATTCCAACAAGATTTGAAGGTCATAGGAGGAACGGTATCAGGGTAGATGGGATGAACATATGATGGCTAACTATTGTTGGAGCATCAGGCGAGAGTGAACACTCCAGGAAAAGCTATAAGTGTAAATTTGTATCTTAAATGCTACCTAACTTGACTACTTGCACCCAATTGGACTTTTAGGTTAAATTTGACATTCGGGTTATTTTTTTCCATTTTTTTACCATTGTGCGCACATTTTGTATGTTTGAGACAAAGGAAGGGTATCCTGTACCTTAAAAAATTGACGTGATAGAGAAAAACTGGGGTCATTTTTGTATTCAGATGCCACCAGTTAGTCAAAAACAAGTGTCAGATCTAACTTAACAACGAAAATGCTGTTCCCCAGTGTTATCATTTTAATTCCGGGGACATAATTTGTCCAGGGATGGTCTCCTTAATCCAGGGACTGTCCCTGTATTTGGGGTCAAATGGTCACCCTAGCATATGGCATATACATGCTGCAAGGCGGTATTTTTAATGGACTTCCCATCAGCATGAATAAATTGTATGTGTCCAGGAAAACATGGCCGACCTGGCAACTCTAATTGTGGACACCAAACAAAGCACATGAATTTTGATGAAGATAAAAAAAACGAGAAATATGAAAGCTGAAGAAGCTGTTTTTGTCGTCTGTTTTCTACAAAATGTGACAGATGTCAAGTGAGCGCTCGCGTGATATCTTGTAATGCTACTATTGAAAGCATCATGTCCATGAAAATCCTCTGCGCATCCTAGGAGGTTATTCACTGAGGTCCAAAATTGCCACCAAATTGTACTGAATGGTGAATTTCACCATATGTGCAATTCGTGTATTCACTAAAACACAGATCTCAATGATCCACACAAGGGATGAGAAAGTAACCAAAAAGTAAAAAAGTTTTATTGATTGAACAAAGGTAAAACCACACAAGAAATGAAATAAACTAATAGCACAAAAAACTGAATATACAAGACCTGAACACATGAAAAAAATTAAAAAAAAAAATCACATCACTCTGGAACGAGGAGTGCACCTGTCTGAAACTTCATATCACTACCCAGTAAGGGCTACCCAGTTATTGAGTTCAAAATTCCCTTTATGAAGACAAAGTGCACCCCTGTCCATAAATCATGTGGTTACAAATTGCATATACCGATTGCTGAATATCACTATATATAAAATAGTTTGGTGTCCCATCGCCATAGTGGATGTGCACGCATTCAGGAGTGCCGGATGCGCGACCAGCCCTACCGGTCGACTGTGCGCGCATCCAACAGCCGCATAGTGAGTGGTTGCTGCAAACACCGCAAAATGTCCCTCGGGCTCCCCACCCAGAGCTTTCCCAAGCAGGCTTAGGGTGGATCCGGAGCCCGGGACATTAACTGTGCATCCTGTTCCCGTGAGCTTACAAATCTAAGAGGGGCCTGTTCCCGTGAGCTTACAAGCTAAGGGGTTGTCAGGGTTCAGACTGCGATTGATGCAGCAGGTGTGGTTGTGCACCCAGGATGGAGTGAATAGGCAGGTTGCAGGGTAATTAAAGGGTTTATTTAAAGTAAACACAACATAAGAGACATGAACTAAGGAGATCAGAGCTAGACACTGGAGGAGACTGGGCACGATAGGGAATTGATGTAGGGGAGGAGAGAAGATGCAGAAAAAAGGAGGTTGAAGCAATAAAAAAGGGATGGCTGAGAGTTGTGGCAATGAAGGTTAAGGAGAACTAAATATGGGAGCGGTTAGGAAAGCAAGAGAAATGAGAAATAACAAGATGAAAATAAGAGACTAGAGAAGGGAGAGTAGAACTAGACACAAAGGGAACTTAACAGCACATGGGGCAAGCAATGAATAAACAATAATACACTAAACAGATATATACATAAACACAGATAACCGAAGCAACGGTCTCAGGCAGGGGGCAGGCAATAGAGTGGTCAAGTCCAAGCAATGGGTCTGGTTCACAGGGATTCTAGATGGGGAAACAGGGAGCTGAATGGAGGGGCACTGGAAGCATAATGGGGAGTACCGGTATGATGGTGAAATGTCCACATAACAACGGAAGGAGTTCTCAGGACGTTCAGAGTTTTCTCAAGAGGTTCAGGGAGCTTTCTGACACAGGTCTTTACAGTCTGGGACTTCAATGTGAAAGTGGTCTGGGGAGTGCGTAGCTTCCTCATGTGCATAGCTAATCAAGGGAAGGTGAGCTCAGGTGGGGCTCCAGGGCTAGAATGTTAGATGCACACAGAAGGTCCAGGAACGTGTATTGTTCATGTTGCAGAGTTTAACGTGGGTGCCAGGGGCCAGAGCGTGGTCATTCTGACAGGGGTCCTGTTCTCGTGAGCTTACAATCTAAGGGGTCCTGTTCCTGTGAGTTTACACACTATGGGGGCCTGTTCTCGTGAGCTTACAATCTAAAAGGGAAAAGAGGAGCCCGCTCCCGTGAGCTTACAATCTAAAAGGAAAAGAGGAGCCGCACCTGTGAGATTGCAATCTAAGAGGGAAAAGAGGAGCCCGCTCCCGTGAGTTTACAATCTAAGAGGGAAGAGGAGCCTGCTCCCGTGAGCTTAAATCTAAGAGGGGAAAGAGGAGCCGCTTCCGTGAGCATAAATCTATGAGGGGAAAGCGGAGCCGCTTCCGTGAGCTTACTATTACATCCTCAGCCCCTGCTGTGCTTCCTGGGGGGCCTGGGCAAGGGTCGGTGCCAAGGGCTGGTTGTTTGCCAGCACCTTGTACTGGCGAAGAGGCCTCTGAGGGGGCGGGCCTGGCATGGTTACGAGGAGCCGCCGGGTTTAAAACAGGGCGCGAGGAGTTGCCTCGTCACCCTGTCGTGGAGTTCTTTTCCCGCATTGCTAAGCTGATTCTGTGTATTGATTTTTGTTGCCAACCTATTTCTGGATACGATCCCTGCTCCTGATTTTTGACCATTCTAATTGCTGCTAGATTACGATCTCCTGTGTGGTGCTTTGGTGGTGTACCCACAGTGTGCCGCTGGGGTGTTTACACGTTACTGGGGTGTTGTCCCTTCTCGTTTGTGGGTATCGTCTGTGGCTGCATTAGGTTCCTATACCCAACCCAGGGCTCATGTTTTCTTGCCACACATTTATGTGAAAACTGCGATCGAAAGGTACTGTTTATATGCGGCTCATGTTCAGTGTGCGCTCACCGCCAAATATTCTCGATACTGTACCAACGATAGATCCCGATGTGTATGTGTTGCCTCTGAATATCATAAGGTACCGTTGATCTGCTCCAGATTATCAGAAAACATTAAAGCTGTACATTTCCTGACTGCCCTGCAGTCCGCACAATTCACCAACTGTCTGACATATCTTTGTGTTTCTGAACGTGCTCCATCGGTCTCGAAACCTTTAGTGCTTAGTAGCAACTCAGTGGGTTGCTCATCATCCCTGCCTCGAGTGTATAAGTCTGAATATACCAAGCAGTGTTTAAACGTCAAGCAGATTTATCAGCCCTTAAGGATCTCAACTTCGCTACTCCTTAGTGGGCGCTACTCCGCCCGTTACAATCTAAGAGGGGAAAGAGGAGCCTGCTTTAACATATAAATGCATTTGTAATGCGCAGTCAGTCGCACCCATCATAGCTGCTCACTCGGCCCTCCCGTCACGAACGGAACAGCGACGGACGCATTACAAACACATTTTAGATAGAACACTGAAAAGCAAATATGTGGACACGAATTCTGAGCTGGCAACAACAATTGATGACTTAACAAACTAGTAGAGCAATAAAAGGCAAATGCCTAGGGAAGCCTACCGCCCGACTCACTGACACAACCAGTCCATCACTCTCACCTTGCAGTCCTCTCCTCCTGTTTCCACCCCCAACCCTTCTCGATTGTGAGTTCCCACGGGAATAGGGCCTTCACTTCCTCCTGTACTGGTTTGTCAAATGTTGTTCAGTGTATTGTAACGTTGTCTATATTGTGCCCATTGTACAGCGCTGCGGAATATGCTGGTGCTATATAAATAAAGAATAATAAAATGCAGTAACTCATCAGTAGTGGCTGCGGGTTAGGTTTAACACATATCTGACATACAATGATATAAACAGTCCATTGCTGAAACCACAGTTTCGATAAGTAAAAACAAATCACGAGACCCCTCACTCAATTTGCTACTAATTGGGAATCATGATCAGGGCCGGCCCAAGACATTGTGCTGCCTGGAGCGAAGGATGAAATGCTGCCCCCCCCAAAAAGCGTGTATGAGCGTATCACAGTGTGCCACAGCAATAAAATTCAAACACTCATACACACCGTACATTAGAATTTTCTTGCTGTGGAGCTCTGTGATACAGTAATGTGAGGTGTATATAACTGAGCCCAGCGTCACATACCCAGCAGTGCCCAGCATCACATACCCAGCAGAGCCCAGCATCACATACCCAGCAGAGCCCAGCATCACATGCCCAGCAGAGCCCAGCTTCACATGCCCAGCAGAGCCCAGCTTCACATGCCCAGCAGAGCCCAGCTTCACATGCCCAGCAGAGCAAAGCGTCACATACCCAGCAGTGCCCAGCATGACACATCCAGCAGTGCCCAGCTTCACATGCTCAGCAGTGCCCAGCGTCACATACCCAGCCAGTGCCCAGTGTCACATACTAAGCAGTGCCCAGCGTCACATACCCAGCAGTGCCCAGCGTCACATACCCAGCATTGCCCAGCATCACATACCCAGCAGTGCCAAGCGTCACATACCTAGCAGTGCCCAGCATCACATACCCAACAGTGCCCAGCGTCACATACCCAGCAGTGCCAAGCGTCACATACCCAGTGTCACATACCCAGCAGTGCCCACACATGGGTATATTGGCCCAGCTCACACATGGATATATTTGCCCCCAGGCCAGCTCATGGATATATTTGCCCCCCTAGGCCAGCTCACGGATATATTTGCCCCCAGGCTTACCTCTGCCGGCCCCTCCGACGGGCAGATCCTGCGGCCGCCGCGTTCCTACGTTCAACGAGCGGCAGCCTCATGAGTATCTGCCGCTCGCCTGGGATCCACCCTCCAGCCTGCCGCGATCTCGCGAGATCACGTGATCTCGATCGCAGCAGGCTGGAGGATGGATCTTAGGTGAGCGGCAGATACTCATGCGGCTGCCGCTCGTTGAAGGAACGAGCGCGGCGACCGCACAATCTGCTGCCGCCGCATAAAAAAATAGTGCAGAACGCAGCAGCGGCACCGGGGGCTTAAATTTGCCGCCCCCGAATTTCTGCCGCCTGGCGCCGCTGCTCCGCTCTGCACCATTGTCGGGCCGGCCCTGATCATGATATATCGGCATTTACCTGCTGCATATCGCTATCCATCAGTCACATAGATCAACCATGTCTCCCACATAAGCAAAGAAGAGTATCTATAATACAAATTATCAGTGGAAGTGGATGTTTAAATATTTAGCTAGCAAGCATATGATCAGCAGATAGAGGGGGGAAGTAAAAAGAAATTCGCACGTCCGATGCTCCTTTTCCATGGGTCTCGTCATCAAGAACGCAAGGAAACAATGTATCAGGTCCCCATATATGTATCTCACCGCCGTCAGTGGTGTGATCACATGGGGGGATTAGACCAATTGGAAAAAAAAATTCTCCTATATCTGCTGATCATATGTTTGATTGCTAAACCTTTAAACATCCGCTTCCACTGATAATAATTGGGAGGTCAGGGGGTGTGGCCGGATGCCGAGGTGCGAGGACGCAGGCAGAGGAAGCTCTGTCTTGCTATAGCAGACTTTTAGGGATTTACCCTTCAGAGACTTTAATTTAACCCCTCACCTCGGCTCTCTAGTAGAGTATAACCCCCTGCATCCCGCCTGCCCGAGTTTTCAGGCTGTGGGAAGGCCGGCAACCCTGGGAGCCAGCGCTGCTTCTGCTGCGGTGAGTCTGCGGTGGCCATCTTGCCTCCTACACGAGGTCTGACCTCCGAGGGACCTAGCCGAGCCGGGTCCTCTGAGAATTCCTGCGGCTTACTAGAGACAGCTGCACTTCCGTCAGGGTTGTGGAGGGCCCGGCTGGAGAGCGTGGAGGCTTGTGGTGCCCGGTCCTCTGTGATCACGTTGCTGGGATCATGGTGCCAGACCTGGAGGTGAGCGGAGGCGCAAAGTCGTTGCTGGCTCCTGATGATCGACCCGCAACTAAAGGCGACCTGAGGCTTCTCTTGGAGGAGCTACGAGAGCTGTAGAGGGCCGACATTTCTTCGCGGCACTGCCGGGTGGATATGCGCGTTGCTGCAGACCCCGGGGGGAATTCGAGAAACGCCGCGGCAGTGCACCATGACCATGCAGCTGAGATGGAGATGGTGGCAGAACCCGAGACGATGGATGGAGACGCAGCAGTGATGCTTCCGGTGCTGGCCCCCACGACGTGGATGGCTGAGTTTACCCAGCACCTGGACACAGCCCATGTGCTGAGTGGAGCGATGGCTGATCTGCGGGGTGCGACAACAGCGTTTCTCTGTGCGGCTGGCACCCCCGTGTGCCTTCGACATCCTCTGCGCCGGAGTCATACCGGAATCACTGTGTCTGTGGGTCTTGGAACTGCCGCCTCTTAGGCTAGGGTCAGATGAGCGCATTTTGTACTGACTGATTACAATTACAATGAAAAAACTTTCTGTCCGTCAAAAATGCTGGACGTATAAATGCAGTCCATCTGACCACGCTCCATCACTCACACACAAAGCTATGCGGACGTTGCACTCCGTTGCACTCCGCACGTCCGTTCTAGCAGTATTACGTTCTTGCCTAACCTGCGTCCGTTTGCTGCGTCCGTCAGCCCCCGCACTTCTGTGCGGACGTACTTCGTGTGTGGGGCTCCATTTAACACAATTGTATGCTATCACGGACGTACTTATGTGCGGGCAACACGGACGTTAACACTGCGTTCGTCTGACCCCAGCCTAACTGACCACCAAGCGGACCCAAAGATGTGCCTGACTGCCTTGTTTCGGGATGCAGGGTGAAGAGGTTCCCCTGATTTTATTTTTTTTATATCCCTTTTATTACTACGACCTGCTGACAACCCCCCCCCCCATTTTATTTGACTTTGTTCTTCTGAGTTGTCCTCGCTATTTGCGGACTTACTGCTGACCCTGGCGCATGGGACCTTATTGAGACTATTGGGACGTCAGGTATTATGTCTTTTCCACCCCCCCTTTTTTTTTTGTGGATGTGGGACACTGGGTGGTCCTGGGCGAGCCATTTGAGTGGCCACCATGGCTCTAGCCGTCTCTCCTGGCCCCAGGACCCCCGGCCCCTGTGACCTCTTCCATGGCCCCCAGTATACCTTGCGGTTCCTGGGGTGAGCCTGGAATATCAAATTTTTGGGTGATTTCCTCCACCCCCTTTTTTTTTCTTCTCTTCTCCCCGTCCCGCCTGATGTCCCCTGAATACTCTGCCTAGTTCTGTTTTTGATGATGATTATTCTCCCCCTCCCCTTTCTTAGCTGATGTACAGTTGTGTTCAAAATTATTCAACCCCCAATGCTGTAAAGGGTTTTAGGGAATTTAGTGTACATTTGTAATTGTATTCAGAATGAAATCCTACAAGGACTTTTTAAAGAACCATATGCAACTAAAATTACATCCATTGGTTTTGTAATACAGTAGTAAATGTTTCTTTTGTGAATTCTTCATTGACACAATTATTCAACCCCTTAAAGAACTACCACTCTGAAGAACAGAGGTTCATTCAAGTGTTTTCAATCAGGTATTGAAAACACCTGTGGATGTCACGGAGCAGCAATAAAGCATAATAAGCACCAATTAGGCAGCTTTAAAATGACTGTGATACTCAGCTCCTTCTAGACATTTACTGGTGTGGTTACAAACATGGTGAAGTCAAGAGAATGGTCCAGGAAGACAAAAGAAGAGGTGATTACTCTTCACAGGAAGGGCAATGGCTATAAGAAGATTGCAAACCTCTGGTGGGACTTAAAGAAAGCAGTTGCAGTGCGCAAGCCTAAGAATGTGACTGAACTGGAGGCTTTTGCCCATGACGAATGGGCGAAGATACCCGTAGATCGCTGCAAGACACTTGTGTCAAGCTATGCTTCATGTTTAAAAGCTGTTATAACTGTAAAAGGATGTACGAGGCTGAAGTTAGTTTCTTATTCGGCCAGTTACTTATTCGTGGAAGTTGGTTTCTATTCGGTTGAATTCTAAGTATGTAAAATTTCAATAAAAACCTGATTTTAGATGGTAAATTGCCATTGTGCCAATGATTTTAACATGGATTTATATAGAGGTGGATGCCCTCTACCAAACAATGTCAAATTTAGCCTGGCCCAACTGCAATTTGGGCAGAAAAATCAGTGCCAACTGTGCCAAGGGTGTTGATTTTTACTATTTTGAATAAGTAACTGATGATTTCAAAGGGTTAATTGCCATTGGGCCACTGAATTCAACATGGATTTATATAGAGGTGGATGCCCTCTATCAAACACAATTGTCTTCAGCCTGGCCCAATGGCAAGTTTGCCACGTAAACCGTGCCAAGGGTGCTGATTTTTACTGTTTTGAATAAGTAACTGATGTTTTCAAAGGGTTAATTGCCATTGGGCCACTGAATTCAACATGGATTTATATAGAGGTGGATGCCCGCTATTAAAATCAGTGGCACAATGGGTGGTGTGGTTTGGCCGAGCTCTGAGATGGCTGCCTGATCTCTGAGCTTCTGCGCAGGTGGCGCTTCCACAACTGACAGTAGCCTCCACTGATCAGCCCTGGACTTCATTGTAGCCTGTGGGGTATAGCTTCCATGCCCAGGAGCAAGTTGAACCCCAAATCGAGCCAAGCTGAAATTGCCCAGTATTTTCCCCTGCTGTCGGCGGTGGTGCGTTCAGAAGCTGTCAGGATGGCGTCATCGTGAGTCCTTCTGTTGCGAAAGGTGAGCCTTGTACTCGATGTGACAAGAAAGCTCTTGCTCACTATGAAGGATGACCTTCAGACTGACCTCAGGCGGGCCTGGAGAGGCTACGGACGGACATTGGCGCACTGGGGACCCGCACAGCCAAACTCGAGCATTAAGTGGAGACTGATCACGCCGAGGCGCAGGCTATATTACGAGAGGTCTGCGACAACTACGTGTTGCTTCAGGAGGAAGTAGAATACCTAGACAGCAGGTCCCGTCGCTCCAACCATTGTATCGGAGATGTCCTGGAGACAAGTTGTTCCGCACCCTGTTGTTCATGCCACTCCGGAGGTGGAGTTGCGCCTAAATAGGATCCATAGAGCCCTGCGCCCACGCTTGGGTCCCAACGAACCCCCGTGGGACGTGGTGCTCAAGTGCTGGTATTACTCCACCAAGGATGCCCTGCTGCTTGCAGCCCGTTATGGCGCCTCCTTGATTGAGGGGGTTGCCCAGAATCTCTTCAACGATGTGGCTTCTTCTACGCTTCTGAAGAGAAGAGCCCAATGGCCTCTTACAGAGCTTCTTCCGCACAAGGAAGTCCGCTACCCTGGAGGTTTCCATTTTGCCCCATGATGGGGCCTTCATATCCCTGCGCTCACCGCCGATTACACTTGACTGTTGGAGGCATTGGGGATCCCCATTCCAGCAGATCTATTCGTGCTCCTGGACAGAGGCCGTGGAACGGAGGTACCGGCCTTACCACAACACCAGGCCTGGGTTAACACCTGTCATCCCCACCATTGAAGCTCCTTGTAGCTCCCTCCGCTCCTCCAGTTTTGTGCTCCCTCATTGGCCGGGCCCTCGTCTTCCCGTTCTGCCGTGCTCTCCCTGGTCCCGTACCCCTCAACCTTGCATTCCTCCATGATTTTTGATTCGGACGTTTTCTTGGTCGACTGACCCTCCTATTGCTCTGGTTTGTTGCGATGGTACAGGCTGCAGGGTCCCACCACATTTAAAAACTTTTTGCCTTTGTTTTGCCCTGCATCTTTTTTGCCCCATTGGGCCCCTTATTTTACACCCGGTTTTCACATGCCCCTATGTGTGTTTCTGTTCCTCAATATTCTGCTTGCTCGGAAAGTGTGTTTTTCCTGCCCACTGCTTACGTGCATCGAGCCGCCACCTGCTGCGACCCGACTTTGGCCTTCGAACCAGCTCCAGACTGGACAAGGGGCGACATTCCACAAACTGGGCAATGGCTGATGCTGTGGTGGCCATTATATTCAGGGACTGGGGAATGGCTGGAGGCAGTGGTGCTCCGGGATGTCTGAGGGTGGGCAGGATGGTGAACAATAGGGACAGCTCCATATAAGTATGACCTGTGTTTTGCACAAGAAACAGATTCTGTTTGCAATTCAACCTAAAATGTGTCTTGCCTCGTTCTTGGGGCAAAACCTGCAGCTATAAGACACACTCTGCCCAGTAGTTGTATGTGCTACTATTGGGCCCTGACGCCGTGTATCCAGCCGGGGTACTCCGTGATCGTCACATTTGTGCACTTTCTCATGGACTCTAGCCCCAGGCCTTACTGATGCCAGAGTGGTGGGGGTGAAGGGTGCACGGTGAGGATGAGCTTTTATGGGAGTGGACGCTCTTTCTTTTTGTATTATTCACATGACTATTGCATGGATCGCACTATAAATAGCGGTTTCAGTATGGATGACATGGGATGGGGGGTTTGTATTACTTTTCTGTCTGTGGGGATACTGTTATGTTCTGCTATAAGATTTTGGGTCTATGGATGTCTGCCTCGATTGGGACGGGGGGGGTTACAGTTTTTTCTTTTTAATCCACATGGACATTGAGTCACGTCCAGTGGTCCTGGGGGTGCCCATGCCTCGTCTGGCGTCCCAGGTGGTACCCGGCAGCGCTGTGTTCGCTTTTCGCTGGCTGGGTGCCTATTGATATACCGGCTCGCGGCGGTCACATGGGTGGCCAGGAGGCGCCTGTTAACCCTTTCTGGCTGTTGTACCCTGCAGATAGTAAGCTTTACCAACCATTCAAGGATCGGAGGGGTAGATAGGGTTCTGTATACAGGGACCAGCATCGTAGTTCTACTGGGGATCCGTGACACATTGTGTAGTTCAGACTGTCAATAGTGGTTTACGTGTTGATATGGACGGGATGGGAGGGGGGGTTTAGTATAAGAGCACTCCCATAGGGTCACCCCACACTTGGGATGGGAGGGGGAATGTGTTTGTAAGGTCCTGGAGGCCCTCACCCCCTGGCGCCCCCTTTGGTTCACATCCTGCAGGTTCCAGGACTTTTGCATTAACGTTACACATTATGAACTCTCACGTGCTGACCAGGGAGACTCACCTGCCCTTCATTTTCCCTAATCTGTTCCTCATATAAGGGAGTTCCACCCTTTCCTCAGGACTTCCACATTGAAGTTACTGACTGCGTTACCTGTTTACTAAAGCTCCCTGAAACCGCCTGACCATCTCCTGAACTCTCTGCTAAGACCCCAAGGACCTTCTGCTATTTATCTGGACTCTCATTGCTTCACTCACCGGTAACCCTCCCATCCTGCTCCCCCTCTGCCCCCATCTAAGCCTTGCCGTGTACCGAACCCCTGCTGTACCACCGACTATTCTCTGCCAGCCTTGCCGTGTACCGAACCCCCTTGCTGAACCCTGACGACGCCATTGCCTGTACCCTGTCTGATTTCATGCCACTGTGTTTACCTGCAATAAACACTCATTGCTATTCTGAATCTGCCTTCATCACTGCATCCTGGGCTCACAACCCCAACCTGCTACACCCACCGCAGTCAAACCCTTACAGAATGTGGAAGTCCAAACCCTGTGAGCCCGCGGTGATTTTAGCCTATGTAAAAGGACTGAAAGAGGCTAATCAAAATCTCCAACAGCATCTTGATTCACTGTTGGAATATCTGCAGCAGACCTTAAATGACGCATCGACTAAGGAGTGCATTCCAGTTCCAAAAGGTGCTCGCGGACCCCTGACCAAGGAAGAAAAAGTAAGAAGAAGAGCGCTAGACTTGTATTTTTATTGTGGAGATCGCTTGCATAAAATATCTGCCTGCCCTCTGCGCCCACTAAAGCCAGAGACAAAAGATTGTGCCACGCCTGTTTGTGTCAAGCCTGTTTCTACGAGGCCTTCACCGACCAAGCCTGCACCTATGAAGACCACAAAGTTCTTGGGGAAACCCATACCAACCCAACAAAAATCGATGGTGCCTGCCCTGCAGAAACTAGCTACATCGAAGGTCAGGAATAAAAACCCAGTATCCAAACCTGCTCCCCGGAGAATTCCGTTGATCAAGACACCTCAGCAAAAAAGTGTTCCTACTCCCAGGACATCAGTGCCCAAAATACCCGATAGAAAGGTATCGCTGGAGCCCACCTCCTGAGGAAGAGTCAGAGACCTCTGTGGAGTACACCGAGCCTGAAGTGCCTATGGAGCAAGGATACATGGAACAAGACCCAACTGTGCCAATGGAGACAGAAGAAGTCATGCGTTCCTGTGGGAGACCTATCACTCCCATCCAGCAGATTACTACTAGTGTTTGTAACGATCTTGAAACCAGTTCTCTGCCTCCAAGTTGTGTATATGCCTCCAATGGGACAATCGTTCGCAGAGAGGATCTGGAGACATTTGAAACAGCCCTGAAAATCCGAGAAGCTGCACATCACCCCAGAGAATCAGTGTTGGCACTGGCTACTACCTTCTACCAACACCCTCTGCCACGCTCACCGTGCCTGGTTGTTGCTGTGGAGACCGCCATCCCCACTACCCATTGTTGGCGGTTTTCCGATACAGCCGCACCGGGGAGGGTTTGGGGGTCTACCAAAGTTGACTCTCCCATTCCTCACAGCCGCAAGTTTGGGCTGGTTTCTGGACGGCCATGCCAGGGAACTGCACATGTTGGCACCGCTGTCTCTCTACCCCAAAAGGCACCATCATATGCACTTCACCCTCAGTTCACGGTCAACCTAAGTCTTGCCGGTTCCCCATGGTCAAATTCCGCCAGACCTCAGTGTCCAAGGTCGCTGCCCTGCAGCTCGAGCAACCCTCCGGGCCAGCTGCCCTACAGCTCGAACAACCTTCCGAGCTCGCTGCCCTGCAACCTGCAGGATCCCAAGAATCTCCTTCCCTGCAACCTGCAGGATCCCAAGAATCTGCTTCCCTGCAACCTGCAGGATCCCAAGAATCTGCTTCCCTGCAACCTGCAGGATCCCAAGAATCTGCTTCCCTGCAACCTGCAGGATCTCAAGAGGTCGCTGCCCTGCAACCTGCGGGATCTCAAGAGGTCGCTGCCCTGCAACCTGCGGGATCTCAAGAGGTCGCTGCCCTGCAACCTGCGGGATCTCAAGAGGTCGCTGCCCTGCAACCTGCGGGATCTCAAGAGGTCGCTGCCCTGCAACCTGCGGGATCTCAAGAGGTCGCTGCCCTGCAACCTGCGGGATCTCAAGAGGTCGCTGCCCTGCAACCTGCGGGATCTCAAGAGGTCGCTGCCCTGCAACCTGCGGGATCTCCTGTTGTCGTTGCCCTGCATCCTGCAGACTCTCCTGAGCTGTCATCGCCACGGGGCCGTCGCCGTAAGGCCAAGTCGCTCATTGTCCAGCAAGAGCCGTGCAGTGCCAAGGAGGTCACCGCCGCAGAGCCGTGCAGTGCCAAGGAGGTCGCCGCCGCAGAGCCGTGCAGTGCCAAGGAGGTCGCCGCCGCAGAACCGTGCCTCACCAAGGGCGCTGCCCCACCGGTCCTTTCCACGGGCGCTGCCCCACCGGTCCTTTCCACGGGCGCTGCCCCACCGGTTCTTTCCACGGGCGCTGCCCCACCGGTCCTTTCCACGGGCGCTGCCCCACCGGTCCTTTCCACGGGCGCTGCCCCACCGGTCCTTTCCGAGGGCGCTGCCCCACCGGTCCTTTCCGAGGGTGCTGCCCCACCGGTTCTCACCGAGGGCGCTGCCCCACCGGTTCTCACCAAGGGCGCTGCCCCACCGTCCTTTCCACGGGCGCTGCCCCACCGGTCCTTTCCACGGGCGCTGCCCCACCGGTCCTTTCCGAGGGCGCTGCCCCACCGGTTCTCACCAAGGGCGCTGCCCCACCGGTTCTCACCAGGGCGCTGCCCCACCGACCCTCTCCGAGGTCACCTCCAAGTCCTGCCAGTCCGATATTGCTTGGATGATGGGTACACTGGCAGGCTTCGTTGGCCAGATTGCCACCCTGTCCCAACATGTGCAGGACGTCCAGGAGAACCAGCTGATACTACAGGCCCTGGTTTTTGACACCCGTGTGCCATCAGTATACAGGCAGCCGGATGATCCACTTATGCCAAGCTCGTTGACTGCCGCCAGTGCTGACCCTGACCTCGCCCTGGGCCGTTCGGAGTCCGGCCCTTAGAGGGGGGGCTCTGTAAGGCCCTGGAGGCCCTCACCCCCTGGCGCCCCCTTTGGTTTCACATCCTGCAGGCCCCCTGCAGGTTCCAGGACTTTTGCATTAACGTTACACATTATGAACTCTCTCGTGCTGACCAGGGAGACTCACCTGCCCTTCATTTTCCCTAATCTGTTCCTCATATAAGGGAGTTCCACCCTTTCCTCAGGACTTCCACATTGAAGTTACTGACTGCGTTACCTGTTTACTAAAGCTCCCTGAAACCGCCTGACCATCTCCTGAACTCTCTGCTAAGACCCCAAGGACCTTCTGCTATTTATCTGGACTCTCATTGCTTCACTCACCGGTAACCCTCCCATCCTGCTCCCCCTCTGCCCCCATCTAAGCCTTGCCGTGTACCGAACCCCTGCTGTACCACCGACTATTCTCTGCCAGCCTTGCCATGTACCGAACCCCTGCTGTACCACCGACTATTCTCTGCCAGCCTTGCCGTGTACCGAACCCCCTTGCTGAACCCTGACGACGCCATTGCCTGTACCCTGTCTGATTTCATGCCACTGTGTTTACCTGCAATAAACACTCATTGCTATTCTGAATCTGCCTTCATCACTGCATCCTGGGCTCACAACCCCAACCTGCTACACCCACCGCAGTCAAACCCTTACAGTGTTCTTTATGCTAGTATGTGGGGTCACTGTTCTGTATTGCTATACTGAGGGTGTGGGGGGGGTTTGCTTTCATTCTCTGTACGAAGGTGCCAAGGACACAGCTGGATTTAGGGTTTTTCTTTCCTCATGGGGGGGTCGGGAAGGGGTGGGATTTTTGGGGGATTTTTTCCAGGAGCTTCTCTCTTTGGAGAGGTGGGGGTGGAGGGGACACATATATATGAGAACTGCTTGTGATTTGCTCCAAGGGGGTTCAATGTCTTCTCAGCTCGCGGTGGACGTGCAGTGTTGAGCCTCAGCCTTGTTGCCAAAAAGGATCTTGGTTTCTGTGCAAACTGACTATTGGGCCAGGCAAAAGACAATGGGTTTTTAACGAAGGGCATCCAACTCTATATAATTCTATGTTGAAATCAGTGACCCAACCGCATTTAACCCTTTAAAAACATCAGTTACCTATTCAAATTGATGGAAATCAGTGCCCATAGCACAGATGGCACTGTTTCTGTGCCAAACTTACCATTGGGCCAGGCTATCGACAACTGTTTTTAATAGAGGGCATCCAACTCTATATAAATACATGGTGAAATCAGTGGCCCAACAGCATTTATCTCCGGCAGCTGGAAGCCGTGCTGCAAGAACAATTCACAGAGGTAGAAAAGTGGATCAAGCACAACAAACTTTTTTTAAATAATGACAAAACTGTAACAATGCTCTTTGGAACAAAACCTAAACTACACAAATTGCAAAATCCCCACTTATGTGTTGGGACAAAATCAAATGGCCCGCTGACCACAGTCACTTCTCTCAAATATCTAGGTATGTGGTTGGACCCTAATCTATCCTTTGGCCCCACATCAAAAAACTCTCATCTAAACTTTACCCCAAACTAGGCGCCCTGTACAGAAACAAATCCTGCCTGAGCCCCGCGGTAAGAAAGCAGATTGTACAACAAATGCTTATGCTGGCTATTGATTATGGAGATGTAGTGTACGCAGCCGCCCCGCAAACACATCTTCAGAAACTTACTACATTGTGTAACTCATTCTGCCGCTTTGCATTACAATGTAACTACATGACCCACCATTGTGACATGTTAAAAGAGCTAAACTGGCCATCGCTGGAATCTAGACGCACCCTTCACCTTTCCAGCCTGGTGTTTAAGAGCTTTTCTGGGAAGCTACCACCCTATCTGAATAGACTGCTTCCCCCCAGCAGCTCCCTCATCCTATAACCTCCGATCCAGGACCAGCACCTTACTTGCAATACCACAATACAAAAAGACAGTGGCTCGGTCCTCATTTTCCTACAGAGCACCGCAATTATGGAATAACCTCCCAGACCCCATCAAATCTTCCACCAGTCTTAAGTCACTCGAGCTCCTTACTAACATACCTCAATACAGAATGCACCTGTAAACATGTAACATAATGACTATTTCCTACATATTGATTTTCTGTTAATCTGTATATTTGTGTTGTTAATATCTTACATTGTATTACTTTGTATTTCTGTAACTGTAACACTTCAATGTTCTTGAACCCAGGACATACTTGAAAACGAGAGAAATCTCAATGTATCCTTCCTGGTAAAATCCTTTATAAATAAATTTAACCCTTTAAAAACAGTTACTTTTTCAAATTTATGAGAATTGGTGCCAATGGCAGTGTTGGCACTATTTTTGTGCCAAACCGACCATTGGGCCAGTGTAACCAGTTTTTAATAGAAGGCATCCAATTCTATATAAATTCATGTTGAAATCAGTGGCCCGACAGCATTTAACCCTTTAAAACCAGTTACTTATTCAAAATAATGAAATTTGTTTGCCTGGCACGGTTTCACTGTTTTTGTGCCAAACTGACTGTAACGGATCCCCGCTACCCTGCCCGGGTAGATCAGCTCGGCGCTGACGGCGGGTCTGGGGGATGTAGAGTCAGGGGTAGCGGGCGGTAGGGATTCGGCGGTGGTCCAGCGTTTCTTTCCACGGTCCTTGCAGCGTCGCGGTTCCCCAAACCCTGTTATCTCCAATTACTAGCCGAGGCAAGAGTAAAGGTTCAAACAGGAATGAGTTTAATCAAAAGCAGAACATACACGGTCCTTTTATATGGTACAGTCCCACTGTTCTCTCCCATGCCCGCCCCAGACCCCTGGAGTGAATTCTGCACAGGGGCTAGCCATAGCCCAGGTTCTGATTGGTTGGTTCCAAGACCATTGCAGGCTTCTCTCAGGTCCTCTCAGTCTTCACTTGGGTCCACTGGTTGTATGCAGATGAAGTCTTGACCTCACAGTGATCACATACAGTGATTTACATAACCCATTGTAAAGGGAATCAGATAGTGGGTGGCTGAGACAATGTGACTCCCAACCCTTCAGAGCAGGTAAACAGATAACAGATATCCAAACAGAAAGCACCTTTGCACAATCCACAAGCCACTCAAACCTATTGTATATTCTATACAAAGGAAAGCATTTGACACTAGTGGCAGGTAGGGTTTTTAAAAACCACATTTAACTAAAGAAATAGTTAAATGTTAAAACTAAAAATGAGCGATTGACAATACATTTAAAACCACACAATATAACTGAGCATAAACTAGCAGGATGGTGCAGGGGAAAAACTTGATTAATTAGAAGTCTAGCAACAGTTTTACATTAAATCTACCAAAGGAAATTAGTTTCTATAAATAAAGGGTAAACGAAATATAACAAAATAAGAATGAAATTAAACTAAATAAATCCTGTGGCGGCCGTTCCGTTACACTGACCATTGGGCCCACATAATGACAACTGTTTTTAATAGAGGACATCCAATTCTCTATAGATCCATGGTGAAATCAGTGGCCCAATGGCATTTAACCCTTTAAAAACTAGGGATGCACCGATACCACTTTAAGTACGAGTACCGATACTTTTATTTTATGTCATGTGAACGCTTTCCAATAAGAACAGACCTCATATAAAAATGCCCCCAGCTCTCATTGATTATGCCCCAGCTCACATGGATATGCCCTCAGCTCTCATGGATATTGCCCTCAGCTCTCATAGATATGCCCCCCAGCTCTCATGGATATGCCCCAGTTCATGGATATTGCCCCCAGCTCTCATGGATATGCCCCCCAGCTCATGGATGTGCCCCCAATTCATGGATATGCCCCCAGCTCTCATGGATATGCCCCAGTTCATGGATATTGCCCCCAGCTCTCATAGATATGCCCCCAGCTCATGGATATGCCCCCAGCTCTCATGGATAATGCCCCCCAGCTCATGGATTATGCCCCAGCTCATGGATTATGCCCCAACTCATGGATTATGCCCCAACTCATGGATTATACCCCAGCTCTCATAGATTATGCCCCAGCTCATGGATATGCCCCCAGCTCTCAGATATGCCCCCCAGCTCTCAGATATGCCCCCCAGCTCTCAGATATGCCCCCAGCTCATGGATATGCCCCCCAGCTCATGGATATGCCACCCAGCTCAGTGTGTGTATGTGTATATATTACAGCAGGGGTGTGGGAATTATATCGCCCGACGCCCGTTATATGAAGATCCGGGCGCCGGACAAGTAAATATTTTTGAGATGCAGTCCGGCGGGCAAGAAGCCCGCCGCCTCCCAGCACACGAGCGCCGTCGGGAACAAAGCGCGATCATCCATAGGAGGATTGCACTTTGTACACTGATCGCAGAGAGTGGAAGGAACGCCCACTCTCACGGACGTTCCTTCCTCTCTCTCACAGAGCGGCACAATGAGGGGAGGGGCCGGAGCTACGGCGCTTGCACACAAGCTTTCGATCCACACTCCCCATCCTGCACTGCTTCTATACCCGCCGAGAAGCATGAATATGGAACGGGGTGTCTGGGAGGATGTTTGGGGGGGGGTTGCAGAGGCTGCCTGATACAAAACAGGCCCTGTGTCCAGGTGAGCAGCTCTGCCACGCAATATGCCAAGCAGCCCTTTCCCTCGCTCTGTGAGCGTTTATCGTCAGGAGGGTGGAGAGGGATCTCCTGGGGTATAGTAAACAGAAAGTGGCGCTGGCACAGATATAAAAGCGAGCAGCTCGGAGGCCGTGGAAATGCCTTACCCAAAGAGGATCTGAGTTAACCCATGCCACTGTGCCCTTTAAATGCCCAAATCACTAGGTCAAACGAGGTTCAGTATTTTCCTGGCACACAAGGCTGGCCACGAGGCAGCGGGCACTCAGCATGGAAATACCTCGGCTAGATTATAGGAGAGGGGGGGGGAACATGTCCACATTCACTGTATAGCATGCCACATTCACTGTATGGCATGTCCACATTCACTGTATAGCATGTCCACATTCACTGTGGGCATTATCTGGTCTCAGGTCTATATCTGTGGGCATTATCTGATCCGTGGTCTATATATGTGGGCATTATCTGGTCTGAGGTCTATATCTGTGAGCATTATCTGATCCGTGGTCTATATATGTGGGCATTATCTGGTCTGAGGTCTATATCTGTGGGCATTATAAATTATGTGCACGCTGTTAAGAATAAAGACCTCTAAACACTATTTTGTTGAAATTATTTTTCTTATCAGGACAAGTAGATCGTCCTACCACTTAGTCCGTTGGACAAGTAGATATTTTTAAAATTTCCACACCCCTGTTACACATACACACACACACAGACCCCAGACCAGACATAGGGCGGCTGTCCGAATGCTTTATTGGCATTCGGACAGGCACCTGGAGCTCTCCGTTCATACTTACCATCCTGAGCGACGCCGGTAAAGTTTCCGCGCGTGGCTCGTTGGAAGGTCCCCAGGAGCGATCACACACGTGAAACTTTACCGGCGTCGCTCAGGATGGTAAGTATGAACGGAGAGCTCCAGGTGCCTGTCCGAATGCCGATAGAGCATTCGGACAGCCGCCCTATCGGCATTCGGACAGGCCCTGCAGCTGCTCTCCGCGTTCATACTTACCTTCCTGAGCAACGCCGACAAGGTCTTTGCGCGTGCGCTCGTTGGAAAGCCCCCAGCCGCGATCACGTGGGAGTCCCTGGTGATCGCGGCTGGGGGCCTTCCAACAAGCGCACGTGCGGAAGCTTTACCGGCGTCACTCAGGAAGGTAAGTATGATCGCGGAGAGCAGCTGCAGGGCCTGTCCGAATGCCAATAGAGCATTCAGACAGCCGCCCCAGCCCCTCGGATGCCGGCTCAATGCTGGCTTCCGGTATCGGGGGAAATATTGGGGGCACTGCACGAGTACCATGTACTCCTGCAGTACCCGGTATCGGCACTGATACCGATACTAGTATCGGTGCAACCCCATTAAAAATATCAGTTACTCATTCAAAACAGTAAAAATCAGCACCCATGGCATAGTTGGCACTGTTTACGTGGCAAACTTGCCATTGGGCCAGGCTGAAGACAATTGTGTTTGTTAGAGGGCATCCACCTCTATATAAATCCATGTTGAATTCAGTTGCCCAATGGCAATTAACCCTTTGAAATCATCACTTATTCAAAATAGTAAAAATCAGCACAGTTGGTACTGTTTTCGTGGAAAATTTGCCATTGGGCCAGGCTGAAGACAATTGTGTTTGATAGAGGGTATCCACCTCTATATAAATCCATGTTGAATTCAGTGGCCCAATGGCAATTAACCCTTTGAAAACATCAGTTACTTATTCAAAACAGTAAAAATCAGCACCCTTGGCACAGTTGGCACTGTTTACGTGGCAAACTTGCCATTGGGCCAGGCTGAAGACAATGGTGTTTGATAGAGGGCATCCACCTCTATATAAATCCATGTTGAATTCAGTGGCCCAATGGCAATTAACCCTTTGAAAACATCAGTTACTTATTCAAAATAGTAAAAATCCACACCCTTGGCACAGTTGGCACTGATTTTTCTGCCCAAATTGCAGTTGGGCCAGGCTAAATTTGACATTGTTTGGTAGAGGGCATCCACCTCTATATAAATCCATGTTAAAATCTTTGGCACAATGGCAATTTACCATCTAAAATCAGGTTTTTATTGAAATTTTACATACTTAGAATTCAACCGAATCAGAAACCAACTTCCACGAATAAGTAACTGGCCGAATAAGAAACTAAGTACTAAGATTGAATGTCACTTGGGGGTTGAATAAAACTGATAATGATGTGAGCACAGAAAAGACATTTGTGGTTATTTCATTATAAATGTTATGTTATATTTGTCTGACCTACATGTGCCGCTTTGATTTAATTGTAAGCAAGATGACTGAATGATCAAAATCAATGTCAAACTGGCCAAAACACTCAATTTCAGTGGGGGTTGAATAATTTTGAACACAACTGTATATTGCTGTTCTCACACTATGCGTCTTTTGGTTTATTGTATCGCTTACTTACAAAATAAATTTAAATTTGGGGAAAAAAAAATACTAATAATAATTGGGAGGTCAGTGTTTTATACATAGTCATATTATTCAAACACCATCCTCCAAAACACAAGGGAAACATTTCATTATTTTCATTTTTCGGTTAAAATTGTTACTGCATTTGTTTTGAGAAAAATATACAGTTTCCCGTTTCAATTTTCTTAACAAGAATTCGCTATAGAATATATAACCACAAGTTTAGGATGATAAAATGTGAAAAAAATATATTTTACCCGCCTGTAAATGATCGAAACCTGAAATGGTAATTTCCTGACGCAGTAACTGCCTGCTTAGATATACCCGTATTGGCACTATTAAATAACCTAAAAAATGTTTTCATTTCACTAAATCCCAAAAAGCCACCGAACTCTTCAGCTCCAGTCCCAAACAGATCTTAATCCGGCCCTGATGACTAGTGAAATCAGTGATCTTTGTTAAATCAGCAGTGATCGCAGTGAACTGGGTGAAATCAGAGATCTCCACGATGGAAATACTTGTCCCTGAGTTGACCCCCGTGACGTGTCCAGGCCACAGGCAGCAGACACACCGTGTAAAACCTCCCTCTGAATATTTTATCATCACTAGAACCCGGGCGCTCTGCCCACTCGCTGCATTTTTCATGAGGTGCACTTTAACTGTGCAGCTGCCACGGCGGCTAGAGAACACGAAGCCAAGCATCTGGAGCATGCGCAGCTAAAACCTCCAGGCATACACAGCGTTACAATTCCCACGGAGACGGTGATTGGAAGACGACAGTCCCCTATTTATTTTTTGATTGGCCACAATAACTCAGTTCTTCCCGCGTTGTTGCTATGATGAGTGACGCGTATCCTACTATTGTATCCTCTATTGGTTGGTACATTAACCTATCATTCGTTCTTAGGCGCTACCCATAGGCCACGCCCCCGCTGTCAGCTGGATGGTGCAAAGGGCGAGAGGGGGAAAGAGTTCCGCTTTGGTCGGCTTCCTAACGGCAGGAGAGGCAGGCAGGGGATCCCGGGCTCTCAGCATGGCTCTGCTCCTCCAGCACCAGTTCAAATGTCTGCCCGCCGATAAGCAGGTGGATACGGTCAGCTTCCTGGAATCGGTCTCTCATCTGCCCTCTTTCTTCGGTAAGTGTGCCCGGAAGGGGTTAATAAGTGCACCAGCCCTGTGACTGCGTTAATACCCGGTACTTTTATACCATAAAATACAGGGGATAGATTCCCACCACCCTTAATGGGTTAATAAACCATCTCCTAGCGCCACGTGTCCGCTTGATACATTTTGCTCCATTTTTGCGGCAAAGTTCTAAAAGTGGAGCAGTCGCCATGGAAACCAGCACAACGTTTCACCCGATTGAATGTGTTTTCGTGCTTTGACCTGTGGCTCCTGAGTCCTTGATCCATAATACTATCCTACAGGAAGGCATCACATCCCCTGGGTTGTTGTATCAGTATGTTTGAGAGCTGTCAGATCCTACATTGTATCTATTCCTCCAGACACATTTGGGGAACTGTCAGAGTCCTAAAAGTGGAGTTTTCTGTCCCCTCATGACCCCAGATCTAAAGATACCAGAAAACGTAGCCGCTGAAGTGCCTCTTTTTGTATGAGAATGCAATTCCATTGTCAAAAAGAACCGAAGAATTGTCATTTCCATGCACCCCTAATGTACCCAAGCGCTGGTAGCACCCTGAGATAATCCAGGGTTATTCACAAGGTGTCCATTCTCCTGGATTTCAATCTAGACCAAATAGCCGATTTGGAAAGTGAGATAAATGGGAGAATTTTTATGGTTTGGCTATTTTGACCTAGAATTTTCACTTCTCCAGCCATTCTCCTGGTTTCACCTCTCTCTGAATAACCCTGATAGACTTCTCTATAAAATTGTGTTGTTTTTTTTAATAGAAAAGTTTTGAAAATGTTTTACAGCATTCCTTAAAGGGACACTATACTCCAACCACTGGCGGGTGCAACCCATTACATTAGGGTGGGCACCCATAGACCATTTATTAAGTGAAAGCTAAAGTTTAGAAGATTTTGCAAAAATGCACATTTTTTTTCATTCAAAATAATGAGCTTGTAACCAGAGATAGTCAGTTTTAATGGTATTTTTCATGAACCAGATAAGGGACATCTAAAATGTCAATGTAGGAGGTGAAAAAGGACCTCTTCATCTTCTTGGACAAACCAGGCACACACCCCTGTGCATGCCTATGGGCATAACCAATGTTTATGCTGAGATAGTCAGTTTTAATGGTATTTATCATGAAACCGATAAGAAATCCAAAATATCTATGTTGGGGTCAAAGAACCCCTCACCCAACATTAGGGTGTGCATGGGCACACTAGGCACACCCTGTGTGCACGTCTATGACTCCAACTGACCATTTGCATTGTTTTTAAGTGGTCTGGATGTGAGGAGTGTCCCCCCCCCCCCTCTGGAGATTTTGCTGGGTAAAGTGGAGGAGTTTCCGCCTCACCAGTGTAACCAGCAGCAACGCAGAGAGCGTGCCGACTTAACCCTCTGAGACCACCCACAAAAGCGTGTGGTCTCAGAGAGGGAGCCGACAGATTGGATTTGCGCATGTACGAACTCCGATCCATCTTCTGTGCAGACAATGCAGTAATTCCGTACTTATAGCGCACATGTCTGAGGCGGTGTGCAAACGGTGTTGGAATCTCTGGGTTCAGGAGTCCCTGAGCTGAAGAGGAGCAGCAAGGGACAAAAGGTTCATAAAATCACAGCAACAAAAAAATTCGGCAGAGGCTGTCGGCAGCATCTGTCCAGTTACTGAAGGGCAAATGAAAACAGAATTCCCTTTTATTTTCTCTTATCGGTTTGTTTTATCAAGAATACAGAACGATCAAGGCAGGAGGATGCGCAGGTCCAGCCAATACCGGTCAAGCGATAAAATAATAGAGGGGGGCATAAAAGTAAGGATTGGGGCGCACAGGCTCCCACACATACCCAAGGTGGGGGAGAACACAGGGATCACAATCTGACATGGAAAATGAGACCCATACAGAGGGCATAGAGCATTGGGGGTTAAGTCAGGGAAGGCTGGGATAGGGGTCAGCCGTGGGCAGGGCCGAGGCGGGTTAGAAAGCAGCAGATAATGTCACGGTAAGCCAGCGGGACCAGATCGACTAGTAACGGGAGTCGATCAGTGGCGGACATGTGGAAATGTTCCACGGCTCAAAGCTTCTCCATGCGTCGGAACCACACCTGGAGTGGGGGTGAAGTAGTCGGTCTCCAGTACAAGGGGATCAGACCCTTGGCAACATCCAAGATGTGGGGCAGAATGGTTTTCCTATATGCCACCACTGACATAGATGTGTGGTGGAGCAGCAGGGGTAAAGGGAGGTGGAGGGGGATCAATTGGATCACTTGCAATGGAATGTAGACCTGACCAGCAGTGGTGTAGCGTGGGTTGTCAGCGCCCGGGGCCAGCCAAGAATTGTGCGCCCCCCCCCCCAACCTGTGGACACGTTTTCATGCCCCGATTCCCTTCCACCATTAGGGCATTGAACCCCTTAACTGTGATACAATGTAATGTGCGGAGTGTATGAGCGTACCACAGTGCTCCACAGCAATAAAACCCACAGTAATGTGCAGCTCACACATGGATATATATATTGCCCCCAGCAGCTCAAACATGAATATATTTGCCCCAATGCCCCCAGTACCTCAAACATGAATATATTTGCCCCAGTACCTCAAACACCAATATATTTGCCCCCAGTAGCTCACACATGAATATATTTGCACCAGTAGCTCACACATGGATATATTTGCCCCCAGTAGCTCACACATGGATATATTTGCCCCCAGTAGCTCACACATGGATATATTTGCCCCCAGTAGCTCACACATGGATATATTTGCCCCCAGTAGCTCGCACATGGATATATTTGCCCCCAGTAGCTCGCACATGGATATATTTGCCCCAGTAGCTCGCACATGGATATATTTGCCCCCAGTAGCTCGCACATGGATATATTTGCCCCCAGTAGCTCGCACATGGATATATTTGCCCCCAGTAGCTCGCACATGGATATATTTGCCCCCAGTAGCTCGCACATGGATATATTTGCCCCAGTAGCTCGCACATGGATATATTTGCCCCCAGTAGCTCGCACATGGATATATTTGCCCCCAGTAGCTCGCACATGGATATATTTGCCCCCAGTAGCTCGCACATGGATATATTTGCCCCCAGTAGCTCGCACATGGATATATTTGCCCCCAGTAGCTCGCACATGGATATATTTGCCCCCTCTCCCCCCCCCCCACTCACCGGCTCTGAGGGCCCGCGGGTCGGTGGGGGGCGGCCGGTTTGGGGCTTCATAGCGGGCCCCCGCTGGTTTCCCGGCCTTTGATGGTCATCGTGCTCTTCTTGGGCAGCCAGCGGCGCACTCTGTAAATGCCGCGGTGGCGCCTGCAGCCCAGTCTAAGCACGTGGCACTGGCCCCGCCCCTCACGTGACACGTCACGTGAGGGGGGCGGTGCAGGCGCCATCGCGGCGTTTCCAGAGTGTGCCGCTGGCTGCCTGTGTGCACTGACCGCACAGGGCAGGGAAACCGGCGGTGGGGGCCCACTATGGCGCCCCCAAAAAAACTGCGCCCCGGGGCCACCGCCCCCCCCCCACGCTACGCCACTGATGACCAGTATCGGCGTATCAGGGGACCTTCCCACCATAGATGGAGGACTGACCCAGGGGCCCCGTGACAGCGCCACCAATCCGCGGACGTGTCTGGAGAAAAGGCATGTAGGCGGAGAGGGGTGTAATACCAAAGCGTCAGTGGTTTGCTGTTTCCTGGGGAATTCTATCTTTTTAATGATGGCTTTTAATAACCAAATGGGGAAGCAAGTTCCACTGCTAAAATAGTCAGTCAGGGAGTTCTGTGCTGAGTTAACACTGGATTTGACCCCTGTCCCTATCAATTCATACACTTTTTTTTTAGAGTACATAACTGGTACTTTCGATCTCCTGAGTATAGCTGTATGTAGTGATACTTTTTTGATATTTGACTGACGTTACATTTAAAAGACAAGCTTTCGAGAGTGTAACCTCTCTCTTCTTCAGGTCTGGAAGCTATACGGAGCAAAATCCTAGAACTGAACAATAAATGAGCTTTGTAGTTTTATTAATGTTTGTAATCAAATCAAGATCGGTTTTATTTGAACATCTTCACAGCAACGCATTACAATTTTAAAAAAAAACCTGCCTCCATATTGCAACCACTTACAATTTTCAATTTTATATGAATCTTTTAAAATGGACAACCATGTTTATCTCTAAGAATCCCCTGCTAGCCTCCTTACATTCTAGTGATATCTGGCACAGGCAGTGCATGTATGCCCAGTTTCTTTCTATATGGAAAACAATGGGTTTCCAGTAGCTTCCAATGAATGGGCTGACTGTGCTGTACAATACGGAGGAAGCTGGTGATGTTACTGGTTGCCTGACGGCTTTAACAGAGTTAATCTAATCTCCACATTTCCATTTGCATCAGAGGGGTTCTGTGAGTTTGCAGTTTTTCTCCCCATGATTGTATCCATCCAGATAACCAATCTGCCAATATAATGCAGGGGTAATCCTTAACCCCTTCCTGACAAAGGGACCAGGCTAACTGCTAGTTGTATAAACGATCGATGCCCAGTCTGCAGAAGCAACTAATTGGTAATGAATATAGTTGCCAACTATATTCATTACCGTCTTCATTATCGATTTTTAATTGGTCGGTGTACAACAGTTTAGGCTAATGTCAGACTAACGCAGTCTGAGCGCACTCTGCGTGCGTACATGACGGACGTATTGACAGATGCTGTAGACACCACACAATCAGTTTTTTTTTGTTTTTTTTGGGAGATGTAGAATTGAAAGGGAAATATGGGAAACAAAATTAATTAAAATTAAATGACCAGTACAGTCAGCCAGACCAAAACAAACTTCTGAACGTGAAGGATTTCGCAAATGCGCTGCGTCTGACATCGCGTCATCACGCACACAGGCCGCTATGCAGATGCGGCGCACTCTGGCCGTCCGTCTTGGCACTTTTACGTCGAGGCCTAATTGGCGTTCGTGCCACCTGCGTGGTGCGTGTGCACTTCGGTGCGCACGTACTTCGTGTGTTTGTCTCTTGATCACATATCAATGCTATGATAGATGTTGAGGCTGGGGTCAGACGAGCGTGATTTCTACGGACTGTACGTCCGTGCAGTACGGACATCGTCAGTACGGATGACGCAAGTAGTGGTCACACAGTCCGTTTTTTCACTGAAGTTATTTTTTGACGGATGTAGGAGGGGAAAATAAATTACAATGAAAAAACATTCTGTCCGTCAAAAATGCTGGACGTATAAATGCAGTCCGTCTGACCTCGCTCCATCACTCACACACAAAGCTATGCAGACGTTGTGGACGTGGCGCACTCCGCACGTCCGTTCTAGCAGTATTACGTTCTTGCCTAACCTGCGTCCGTTTGCCGCGGCCGTTGTGCGTCCGCAGTTCAGTGCGGACGTACTTCATGTGTCAGGCTCCAATGGACTTACTTTCATGCTATCACGGACGTACTTTTAGGCGCAATCACGGACGTGAACACTACGCTCGTCTGACCCCAGCCTGAACTGTGCGTCGACATGGACGTGATGACTGCATTCTTCTGACGGTAGCCTTAGATTCAGACTGAGTTGAACATCAATAACCTGACGCTGTTTTGAAGCTGATTGAAGGAGTGCTGCTTTATGCAGTATGATTTAGTTCTAGGGTTATGTCAGACTCAACCACTTTATTTAGTTTACAACAGCAACAGAAGTATACCCTGGGATGCTGCCACTGAGTGAAGGTGCTGTACCACTGGTGTTTTATCTTTACTTGGAGCTGGAATCCTGATTCACCACCCCATCCTCCCTGCCATCCTCTCTGGACCAGAGCTACCATCCCTCCCTTTTAGTCTGGTCCCTTCCTGCAAACTCCCTCACTCTGGTTTGGTCTTTCCTAAACTCACTCTCTCCTATCTCTGGTCCGTCCCCCCACTTGGTATGTTCGTGGAATTATTTTAAAGGGACGCTCTATGCGCCATGACCACCTTTTAGCTTATTAACCCTTTTGCTGCGGTTGACATGTGGGACACGTCCTCATTGACGCTTGCTATATGCGGAGGACGTGCCCCACACGTCATCCGCTTTTCGGGAGCCCCGGCGGAAATGCTCTCCTCTCTGTCCAGGTCCCGCGGTGGTGTGACTTCAGCGTCCTCAGACCCTGAAGTTAAGCCCCTCCCAACATAAATGGCGCTATGTCATTTCCAGGTGACACCCCCCCCCCCCCCCCCGCCGGCAATGCCGGCGATCGCCTGGAAGGGAGGGGGAGCCATTCAGATCCCCTCCCGATCGGGAAGAAGCAGCGCCACAAGCCAGGCACCGCTTAAAGGGGAGAGCGACCCCTTAGGCACTGGGTCGCACTTCAGCGCCGAAGTGCGGCCTAGCTCTGGTGGGGGCCGCCATCTTGGTTGGCGGCTCCACCCCCGGGTCCCCCCTCGCTGCCTGACGCCATCGCGCATAGCGTGATGACGTCCGATAGCCGAGGAACCCAAGGAAATCCCCTTGGAGGAGATGGGGGGGTTCCTTTTGAACCCCGATATCCCCAGAACCGTGGCAGATAGGGGTTCATGGAGGGTGTCCTTCGAAAGGCCTGAGCATGGCTGCACTATTGATTTTTTTTTTTTTTTTTTTTTCCCTATGGGGTGCGTTTGCTAAAAATCACATAATTTCCCCCCCCCCCCAAAAAATGTAACGAGTCACCACTTCTAATTTTTGTACAAGCGCACCACATAGAAAATATAACCGCAAATGCTCATGTGATAAAAGGTGGAAAAAAACCACTTTACACGCTGCAGATGATTAAAAAATTCAAATTTTATTACAATTTTTGTTATAATATACAGGCAGGACATGATGTATACATATAAAAATGATAATTATGAATCTGCAGAGTCTGCCGGAAAGAACGATATATATATATAATATGTCTGGGTCGTATAATAAAATGTGGCTTCAAATCGCGTTTAACCCCTTAAGGACCCCTGACGTACCCTTTACGGCCTGTCCACAGGTCTCCTTAGACCCGCGGACGTACAGGGTACGTCAGCGGCGCCTAATCCCCTCCCGCCCGATACTCCTCTCCCTCGCTGGATTCCCACGGCGATCTGGCAGGGAGGAAAGCCTGCCCATGTGATTTACATGGGCAGGCGAGGCTGATGACGTCGCCACGCTGCGTGGTGACGTCATCAGCAGGCGTCCCCATGCAATTCAATGGAGGGGAGGGGGGCTCCTTCGGAGCACTCTATCTCCCCAACCATTGAAGCTAGGGAGATGCCGTTTGCACTGCTGGAGAGGGGTGTATGGCATTAACCTTTTCGCTGCCGAATCGCGTTTCGGCACTAATTGGCGCTAAAACGCGATTCGAACCTGGAGGGGGGGCCTGACATCTTGGATGTCAGCCAAGCCTCCAGGTCCCCCCCCCCCCCCCCACTGACAACCTCACCATATGTGTGAGGATGTCAGTGGGCCAGTTAACCATCTAGCTGCCATGTAGAGATAAGGGGATCCTATGGATCCCTTTATCTCCAGATCCATGGCAGCTAGATGGTCATATTTGACATCAGTTGAAAGGCCTGATTATGGCCTTTCCAATGATACCAAACATGACCAGGTTTGGTATTAAAATGTTTTTTTACAAAAATAAAATAAATTAAATAAATAAAATACATTTTTTTTTTTTTTTTTTTTTTCTTTTGTCGGGGGGCTTAATTAAATAGGACCTAGGCTTTCATCTAAAAATAATTAGCACAAAATGGTCAGAATGAGCGCAGCGCACATAGGTGAACTGTCTCAGCAGTGATGGGGTTAAAAAGCAAACGCATGTAAATATTGGGTATTTCTAGTCTCGGCACAAAATTTTGAACCTATTTAGCCAGGGTCTTTTTGGGTGGTTGTAGATTTTGGGGATGAAATTACGAAAAAGTGTGTTTTTACCATTTTTTTTTTTTTTCATCATATTTCATATTTTTTTTATAGTAAATTATTCGATATGATGGAAATAATGGTATTTCTAGAAAGTCCATTTAATGGCGGGAAAAAGGGTGTATAATATGTGTGGGTTGAATAAACGAGTAAGAGGAAAATTTGACCTAAACCCTAACAGCGCAGAAACGTAAAAACAGCAGCGGTCACTAAAGGACGGATTTGTGTAAAACCGCCCGGTCACTAAGGGGTTAAACATGAGTGAAAGCGGTAAAAATGAGCTCAGCACACAGCGGTGAAATGCCTCAGCCGTGAAGGGGTTAAAGTGCTCTGGCTGTGTGGAATGCGCTCGCCTTCACTCTGTTTTGCGTGCTGACATCATATCCATCTAACGTAGCAGCGTTAGTTCAGGGATAAAGCAGATCTGGGCTTGAGCTGTGCACAAAACATCAATCCATCACACTGACCAGGTGCTTGTGTACTTCTGTGCATTATGTATGCAAATTGTGTACATGCATGCGACAGTTGCGTAAACTATTCAAATTGCTTAATATAAGGGAGGGTAAAAAAGGCGGTTGTGTTTGTTTCATCGATTTATGAAACTAATTGTTGGTTGCAGCCCTAAATAATTAAAGGGATGCTTTACAAAACAAAGTATGAGGGTCAGAATCAAGTGGGCTGACATCCATGTTTTTGCTTTGTTTATTTTCCCTTCTTTGGTGTACAAGCTAACCTCACACATGTCCAGTCAGATACCTCTTTAGCAGAAACATTTTTGGGAGTCTGCCACCCTGCTGCTCCTCAAATTAGAACAGTCAGTAGTAGCATGCTGATGAATATTTGTTGGTCCTAGAGATCCCTAATCTCCATAAGCAACCACTTATTGACGACTCTCAGGGTGGAGAGGGGACTGGGCTTTAGAGTGCTCATAGCAGCTGAGAGGGTGAGCAAGAGAAGAGGACATACTAAAGGCACCATCTTTTATTGGCTGAAAGCGACTTTGTCATGTCCAAAACAAATCGGGCTTGTCTGGCAGGAAATCCCTTTAGTCAGAATATTATTTTATTTTTTTGACACCTAATTGGGGGGGGGGGGTGATAATTCCTTGCCAACATTTTGGTGTCGCTGCTGGGGGAGGGACATGTCTGAGCAGAGCCTTCCTACAGGATAGCCAACTGTTCAGTCTGTGGGTGCAATGAGGGCCAATCATACTGCATTTTGTGACTGCCGCCCCCCCCCCCCCCTGTTCCCTCCATAGAGTGCTAATCATGGAGGAAACATTGCAGTTTGTACTTGCAACGATCTCTTTAAGGAAACAAGATATTGCATTGATTTTTATGACAGACAATGGCATCTTCTGATGGGGTATAACAAAGTGCACTTGCCTAGGCAGGACAGGGACACTTCTAGTGGTTATAGTGGCCAGAGTGTGTCATCAATGGACCTTTTTTCATGAGGATACATAAGTATAATAACCACGGTATTGATGTCATAAGGTTTTTGATGAGCGTAATAGGCACCTGGTCACACTTGTTCACTGAGATTATATCAAAGTGAACTTTAAAGAGTCTGTCATTTCATGTTTAAATGGGTGTGCACCTGCTAATTAGTGTCATGTTGACTACACTAATGTAAAAAATACATCAAAGGTTACATTTGTTAAAAGGGAAATGAGCTTAGTATATAATCTTCTATTAGGGATGCACCGAAATTTTGACCAATGACATTATCGGCCGAAAATGGTGCTTTCGGCCGAAAAGGAAAAAAGTCCGAAAAAATCAGTCATCTGATCCAGGGCCTAGAGGCCCATTGGAGCCTGAAGGATTTCTCTGCCTGTTGAGGTGGTTGGGTCAGAGACTGTACAGGCTTTTAAAAAAACGACTGACTTCCTGCAGACACGGAATATTAAAGGTCATAGTATGTGAGTAAAAGCTTGATCCAAGGAGAAATCTGACTGCCATTCTGGGGTCAAGAAGGAATTTTTTTCCCAGGGTGTTGCATATTAGCGAGCGCTTCAGACTGGATTTTTTTTTCCTTTTCTTTTTTTGGATCAACAGCAGTAGGTGTGGTGATATGTGGAAGGCTGAACCTGATGGACGCATGTCTTTTTTCAGCCTATGTAAGGCAGGCCTCCAGGTTCAGATTACCTGATTATTTATTTTATATTTTCGGGGGGGCGGCGAGAGCGCTTTACCTAGATATACTCTCCCACATACTTTGACCCTGAGATCCGCCAGCTGTGGCAGTACTCCTGCATCCAGTTCCTGCTGTCAGACGTAGAGATGGGAAGGCCTGGAAAAAAAACCTAAATTTGGGGGGGCTTTTTTTTTCTTACCAGGAAAAAGTTAAAAAAAAAAAAAATGTTCTTTTACAATAATCTCAAATTTGTCTATAGATTTAATAACCCATCATAACGTTCGTTAACCTTAATGAAAGACTTCTGAGACTTAAATCATTACAAGTTCTGAGCAGAAGACGAGCAAATCCTGGAATCCAATTCAAGTAACACGTGCAATACTCAAACAAAAATCTACATTTCAGCCTCTAGGGGGCACTGCACGGAAAATACTTCAGCTTAGCTTGATTTGAGAGCTCCATCTTGTACCTCCTACAGAGGTTGTTAGGACACAGTTGATAGCTGTCCATTAAGGCCTGAGAAGACAGAAACTAAGAGGTTAAAGTTGTCCCTGTTTGATCTCTGTTAATGTTCTCTCCAGCGCAGTCTGGGATTCTGCAAAATATATCCCTGCAACATGGTGACAAGGTCTCTGCACAACACGACCTCTGACACCTCTTACCGCTCGCTTGCTTAAGATTCTGCATCTTCTGCTGCTGCTGTGAAAGAATCTGATCTGCGTTTGGTAATATTCAAATCAAGAAGCAAACTAACTCGTTGTGACAGGAACCCCTCTCTTCCGCCTGTCCTGGCTCTCCAGACACCCCCTTAATGATCAGCCCGGCTGCTGAGTTGCTCGGAACTCAGTGCCTCGAGCAGCCTGATCTGTAGCTCCAGACCTGCTTGTTCTGATCCTCTGCCTTGGAGCTAGGGTTGCACCGATACCGATACTAGTATCGATATCGGTGCCGATACCGGGTACTGCAGGAGTACTTGGTACTTGTGCAGTACCCCCGATATTTTTTTCCGATACCGGAAGCCGGCATTGAGCTGGCTTGCCGGTATCCTAGGGGCTGCGGCGGCTGTCCAAATGCTCTATCGGCATTCAGACAGGCCCTGCAGCTGCTCTCCTAACTTTAATACTTACCTTCCTTCAGCGACGCCGGGAAAGTCTTCGCGCGCGCTCCTTGGAAGGACCCCAGCCGCGACCACGTGGGACCATGTGATCGCGGCTGGGGTCCTTCAAACGAGCGCGCGCGGATGCTTTCCCGGCGTCGCTGAAGCAAGGTAAGTATTAAACAAAGTGAGCAGCTGCAGGGCCTGTCCGAATGCAGATAGAGCATTCAGACAGGCCCTGCAGCTGCTCTCCGCTCATACTTACCTTCCTTCAGCGACGCCGGGAAAGTTCCCGCGCGCTCGTTGGAAGGACCCCAGCCGCGATCACATGGTCCCACGTGGTCGCGGCTGGGGTCCTTCCAAGGAGAGCGCGCGCGAAGACTTTACCGGCGGCGCTGAAGGAAGGTAAGTATGAACGGAGAGTGGGGGGCATATCCATGAGAGTGGGGGGCATATCCATGAGAGTGGGGGGCATATCCATGAGAGTGGGGGGCATATCCATGAGAGGGGGGGCATATCCATGAGCAGGGGGGCATATCCATGAGCAGGGGGGGCAATTATCCATGAGCTTGGGGGGGCAATTATCCATGAGCTTGGGGGGCAATTATCCATGAGCTTGGGGGGGCAATTATCCATGAGCTTGGGGGGGCAATTATCCATGAGCTTGGGGGGCAATTATCCATGAGCTGGGGCAAATCCATGAGACCTGGGGGCTTTATAGGAGGTCTGTTCTTACTGGAAAGCGTCACATGACATAAAATAAAAGTATCGGTAATTGGTATCGGTGAGTACTTGAACAAAAGTATCTGTACTCGTACTCGGTCTTAAAAAAGTGGTATCGGTGCATCCCTACTTGGAGCCTCTTTGAATGTCCAGAAGAGTACTCAAACTTGTTAACGTTCTACACACAACCACATTTCTAAGCTTCCATTCACATACAGTAATAAAAATACATTTAAAACTAAAACCAAGCAATTTAAAATGTAAAACCACACCACACAATTTAAATGAACATAAAGTCTCTTGGGGTTTGAAGCGTGAAGCGCTACATCAGTTCCATGACACCCGTAACGGGGGAGAAAAGCTTGCTTCAATTCTTGCAAACCTTACGATTTTAGAAGTCAATGAGAAAAATGACAAATATGCAGAGGAAGAAGAAACAGAAAATGATAGATCAGAAAACGAGATTGAATTGCACGTATTGTATTTGTTGTCTTTTTTGTTTTTTTTTAAAGCACCACTCGAAAGTTAAACCAACATGGCGCATAAATATTGATGTATCCATATCCTACAGGCACAAATAATGCAGTTACTGCCTTATGCTATTGGTGCTAAGGGGCAAATTTGATATATATATACACACACCGTATATATTTTTATATAAAAAAAAATTTATGTTGATGGTTTCTTGCTTTTTTATTGTTGCTCTTTAGGAAACAGAGGGGTGGTTACTTGTTTTCATAGTTACTTGTTCTCATACGATCATATACAGTCCTTGCTTGTTATTCCATTTGAAACAAAAGATAAAATTTATAAAAAGCAAATTAGTTACTAAATTAACTGTACTTTTATTTCAAGTGAGACAAAATTTAATTTTATATTTGTAAACCTACTCCATGGTGCATATTTTCAATTTATTTCCAGAAAAAAACAGGGGGGAAAAAAAGGCTTCCCTATTGCTGGAAATTTTACGTTTCTAGTCAGACACCAGTCGCGAAGATGACGCCAAGCCTTTGACCTGGCAGACAGAGCGGGAAATGGTGCCGGATGACTGCCGCCACTGGAGCTCAGGGCCGTTTTAGGGGAGTATATGTAGGCAAGGCGATGTCTTCTGAATGTGGGCCAGGAGGCCTGGCTGAGCCCCCTGCTCGGCTAGCCTCCAAGCTCAAGCGAGTGCCCAGCTCGGCCATGCCTCCAGGCCCAGGTTGTGATGACTGTTATTCGGCTTTCAACAGAGTTGATCCAAAAAATTTTTTATTGGCTGGAAATTTTAATTTCAGTGCATCACTAATCTTTATGTGCAGTTTTTGACTGTTTCTCCAGTTATGAAGGACCCAACCTATTGACACAGTCAGCACTTAGTATTTCATGAAAACTTTAGTCATACAAGGTTAGACAAACCACTTCAGTTTTTCATGGCAAAATTTTTTCTTTTAAAATGAAACGTAATTGAAACTTCTTTTTGTTTGCAATATGGGCTGGGGATGAGTAATTACACTTGAATGCAGGGTACAGTAACACGTTTGCTTAACACTTGCTATTCTGAAATAAGAGTAAAATAATGTCAATTTGTTCATGTTTAAATTTCCATGTATTCTATTTTCTCCCAGAAATATTTCTGGGATGATGGATCCTAAACTGTAGTGTTCTTGAACATTTCAAACTGTCTGCGTTTATTGGCACATGGGCAGAAATGGCCTTTGTGACAGATACTCTAAATGTGATAAAAGGAAAATGGTCAGATATGCTGCTGATGGGGATTTGTAGCGATCATGAGATTTTTAGCAATACAGCGTACAAAAATACCAAAAGAAATCTAAAAACTCTTAGAAACATAGAAACATAGAAAATGTCGGCAGATAAGAACCTTTCGGCCCATCTAGTCTGCCCAATTACATGGATACTTTACCTGGATTTATCTTTTGTTTAGGATAGCCTTATGCCTATCCCATGCTTGCTTAAATTCAATTAATTTCTTGATAGAATGTTTCTGAAAACTACAGGAACACCCATTGCGCAGAACATGCAATAAAAATAAATTTCATAATAAAGTGGTAAGAATCCCACTCACTTATTCATGAGCCGTTTATACAGCTGGCTCTGAATTTTAACAGCATAAGTGATTCCAAGATGGCATAGCGGTTCCAGGTCTCACTTCTTCCCTATATGAACCGTATAAGTAACCGCTAGCCAGGTATTGTAATCCTTTAGGGCTTCTTAGCAGAAGTTACTCTTCATAAAAATCACCACTCGTGATCCAATAAAAGGGGAAAAGGCGCTAAGTTGGCTCAAGACCAGCCTCCGAGTCCAGCACAATGTGTTTCAACAGACCTCTTCGTCCAAGTGCATAATTATAATCCCATACTGGTATTCCTTTTTTTTTTTTGTATCGGTATACTGGAAATCCTTGATCTCCTTCTGTTCCATTCATCCTTGGCTCTGTTCGATGACACCACTTCCCTCTCAAACCTCTCGTGTCATTTCCTTAACTGCTCCAAATCATCCTGTACCCACTTGTTACTGTAGGTGCCATCTTGGATATGGGCAAAGTGAAATGTCCTTTTATTTTAGAATACAAAACCAGATCAAATTTCAAATGTAAATACTCTTCTTACATTATCCACTCTATACCTCACTGATGATACCTTTTTTTAATAATAGAAACAGACTACAAAATATACATGAGAGAAGCATTAACTGTATACTAGCCACATAACAGTAATATAAATTATGCCTCACAACTACCTTTTAACAAACGGATGTTAAAACACACAAATACCAATTAAATTTACCTTTTTTAATATAAGAAAATACAAAAAGGGGGGGGTGTTAGAATCCAAACAATCCTTACTCCTTAAAACCTCCTAGGAGGCATTAAATTTCAATGTCTATATTGAGTCCCTCTGGTGTCACACATCCCAATTCAAATATCCATTTCATCTCTTAATTTATTTAAAAGGTTTAAATAGTTCCCTACTTTCCAATGTCTATTTACCTGGTGAAACCCAATAAATTGATCACCGGCATACTGCTATGAAAAAATGTGAAGACACACTATAATTTTTATACAGTCTTTTTAATATTCTAAATATATTCAGAGAATCTAGTTATCAACATTCGCGATGTCCGTTCTCAATTGGTTTTAATTTTCACCTTTTTCTCTTCATGTTTTTTTTTTTTTTTTACGGACTACCCTGGTGGGCATTATTCTATAGATTAGAGGTGTGGGGTGGCGACTTGAACCTCCAAGGTAATTCGATAGTATCCTATCCTTATACCTTTCATCTGGTTGGATGTGTTGTCAGTGTGGACTCCTAGGAGGTGCCGCTACCCCATATTTGTGTGTTGCTTTCTGTTTTTTAATTGTGTGGTTTCTTATCAATAAATGATACATTGTTGTGACACCTTCCCGCACTTTGCAATTGTTCTCTGTATATAAATCTTTTGGGTTATGCCCTGTAGGGTGTCTATGTATGGTTCCCCTCTTTTATCTTCTCCTTGTTGACAGTCCCACAAGGGCTGACATCCAAGATGTCCGCCTGCCCTAGGAGAAGCTCCATATCAGGACTGACCTAGGTGTGTGTGTGTGTGTGTGTGACGGAGTGAAAACTAGTGATGCTCCACGTCTGACATACTGTAGGGGTTCTGCACTGCTATCCATTTATCATTGACCGGTTTTGTTCAGGTCTGTCTTTGATCGCATTGATCTCCATTAGACCTTGATGTTTCCGCATTAACAAACTGCTCTTTGAGTTATTGATTTATTGAAGGTGGGGATGCACTGACATTTCTGCCACCGACCATGGTGCTTTTGGCTGGGGAGCCGTCAGTCATCCCAAACTGAGCCCTAGAGGCTCGGCTGGCCTCCAGGCATAGGCGAGCCTTCAGCTTGGCCAGGCCTCTAGGGCCCAAGTTTGGATGACTGGTATTTTTTTTTATTTTTTACTAGAGCTGCTTTTTCCTCATGGCGGTGTGTCTGGAGCCCGGCAGGAGGACAGCACACAGCCGTTTCCACGTTCCAGCAGGGCTCCTGGGTTACAGGGCCTGTGTCTGGGGTGGGGGGCTGCACTGTCCTCCCAGGCCTAAAGGCACACACATCCCGATGGTAATGAGAGGAGCTACTCCGGGCCTGCTGATCCCCAGTCTTGCCTGTTATTTCCTCTTCGGGGCTCCTTACACTCAGCCACAAACAAAGCTCGCCAGCTGGATAGTGTCACCTGGGAGCTCAGCTCCTATTGGCTACGATTTAGCCAATAGGAGCTGAGCTCCCAGGTGACACACCGATCCAGCTGGTGAGTTTTGCTTGTGCCGTGCATGGAGCCCCGAAGAGGAAATGGGTAAGACCGGGGATCGGCAGAACCAGAGCGGCTCCTCTTGTCACCGACAGGATGTGTGCACCATAGGCCCGAAAGGACAACGCAGTGGCCCCCTTCCCCAAACATGGGCCCTGTAACCCAGGAGCTCTGCTGGAGCATGGATTCTGCTGTGTGCTGCCCTGCTGGGCTCCTGACAGGCCGCCATGAGGAAGGAGCAACTTGTGTGTAAAATAAATCAGTCATCGGAGCCTGGGCCCTGGAGGCTGGCCAAGATGGGGGCTTGGCCAGGCTGAGGTTCGGTTGACTGATTTTCGGTCTCTGTTTTTGGCCGGCCTAGGCCTACATTTTCGTTATTGGCCCGACATGTTCATTTCGGTGCACCACTTCACCACTGCAGTACTTCTTTTCTAGATGTACTAAAAATACAATTGGGGATCCCCAAAGATGCCTGGTTACTGAATCTTGGGTGGTGCCAGGAGAAATCAACTGAGGTGGCATGGGTAAGGTTTTGGGGTTAAGTTGGCATAATGTTTGACCTGAATAGTGGGTAGCAGGCCTGGACTGGGACAAAAAATAGGCCCAGGCATTTTTGACTGAGCAGCCCATTTTTTTCCTACAGTGCACATTACTGTGAGTTTTATCGCTGTGGAGCTCTGTGATACCCTCACACACCGCACAGAGCTCCACAGTAATGTGCAGTGTTTGTGACAGCCTCATACAAAGCTCCACAGTTGTGTGTGTGATGGCCTCATAAACGCTGCACATTACAGTGGAGCTCTGTGTTGAGCGGTGTGTATGAGGATGTCGCAGAGCTCCACAGTAATGTGCGGCGTGATAGCTGGTAATACGTACTGTGACAGCCTCATACACCCCACCCATTACTGTGAAGCTCTGATACCCTCATACCCACCGCTCATCAGAGCTCCACAATGATGTGTATGAGGGCATCACAGAACTCCACAATAATAAAACTCAATGTAATGTACTGATATCATCAATTTATTCACCTTCCCCCAGCACATCAATTTATTCACCTTCCCCCAGCACATCAATTTATTCACCTTCCCCCAGCACATCAATTTATTCACCTTCCCCCAGCACATCAATTTATTCACCTTCCCCCAGCACATCAATTTATTCACCTTCCCCAGCACATCAATTTATTCACCTTCCCCCAGCACATCAATTTATTCACCTTCCCCCAGCACATCAATTTATTCACCTTCCCCCAGCACATCAATTTATTCACCTTCCCCCAGCACATCAATTTATTCACCTTCCCCCAGCACATCAATTTATTCACCTTCCCCCAGCACATCAATTTATTCACCTTCCCCAGCACATCAATTTATTCACCTTCCCCCAGCACATCAATTTATTCACCTTCCCCCAGCACAAATCAATTTTATTCACCTTCCAGCACATCAATTTATTCACCTTCCCCCAGCACATCAATTATTCACCTTCCCCCAGCACATCAATTTATTCACCTCCCCCAGCACATTCAATTTATTCACCTTCCCCCAGCACACATCAATTTATTCGCCTTCCCCCCCAGCCCAGCACATCAATTTATTCGCCTTCCCCCCCCCGCACATCAATTTATTCGCCTTTCCCCCCCCAGCACATCAATTTATTCGCCTTCCCCCCCAGCACATCAATTTATTCGCCTTCCACCCCCAGCACATCAATTTATTCGCCTTCCCCCCCAGCACATCCAATTTATCGCCTTCCACCCCCCAGCACATCAATTTATTCGCTCCCCCCCAGCACATCAATGTATTCGCCTTCCCCCCCAGCACATCAATTTATTCGCCTTTCCCCCCCCAGCACATCAATTTATTCGCCTTTCCCCCCCCAGCACATCCATTTATTCGCCTTTCCCCCCCCAGCACATCAATTTATTCGCCTTTCCCCCAGCACATCAATTTATTCGCCTTCCCCCCCCCAGCACATCAATTTATTCGCCTTCCCCCCCCCAGCACATCAATTTATTCGCCTTTCCCCCCCCAGCACATCAATTTATTCGCCTTTCCCCCCCCAGCACATCAATTTATTCGCCTTCCCCCCCAGCACAATTTATTCGCCTTTCCCCCCCCAGCACATCAATTTATTCGCCTCCCCCCCCAGCACATCAATTTATTCGCCTCTCCCCCCCCCGCCCAGCACATCAATTTATTCGCCTCTCCCCCCCCCCCCCCCCAGCACATCAATTATTCGCCTCCCCCCCCCCCCAGAGCACATCAATTTATTCGCCTCCCCCCCCCCCAGCACATCAATTTATTCGCCCCCCCCCCCCAGCCACATCAATTTATTCGCCTCCCCCCCCCCCCAGCACATCAATTTATTCGCCTCCCCCCCCCCCAGCACATCAATTATTCGCCCCCCCCCAAGCACATCAATTTATAATTTCAAACCAAAAGCCTGCCTACCTCGGGGTGGCTGGCGGTGCGTGCCGGTGGAAGACAGACCTCCTGGCAGGAAGCCTCCAGCCCACACACCACGTGCCTTAATCCCAGTCCGCGCATGTATGTGGGCAAGCCCTGTGACCTAGTCAGAGAGCCGCTGGCCCTTGCTGATGACATCACGCGGTGCTCCTTGTGACTTAATCAGCGGGGGCCGACGTCTGGCCGGCACCCTCTGATAAGCCTTCTCTCCCCCCCCCCCCCCAAGCACGGGAGGCTAGCGACCGGCCTGGAAGGCAAGCAGCCTACCGGACAAACGCCCGATGGCCTGGTGGGTAGAGTTATGAAGGATAGAGGCTTGGTGCTGTTAGCCCTTTATATAAACCTACACCATTGGCATGCCCAGCCTATTACATTAGGGTGTGCACCCATGAAATATTAATACAATTAGGGATGCACCGATACCACTTTTTTAAGACCGAGTACGAGTACAGATACTTTTGTTCAAGTACTCACCGATACCAATTACCGATACTTTTATTTTATGTCATGTGACGCTTTCCAATAAGAACAGACCTTCTATAAAGCCCCCAGGTCTCATGGATATTGCCCCAGCTCATGGGTATCCTGCCCCCCAGCTCATGGATAATTGCCCCCCAGCTCATGGATAATTGCCCCCCAGCTCATGGATATGCCCCCCTGCTCATGGATATGCCCCCCCCTTGCTCATGGATATGCCCCCCCCTTGCTCATGGATATGCCCCCCCCTTGCTCATGGATATGCCCCCCCCTTGCTCATGGATATGCCCCCCCCTTGCTCATGGATATGCCCCCCCCTTGCTCATGGATATGCCCCCCCCCTTGCTCATGGATATGCCCCCCCCCTGCTCATGGATATGCCCCCCCCTGCTCATGGATATATGCCCCCCACTCTCCGCTCATACTTGCCTTCCTTCAGCGCCGCCGGTAAAGTCTTCGCGCGCGCGCGCTCCTTGGAAGGACCCCAGCCGCGACCACGTGGGACCATGTGATCGCGGCTGGGGTCCTTCCAATGAGCGCGCACGGGAACTTTCCCGGCGTCGCTGAAGGAAGGTAAGTATGAGCGGAGAGCAGCTGCAGGGCCTGTCCGAATGCTCTATCGGCATTCGGACAGGCCCTGCAGCTGCTCACTTTGTTTAATACTTACCTTCCTTCAGCGACGCCGGGAAAGTTTCCGCGCGCGCGCTCGTTGGAAGGACCCCAGCCACAATCACATGGTCCCACGTGGTCGCGGCTAGGGTCCTTCCAAGGAGCGCGCGAAGACTTTCCCGGCGGCGCTGAAGGAAGGTAAGTATTAAACACAGGGCGGAGAGCAGCTCCAGGGGCGGCTGTCCAAATGCCGATAGAGCATTCGGACAGCCGCCGCAGCCCCTCGGATACCGGCAAGCCGGCTCAATGCCGGCTTCCGGTATCGGAAAAAAATATCGGGGGTACTGCACGAGTACCAAGTACTCCTGCAGTACCCGGTATCGGCACCGATATCGATACTAGTATCGGTATCGGTGCAACCCTAAATACAATACTTATGTTTAGAAAATTTTGCACAATATATGCACATTTTTCATTCGCAATAACAAGCCTGTAATCAGATGGTCAGTTTTTATGCTATTTATCATGAACCGAATAAGAGACCTCTAAAATGTCAATGAAAGAGGACCTCTACACCCAACATTAAGGTGTGCGCTTGGTGTGCCCAAGCACACCCATGTCCTACACACCGACGACTGGACCAATATCCATGGTCCTCATGACTGCATTTGTTTTTGGAGAGGCTGTGCAAGCTGGTCTGCTGCTCTACCATATAGGAAAACCTAGTTGTAAGTAGAAATGGCTTGCGAGCGCACACACTGACTCGTAAGACTATGTGGGCCTATAAGAGTAAATTCACATCTTCTGTAATTAAAATACTTAAAAATAAGGGTCTTTAAGTAATGCACTGAAGAACAAATGTATGTACTTGTAAAATCAGTGGTCCATACCACAAAGAAAAAATGCTTAATATGACGGACATAAATTTTACGATCACCCGTACCCAACCATACCCTTATATACTGTCAGAAAAATTAAGGGTATTTATATAGAAATGGTTTTAATAAACCAAACTCTATAACCAACAGATTCTTTACACAAGCATCACTACAATGCTATGATTCTTAATTTGTGTGTAATATATTTTAATTTATTTTTCTATATCTCCCCATTTCTGCAAGAATTTTCTACTTTAGTCGGTTCCAAATGTACATGTCATATGTCTTGCAGGGCAACGCCGGGAAATGAGTGTTTGCTGTAACCAAGGATGGAAAAATCATTGTTTTTATATTTTAATACTTTGATAATATTTGTAACGTTTCACAAATAAAAAATAGTGGGTAACGGAAAAATGGACACTTGAGAGTGTTTTGTAGATTTGGACATTGCTTCTTTCTGTTAGACACATGTCCTTAACGGAGTGTTCACAACATTCTTTGGGCCCTCATGCAATTTATTTATTTGCAAAGTATTTTACCAGGAAAGATACATTGAGATTTCTCTCGTTTTCAAGTATGTCCTGGGTTCAAGAACATTGAAATTTTAGTGGTTCCAGAAATACAAAGTAATAAATGCAAGATATTAAAAACAAAACACAAATATACAGATTAACACAGAAAATAGATATGTAAATAATAATATAGTCACTGTTGCATGTTTACAGGTGCATTCTGTATTTGGGCATGTTAATAGGGAGCTCTTGAGGGACTTAAGATTGGGGGAAGATTTGATGGCGGCTGGGAGGTTATTCCATAACTGTGGTGCATTTCCACTAATGGTAATCTGCCCTGTCGATCACCCCTTTATCCCTGTAACAGAATCTTTCTAAGGAAGCCGATCACCCTTAAAAGCAACAGTTTTACTTATTTGTACCTCATAAAATATTTATTCCCCCCCCATTCAATTTCACTGTATGAGGCACCTGAACTTATTACACCATAAAACACACGGCCAGTGGCTCTTCATATTCTGCAAAGTCATTGTTCAGTAATCCCGGTGTTTAAAGTGTCACTGGCATCTAAAATGTTCTGGTTGCATGGAACATTCATGATTTATCAAGCTAATTTTTACTATGTACCCATTCACTTCTTTTTGTCACATGTATTGTCAGTCTGTATAGCCTGTTGCATATGAATTCATTGCGTAGAGGCACAGTGGGACCATGCTCTTGCAAGATCTTATACACAGCCATGTTGTGGGTTCTCTGGGGGGGGGCCGTTTAATTTAGACATGCCGGTGGCCACTTTCTGCAATGCCAGTGAACTTTGCGTGCGTGTTACATAGGGGGTGTTACTGCTGTGGAGCTCTGTGATGCCTACAATGCACATTTACTTTGAGTTTTATTGCTGTGGAGCTTTAGCAAAATCTTGGTTATTGGAAAACTGTCCCATGACATTAAGTTATCGGTAATCCGTTTTGCTTTGGGGGTGTATTTCAGAGATGCCTTGGTTTATCCTCCCACATGAAGTTCTTTTTGTGATTGTGTAAAGATAATAAATGCTTTAAGGTCTCGCCCTAAAGCAGTGGATTGGTGTTGAACTTTCACCTCTCCTAAAAAGTGAACAAACCTGCTTTTTTAGCTTAACACAGGTGTATTGCTTCAGGATGTCTGATTCAGTTTCTGTCATCAAGCAGGGCTTCACAAAATGGATCAATCTCCTTTATGACAAACTGAATCAGACCACATTTCTGTGGTCCCTTTCCTTGAATGGTTTGAACCAGGGGTGTATTTTTAAAAAAAAAAAATTGACAATTTTTTATTGTGCAGATTAAAGTACAGTGAACAGTTGTACATTAGAGACATCTGAAGTAAAATAAAAAGCAACAAATGCATTTTACAAAAAGTTTGTCATGCATCATTCTCTATTTTTCTAACATATTAACAGACGATCAGCTCAATAAATCTTTCTCCATAAAAGGAAAATCAAAGTAATAATGCGACAAGACATTAGAGCTAAGAGAGCCTATATAAACCTACAATCAAACAAAACCGTGGACTGCCCAGTCCAAAATACAATTTAGATTCAAAATATATAGTCTTGGAGAAAAAGAAAAGTAGGTCCAGTCTATGGTAAGGTATTAGAAAGGCCAGGAAGGTATGCATGTCATAAATTATGAAAATCCTAATACAGGCTGACGATTACGTCCTACCATCTCTGCCGAATACCAAGCAGTGTATTGTAGTGAAGTCGTGATCAGTGTACACATGGGAGCGTCAAGCGTTGGGAAGTAACATTGCCAAGTCGTAAGAAATTGCTTAGCATGAGATTCCTTAGTAATCAAAGTGTGAAGCCAGTCCATTCTAAAAAAATTATTCAATTTAGTTTGAAAAAGTGAGAGCGGAATTGCAGTAGTGATTCCAGTTATGTAAAGTCGTTTTTCGACCCACCGCAGCAACAAAGGATAAAGTGTTTGTGTCGGATGTGTAGAGAGGAGGTGGGACCAAAAAGAAGAAATTCTGGAGTCAGTGCCAATGATTGGTTGTTGAAAGTATATATAGGCATGTACCGATGACCAAAAACGACGTGTAACTGGACAGTTCCAAAAACAATGATACAAATCAGCATGTTCATCGGGGCATTTAAAGCATGAAGAGTTTTTGGTTTCCACCCCATTTAGATATAGTCATCATGGTGAATAATAACTATGGTGCAACAATTTTACGAACATTTCCTGATAGGACACTGATAAGATTTTGATCATGTACGTACATGATCAAAATCTTACCATCAGTGTCCTATCAGAAAATGTTCGTAAAATTGTTGCTGACAACAAATCGTCTGTAGAGAGTGACGGCATGTGAGAGCCACTGAGCTGGGCCTGTCTTAGTTAAGGACCTGTCAACCGTATGGCGAAGTATAGTATACAACAAAGAGAGTATTTTTGGGAGGAGCAGTTCTTAATGTGCTTATCAAGACGGTTAGTCCAGTCAGCCGGAGGGAACTTAGATGTGACCTTAGAAAAATATGATCGCAGTTGAAAATATACAAACCAGGGGAAAGACAGAGAAGGGTACTTGTCACGAAGAGTGGAAAGCGAAAGAGTATTTGTGGAGGGGTCTAAAACCTGATGTAAGAGACGTAAACCCCCCTTAGACCAATCAATAAATGGAGAGCACAGAAGTCACAACCAAAATGAGGATTGCCCATTAATGGTAAAAACATGGACGTGAGACATCCGGTCGTTGTAGTGCGAGACATTTTTCATGCTTTAACAGTAATCAACAGGATATGGGTCAATGTTGCAGGAAGGTCATTGTAGGGACAATGTAGCAAGAACGGGAGAGTAATTCGGGGACCAGGCAGCGTCCAATTGGACATTCGAGAATTGCGAGTGGTTTTGAATCCAGTCAATCGCATGGCGACACTGCGCTGCCAAATTATAATCCTGTAAATTAAAACCCCACGGTTTTTAGGTTGGTAAAGTTTTGTTAGACGGAGGCGTGCTGCGGAGCCTTTCCATAAGAATTTACAGAGGGCCGTATTGAACAGTTTCTCGTCTAAAAAAAGTTTCGGAAAGGCAATTGTTTTATAGAGGTTAACTCTACCATAGAGTGATTAATGGGAGAGCATGCCATCTGTTAAATTATTATGCTTTATTTATAAAGCGCCAGCATATTCTGCAGCGCTGTACAATAGGCACAGTATAGACAGGGTTACAATACATTGAACAACATTTGACAAACATTACAGGAGATAAGGGCCCTATTCCCGTAGGAACTCACAATCTAGAAGGGTTGGGGTTGGAAACAGGAGGAGAGGACTGCAAGGTGAGAGTGATGGACTGGTTGCGTCAGTAATTTGGGTGGTAGGCTTCTCTAAATAGGAACGTTAAGGGAGTGTTTGAAGGAAGAGAAGTTAGGGGAAAGTCTGACCGTACGAGGGAGAGCGTTCCAGAGCTTGGGGGAGCTCAGTCTTAGACATGTTGATCTTAAGGTGGTGGGAGGCCATCCAGGAGGAGATGCCAGATAAACAGTCACTGACTTTGGAAAGGACAGGAGGAGAGGGATCAGGGGTAGAGAGGTAGATCTGAGTGTTATCAGCATAGAGGTGGTAATTAAAGCCAAAGCTATTAATGATTTTGCCCAGAGAGGAGGTGTAGATGGAAAAGAGCAGAGGACCAAGGACAGAGCCTTGAGGTACACCAACAGAGGCAATGAGGGGGAGGAGTTACCAGCAAAGGACACAGAAAGACCTGTTGGATAGTCAACCCAAGCGAGTTCAGTGTCACCGAGACCAAGAGTTGAGGGTCTGTAGAAGGAGGGGGTGGTCAAGTGTCAAAAGCAACCGAGAGGTAAAGCAAGATGAGAATAGAATAGTGGCTGTGTTTTTTTAGCATTTAGGAGGTCGTTGGTGACTTTGAGGGCAGTTTCAGTTGAGTGTAGGGGACGGAAGCCAGAGTGCAGGGGGTCAAGTAGGGAATTTTGAGGACAGGGAGAGGCGGTTGAAGACTAGTTTTTCTAAGCGCTTAGATGTGAATGGAAGCAGGGATACAGGACAGTAGTTGGATGGAGAGTTGGGATCGAGGGATAGTTTCTTAAGTAAAGGGGTAACTAGCGCATGTTTGAAGGCGGATGGGAAGGAGCCGGTGGAGATAGGTTGAAGATGTGTGTGAGGGAGGAGGGGAGGAATTAGATGCGAGGGAACGGGGCCGAGCGGGCACGTGGTGAGATGTGAGGAGGACAATAAGGAATTGACTTCATCAGTTGCTGGGAGGAAGCGGCAGAGGGAACCTCTGGGAGTGGAGGTGACTGATAACTATCTTGTGCTGATGTTGCTTCTGATATTTTTATTGAAGAAATCTGCCAGGTCTTGAGCGCTGAGGGGGGGAGGTGCGGGTGCGTAGAGCAGGGTGTTGAAGGTGGACCAGAGCCGTTTAGGGTTGGAGGACAGCGTAGATATAAGAGATGAGAAGGATTGTTTGGCCAAGTGGAGGGCAGAGGTGTATGACTGGAGAATAAACTTGAAGTGAACAAAATCTGCTTCAGAGCGGGATTTCCTCCAGGCACGCTCAGCAGTGCAGGAGCATCTTGGCAGGTAGCGCGTCTGGAGGGTGTGCCAGGGCTGAATCTGGTGGTGTGGGGCCTTAGAGTCAAAGAGGAGCAAGCGTGTCTAGGGCAGAGATAAGTGTGGTCTTGTAGTGATTAGCAGCAGCATCAGAGCAGGTGAAGGATGAGGTGTGAGGGAGGTGGTGAAGTAGAGTGTGTGTGTTGTTTAGGAAGTCCAGATAGGTTGAAAGAGAGAAGGTGGTGGTCAGAGATGGGGAAAGGGCGACAGGTGAACTCAGAAATGGAGCAGAGGTCCATTTTGGTTTCATCTGTCCACAGAATATTTTGCCAGTAGTGCTGTGGAACATCCAGGTGCTCTTTTGCAAACTTCAAACGTGCTGCAATATTCTTTTTGGACAGCAATGGCTTCCTCCGTGGTGTCCTCCCATGTACTCCATTCTTGTTTAAGGTTTTCCTTATTGTAGATGTGTCAACAAAAATGTTAGCATGCGCCAGAGATTTCTGTAAGTCTTTAGCTGACACTCTAGGATTCTTCTTTACCTCAATAAGCATTCTGCGCTGTGCTCTTGCAGTCATCTTTACAGGACGACCACACCTAGGGAGAGTAGCAACAGTGCTGAACTTTCTCCATTTGTAGACAGTCTGTCTTACTGTGGACACATGAACATCAAGGCTTTTGGAGATACTTTTGTAACCCTTTCCAGCTTCATGCAAGTCAACAATTCTTGATCGTAGGTCTTCTGAGAGCTCATTTCTGCGAGGCACGGTTCACATCAGGTAGTGCTTCTTGAAACCAGTAAGCCCAAAACTGGTGTGTGTTTTTAAAGGGCAGGACAGCTTTCAGCAGCACATCCAATAATATCCCCCAAAGGGTTCACATACTTTTTCTTGCCACTGTATGTCATTAAGCATAGCTGTCAGTATAGGGCATATTTGGGGTTTTAAGATCTTTTAGAATAGTCTGCTGTAAAACCCTCCGGGCCCAGTGATTTACCCGTCTTAAGTGAGGTTATAGCGTCTCCAGCTCCGGGGATAGGGTGTTCCAAAATCTCCCTTTGAGAAGTTTTGAAGACGAGGTGCCGGATAAGCCTCTAGAAAGGCTTCGCCGTGCTCAACATTATCCTGTGGAGGCTGAGATCGAGTTCGAAAAATCATACAATAAACAAATGTGATCAAGGGAGGGAATAGGTAGAGAGACATGTAACAGGTTGCCGTTTACATCTGGGATTAGGCATACGCGCCAAAAGCTTACCTGACCCCCCCCCCCCCCCGCAATGGGAAAAAAATTGGGTCTGAAAGTCGGTGTTCCTGCGCTTTAGCATGGATAGTAGTTTCTAGCTGTTGTTTAGCTTGTGTGTAAAGAGTATAATTATCGTCTGTTGAATGTTGCTTATATGCTGTATGTGCTTTGCTCAGTCGATTTCAAGCAGGTGTAGTGTATCCTTCCATTGCTTAGAACACGACGCTGTATAATAAGTAATCTGTCCCCGCAGAACAGGTTTAGAGGTTGATCTATGTGAATCAAGTTATCATCTACATAATTTGCCCAACTGGATTGTAAATGAAGTCGAAATGAGGGTGTAGTAGTAAATTGGGATATGAATGTGTGCGTTTGTAGGGAAATTGCACCCCTAGTCTCACTGGGGTGTGATCCGATAAAGATATTGGTTCGATGGTGGCACTTACCGACGTGGGGAGCATGCGAGAACTCAGAAAAAAACTGTCAATACGAGAGTGTGTGTCATGTACTGATGAAGGTGTAATCCCTTTCCAAGGGATGTAATACCTGCCATATGTCATGTAAGTTTAACGTGGCCATTAAAATCTGGAGGCCCTGAGCGATGGAGCGAGAAACAGCTGTGGCCGACCCCGACCTGTCTAAAGAGTGATTTAAGAACCTCATTAAAATCTCCCCCTCAATATCAGATTCGGGGTGGATAGATCTAGTAAGCGTTGAAGGAACCTGTAATAAAAAGAATCATTAGGACTATTTGGTGCATAGACATTTACAATACAATAATTTTCATTGTTAATGAGTAGGTGAAGAAAGATCTACCGTCCCTCCGGATTACAAATACAAGACTCAACAGTATAAGATAATGAAATGTGTAGAATATTCGCTACACCCCTTAGAACTGTAATTGGCAGCAAAGCAGTCCTGGATCCATTTGGCTTTGAAAGTAGAAGAGTTTGTAGCCCAAGGAGTTTCCTTTAACGTGACATGAAGATGCTTGTGGGTCAAGTAAGTCAATATCTTTTTCCGTTTCACCGGCGTATTAGCTCCATTAACATTCCAAGATAATAGCTGTAGAGTATCTCAAGACTGAACCACTTTAGAAGTAGGTGAGGAAAAGTTATCCAACACCAACACGAAAATCTAGCATGGTGTAGGTGATGAAAACAGTATGGGGGGGGCTGGTCCCAGCTCGAGCCAGGGAAAACACCCATTATTTGAAAGGCAAAATGTAGTCTGGGCAGTCAACAAAAAAACAAATAAAGGTAACTATATACAATCCAGTCAGGGAAATGGCACACTGCCTTGGAGAAAAGATCATTTGGAGTCTAAGAGGGAGACTGCGGAGGCGGCTGGCTATTCTCCCAATCCGGAAGGACATGATTCAGAAATAGGTCCGCCTCACTGGGTGAAGTTGTGGTGAGGGATCTACCACCGATTTGAAGTCTGAAGTGTAGCTGGGTAGAGTAGAGCAAACTTGATACCCTTGTTGTAAAGAGTCAAACATACCGGGGCAAAGGCCTTGCGCTTTAGTGTGACCTGAGCTGAATAGTCACGGAAAATCTGAATTTTCTGTTGCTGATTATTGAAGAGTAGGGAGTTGTTTGTACAGGCGCTAGAATCTTCACCGCGTCTTGAAAGTTCAGAAATCGCGCAATGACAGGTCTAGGTCTGGAATTATCTGCAGGTTTGACAGCTCCTAATCGATGTGCCCTTTCAATTTGTATCGAGCGGTCAAGTCTGGCTACCTTCAGCCTTATCCATCACAACAATCTTGAAGGAGAGACAAAAGGTCAGGGGCACGGACTGATTCCGGTATTCCAATAAAGCATAAATTATTACGTCTGCTTCGATTTTTCCAGATCTTCTAGCTTGTCCTGAAGTAACAATTTTTTGTTTCTTTTTTGTTGCTTATGAACTGTGGATTGTAAAGAGTTCAGGGTATCCTCCGTGCTCGATTGACGGGTTTCAAGTTCAGATATCTGGACTGAGTGTGATTGCAGCAATTGGAGTGTATTGTCTTTGGAAGTTTTTAGGGCTTGGAACTGCGTTTCAAAGAGTGGGCTGAGAAGCACTGTCACTTCTTTGGCTATCTCAGTCGCCGAGCTCTGTCTCTCTTGTGATGGTCGGAGAGCCAAAGACACAATCTCGTCGTCTGGATCTTGAGTAGATGAAAGTGGGGACGACGGAACAGAATTGAGTGGAGATATTTTTTTTTTGTGGCTTTAACAGATTTAGTGCCCAACTTTTTGGTCTGCTTGGCTACCAATTTATCCATGGTACGTATTTGAAGGGGCAGATCTCACGTTGGAAATCCTGAGAAATTAGGACGTGTCCTTTGTATCGGGTGTATGTTGGATTAGTAGTAACAAGCATGATCTCTTCTCTTTCCCTCCCCCCCCCCCCCGCAAAGTATCTTTCCGCACTCTTTTGTCTGTTTTCCTTTTTTTTTTTCTTTGTTTTTGTTGCTTTCCTTTTGTCAATTATATTGCCGTTTTAAGAGTTGGATAGTGTATTTACTCTTTTACTGCAATCTCCCGTTAGGTGTATTCGGCAGTTTACATGTGTCTGTGACCCCCCGTCTCCAGAAATGAAGTCCTGCAAAGCAACTCAATTTCAATGTCCACAGAGCATGAGGGCCCGTGCTGTATTCCGGCGGGAGCAATATGAATGTCTGCTTAGCTACTAATATGCCCTCCCGGAGTAAAAAAAATGTCCGCCGCGTGTTTCGTGGCAGGGGCGCGCAGGCCAAAGTGGTGATAGCTGCCTCACCGCTCCCCGACTCCAACTGGGGTATTTGCGGATCGTAAACTGTGGATGCGTGAAGATTGAGTCCTGCCACCCGTTGCCCCCCAGAGATACTCTTCTGCCCGGAGCTCAGGAGTAGCTCCAATCTGCGGCGCCCGACGCGGAAGGCCCCCGACTCCGGTTCCGTGCTCCGGTACACTGCCGATGTCCCAACTGCAGCCACGGAGAGGCAGGGATGGTGAAGCGCCCAAGTCCTCCCACTCGTTGGGGCTGGAAACAGCGAAGAGCTGCTGTTCACTGCGGCCAGCTCTGATGGGCACGAAACCAGAAGTCACCAGGGGTGTATTTAAGAAAGGTGGTGCCCCTGACGCTCGAAAATCCCCCTCTCGATATTAAATAATGAGCATGAAACCTAATATGGCTATTAATGTCAATAACAAAGTATTATTTGCAAAGTGCTTTCTAATGACATTTATTACAGTTAGACTCATTGCTGGGCGATCTATTGCCTTTTTAGCTTTTTTTTTCTCTTTACACTACAGATTCAGGTCAATAGTACACTAGTTCAATATGGGAAACAATGACAATGCAGAAATACAACGGTCCCTCCCTTCTACCGAGATAACTGTCACCTAGAAAGCCCACAAGTTTTATAACCTTATGAAGACAGCGCTTTCATACAAGAGTCATGCCCCAAAAATCATGAACTGAAGGAGTGTGGGTGTTTGGTAATAAGGTTGGAACCGACAAGTACTAACTTGTGTTTTCAAAGGTAGTGAGAATTTTCAGAACTGTAGACTCTGGTAAATGTGGCATTATGTGCGTACTTTTAACGCAATTTACAACCGATGTGGATTTTACCTCCCTGTTGAAAGCTATGACTGATGTCAGACGAGTCTACAAAGAGTAAGCCTCCTTAGGCGGCTCGCACATTTTAGAGCTGTACGCACAAATGTCCCCAGCCTTATTCATGCTGTTTTAGAACGCTTTATGCTTATTTAACTTCTATTGGCCTGTGATTGTGATAATACTACTGTTCCATTTTATTTGGAATCTCAAAATCCTATATCTCCTGCAATTATGAAGAAAAAAATCCTTTAGTGCCTGTTGCTCGTTTTGACAATTTGATCAGGATGAAGCCTTTGCTTTACCCATACAAAGTTCACAAACAGAACTGGTACTTCAATGTAGCAAGTAACAATTTTATTAAATTGTTAAGCAGGATTCATTGGAACGATAAGACCATTATCACTAAATTGAGAACCAGACTCTTAAATGTATTGATAAATTGACTCCATGAAGTCTCCTGCAGATTCTAGGTATTGTATTCATAATGTGGCACAGTCCTCTTCTCTTTCCTATGGCACAGTCATCCAGCTACAGGAAGTAGTTGAATGCCTAGTCGTGGACGATTGGAATCAGCCAAGGATATGGATTGTTTATGCTGGAGACTCCTCTAACTAAATCCGTTCATAGTTGAACGCTGGATGACCATGGAGCAGCTGCTTATTGAATGAACGTCTTCAGGGTGGATTTGAGCCCTCTAATTTAAACTGTCGCAACAGCCAGAGATGGGGTGGATGAGTAGTGTTTTGTACTTTCAAGCAGGGTTACGTTTTATGATTAAGAGAAACAATGGAACCGCAACCCTCCTTGCAGACTGGGTTACTATGCTAATTTCCATGGTCAGTCGAACTCTATAAACTATTGTAGCGCTGTGTTAAAAATCTTGCTGTGGCAGTACCTATTTTTGGCCACAAGATGGAGACTATCGCGATCAGAGATACTGGACATTGGGACTACAATGCCCGGCATGCTTTGCAAGAAGACAGGAAGTGGGTGGGGACTGGACACTTACATCCTCTGCCTCGTGGAGAACGCGCCAGAGCGCGCCAGGGAACGAGAGAGCAGACGCAGTGCCATACTTTGTGAGGGGGCCTAGGGCGGAAAGCAAGTGAGACCTGTCAGTTCGGTTACCGGGTCATTCAGTCCTCAAGAGAAGGAGCCCTCCCAAGTTCCAGAGTTGCTACAGAGGGAACCAACTGAAGACCTCGAGTAAGGAGTCACCGCAAGTGGATCGGGTTCAGAGAGCAGGCGGTGAGCTGAGGAAAAGTCGTGGACAAGCTACGGGAAGTCAGACAACGGATCCGGCCGCTAGTATCCCCAGTCAAAATCCAGCGGAGAGACGTCCTGGGTCAGCGGAGCCTAAAGCAACCGGCGGATGGGTGAGAGGCCTCCAAGGCCGTTTATAATACAAAGAGCACGCTGCTGTTTTCTCTTTAAAGTCCACAGGGCCCCAACTTGACTAGTCGAAGACATTTCTCAAGTAAATTCACTGGCCAGTTGAACAGTACCCGGGTACCATACACACCTTTTACATTCCGGGACTTAACCTGTGCAGGACTCAATTTTGTTACGAATCGGAACGGGGGTTAAAGATACGTTTCGAATATATTTTTTCTCTTTCCGCTGCGCGTTTACCGTGATACGAAGTGATTGTATATTCTGGGGTTCCGCTACGTGTCCCTTTTCTGAATATTCGTGCAATTGCATTTTCTTTTATGTTCGGTTACGAATATTTTATTTTCCGAAATACGAAGCCTCGTGTTTCGTTTCTTTTCCGCTACGCGTTTTATCGCAATACGAAAGTACTGTAATAATATCTGTGAATACCGTATCTCAATATCTGCCAAATATTTTAGTAAACTATTTAAATGATAAAAACCCACAACTGTGTTGGAGTATATTTATTCCCTAGTGCGGGGAGACTGACCCGTGGTTCATTTTCAGCGGCTCCTCCGGTAGTGAGCGCTACACTATCTAGGGATACTACTCCCCTGCTGATTAGAAGACACTACCGTCATATCATTGGAGTCACTTTAACTTCCAACCTAATTTTACACTCTGGGATCTGACACCTGTCACCAGTGCAAAGATTAAATTTAAGATGGCACATCACAAAATATTTGCCTATAATTAACAATCCTAATTTTCAAACTGCAGACCTAGCCTTTGCATTTAATACATAGCTTGCTGCCTAAGACCTCATGCCCACCATTTAACATCTAATGCCCAAGAGCCTGGTTTTACAGTGCCCTCTTTTGAAAAACATAGACAACATCAAGCCCTGCCTGCTTATGTGCAATTAATGGCAAATGTCTGGTAGGGGCCTCAGGAACTCTTGACTCTCTTGGTCATGGTGATCTCCAGTTCTCTCATCTACTCGTTTCTATGCCAGGGTGGAGAGGAGAGCACAATTGGTGGCACTAAGAACAAATGTGTAACTTTTTGCGCACATCTAACTACCGGGATCTGATATTTGCCACCTTGGGTCAATAAATGTGTCCCTTCAGCCACCTATTTAGAAATATCTTACAAAATTCTGCATAGGGCTCATTTCACCAATTAGAATGGCTCTAGCTGATTTATTACCAGATGTCATAAATATCCTAATATATCAGCAGACCTATTTCACTGGCTAAGGACATGCCCATACAACCCACTTCCACCCCAGTTATTCTGGAATAAGGTGATGCGCTTTGAGATTCCTGTTTTGGGCTTAACAATTCTTGCCCAAGTGGGTTCTTTTACATTTCATATCCCCTGATCAGATGTGTTGTCTTGTTAATAATCTATGAAGTTTTGGCTGGGTCTGTTCAACGGGGAATAAATATGCCATTCTGTCCCAGTGGATTACTCAGTTCTACTGGTCTATTCTATAATTTATACTGTTGTCACGAATGACAGCATGGAAGCGTCCCTACCAACACACCATAAGGCTGGGGCATGTTTTTTTTTTTTTTTTATAGATTTTTCTTTCCCAAATTGTCCTTAAATCAGGTGTCTCCCACCCTCCTATTAAGAAGTCTCTAAAAACCAAACATTTGCTTACTCTAGTACAGCCACCAGGCCCTCAGAGGTCTTGTATCCATCTCCAAATGACCAACCCACTGCTGGTCTGGAGTGGTTTCTTCACACCTAATCCTGCTCATCCAAGTAGGTTTTACAGACCGTCTGTCAAATATATCGCTTCTAATCTGTTGATGCAGACTAGGGGTGATTAAATTATCCCGTGATGCAACAGTTGGCTGGTTTAGTTGTCACTACTGTATATCGGTGTCTCTATTGGTTTTTCCTTTAACTGTGGTGTTGCTGCCAGATTGTCTATCATGTTTGATACTTGAGTAAGCGGACAAGAACACGTGTATGCAGTGTTGCCTAATTTGTGTGGTCCATCACAGTGGTGCTTTTCAACTATAATAAAGTCCGTTACAAACTTTTAGTACATTAGTGATTCCACCACCACGTACTCTGACCAGAATAGTGCTCTTTGTACAGAGGATGTCCATAACATAGATGGGCTGATTATTGCTATGCAGGAAAGAAACTCCTACTCTAGCATCTGCTGGAAATCCTGCCGGCTACAGCAACGAGAAAGAACAGGTGACAGCAGTGTTTGTGCTATGTTACCGGAATCCACTTGGTTCACTCGGGACGGGGCCAGACCGGACACTAGCAAGGATTGTCTGGACACAAGTCTCTTCAGGAAAGGCAAACTTTATTGTGACGTCACAGAGGCTCAGACAGGATTGAATCGCAAAGACTGAGCCCCGAACTCACCCCGACAAGGGGTCTTATACCCCGAATACATAATTAGGTACATCCCAATTAGCCCACCTCCCGGTGACACTATCCCACCCCACGTGGGTTAATACCTCCCTTAGTCTAATACAAAGACATTCCATTAAATTGGCCGTAAATTGGCAAACTTCATGTTAGTTTCGACAGATCGTGATTAGCTACTACATTCAGTCCGGGCTGTGCTCGCCTCCCTAGCGCCTGTGTTTATTTGTTGCGGGTAACACCTGGTCTATCTTCTATGCTTCCCTTTGTCTCTCTGCGGGCTTCTGTGACCTTGGTGTATCCACTTCTCATTCTGTCCCTTCGTGCCAGGAACAGCCTAGATCTTTCTCCAGGTTTTAATTGCTTTTCTGCTAATCTAACACATTCCTAAATTTCTACGTATGCTTCAATCTAGTTTCAGATAAAGCCTACATTTGTGTTCAAAATTATTCAACCCCCACTGAAATTGAGTGTTTTGGCCAGTTTGACATTGATTTTGATCAAAGAGGCACGTGTAGGTCAGACAAATATAACATAACATTTATAATGAAATAACCACAAATGTCTTTTCTGTGCTCACATCATTAGTTTTATTCAACCCCCAAGTGACATTCAATCTTATTACAACATCCTTTTACAGTTATAACAGCTTTTAAACGTGAAGCCTAGCTTGACACAAGTGTCTTGCAGCGATCTACGGGTATCTTTGCCCATTCGTCATGGGCAAAAGCCTCCAGTTCAGTCACATTCTTAGGCTTGCGCACTGCAACGGCTTTAAGTCCCACCAGAGGTTCTCAATCAGATTTAAGTCAGGTGACTGCGATTGCCACTCCAAAATGTTCCAGCCTTTAATCTGCAACCATGCTCTAGTGGACTTGGAGGTATGCTTGGGATCATTGTCCTGTTGAAAGGTCCAACGTCTCCCAAGCCTCGGGTTTGTGACGGACTGCATCACATTGTCATCCAATATCTCCTGGTACTGAAGAGAATTCATGGTACCTTGCACACGCTGAAGCTTCCCTGTACCTGCAGAAGCAAAACAGCCCCAAAGCATGATTGACCCCCCGCCATGCTTCACAGTAGGCAAGGTGTTCTTTTCTTCATAGGCCTTGTTCTTCCTCCTCCAAACATAGCGTTGATCCATGGGCCTAAACAGTTCTAATTTTGTTTAATCAGTCCACAGAACACTATCCCAAAACTTCTGTGGTTTGTCCACATGACTTTTGGCATACTGCAGTCGACTCTTCTTATTCTTTGGAGACAGCAAGGGGGTGCGCCTGGGAGTTCTGGCATGGAGGCCTTCATTACGCAGTGTGCGCCGTATTGTCTGAGCTGAAACTTCAGTACCCACATCTGACAAATCTTTTCTCAGTTCCTCAGCAGTCACACGGGGACTTTTCTCCACTCTACGCTTCAGGTAGCGCACAGCAGTCGAAGTTAGCATCTTCTTTCTGCCACGACCAGGTAGCGTTTCAACAGTGCCCTTTGCCTTGAATTTGCGAATGATGCTTCCTATGGTCTCTCTTGGTATGTTTAACATCTTTGCAATCTTCTTATAGCCATTGCCCTTCCTGTGAAGAGTAATCCCCTCTTCCCTTGTCTTCCTGGACCATTCTCTTGACTTCACCATGTTTGTAACCACACCAGTAAATGTCTAGAAGGAGCTGAGTATCAGTCATTTTAAAGCTGCCTAATTGGTGCTTATTATGCTTTATTGCTGCTCCGTGACATCCACAGGTGTTTTCAATACCTGATTGAAAACACTTGAATGAACCTCTGTTCTTCAGAGTGGTAGTCTTTAAGGGGTTGAATAATTGTGTCAATGAAGAATTCACAAAAGAAACATTTACTACTGTATTACAAAACCAATTGATGTCATTTTAGTTGCATATGGTTCTTTAAAAAGTCCTTGTAGGATTTCATTCTGAATACAATTACAAATGTACACTAAATTCCCTAAAACCCTTTACAGCATTGGGGTTGAATAATTTTGAAAACTGTGCCTAGTTATTTTCAAGTGAACCAATATTCTGAACACGATGGCCGCCTGGCTTATAATGGCGGCCAGCTTCCAGCCTGATTCCACTTCAATGACAATTTTTGTTTCTTACAAAAAATTTGTCTTCAATCCTGCCAAGTTATTCACCCAACAGCTTTGAGTTGCTCCAGTTTGTCAGAGGACTGAGTATAAATGCACAGCAAGTACCGGTTTAATTAATATTTACTAACCACTATTGAATGAGCAGATTATGATTGGCTGTTAGCCAGGCAGCTGGTCCTCCTGGTACAAATTCCAATTGCATCGTTACTATACCTAGTGTTGCCAGATCATCTGTGTTTTCCTGGACGCATGAAATGTATTCATACTGAAGGGCAGTGCATAAAAATTGCAACCCTGCAGCACGTAGAATCCATACGCTATAGATAAGAACTCTAAAAGGTTTCCTAGGTAACCTGCCTTTTTTTTTTTCCCTTCCTGCAGCATATGAATTATGCATGTTGCAGGGCAGCCCATTTCCCTGTGAAATCCTCTGCATGAAATAGAAATATGGGTTCAGGAAAACATGGCTGATCTGGCAACCCTAGGTATAACCCCCTGGCGGCTTTGCCCCTACCTTCCCAATCTCAGACTTGCTGCAGATCAGTTGGTATATGGTTATTCATTTTCAGACCTTTGTATAGTTCGTATGGTATTATTGAACGGACACTCTACAGTTTAGAGCAGTGGTTCCCAACCCTAGTCCTCAAGTCGCTCTAACAGGCGATATGATTTGTTGCTCAGTGATTGCAGGATTCAGTCTGCATTCCCCCAAGGGAAACCTTAAAATCTGGCCTGTTTAGGGGGTACCTGAGGGCAGGATTGGGAACCTCTAGACAAACAGGAATGAGGTAAGGGTTTGAAACTGACACAGTTCATTAATAGCCCATCCTGCCCCTTCTGTTTAAGAGGTGAATAAAAAAAAAAACTTCTCCATTGTGGCTTTAAGGACAATGTAAAGAGTGGGGACCCCTGAACGTTACGGAAAATGGTTGGTGGAAAATGAAAGAACCTCAATCTCCTTTTGACCTGCTGCAGTAGATCATTTTTAATATTCAGATTTACTTTTAATGATTTTAATAGTTTATTATTGGTCACATACGTAATGGATTATCATTCTATGGTTGGCTCACATATTACATAATTATTTCACTGAAATATGAATGCCTTTAAAAAAATATAGATACCTGTCCATTAGGGCTGTGCAATTAATTGCAATCGCAATTTAAGAACCTGCGATATACAAACCGCATAAGGCTGCGATTTTCGGCTCCCTGTAAGCTTCCGGCGGCATGAAGCTTTGGGCGCTCGCAGGGGGAACCACGTGTACAGCCGCATTCTCGCGGCTCGTCATGTGGTTCCCCCAGGCGAGCGCCCAAGCTCCATGCCACCGGAAGCTCACAGGGAGCCGAACACACGGTGCAAAGAGGTGAGCTGGGGGCAGTGTATCCATGAGCTGGGGGCAGTGTATCCATGAGCTGGGGGCAGTGTATCCATGAGCTGAATACATTTGGAATGTATGTAGCATATTTGAAAAAGCAAAAACAATTAGCTAAATCGCAAATAAAATCGCAATATTCATTCAAGAAATCGCAATATGATTATTTTGCCAATATTGCACAGCCCTACTGTCCCTCTGTATATGTAAAATATTAATGTTCTTGAACCCAGGACATACTTGAAAACCAGCAAAATCTCAATGTATCCTTCCTGGTAAAATACTTTGCAAATAGATAGATCAAGGAAGATTTATCTATCACCACTTTTTAAGATCGAGTACCGATACTTTTTAAAAGTACTCACCGGTACCGAGATATATATATATATATATATCTCGGTACCGGTGAGTACTTTTAAAAAGTATCGGTACTCGGTCTTAAAAAGTTTTATCGGAGATAGATTATATATATATATAATCTATCATCTCACAAGTTATGTGAAATGGAACAGATTTCCATTTCACATGAAATGGACCCACCAAAGTCTTCAGCTCCATGCCCATAAATGTTTCTTTCCAGGACGACCACGCCTAGGGAGAGTAGCAACAGTGCTGAACTTTCTCCATTTGTAGACAGTCTGTCTTAGGCTAGGGTCAGACTAGCGCAGTTTTAACGTGCGTTTAGCCGCACGAAATCACGGCCGTACTAGCAGCAAATTACGTCCAATGCCGGGGAACATACGACGAACGGCCGCACGAAAGTTTGTCCGCGCAACGCAAGTGGCCAACGAACGCATTTTTTCGAACGTCAAACCGCTACTACTGACGTACAGAGTGCGCTGCGGCCGCATAGCGGCGTGTGTGTGTGATTAGGAGACGTCAGACGCTGCTAATGTCCGGCTAACATAACGTCCAGACGCACAAAGTGTTTTATTGATGATCCGTACAAAATCACGGACGAAAAGGCGCATCGTATGACCGCTGTCGTGTATTCCAGGAAAAAATACGTACGTTAGTTCGACTGCACTTTTTCACGAACGACGTGAAAAATGCGTTCGTCTGACCCTAGCCTTACTGTGGACACATGAACATCAAGGCTTTTGGAGATACTTTTGTAACCCTTTCCAGCTTCATGCAAGTCAACAATTCTTGATCGTAGGTCTTCTGAGAGCTCTTTTCTGCGAGGCATGGTTCACATCAGGCAGTGCTTCTTGAAACCAGTAAGCCCAAAACTGGTGTGTGTTTTTAAAGGGCAGGACAGCTTTCAGCAACACATCCAATAATATCACACTGATTGGACTCAAGGTCGGCTCACTCCTGGTTCCAATTAGCTCTTGGAGAAGTCATTAGGCTAGGGGTTCACATACTTTTTCCACCCTGCACTGTGAATGTTTACATGTTATGTTCAATAAAAACATGAAAACCATATAATGTTTGTGTTGTATTATTTTAAGCAGTCTGTGTTTTTCAAATTGTTGTGACTTAGATGATCAGAGCACATTTTATGACCAATTCATGCAAAACTCCACGTAATCCCAAAGGGTTCACATACTTTTTGTTGCAACTGTATTTGTGACTTAACAGGGCGGCATATGACTAAACCCCTGAATACAAACTTTATATTGTATGGGACCAAAGTGAACTCCATTCCCTCTTCAAAGATCATGAAGTAACTGCTCCCACACATTCTCCCTCAAATTGACCCCTGCGCTAATTTGCATGTCCTTTTTAAGCCCCTGTAAGCGGATGGATTTGTCAGGTGACCTCTTGGCTAAAGCCAACCCTGTCAAGAGGCTTTTCTAGGCGCTTTCCAAGGATCAGAAGGTGAATGTTTAAATCCTATTCAAATTGTCCTCAGTTTAGGAGGTTGTTACATGTATCCTGTTGCCGCATAAGATTTTAATGATGCCTAAGTGTTCTTTTTCACATCTGAGATGAAACATAAAGGCCTGTGAAGCTGGATCTGTGCGCTCAGTGAAAGGTTATAGCTGGAACATGGCTCATTAATACATAAAAGCGGCTGGTGAGATTGAGCGGTTTCCTTTCTCCCATGTAAACCTTCAAATGTCCTTGTTCCCCATCAAAAATAAACCACAAGGTTCAAACCTGCTTCTCTGACCACAAACCGAACAGGAAACACTAGTATGACACTTCTACTATGCATTGAAGATGCAGCCTGTGCTAGGAGGCTTTGAGAAAATTTGGTGGCCAGATGTCACCTGCTGTCATACACCATGCACAGATTAGGAAAGTGTCTGAAAAGTATACTGACAACTTGGCCAAAAGTCTACGTGGTGCCTTCATGTAAAACCATAACCTGGTTTCACAGGGAAGAATTTTTTGCGGTCTTGTTTTTCAGATATGTTTGTAGGGAAGAAAAATATTGTAGAGGATTTGCGGAAAAGATGACCTTACCTGAAGTAAAGCTACAAATAACAAGTGCCTTTTAAATTAATTGGAGGGATGGGGTTCCTACACAGTAATATATATATATATTTTTAAAATTAAACGTATACAAATGAGCACAATTTCTAAGATTGATAATTTACAAGGTAGCATTAATATTAGGCTGGCCGTCCATTGGGTCCATATTTGTGCAACTACGACGTCGTCCGAACACTGCGGGCAGTGTACCGTTTGTCCATTGTGGCCAGTTTCTGATGTCCGACTATCTGCAACGTGCAACAACAGCGCCACACAGGTGACCACTCCATTTCAGGTGGTTAATCACACAACGTCTGACGTACCGGATGGATGCAGACAAACTCATCTGGTGAGTGAAAATGTTAGATTTTTTTTTTAATCAAATGGTATGTATAGGAGATGGGTAGGACTAGCGGTGTACGGGCAGCAGACAGGGGTATGGCAGCTGCGGCCTATTCAAAACCAAGGATCCTGAATGCAGGCCCTCCAGATATTGCTGAATTACAACTGCCGGTATTCTTTGACTGCAATAAATGTCGACAATCATGGGAGTAGTAGTTCAGAAACATCTAGGGGGGGGGGGTTGAGTTCAGGATCCTTGAACTAAATTGTAAATTATGGCGAACGGTGCATTTCCCATAGGTTTCAAAATTAAAACTACGTATAATTTCCAGCCAAAACAACTCTTACATATTTTTAGGAACGGCTTTTTGTAATTTTGAGAAAACCATTGTCATTTTAGCCATTTCTGTAACAGTCCTTGTCATTTGTTAAAGGCCTTATTTTTTTTACTTCTTTTCATGCATTTTGTTCGAACAGTATTGTGCAAGAGCTTTGCCCTCTTTGGGATGTGAGGGATAAGTACCACGCACATGACGTTCAATGGAAGTTGTGGGGGAAAGTTGCGGCAGAAATGGGCGCCAATTGTAAGATCCAATAATACTTACATGTGAATGTTTAAAAAGGGAAGATTTATGAACATGTAGAACTATTCTCACAAACCATAAATTGGGCAACCCAAGAAAATACAATTTATTAAAAAAAATAATGACTTAAGGAAAATATAGATCTCAAATGTGTTAAAAAAAAAAAAAAAAAAAAAATCTGAAATAAGAAAATGTTCAGATATTCAGTGGTTAAAAAAAAAAAAAATTTTTTTAAATTTGGTCCTGGGTGGTAATTGCAGAAATGACACACCTACTTTCCCAGAGTGTCGTAAATCTTCTTGATGGCCAAATTGTGGGGGTTGTAAAACTTGCTGCTCCCTCTTTTTCAATAATGTTAGGCAGCAAGCAAAACCATTAGACAATTTTGTCCACAAATGGTGTATTCGTTTACATGGCCTTATGTAAAAGTAAATGTTTGTAGTTCTTAAACATGCTGGCCGACTGGGATTCAGGACGTGTATGGGTTTGCCATCAGTGTGCCCCACACAATTCAGATTGCACCACTTTTCTTAAAAGCTGTCAATGGGCTATATCTCCTCATTCTTGGAAAGGGCATGCGCTGCAGCTTATCCCAGATCGCCATGAAAGTCTCCTAGAAGACCCTTAACACTGACATCTGAAAATGGGAAAGCGTAGCCCAGGTGTTTAAACATGCATCCCGTTGTCAAGTATCTGCAATCAAATTACATAACGTTAGCAAATACTATGACATTTTCTAAAAATATGATTATTTACATACTCAATCAAATTTCATTTTTGTTATAGGGGAAGAAGTGGCGCAACCTGAGAGATGTGTTCTGCAGGGACATAAAAAAATATTGTCCAGGTCGGGAGATGGGGCTCCGACCTCTGGTACATCTGGCTGGGCTTATTCCAGACAATGTTATTTGTGGCTGACATTGTAGAGCCGAGGCAGCTGCAAGGCAATGTTTCTCCCCCCCCCCCCAGCTACAACCCAGGAGGAGGAAGCTGACCCTTGTGAAAACCCTGAGCCTTCTGACTTTGTCATTCCAGTGTCCCCTCCACCACAGATGAAAAGCCAAGCGATATCTCAACACCTCAGTTGCAATCATGCAGTGAGTGGGAACCAGCAAGCGGCCCCAAAGAGCATTTCCTAGGGGCATTCTAAAGAGAAGGCTGGAGCAGTCAGGGGAAGAGAAATATCTAGAGGTCGAAAAAGTGGACAACTAAAATGAGATTGCCACTATCATTATTTAATGAGCCTCCCTCTGATGCACAGCATATTCATGGAGCATCAATATGAATTTCGGCAAGATCTCCTCACATTTGCCCTTGACTGGCGCAAAAAAAAACGCGCTACAGCAATCTTGTACCCTACAGCCAATTGCAGAACCATCCACTGCATGTCAGTCAGCTCTCTGTAAAACCCACCATGACACCAGCAACAGAACACTTCTTCACCCCTGCCTTGACAGACATTCTCTAGTGTCGGAAATTGAGGACACAGATGTAGTAATTCGTTAATACATGTTAAATATTCTATTTTCTATTATATTTTGTATATTTATCAAAGTTTTGCATTGCTTGATTCAAAACGATTTCTCAAATCTAAAAAAAAAATGGTTTCAGTTCCTAAACTAAATGTTTTATATACCACAACTGGAGTGCGTGTTATTTCATGTAATGGCCTAAGAAAAACCCCCAGATATAACCTAGTAATTGTGGGGTGGGGGGGGGGAGTATAATTTTTTTTGGCTTAACTAAAAACTAGATTAGGTAGAAAGTACACAAATAGTTAATAAACTAAAGGGGTTAAACACTCACCCATATGGAGTGTTGGAGGCATTGTGGTTGACTGTAGTGGAAGAACGGTCCCAATCGGTGAGTGTAACCATGAATTAATATATACCCTGTATACCTAAACTCCATTATGTTTTTCATATAGCGCTGTGATGGTTTAGCACTTTGAGATAAATTTTTATATTTAGGTATTAGTATTGCTATATGGGCTTCTATTTTTTTTTTTTTTTACCCGCAGTAGAAGTACAGTAGATTTATTTATACACCTCTTCTGCTTTTGATCCCCAGCACTTTCATGAAGCCTTTTTAGGATTTTGATTTGAGATCACTCTAACATGATCACGATCCCAAATTAACTTTGTTTCTTTATTTTCGAAATTATGAAATCATACATACATTTGAATGTTCGGAACAATTTATTAACATAACATTCTAACAAAGTAGCCAGCCAAAAATTATTTATAGATTTATATATTATGTTGTGCAACAATTAACATCTAACCAACCCAAAAAAAATAAAATGGCTAAAGAAAAGGGTCAGATGTTCACTTAAATTTTTTTTAACTTGTCCTGGGCGGTGATGGCAGAAGTGGCCCCCTTATTTCCCCACTTGTAATGAATCTTATTCTACCTGGGAAATATTGTGGTGTTGGGAAATTTGCGACTTGCTGCTCCCACCTTTTCTATTAGAACCTTGTGCAACAAGCACATGCACTTCACAATTTTGTCCAAATGTTTTACTTCTGTGGCCTTTTGTAAAATTCTCAATTTACTGGTCTTTATGCCAAAAGCACACTCTACTACTTTAATGGCCGGCTATCCCGAGCAAGTCAAGATGGTTTCACAGTGGCCAAGCCTGGCTGCTGGGTACAGCCTCCTCCAATAACTTTTCCGTAGGTAAGCCTCATCACCCAAGAGCACATGTAGGGGCTGTAATGTCGGTTCCTGGGAGCGTGGTGGGTGTTCGCATGCCCAATGCTCTTTGCTCCAGCTTCTGGGACAGGTTAGAGTTGCTGAAGATCCCTCCATCGTGCTTTCCCATATGCACCCACAACTATGCAAAGGAAGCTGTAATCTGGCCCAGCAACTGCTTGGGGGGACAATATAGTTGCGAAACATACTGCCCACATGTTTTGGGATGGAGTATGCAGATTTGTTTCCCATTTATGCATCCACAGTTGGGAAAGCACTTTTAAATTTTTTTTTAAAAAAAAAGCCCTGAATAAAGGGCTCCATGTGCTGCAGCTTGTCCCAGGTTGCTAAGCAGGTCTACTGGACCATCCATCCCACCGTGACATCCGCAATCCAATAAGAGCAGCCCAGGGTTGTAAAGGAGCATCCTGTTGCCAAGTAGCTGTAATCCAAATATCACATTAACGAATACAAAGATTATGAAAAGCATGGTTATTTCCATTCTAACTTAATCAAGCGTTCTTTTTATGACCGTGGATGACTTGAAGAGGAGGTGGCAGATATTTGTATTGTATCGTCAACGTAGCATACCTTAAGGTTTTTTATGCTAAAATTTTTTTTAGAAATTTCTAGGTTTGTTACTAAAAAAAATACTGTTCATATACCACAACTAGAGTGCCTGTTAATTTTACTTTTATATGTATCATATACGCAGACACACCGATCAAGTAGGAATTGGAGTTCAGTCCACATATCAAAATATAATAAAGTCTCTTGCCTCTGAGTGACTGTTAGTCGTTCCTCGTGTGATATGGTCTCTCGGAAATCGGATTTAGAAATCTGGCCAAATAGCATCTAAAATGTACGTGAAAGTATCCTGGCCCACTCAATCATAATCCAAAAAATTGAGTTCTTCATGCAAATGGTGGAACTCTCCTAATCGCTGCCCTTTTGCCAAAATTGGGGTCACCCAACATTTTCATTGTCGCTTCAGCAGGCACTAACGGCTCCTCCATATCCATCGTCGCACAGGACTGCAGTTCTTCCAAAAGCAGAATATTGAAACGGCAATGGTTATATAGTTCCTGAAAAACCAGAATGAACTGCTTTTTTACTCTAATCGTCCATAGTCTGTCGCCGTGAACGACCCTGGTTGGACATAATCGTGCAATCAACGGTTGCACCTAGTTGTGTGACGTCGCAGTTGCACAAATATGGACCCAGTGGATGGCCAGCCGTAATTGCTGTATCTTTTTTAATCTAAAGAAAAAGGTGTGTGTGTGGGTGTACACTCTTATCTTAAATTTGGCTTGACTGACCATGGACTATTGGTAAGGGATCAATTTTTAAAAAAAAATAGAGTATCGATCCTTTTTAGATAAATGTCATGTGACTGCTTTTCAATAAAGGCTTTTGCTGAATGCCTGTCCACTTTAATATTGAAATGTGTGACAGACTGCCTGGCACACCGACTGTGTACCTCTGTCAAACTCTAGCTTTCTCCAAGCTGGACCCCCAACATCCAGGATTCTCAGCCCAAACCTTCCCTAAAATCACCAGGCACGACCTGTGTTTTAGTGTGAAGAAACAAGACTTCAGCAGAGCTACAGCCCAGCCCTGGCTTCCAGCTATCGGTAGAGGTATTGGTGCATTTGCACAATTACCAAGTACTCATGCAAATACACCGATACCGTCATTCTACTTTGTATCGGTAGAGGTATCGGCACCGATACTAGTATCTGTATTGTGCAAACCTATTGGTCACAACAGCTAATTTGGTACCTACATCCATGAATCAAAGCTTGTCGAGCAAATGAATCCTAAAAATTACTCCTAACATTTCCATATGAAGAGAATGCAAAATAGAAAAAAGGGTTGAAAGTAATAATTTAAACCGTGTATGTAATATATATAATTTTTTTAAGTGCACCTGCCATGGGAAAGATGACTTTTACTCCTTTGACAGGGTACTTCAGCTTTTATGTAGGTTAGTGGTTTTTTTCACACTTATGTAATTGTGATACTGTTTTGGTGTTTCTCCCCATAGCCAGTGCCTTGATGCCGTGGGTGGGAGTGCAGTCTGTGGTGTGCTTGCGTCACTCGGATTGTGACAGGCAAACAGCACAGCACCCAGTGAGCAGTGGGCAGTCCTGTAGGCCAACTCTCTGCTCATAGCCGCCATCCTCACGGTGACAGGATGTAGTCATGTGGTGGTCAGGAGGAAACTTAAACGGGATACCTCCCCTTTTTTATATTATATAGGTCCGTTTAAGAAACATTAGTCTATATAAAGGGAATGGTGCCCTGCCACGTGGGCAAAATGACTTGCCCACGACAGTGGCACTTTAAGAATGGTATCTTATCTGGAATGCTCAGGACCCTGAACATTTGGAATTTCTAAATCCAAGGTTTTAGAGGAAGGATATCACCATGTGGTAGGTACCTGCTTGCAGTGGCGTAGCGTGGGTTGTCAGCGCCCGGGGCCAGCCAAGAATTGTGCGCCCCCCCCAACCTGTGGACACGTTATCGATATTCCCCCAGCTCTCACATGGATATTGCCCCAGCTCACACATGGATATTGCCCCAGCTCTCACATGGATATTGCCCCAGCTCTCACATGGATATTGCCCCAGCTCTCACATGGATATTGCCCCAGCTCACACATGGATATTGCCTCAGCTCACACATGGATTTGCCCCAGCTCACACATGGATTTGCCCCAGCTCACACATGGATTTGCCCCAGTTCACACATGGATTTGCCCCAGCTCACACATGGATTTGCCCCAGCTCACACATGGATTTGCCCCAGCTCACACATGGATTTGCCCCAGCTCACACATGGATTTGCCCCAGCTCACACATGGATTTGCCCCAGCTCACACATGGATTTGCCCCAGCTCACACATGGATTTGCCCCAGCTTACACATGGATTTGCCCCCAGCTCATGGATATGCCCCCAGCTCATGGATATGCCCCCGCTCTCACATGGATATGCCCCCGCTCTCACATGGATATGCCCCCGCTCTCACATGGATTTGCCCCCGCTCACACATGGATTTGCCCCCAGCTCATGGATTTGCCCCAGCTCTCACATGGATTTGCCCCAGCTCTCACCTGGATACTCAGGCCAGCTCCGGCAGGGGTTGAGGGGACCCAGATGCCGGGCAGCGCGAGAGTGCCTGCCCGGTCCTGAACAGTCCGTCCTGTTGAAGTGGAGTCGGCTGCGTGCGTGCGCAGGTCACGTGGTCCGGCCAGTCAGGTGGTACAGAGACTCAGTACCACCTGATTAGCCGGACCACGTGACCGGCTGCGCCTGCACGCAGCCGCCTCCCCTTTAACAGGACGGACTGTTTAGGACCGGGCAGGCATTCCGCGCTGCCCGGCATCTGGGTCCCCTCAACCCCCGGGCCAACTGCGCCCGGGGCCACGGCCCCCCCCCCCACGCTACGCCACTGCCTGCTTGTACACACGCTGGGAGTGCTGTGCATGGTTTCTCTGCGGACATGATGTGCAGAGTTGGTGTGACTCCGGGCAGAGTGTCACATGCTAGAGCTGTCCAGATGAACCCAGTGTGTGCCACGGTCTGTTGCAGTGCTCGAGTCGGGTTCCTGAGCCGTAGTGCCTGTCTGGAGGTCCATTTAATCTGGAAATGGTAAAATCTAGAAGGCTCCGACAATTTTGTTTTGAGTCTTCCAGATTTTAGTTCCGGATAAGGGATGCTCAATCCATATTCAAAATTGGCCTTTTAAATTATTTTAAACTTGCTGATATACGCAGGGCTTGACAAATTTTTCTTTGAATCTAGGAGCAAGCTACAAAAGTTAGGAGCCAGTTTTTCCTTCAGACTAACAAAGCTTTACAAGTTTCAACAACTAAAGCTACACCATACCATTTTTTTTTTTTTTTTTTAAAAAAAAAACCTAGTAAGAGTACCAATATTATTTTTGCCAGGTACGCATTGATACTTTTATTTAATGTCATGTGATGCTTTCCAATAAAGTTTTTGCTGAAAGCTTGTCCAATTAATAATAGTATTGAAATGTATGGCCAGACACCCAATTTACCCACTGCACACCTCAGACCTCATATATCCAGTCCTGGTGTATTCTATATTTACATTAAATGTAGGAGACGGGAAGAAAACTTTGAAGCCAACTGATATTTTTAGATGTCAAAAACTCCTTTTAGATTGGTGTAAAATAAACTGGAAATTTTAGGAGCCAGAGGCTACCAGGCCCATGGGTTTGTCAAGCCCTGTGATATACTGTAGGTATTCCTGAAAAATTAAAGGTTCTTCCCATTGTTTATAATTTTATAAAAGCCTGGACTGTGTGACATTCCTTGTGACTGTTGCTTTTGATTTGGTTTTCTTGGTGTGACAGGTTAATTGATGACATGAGACAATTACATCCCACCCTTCCTCTATTACACTCAGATAATCTGCAGATGAGCAAATGATGGGACAGGGTTACTGGATGCAGGTGACGATCAAGTAACCGGGTCTTTTATTGCAGGCTCCATGGGGAAAGGAAATAATAAATTTGATACCGGCAGAGATGCCAGTCTGACCCGAAGCTGCAGAAACTGGGATTGAGCTCATCATTTATTCAGTGTGCCTGTGCAAGCCGATGGCTCCACTCTGGCTGGACTTGCATGGTGTTTTTCCACTGTCGCGGTGGGGGATACGTCAAGACTTTGGGTCTCAGATGTCAGAGCAAAAACCATAGGTGTGAAAGCAGCCAAGTGTTAGAAACCTAGGAAGTGATGAAAGCTGAGAACCACTCAGCAAACCACTATGACTTTCACTCTTCCGTATAAAATGCATTCAGGTTAGGTGGGCCGTATTATAACGGCAACGCGTATAGTATTACTTTCTCGTCTCGGCTGCTGTATAAATCTACAAATTATGTATGCAGATAATCTAATATTTTATACCCCCATACCTTTCACCTCCTGGCGTGGTGTGGACACCGTGCGATCTAAAGCTGGAATCTCAAATGTTGCTGCCTCCTCCTGATGTTTCTGAACTGCAACACTCATGATTCTCTGGCCATCTATTGTCTAAGTCTACTGGGAATAGTAGTCCATAAACATCTGGGGGGGGGCAGACTTTGAGATCCTTGATGTAAAGACTCTATTTAAAGGTAGAGTAACTAAAACTTAGATGTTTGTTTCACCTGGGGCAAATTCTTTGACCATATCTGACATATGTTTGCTACTTACAGGCCCCACCCCATCTTGTGGCATTTTACTTGTTTCATCATTTTGTGTACAATTGGCAGTGGATGTGTTTTAATTAACTGGCACGCAATCTCCTCAAATACAATGCTGTCAATTCAAATGATTAAGTTGATGGGGCGTGTGTGTAATTTTTTCTTCAATGCTGAGATCCAAGTTTAACATGTTCTACGTATTTCAGTAAAACTTAAGTGGGATTGCTGAAAATCAGTTGTGCTTCCTGTTGTGGGGAGTCAGTGCTGGGGGAGGAGCTGGGCTGCTCTGGCCACAGTATATTAAAAATGGCACCAACAGCCTGTAACACATTCTATGTCTGGTGTTCTACAGTAATTTCAATTTTACCTACTACTCTGGCCTACCTAGTCTGAGGCGGTAACATTTGACACAAGTGTTTTTTTTTTTTTTTTTGTTTTTTTTTTTGTGGGTTGATTCTCTGCTTGCTTAATCTGTTGTTGCTTTAGCGCATGGCCTCGGTCTCAATCATACAGTAAAATGTTATCTATTTTGCTGAACTTTTGCAAAGAGCTGTAGAAAATTATGATGCCTTGTCCTGTTGTCACCTCTAATTGCACAAAATACAACTTCCAAAGGTTAAAAGGGTGGCTTTGATCTGACTTGACGCACAGACAGCAGGGACTGGTACATGGGACAGTGATAAAATACCTGGGCTTTGCGTCAACTATCAAGCATGAATGGTGTGACAGGCCATTAAAATCTTATTGGAGCCCAAAATTCAGCACTTATTTTATCGGTTCTTTTGAAATTAAACTTGTGCCAATCACATCAGAACTGACTAGTAACAAAGTTCGTTTATTTTCTTTTTATCTTTCAGACTGCCTTGGCCCTGCAATATTTTCTCCTATCAAATCTGATATTACAGGAAATATTACGGTAATTTATAAGGATTATCATAAACGTGTGCATGTATATATTTTTTTTATCTAGCTCTACCTATCTGGTGGTGTTATGACTTGTTTTTTTTTTTTTTTTTTTAATCTGTTTTAAAGTTGTACACGTGTTACTGGTTCTTAGGGCTGCAACTAACGATTATTCTCATCGATTAGTTGACCGATTTTTATTATTTCGATTCATCGGATAAAAAAGAACCACTCCCCCTTTTTTCATAAGCAATTTGCGTAGTATACGTAACTTCTGTACGTACATACGCAAATTGCGTATCTTGTGTACTTTTCACACAAGGTATGCGAGCGCTTGGTCAGAGGGGTGGGTTGATGCTGCGAGCGCTTGGTCAGAGGGGTGGGTTGATGCTGCATGCGCATCTTAAGCCCATGTTTGCTTTCTCACATGAACGCGGCTTCAAGCACTTGGTCATAGATGATGTCAGCATGAAATCGGGGTTAATAAGCTAAAGTGGTCAGTGTGCGAAGAGTGTCCCTTTTTAAATAACTTAATGAACAAACTGAGTGGGAGGAGGGGCTGGAGATGGAAGGGAGTGACTTTGCTCAAGTGACTTGACCAGAGTGTGAGAGGGAGTGGGTTTGAGCAATAGACCTGATCTGAGTGTGGGAGTGAGCTTGGGAAAGGGACCAGACCAAAAGGAGGGAATGGCAGTTCCCGACCAAAGAGGGTGCGGCAGGGAGGGTGGGGTGGTGGCACAGGGCTCCAGCTTCAAGTAAGGATAAAACACAAGCATACAGCTCCTTCACCCAGTGGCAGAATCCTATTGTTTGTGTTATAGTTCTGCTACTGTTGCAAACGTAATAAAAACAAACTGGTTGTGTGTGTCTGACATAACCCTAGAACTAAATCACACAGAGTAAGGCTAGTGTCAGACGAGCGTCTTTGCAGCTTCCCAATGCTGCGACTGACGCCGGTCAGTACAGGTGCACATAGCACGCTCGTCTGACGCCAGCCTAAAGCAGCGGCACATCTTCTCCAATCAGATCTGAAGCTGAGGTTATTCACGTTTAACTCAGTCTGACTCTAAAGAGTGTGTGCTGTACACAGGACGAATAATCGGCACCGATTAATCGATAATGGAAATAGTTGACTAATTTAATCATCGATTAGTTGTTTCAGCCCTACTTGACCTGAATCTTTAGCAATTACTAGTTTTTACTACCTTCCTGAAATCAAATTTGAGATTATTCTAGGAATGTTCAGGTTTATAATCTTTTGTGTCCGCATGGTTTGAAAAGTGTTTGGGGGGAGGGCATTATGTAATGTAGGACTAGCACTCCAGGGTCTTCTTGAAACAAACTTGTGTTTTTATAAAACAAAGTCAACGTTTAATGTTTGTTATATAATAAAACGTGCTGAGGACAGTTTGTGACTTTACGTAAATAAATGCATGGTTTGAAACAAACATGGATTTACATAAAGTCCCAAATTTTCTTCGGGACATGTTTTATTTTAGAACTGAAACCTTAAATGAAAGTTTGTTTCAAGAAGACCCTGGAATGCTAGTCTGTAAAGTGTTCTAAGTGAAGCTGGCACACTGTGTTAAATCTATTCAGAGAAATACAGCATCACCTTCGCTTGCTTTGTATGTACCCTAAAGTATGAAACAAGAAATGTATAAATAGCTCCAGCGGTAATCAGTAATCACCATGTGATTGTTATTGGAGTGAAGGGTATATAAACGGTTTTGCATAAAACACATTAATGGATCAGTCCATGCATGCTGATTATTTTTTTTTCTCAAAGATGTGCAGAGAAGACTAAAGTAAAAAACAATATGGTGCAGTATGTCTGAAAACTACATATTCAATCCAGCGGGCATATGGTAAAACAATATAAAGCGCCTACAACTGGCTCTAGGTGCAGTCGCTCATGGGTTTTTCCTCCGGTACCCATCCACCTTACACCATGGTCACAACTTCCATTCAATTTTCCCTCACATTTAAGCAGAAAAAAATGCCAGGGCACACCCCTAAGTTTCAATTGCCAACTTACATTTATTGGAGCCAACCCTGGGATGAGTATTTGGTGCAATATTCTAGCTCGTTGGTGTTCTGTACTTGCTCATTTGTGGTCAGTGATCTGTGCTATTAGAAGTACAAATGCAAATTTCCTGGTGGTGCTGTGCTTCTTTCTCCCGTCTGACCTCTGCTTTCTTCGTTTCCATGTTGCCATCAGATCTTGAGAGCTAAATGTAGAATTCTAAGGGCTTTATGCTACAAATGCTGTCTGTACCCCCAATGACAGACCTTTTTAATAAACTTAGAAATACAAATTGCTATGTTGCACTCGGTGTTCTGTGTGTTACAACTTGTCTGTTCCTCCTTTCACTGTTAGAAAATCAGGGCAGTTTACGAATCCAATCCTACAAAGTTCAAAACATTGCAGCAGATACTGGAAGGGGAAAAGGAAATGTATGGACCACAATGGCCAAAAGTGGGAGCAACACTGGCTTTGATGTGGTTGAAAAGGTAAGTGACTCGTATTTGCTTATATGAAGGATAAATAAACAATCTCTAAGCCTTTTTGGAAAATCGCTCTTTCTATAAATTTGGGCTAGTTTTCGTGAATTCTTTTTTCTGCAATAAACTCTAGATTTGTTGTTGTGGATAGAATGACAGGGCACTCAAAGTTGACAGCATGCATCTTTGAAGAAGGCCTTTTGCCCATAGCTAACATGTGAGATGCAAAGTAATAATTTTCTGTACCACCATGATTTTAATATTTCGTGATTGCTTGATAGTTTATAAAGTGCCTCATTACCCACAATACACTGGAATAGAAGTATTTCTACAAATCTTGGATTGTATTCAACAGCACATTTAATCTTGATAAACCTACGTTGAGTCCTTTTGCCTGTTGTCTCTCATCCAGTACAAACCTTATCAATAGTCTCACTTCTGCTAAACTCTCCCTGGAAATAAGTGGATTTGTTTTTTTCAGTAATCAAAATATCACGCAAACGATCAATAGTGCAATATGCGGCGCCAAATTGAATTACAAACAAATTGATATAAAAAGCAATACAAATAATGTTAAACTAAAAAAAAAAAGAGACCCCCCCCCCATTTCAAAACGTAGCTGCTGTATACTTGCATATAGTGCTGTTTCCCCAAAAATGAAAACCTTAAATTCGAAACATCAAAAGAAAATTAGTCCAGTGCTTGCAGATTTGAACAACAGCTTCCTTGACTTGATGCCTCCAAACCACTAAAGAATGTGAAAGAGTATACTTCAGATGATGCTCAGTAAGAAAGCACAAAAAGAAAAATTGTTCCAGAGAATTGTAGGTATTGCACTCACCTGCCGCTGAGCTTGTTAAAATCCTGGCTCCGTAAAGCCAGCACATATAACTCCATTACCTGGTCATCCCCAGAATATATGAGAGAATACATAGTGCAGGTCACTAGAGTAAAACCAGTACATGCTAAATAAAGTGAAACCACTCGCCTATAGTTGTGTTTTATTAAAAGGACACACCAAAATGGTAGCAACCAGTGATTTTCCCAGGAGCGCTGGATCTTAGATCATTCTCAGCCTGCTGGATATAATGGGATATTGCTGACACAGCAATTGCAAACAAAGAAAAATATTCTTAAGCAAAATTTTAATCCATAAAAACATACTGAGATGCGTTTTGCAAACTTGGCTTTCTCAAACCGTCACAAAGCCAACTCCCAAACAAGGCCATCAAATCAATGAAGAAATGAAGTGTATTTTTGTTTTTGCTTCTCACTAAGGTGCCGGGGGTCTGAATCAAGATTTCAAAATTTTCCTTTTCTTAGAGGAATAAGGGAGAGCAAAGAGCATGCAGAAAATGTCCTGCGTTTTAATACAGATTTCAACATACTTAGTTACACTCAACCTTATACAGGCAACCATTTATCATGGAGGTGGCATTGTGGGAGTAAATTTAAAACTGGTTTGGGAAGTTCATGAGGCCTGTGACACTCCGATTGTTTCTCCACTTTATTTACGCCTACATAAATTGCCCTTCATGCCTATGCTAGCTGTTGGTGTATATTTGTGTCAGTAACCCGCCATTTATTCACAGGGCATTGAAGTTTATCCAGGTACTTTTGCAGAGTATGGCAGATGGTGAGCGAGATGAACAGAACCCTAATCTTATGAAGGTCAACGTGACAAAGGCCTATGAGATTGCGCTAAAGAAGTACCATGGTTGGCTGGTGCAGAAGTTATTCCAGGTGAGGGTCTCCTCATTGTTTCCCTGAATTGGTGGTATAACTTCTAAAGTAAACTTGGTCATCAGGAGATTGAATTTATTTAGGTTTTAAAGAGATCCTTTAATCTAGTAAAAGTATTTTAGCAGTTTAATTTATCCCCCCCCCCCTCACTAACTCCAGCAATTGTCAAATACAGCCATATAATACTAATGATTGTGACCCTTTTATTTCTTGCTCACAGCACAGGTGGGGATTTCTATAAATTTTTAGTGTTGTGGAGGTGGGTGGAATGAATTCAGATTCTACAGGGCAGACTTTTTTGGGACTACAAAAAGATGAATGCCGTTATTTGGCCACTTCAGTACCCAAAATGTATATACAAGATTTTGCTTTGAAATAAAACACAACTGGCATACAAAAGCACAGTAACCCGCCTTCTAAGCAAGATCAGTGTCCTCCCTCGGGAGAAACAGGCCTGGTGGAGTAGAGGTACATCACTGCTCTATAACCGTGGAGACACAGGTTCGAAGTCAGAGCACCTCTCCAGTAAGTGTCCTTGAGCAAGACACCTAACGGTACATACTCGCCACCCAGGACATGCTTGAAAACGAGAGCAATCTCAATGTAGATTGAGTTCCCACAAGAATAGGGCCCTCGTTTCCTCCTGTACTGGTTTGTCAAAATGTTGTTCAATGTATTACAACCCCATCTATACTGTGCACATTGTACAGCGCTGCGGAATATGCCGGCGCTTTATAAATCCTAATAATGTATCCTACCTGGTAAAATACTTTCTCAAAAAAAAAACGACCTCCCGGTGAGATCTCACTCTTGTTGACCTGTATGAATATAAATCTACAAATCTTTAACCCCTTCACTGCTGATGACGTGTGGGACACGTCCGCCGTTACTCCCGCTGTATGCGGAGGACGTGTCCCACACGTCATCAGCTTTGCGGGGCCCCCAGCGGAGATGCTCACCTCTGTCTGGGGTCCCATGGCTTTCTGACTTCAGTGTCCTCAGACGCTGAAGTTAACACCCGCCCGACGTCATTTCCAGGTGACCCCCCCTCTGCAATGCTGGGAGATCGCCTGGAAGGGAGGGGGGTGGATCCGTTTGGATCCCTCTCCCGATCGGGAGGTCCCACAAAGAAAAGCCAGGCACTGCTTAAAAGGGGAGAGTCTCCCCTTTTAAGCAGTGCCTGGCTTTAACCCCTTAGGCACCGGGTTGCCGAAGTGCGGCCTAGCTCTGGTGGGGGCCCTCATCTTGGATGGCAACTCCACCCCCGGGTCTCCCCTCGCTGCCTGACGTCATCACGCATAGCGTGATGACGTCAGATAGCCGGGGAACCCCTAGCTGCCCGAGGATTTCCCAAGGAAATCCCCTGGTGGAGATAGGGGGTTCGTTTGAACCCTGATATCTCCAGAACCGTGGGAGCTAGGGGGTCATGGAGGGTGTCATTCGAAAGGCCTGAGCATGGCCTTTTGGGAGGATACCCAACATGACCAGGTAGAAAGTAAAAACATAACAAAAAAAAGGTTTTATTATTTTTTATTAATGCAGCAATATTGTTCACATTTCAATTATGTGAACAAGGATGCTGCAATAATGATTTTTTCTATGGGGTGCATTTGCTAAAAATCACGTAATTCACCCCCAAAAAATGTAACGAGTCACCATTTCTAATTTTTGTACAAGCGCACCCCATAGAAAATAGAACAGCAAAAATTCATGTGATGAAAGGTGAAAAAAAAAAAAACTTTACACGCTGTAGATGATTAAAAAGATTAAATTTTATTGCATTTTTTGTTATAATATACAGGCAGGACATGACTTACACAGATAAAAATGATATATTATGAATCTGCCGAAAAGAACGATCTATAATATGTCTGGGTCGTATAATAAAATGTGTCTTCAAATCGCGTTTAAACACGATGAGCGAAAGCCGTAAAAATGAGCTCAGCACACAGGCGGGAAATGGCTCTGCAGTGAAAGGGATAACACACAATAGAAGGAAAGGAGAGGCCAAGATAACCTAGGCCCACTCTCTCCTATTAGTGGGTACACCCCTAAGTCACATACAAATGAGAATATCTACAATATCTTTTTATTAGAAAATTGACTCAAACGATGATAAAAAAAACACATAAAGGAAGCTGTCTGGGAAAAAAATTTAAAGAAAAGAATAATTCCCAGGCTAGGTGAGAGTACATGCTTATTATGAAGTCTAACTGGTCAGGGCTAATGGGTCAGCATAGACAAAAAAAAGGCAATTTACCACAGGAAACAAATGTATGAATCCAATTGGACTCCTGTAAAATCTTAGCACTTGAGGAAGCCGTATATTATGATCACAAAACATACGTCGAGCGCATCCGGAGGATGATTGTCTTGTTTTTAGCAGTTTATACCTTGGCTTGAGGTGTTGATTGGGTTTTGTACCTAGCTGATGGTACCATCTGAATGTGTATACTCTGGTCTGGGAGTCTTGCGGTCTATAGTTTATAGGGACAGAGTAGAAATCGATATAGCTTCAGGAATTTTACAGAAAGCCCAATTGGATTCATAAATTTGTTTTCTGTGGTAATCGCTGTTTTTGTCTATGCTGGCCCATTAGCTCTGACCAGAGTTCACTTCATGATACTTGCAATGGAATAAGCATGTAGTTTTGTTCATAACCCATTTATTTATGTGGGATATAGTAAAGCGTGCTCAAACTGTGCACTTATTTGTATACACTGTTCTAGTAGAATTTGTACAGCACATCTCACCCTCGCCTGGGAATTATTCTTTTAATTTTTTCCAGACCGTTTGATTTCAAAATAAATATTAAATAAAAAAAAAATGTTCTAATGATATTGTATATATTCTCATTCGTCTGAGTTGCAGCTGTGTACTCGCTAATAGGTTATCTTGGCCTCTCCTTTCCTTCTAGTGTGTGTGTTGCAAATTATTATGAGGGTTTAGTCCCATCTATTTGGGTACCACCACTCCCTTCACTGGTAACCATACCACGCAGACTGGGACAAAATATAGGTCTGGGCATTTTGGACTGAGCAGCCCACTTTTTTTTTTCTGCACAGTGCACATTACTGAGTTCTATTGCTGTGGAGCTCCGGTGTGTGTGTATCGCAGAGCTCCACGGCAGTAAAATTCAGTGATATGCACGGTGATACGCTCATACACACCGCACATTACTGTGTTTTTTATTGTTGTGGAGCTCTGTGATGCGCTCATACACTGTACACATTACTGTGGAGCTCTGACACCCTCAAGCACACGGCACTTTACTGTGGAGCTCTGACACCCATACAACACTGCACATTATGGGGGTGTTACAGAGCTCCACAGTAATGTGCGGCGTGCATGAGGGTGTCGGAGCTCCACAGTAAGGCTAGGGTCAGATGAGCGCATTTTGTACGGTCCGTGCAGTACGGACATACTTTGACTGAAGACGCAGTAGTGGCCACACGGTCTGCATTTTTTGACAGTATGTAGCAGGGAAAATAAATTAAAATGCAAAACCATTTTGTCCGTCAAAAATGCTGGACGTATAAATGCAGTCAGTCTGACCACGTTCCATCACTCACACAAAGCTATGCGGACGTTGCGGACGCAGCGCACTTTGTGCGGCCATTCTAGGGGTTGTACGTTCTTGCGTCTGTTTTCTGCGGCCGTTGTGCATCCGCAGTTCAGTGCGGACGTACTTCGTGTGTGGGACTCCATTGGCCTTTTTCATGCTATCACGGATGTACTTTTGTGCACCATCACGGACGTGAACGCTGCGCTCGTCTGACAGCCTAAACACTGCACATTACTGTGGAGCTCTGATATCTTCATACTCGCCACACGTGGAGCTGTGGCCTTGCAGACTTCAATGGTGGCTGGCCCCCTCTGATTTGGTCACAGGGCGTGCGTGTGACGTCTGCCACCCTTTGCCCTGGCGGCAGACGTCACGTGGCGCACCCTGTAACGTAGTCAGTGAGCCAGCCAGCCGTCGGCCCCCCTCAGTTCAGACCCCACACACATACCAGTGGAGCTGGACTTGTGCCCCCCCCCCTTGAGCCGGACTGGGGGGGGGGGGTAGCACTACCTGGTCACTGGCGGGAGAGAAGAGCAGCTGCAGCCTGTGGATGGATCCGCCCCCACACGTGTGATGCACCTGAATCCCACTCTCCGGCTGGCTGCATGTGTCAGCTGGCGGCGCTGCTTCCAGATGCTGGCGCTGAGGAAAATGGTGCTGGAAACTGCCGTCAACAGCTGCCTGCAGTGCCTGGGCCCCCCCTCCAGCGGTAGTTCCACCACTGGGTCATCGGGCTTGTCGGATGGCTGGCCGCCTTCTTCACTCGGCCTAGAGTGCCTTGTCGGGTGGCTGGCTATGTCGGCCGCCGACCAGCAGGGGAGGCTTGGCCGCCGACCAGCAGGGGAGGCTTGGCCGCCGACCAGCAGGGGAGGCTTGGCCGCCGACCAGCAGGGGAGGCTTGGCCGCCGACCAGCAGGGGAGGCTTGGCCGCCGACCAGCAGGGGAGGCTTGGCCGCCGACCAGCAGGGGAGGCTTGGCCGCCGACCAGCAGGGGAGGCTTGGCCGCCGACCAGGTAAACGCCCGGTTTGCCTGATGGCCTGGTACCACAGTACAAGGTGGTCACTTTTTGTTTTTTAAATATTTATCTAGAATTCTGCTTGACATTATGCCATACATGATGAGTTGATATTACACACTGCAAGTACAATATATATGTTACGGTGAAAGTCCGAAGTGGGGTTAATTTTAGGATTACCCGGGTAATCGTGACATTACCCAAGCGTTGTTAGTAAGTCTGTGAAATGAAATTTCGGACATTATCCAGAGGCCTCTGGGTACTCCAGATTTCTGCTCTATTTTAACCGGGTAATTCGCACATTACCCTATTGTTGCTGGATAAAGTGTGATGTGCAACGAAACCTCAGACTTTATCCGGGTAATCTGCAAAGTATCCAAACACCTCTGGGTGCTCTGCTTTTCTTGGGTTTACAGCAGGGTACAGTTGATTAAAGCTGCAAACTGTTAACAAAATTGGGTTTCTTGTTATTTTTAACCAAATTGTATCCCCAGTCACAAACCACACTGTCAGGTTACTCTGCGTTAATTGTCTGAAAATTAATTTATGAAGATAAAGATATTATATAAAGAGTAACCTGATGGTTATTTTTTTATAAATGATATATAAGCACATATGACACAATATACCGGCTGGGTGGAGTAGAGGTAACATCACTGCTCTGCGTGGAGAGAGCCTGTGGAGACATGGGTTTGATCCCGATGAGCACCTCTCCAGTAAGTGTCCTTGGGCAAGACACCTAACGGTACAGACTCGCCACCCAGGACATACTTGAAAACGAGAGAAATCTCAATGTATCCTTCCTGGTAAAATCCGTTTAAAAAAAAATAAATAATAATAAAGATCATGTAACTCTAACATTCATATAAGAAACACATCCTGTTACTCTGTATATTCATTATATCCGCAATACATTTTAATGTTTGTCTTTTGCCATTTTCATTGATAATATCCATAGATAATAGCAAAATTCACTTTTACCCAAGCGGGGTTGGATGCTCTGCAGATTACCCAAGCGAAGCTGTGGATAGTCCTCAGATTACCCGGGTGAAGCTTCAGATTTTTATCTGAATTATAACAAAATTCGGTTTTAAAAAAACAGGGTTGGATAGTCTGCAGATCATCCAGGTAAAGTGCGTATTTTTCCCGCTGTTCCCGACTGTTACCCGACTGGGGCAGTTGGTTAGTCCAAAGATTACCTGGGTAAAGTCTGAATTTATTTATTTTATTTTTTTTCCCCCCCCAGCTTTACCCAGCGGGTTTTGGGTAATCTTAAAATTATCCACACTTTGGACTTGAACCGTTATATATATTACAAGGTGGAAAGCCTGCCCAGAGGGCAGTCTATTGTGGATATACTGCCCCAGCTCGTGGATATACTGCCCCCCAAGCTCTGATGGATATGGCTCAGCTCAGACCCCAGACCAGACATGGGGCGGCTGATCGAATGCTCTATCGGCATTCGGACAGCCGCCCCTGGAGCTCCGTCTCCACATACTTACCTGCTGAGCGGCGAAGGGAAAGTTTCCCCGCTTCCGCTCGTTGAAGGACCCAAACCGCGGCTTGGGTCCTTCAAGAGCGGAAGCGAGGGAACTTTCCCTTCGCCGCTCAGGGTTTGGATGTGCGAACGGCAGCCGGGTAGAGGCTGCGAGCGCATCCGGCTCTACAGGATGCGCGCGCAGCCTCTACCCTGCTGCTGCGTGTGCATCTTGTAACCGCTGCGGCGAGCGCACAGCCGGCTCGTGCCGCGGCGGTTGCATGCGCGCGCAGCCAACCGCCGCTGGTTGCGCGCGCATGCGCAGAGTAGGCTTGGCGACGGACACGCCAAGCCTTACTCTTTTATAGTATAGGATACTGTTGCCTCTTGGTTTTGCAGCTTCCAGAATGTGTAATTTGCCATTTTATTGAATGCCCTATGCACTTAATGTTGTTTTTATAGTGTATAATTATTGAACCATGCAAATAATGTTGTTAATCAAACTTAAATTCTGTTCCTATTTAAAACAGGAGCACTCCTTGTCATTAATATAACAAAAGGTTCAACAAACAATGCCGCATTCCAACACCCAGGGACAGCGAAGAATATAGGGAGAGCTCTGGGGTCACTCACTTCTGTACAGGGATGAGATTCAGGGGGTTATGATTGAAAATCCCTGTACAGTACAGATGCAAGGTGTTATTATAATTTCCATATACAGGCATGTCACGTACAGATTTATTTTTCTATTGGTATTTTGTGGACGCTGTATTGCTAATAATCTCATTATGATCGCTCCAAATCCCCATAAGCCGGAGATCTCTCCATGCTTATTTATATTGTTTGACATGAAGGCCATTTCTGCCTCTGTGCAAATAATGCAGACCCCATTTGAAATGCTATAACCTAAGGGACAATCCAGAGTCAAACAAACCCCAGCAATACTTCTGCAAAGGATAAAGAAATACATGAAAATGTAAAAATGAGCGGACTATCTCCTAAGTCTTCATCCAAACTTGCTATTCTACCCCATATTTATGCATTACATTTAGAAAACAAAAAAAATCTGTTTAGAATAAAACCGATAATTCTATTTGAAGAGCATCAGCAGGATGCGAAGGTACAATTAAACACTAAAAGAATATTTATTTTTTAAAAAAATTCTTTCGTTTCCAAAGTATTAAGTCCAGTGTCAAGGATGTTGGGTTCTCAGCATTGTGTCCTTGATATATAGCTCATTAGTCTCTTTTGCGTGGGTTTTAGTTTTATATTTTTATTTAAGGATTGATTAAAATGAATAAATGAAACTGGGTTACTTGTAATAACCTTTGTGGAACTACAGATCTTATTTTATAGTAGCGGCAGATGTATACTGTACCATTCATTGGGTATTCTGTAGTCCTATATATAGGAATAACCAGGGGATGTGTAATCTATGATGCATAAAATCCTGTTGCCTGAACAGCTTTGGTCTGACCTATATGAATATGTAATTAAACCCATGTACACTCCTAGGTACAAATTGGTGTGCAGTGCCTGAACCTAACCCTAGATTTCTATTGAGTAGACTGGCTGCAAAATGTATGAAATCTCATTAGGAAATGGTCAAATTAATTGGAAGCCATTTTGAATCCCGTTTTTTATTTTTATTTTTTTGATAAAGGATTTTACCAGGAAGGATATTGAGATTTTTCTCGTTTGCATCATTAGTCATGCCGATTATATCTTAAAAGTTGGACCCTTCAAGTAGCAATGCTTGTGGTTTGTTACCATATGAAGAAGGAAATTAAATGGCATATGTAGGGTTAAATTCTTCAGACAGTACCAAGTCATTAAATTTCTTGGTTAATGTGGATTATATGAGGTAATAATTTACCACTTATCTTATGTACAGAAACGCCCTGCTCAGATTATGCAGAATTAGTATTTTGGGGTGTTCTGCCTACTTTTGTGACTGTTTCTTAAATAACATTTCCTTGTCTTTTCTCTACTCAGGCTGCGCTCATTGCTGCTCCATACAAGTCAGACTTCCTAAAAGCGCTCTCCAAGGGACACAACGTAAAGGAAGAGGAATGTGTAGAAAAAATCCGCCAGTTTTTGGTGAATTACACCCCCACGATTGAATGTATCTACATAATGTACAACAAGATGAACGCTGAGTTGGATTATAAGGCCTAGCGTTCCCTTCCATGGACTCCGAACCTCTTTTGGCTGCTGCTTCAGACATGACTTCTTTTTGTAAATGATTGTTTCCAGTGAGTGTACACTGTCAGCTTTAAAGGAACAGAAGCAAAGTCCAGTAATGAAGGGTTTGTTCAGTAGGTAAATGACGATATTATCTAGGAACTTTGTGCAGTAACCAGTGCAGCCCTCAGTCAGCTCTGGTGGCTTCTGTGACGGACCTTATGTTACCTCAACCCTCTCTAACACATGGCTTCTTCTAATTCTTCAATATTTACAGGGAGGAGGAGGTGAAAAATAGAATGTATTTATTTAGTACATTAGTATGACCTTTTATTATAAATATAATGTATATCGTCCATCCTCCCCATCAGAAATGCACTTCATCTAAAAAAAAAAAAAATAAAATGTTTAAAGAACATTTAATGGGTAGCAGTTAACAAAATATGGATTACTTCCTGTCTTAAGCCTTAGAAAATGTTTTATTCTCAAAGGGAACTTTTTTTCATGATTTGCATTACCTTTTTATTTAATTTAAAGCGTGACAGCAGACCAGCGTTTTCGATTTATTTAGACCTAGATTCTTATAACTGAAATGGAACAGTCTTCTACTTTATTTTTGTGCTCAGGCAATCAGTTTCCTCGATGTCAAAGCTTGACTATTTCACCTAGTATTCTGGGCACATGAACGCCATAGTGCCTTATTACTGGTTTTAGACGAATATGAAATGATTCCACCAGTGTGCCTTTTTATATATAGTTCTTAAATATTCTCCTCATGAAATGTGTAACCTGCACTAAATCTGTTTATTTTACCTCTTGCACTATAATAATGACCTCAAATATTCTCCTAAAATAACCGTAATCTAATCTGTAAATCAATACAATAGATTATAGTATTCCCAATTTTGAGAGCCTGCCTAATAAAGGGAACTATTTAAAATCCATGTTATGTCTGTGATGTATTACTTTTTTAGGGTTTCAATGAAAATGAGTAATCGGGGCTGGCCCAAGACCCTGTGCTGCCTGGGTCCAAGGATAAAATGCCACCAGACATATCTACTGTATCACACACCGCTCGAAATCGAGGTATACAGGAAATCTGTCCTGATTCGATTTCTTAACTGCTGCGAAATCATTGATTCCGGTGCAATGGAAAGACACCCCCCCCCCCCCCAATCGCTGAACGCGGTGGAACAGATCCAGGTACTTGAGGAATTAATTCACTCTTCTGAAGGTACTCTGGCCGCTTTTATTGGACACACTACGGCATCCCTAAACGTCACTGCTCAACCACCTGACACCCCGCTGATGTTTGATTGTGCTTACCGGATGGGGTGCTAAGTATGGGTATGTGAGAGGTATGATCCTTCCTTCGCCATTATTGTTACTCTATTTTGTTCTGTATGTAATATGGTTGTAACACTTGCTGAAACGGTTAAATGTAAAACACCGTTTTCTGCCTGCATTTATTAGGCATAGCTCTCACTGAGTCACTGTCATGTCAGCCTTTAATGTGAAAATTTAATTAAAATGAAGATTTAAAAAAAAATACTGCCATGTAGGAGTGTATCAGAGATCCACAGCAGTAACACTCACAGGGCTATATTACAAAGCTGGTGCTAACTTAACCAGAGCTGTTGTAAACTTAACCTCCATAGACTATAATGGCTCTGGTAAGTTTGCAACAGCTCTGGTTAAGTTAGCACCAAGTTTGTAATATGGCCCACAGTAAAGTGTGGTGTACCTAGTTAAGGCCCAAAATGCTTCCCCTAGGAAAGTGCTGCCTGGAGCTACAACCCCATCTGACTCCTTGGATGGGCAAGCCCTGTGAGTAATGCTCCTTTTAGGCTGGGGCCACACAAGCACAGAAACTACATCTTGTAACGGACATGGTTTTGCATGGACGTACTTGTGGACACCACACTATGCACATGAATTTTGTCAAAGCTAAAAAAATATATAGAAAAATATGGAAGCTGAAGGAAGCCATTGTACTTTGTAGTCTAATACACATGTGACGGGTGTCAAATGAGCGCTCGTCTGATGTCCTGTACTCTAGGCTTTATTTATTATTCTTTATAGAACGCCAGCATATTCCGCAGCGCTGTACAATGGGCACAATATAGACAGGGTTACAATACATTGAACAACAATTGACAAACAGTACAGGAGGAAACAAAGGCCCTATTCATGTGGGAATTCCCAGAGGACTGCAAGGTGAGATTGATGTACTGGTTGGGGCAGTGAGGTGTATTGGTGAGTCGGGTGGTAGGCTTTCCTAAACGGGAATGTCTTAACCTCCCTGGCGGTCTAATTTTTTAAAAATTGTGTCTAAAAGCGTCTTCCTTTAAAAAAACAAACAAAAAAAAAAACGTGTTTTTGTACATAGTTGGCCTGTAATAATTAGGCAACACGCACTGAAATCCGTGCAATCAAGAGTCCTTACTAGTAAAAATCCTTAAATAAATTAATTAAAGTAAATAGAGTCCGATTAAAGTTTGAAACACGTCATTTATTATCCCAAAAATAATTATCCAAAATAATGCAAATGATATTCAATAAAATACAACAAAAAACACTGAAATCTGTCTGAAAACAAAGGTGAGACGATGTATGGTCGGTTTCTTATGTAGTGCCACCTAGTGGCCGTTCATAAACATTGCACTTTGGATTATACAGTGTAAAATGATTTTGTTCTTAAATTTGCTGCTGGTCCCGCCCCCCTGCATCGTGTGACACGCAGGGAGCCTTACCAGGAAGCAGCTCGCCGCGATCACACTGCAGGGGACAGCGAGGGAGCCAGGAGGTGGTGAGAGTGCATCCAGCCCGAGTGTGGTTTGGTTACCGTTCGCGGTAGTGAAATTTAACGCCGAGTCCCATTCGGGAATACCGCCAGGGAGGTTAAGGGAGTGTTTGAAGGAAGGGGAACGTCTGACCGTATGAGGGAGGGTGGTCTAGAGGATGGGGGCTGTGCGTTTACAAAGCATCATGTCTGTAGACATGTTATCCTAGTATTTTGACACCGACAGAAAATCCGTGCCTGTTCTGGACATGCGCACTAAATGGTTTATAGTTATACCCTTAGGCTAGGGTCAAACTAACGCATTTTTCGTATCGTCCGTTCAAAAGTGCGTCCGAACGCATGGGCGTACTTTGTCACGGAATACGCAATAGCGGTCATACGATGCGCAATTTCGGCCGTGATTTTTTTTACAGATCCAAACCAGGAAACTTTGGGTGTCTGGACGTTATGTTGGCCGGACCTGAGCAGCGTCTGACGTCTCCTAATCACGCACACGCTGCTATGCGAACGCAGCGCACTCTGTACGTCAGTACTAGCGGTTCGACGTTCTTGCAAAAATGCGTTTGCCGCTTGCATTTCCCGGCCGAACTTTCGTGCGGCTGTACTTCGTGTGTGGGCCTGCGTTGGACGTCATTTGCTGCTACCACAGCCGTAATAAAGTGTGGCTAAACGCACGTTCGCACTGCGTTCGTCTGACCCCCAGCCTTACCAGGAACAATTACAATTTGGGATTAAAAAGAAAATGGAAAGAGGCATGATACTTCTGGTCTACACAGCCGCACTGTTAGGGCATAGGCGCAAAAAAAATTCTGCATATACAGTGGATGGCAAAGTCTACAAACCTCTGTTAAAATGTTAGGTTTCTGTGATGAAAAAAAAAAAAAAAAGGGGGACAAACATGAATCATTTCAGAACTTTTCCCACCTTTTTAATGTGACCTATAAACTGTACAACTCAGTTGGAAAACAAATATTTAGGTGGAGGGAGGAAAAATAAAAAAACTAAAATAATATGGTTGGATAAGTGCGCACACCCTTAGGCTCAGGTCATACGAGCGCCACGTCCGCATAGCTTTGTGTGTGAGTGATTGAATGTAGTCAGATGGACTGCATTTTTGACATCCAGCATTTTTGACAGACAAAATGGTTTTTCATATTAATTTATTTTCCCTTCTAAATATCAGTCAAAAGTCATTCACAAAAACGGACTGTGTGGCCACTACCGCGTCGTCCGTCAGAATGTGCGTCCGTACTGCAAGGACGCACAGTCCGTACAAAATGCATTCATCTGACCCTAGCCTAAGGGCCCAGTTCCAGCTGAAGAGAAACGGCCCCAAATCCTGATGCTGCCTCCTCCCTGCTTCACTGTGGGTATGGTTTCTTCTGGTGATGTGATGTGCAGTGGTTTTGAGCCAAACATATCTTTTGGAATTATGGCCAAAAGCTTCAACTGTTTCATCAGACCATAACACACTTTCTCACATGTGTTGGGAGACTTGAGATGCATTTTTTTCAAAATTTAGCTGGGCTTGGATGTTTTGCTTTGTAAGAAAAGGCTTCAGTCTTCCATTCTCCCCTCCCCCCCCCGTAGCCCAGACATGTGACAACAATCTCCCGTAGTCTTTGTACAGTATGTACCACACAGCCAGTACTTGCCAGATATTCCTGCTGCTCCTTTAATGTTGCTGTAGACCTCCTAGCCGCCTCCCTGACTACTTTTCTTCGCATTTGGAGGGATGTCCAGCTATTGGTAACGTCACTGTTGCACCATATTTTCTTCACTTGATGATGGTCTTCACTGTGTTCCATGGTATATCTAAGGCCTTGGAAATTCTTTTTGTACCTTCTGAGTCCTGATACTGAAGTGGAAATAGGCTGAAAGACGGCCGCCATTGTACACAGGCGGCCATCTTGTTCAGAATATTGGTTCACTTGTATATAAATAGACAGGTTTGTAGCTGAGACTAGAATGAGGTATACGTAGAAACTTAGGAATGCGTTTAGATTAGCAGAAAAGCAATTAAAGTTTTATGAAAGATCTCTGTCTGTTCCTGGCACGGAGGAGAAAAGCGACTCCAAGGTCGGTGGGGCCCGCGGAAAGACGAAGGAGTATAGAAGACCGGGCCCCAGGCCATCTGAATAAACATAGCCGATAGGGAGGGAGGCACTGCCCGGAGAAAGAAGGCACAAACAAATCACAGACTGTCAAACTAACGAGAAGTGTATCAATTTATAGTTATATGTGGAATGTTCTTTGTGTTCGAATTAATGATGGGAGGTATTAACCCACGTGGGGTGGAATAGAGTGTCATAGGGAGGTGGGCTAATGGGGATGTACCTAATTATGTATTTGGGGCATAAAACCTCATGTCTCGGTGTAATCGGGGCTCACTCTAAGCGATTCAATCCTGTGTGAGCACTTGTGTGACGACACAATAAACTCTTGCCTTTCCTGAAGAGACTAGTGTTTGGACAATCCTTGCTTGTGTCTGGTCCGGCGCCGTTAATGAAGTGAACCTGATTGACTCCGGTTACATTTTCTGGGGTCTCGATAGCCGGGATAACGGGCCTTTTGCCAAGACACAGGCAACGGCTGCTGAACACAGTGCGGCGCTTGACTGCAGCAGTGCCAGAATCCCGATGGTTGGGGGCGTCCATTGAAGGTGAGCTGACATCTGCAGGCGCCAAGCAGGATTTCCTGTACAGTGGACCTCATCTCGTCCCAAACGGACCCCCCCAACCCGGGAAGCTGGGACACCAGAGTCCGAGGAAACAGCAAGCAGCGCCGGCGATAGGTAACGTGTCTTCTATGTTTTGTATGTCTAAAGGAAATACCGGTATCTAAGGGAAACGTCCGACTGCGATAGACGGATAAGAGGATGCGATGGCCACCATCCTATTGGCATATCTTTCCCGCCGCTGGTAGCGCTGACATTGCTAAGGAGCCAGAGTGGCTAGCGGGCGTCTGGATTCGGGGGAATTGAATGCCAATCAAAGGGTAGTTCTGTATGAGAGGGAGAAAGTAGCTGCGTGGAGTTGCATAGTTCAGTGTTTGTAAATAGAGCTTCACCACGTGGGTAAACGGGAAAGGAGGAGGATTTTTCTGTGACTGGGCTGAGAGCCTGAGTCAGTGCCTAGTGTGTACGTCGTATAGTGACAAGGGCTTATAGTGAAGCCAACGATAGCTGCAGAGATAGTGGTGCTGAGTGGGTAGATTATCCATAAAGCAGATTGGAATTGCAGACGGAAGTGTAGACAAGGAACGGGGTGCACATAGCCACAAGCAGTCAAGAGTTAGAGTTCAAATTACGGGGTATAAGGAGCCACTAAGGAGGGAATACGTCCTCGGCTAATGGAAAGAGTTGAAGTGATATATGTTCTATATTATGCTGAAAGTATCTGATACGGAATGTGTTGTGAATGAATTGACTTGAGTGCTGTGAGTGAACGTGCGCCTACTCGCTCCGCGAGGAAGCAAATTCGAGAGTGGACCCTGGAACGTACGGTTTCGGCTCAGGCGACTGCAGTCGGCTACTGAAGGGGGAAGCGTATGTGGATGCGGATAAATTGTTGACTGAAGTATCAGACTGTAGATTTTAACTGTTATTGAAATAAGATAATTGTATCGCAAAAAGTATTGTTTTCAAGAGTGACAATGGGTAACAGGTCATCTAAGCCCAAGAAGGTAAAGGAGGGTAAGATGCCCCTAGAATATATGGTGCGAAATTTTGAAGCATTATATAAAAACGTATGATTATGGTGTAGAATTGACAAAAGAGAAATTAAAAGTAATGTGTACAGTTGTGTGGCCGTTATTAGTCACAGGATGGCCAGAGCAGGGGTCAATGGACCCGGAGTTGGTACAGAAGGTATATTCCCAGGTTACAGAGCAGTACAGATATCCTGAAGAATACCCGTATATAGATATATGGAGATATTGTATTAAAAATAAGAGTTATTTTATAATGATAGCGGGGAGAAATAAGAAACAGGACCCCCAAAATAATAGAAAGAGAGAGAGAGTGATGTTTTGCCCCCGTTCTATCTATTATGTTATGGGGCAGCCAGAGAAGATTGAGATGCCCGATGGGAGTGTATATAAATTAGTGCCCCACGGGAATAGTGATGATAAAGAGGAAGATGAGAACCAGGGAGTTACCACACGCGCAGCGAATAGTATATATAAACCCCGGGATCCGTACCAACACAATCCCTACAAGAATGCTATGCAGTTGCCTTTGCGAGAGGTGCCAGGCCCCCCCCTTGGCGGATGGGAATCCAGGGCCAATGCAATACACATATGTCCCGTTCACGACAACGGATTTTTTTAATTGGAAAACACACACACCACTGTATTCCACAAATCCCGCAGCAGTGGCCAGTATGATAGTCAGTTATGCTCACACATAACCCCACATGGGCAGATTGTCAGCAATTAATGTTGACAATGTTTACCACAGAGGAAAGAGCCCGGATAAATAGTAGCGCGCAAAAGATTTTACTCGCCCAAGCTGTAGCAGATGCTAAGCCTTATCCAGAAGCATGGGCAGAGGAACATTACCCCAAAACAGATCCTAAATGGCCATACAATACAGTTGAAGGAGTTGCCCATCTGCAGACATACAGAACTGCTGTAATTATGGGTGTTAAAGCGGGAGGGAAGAAACCCACAAACATGGAAAAAATAGCAGATGTGATGCAAGAGATTAAAATAAAAAAAAAAAAAAAATCCCCAAGTGCGTTTCTAGAGAGATTGCTGAATGCGTACAGGATGTATAGTCCAATTGATCCTGAAACAACGGAGAATCAGAGGTTAATTAACTCCTCGTTTGTGGGTCAGTCAAAGAGGGATATACGGAACAAAATACAGAGAATAGATGGGTTTTTGGGGAAAGGTATTAGTGAATTAGTTGAGATCGCTAATAAGGTGTATCATAACCGGGATTTAGAGGAAATAAAGAAGTGAAGGGAATGGAGCGGGGTTTGTGGGACTGGCGGGGACATCATTTGAAGGGCAGGATGTATATTGACGGGGATCTGGGCCCATCCCGCTCGGTAGCCACGAGCCCACGGTCACAATGAGAGTGGGAAATAAAGATGAAGTTTTTATGGTTGATACAGGTGCCGAATATTCTGTTGTAACAAAGCAAATTGCATCTCCAATGGGAAATAAGGTTGATATTATGGGAGCATAAAATAAATTAATATTTTACGGAGTGAGATGGTTGCGGTGCTGTATAGTTTGTGTGTGTGTGATTCAGACTGATTTTGTCCGATTGTGTTTTTTAATTGATTATTAAACTGTTCAATTAAAAGTTGAGATTGAGCGTCGTCTCTGGTGTATAGGCAGTGCTTCTGACAGACTGTTTGCAAGAGAGAGGGGGAAGGGAGGGAGTCAGTAAAATATGCCAAGGGAGGATGTTTTTTCTTTGCTCTCTGATAGCTAACCCTTTGTGTATCTGTGCAGCGTACTATGCTTAGCTAATTTTAATGTGTGTTACAATAGAATATTTGTCTGAAGTCTGAGTGCAAGATATATGTTTATACTTTGTGTTAAATATTAGTCCGAAAGTTTTAGTTTTGTTCAGAGCTAGAATTAAATAAAAAAAAAGAAAAGAAAAGGGATTCCTGGTTTTTATATTATTACATATAAACAATAATAAGTATGTAATGGTATACAAAATTGTCTACCAAAATATGAAATTTATTAACAAATTGAAATATGGTTACTGTTTTTAAAAGGTATGTTTTTGTTTGATTTTTGATGGAATGATTTATTGGTTTTTTTTTTTCGATGTGGTATTAAGAGTCTGTTTTGGGCTACGGGAAAATATCTCTGAGAATATTGTTTACACAATGTGTATGTGTATATGCCCGAATGTCCCATCCAGCTCCTGGGGCGGGATATCTTTTGCAAATTGCCAGCCCAAATTATGTTTTTTTTTTTTTTTTTTCCGGGGGTCACGCTCAATTAGACCTGCCCGAGAGTGGCGGCTCTATTCGGCAGCATGATCCAGCCAGCCCGCACAACCCCAATCTGTGAAAATCGCAGTAGTTATGTCAAAGGAAGAAGAATGGCGCACGGCACCTACTCTGCCTGTTGTCCCCGCACGCACTACTCCTTGGAATTCCTGAGGTGGGGGCGGAGGAAAACCCGCCCAGATGAGTTGAATCACAGCCCGGCGCAACACCGGTGGCTCTAAGACAATATTATATCCCACAGAAAGCCAAGCAGGTTACAGAGTGTCTAAAAAGAAAGCACAAATATGTAAACAGAGCGTAAAATACCTGGGCTTCCAGTTAACAGGTACCAAACGTGCACTGGGGGCAGAAAGAAAAGAAGCAGTGTGCCGCATACCCCAACCAAAGACCAGGAGCTCCAAGCAACTCGACCCTGTGGCCTGCGGCCTACCCCCATGCCTGAAAGCAGTGGCTGCCACCGCAATGCTAATAGCAGAAGCAGACAAACTGACCCTTGGACAAGTTCTTCATGTCAAGGTGCCCCACGCTGTCAAGGCTCTGCTGGATGTGACAGGAGGTTACTGGTTCAGTAGCAGGCCGGATTTGAAAGACGTACCCCTAGACAAATACGATCTACAGCTATTCACTGATGGAAGCAGCTACATGGATGATGGGAAGAAAGTCTCCGGCTATGCAGTAGTCTCAACAGAAGAAGTCATCGAAGCAAAGCCACTGCCAGGCCATACATCAGCACAACTAGCTGAAATAACAGCTTTAACCAGAGCCCTTGAAATTTCTGAAGGCAAAAGAGTAAATATCTATACAGACTCCAAATACGTTTTTATGACAGTCCATGCACATGGTGCACTCTAAAAAGAAAGAGGCCTACTCACGTCTTCAGAACAACAAATTAAATATGCTGCAGAAATCACGGCCCTCCTGGAAGCAGTGTGGAAACCAAGTGCTGTCAGCATCAGGCACTGCCGTGGCCACCAAAAAGGCCATGATGAAATTCCAAAAGGTAACAGACGCGCAGACCAGGCCGCAAAAGCAGCTGCAAAACCGCCACCGCCAACAGAAGATCAAGCTAAAGTACTGATCTGCAAGCAAGAACCTTAACCTTCCATGCCAAATTACGAGTTCTATATGAATTTGAAAAAGTTTGAACCCCACGGCGAGTTCATTGAAATAAATACTGCACAAGTGGCAAAATGACTATGAACTGATAGAACTCAATTAAGATTATATCCAATGGCTTTTCCCAACTCGGACACAAGGCCAAAATTTCTACTCTACTCCTCTAAATCCGCAAGAGACACGCCTAATGGTTAACACCTCAGAAGTTCAGCAAAGACTGCGCAGAGCCTACAAGATGATGCTGAAATTCTTCGGCGTAAAAATAGTGGGGGAGGAGGAAGACAAAGAAATAACTGAAGTTGAACGAGCAGAAAATTTCGCGTCACGTTTTGAAAATTTGACAATCAATTCTCACAATAATCTACGAATCACATCAATACTGCACAGTCTGGGAGAATTGGGAGCAGAAGAATATCAAGTCCCACTGGTGAGGTTCTTCCTCAAGGAGATCCTTATCAAGAACAGACTGCCAAGAATGAAGAAAAGTGTAATGAACTTTTTCATACCAGCAGTAAGAGATTCACAAGACAGACAGGATTTGTTATTTTGAGAACAGGCCCATCGGGCTATCCCCAAGGCATTATTACAAATAGACTTTACAGTGCTGCCACCCTGCAAAGGATACAACTATTTACTAGTGATGGTGTGCACTTTGACAGGATGGGTGGAAGCCTTCCCAACAAGAATTGAAAAGACTACAGAAGTGGTAAAGAGCCTGATGAAAGAAATAATACCACGTTACGGGCTTCCACTCGAGATAGGGTCAGACAATGGCCCTGCATTTATCCAGAACTGTTTGCAACAACTTGCCCGGCTACTGGGCATCACCTGGAAGCTACATACCGCCTACAGGCCCCAAAGTTCGGGAAAAGTTGAAAAAAATGAACCGTACTCTAAAGACTTTGATGTCCAAACTGTGCCAAGAGACGTCACTGGGCTGGTTGGACTTGCTGCCGATAGTCCTTTTGCACATTAGGTGCAGACCAACCCCCCAATTGAAGCTAAGTCCGTACGAACTTATGTTTGGACGGCCAACCCCTCTGATTAATGGACTAAGGGGGGACCTTCGGGCATTGGGAGAAATTAAACTAAATGATCAGGTAGTAATGATGGGTAAAGAGTGGAAAAATGATCCACTAGGTCCAAAATGGAGAGGTTTTTATTTTGTCCTGTTATCAACCCCTATAGCAGTAAAGGTTGCCGAGGTGGTCCCGTGGATACATCACTCCAGAGTAAAAGCAGCTGCCAGTCCTGAGCTAACATGGAAGGTCGTCGCCAACGAGACCAATCCGCTGAGGCTGAAGCTGACAAAGACCACAGTCACGAGCACCTAAATGATCCTAACCCTGATGATTCAGAGGATCAACAAGTGGGTGTTTTGATGGGCACAGACCCTGACCACCTGCCAACGGGGGATAACCACAGGGTGCTTTTTAGGGGCCCGGCCCCCACCCTTGATCATCCAGAAATGTTTTTTACTTTTGAAATTCCGGTGGGGAGGGATTGAGGTTTATGTGACTGTAAAAAGAATTGCCCAAGGAATTCTGACACTCGGGGCATTTGTGGTGCTGATTTTATATTTTGCTAATTTGATTTATGGACTCTCGCGTGGAGTATGCTCTAAATGTACGGGCAATGTGGGGAAAGTGGATATTTCCCATATCTGGAATAGTACGCACCCGGTGATGGAGAACCGTACCATGTGGAGACAAAAACGAGAGGCGCTATCTGGAACCAACCCAAGAGGACATTTACTTGTGCAATTCAAATATGACTATGCTAAAAAGTCTGGGCAAACTGCATGCTGGGTGTGTAGTAGACTGCACCCAGAGACAATTCATATACCATTTGCCTCTGTTCCAATGAATTTGAGTATGTTTGTATCAGGGAATATCACAATACATGCTGTCGATGCACAAAGGGAAAAGACAGAATCAGTCAGTCCCGGGTACCCCATAATAGGACCAGTGTATCCACCAGAATGGTGTTTTCAACTAGGACCAGATAAAGAAACAAATAACGAGGGTGGGTTATGATATACCGTATAGGGCTATGTTTATGGCCATTGTGCAAAACAGCACTGTGATATCTACACAAACACAGAAGACCACTGATAATTCCACAGGGTATGTTCCCAGTGAAAGAAACCCCCCTTTTTCAGTAGTTTCAGAATAGTGGAGTGTAATGGCTACAATGCCAGGAAAAGATCCTGACACTTGAGCCAAGGGGGGAATGAAGTGGAAATAGGCTGAAAGACGGCCGCCATTGTACACAGGCGGCCATCTTGTTCAGAATATTGGTTCACTTGTATATAAATAGACAGGTTTGTAGCTGAGACTAGAATGAGGTATACGTAGAAACTTAGGAATGCGTTTAGATTAGCAGAAAAGCAATTAAAGTTTTATGAAAGATCTCTGTCTGTTCCTGGCACGGAGGAGAAAAGCGACTCCAAGGTCGGTGGGGCCCGCGGAAAGACGAAGGAGTATAGAAGACCGGGCCCCAGGCCATCTGAATAAACATAGCCGATAGGGAGGGAGGCACTGCCCGGAGAAAGACAGCACAAACAAATCACAGACTGTCAAACTAACGAGAAGTTGTATCAATTTATAGTTATATGTGGAATGTTCTTTGTGTTCGAATTAATGATGGGAGTATTAACCCATGTGGGGTGGAATAGAGTGTCATAGGGAGGTGGGCTAATGGGGATGTACCTAATTATGTATTTGGGGCATAAAACCTCATGTCTCGGTGTAATCGGGGCTCACTCTAAGCGATTCATCCTGTGTGAGCACTTGTGTGACGACACAATAAACTCTTGCCTTTCCTGAAGAGACTAGTGTTTGGACAATCCTTGCTTGTGTCTGGTCCGGCGCCGTTAATGAAGTGAACCTGATTGACTCCGGTTACAATACCTTTTAACAATAAGATCCCTCTGATGCTTTGGAAGGTCTCTGCAAACCATGGCTTTTGGTGTAGGATGCGAATAAGAAAATGTCAGGAAAGACCAGAACAGCTGAACTTTTAATTGGGTTTAATCAGAGGCACTTCAATGATGGCAGGTGTGTACTGACTCCTATTTCACATGCTTTTGAGTGTGATTGCTTCATTCTGAACACGGCTACATCCCCAGTTATAAGAGGGTGTGCACACTTTCACAACCATATTTTTTTATTTTTACTTCCCTCCACCTGAAAGATTTCAATTGAGTTGTACAGTTTATAGGTTACATTAACCCCTTAAGGACCGCTGACGTACCATGTATGTCCTGCCCACGGGTCTCCCTTAGACCTGCGGACGTACATGGTACGTCAGCGGCACCTAACCCCCCTCCCGCCCAATACTTACCTCCCTCGCTGGATCCCTCGCAGATCTGGCAGGGAGGAAGCCTTCCCTCCCGATTTGCATGGGCCGGCGAGCCTGATGACGTCACCATGCTGCGTGGTGACCTCATCAGCAGGCGCCCCCATTGAAATCAATGGAGGGGAGGGTGGGCTCCTTCGGAGCCCTCTCTCACCAACCATTGAAGCTAGGGAGATGCTTTTTGCACTGCTGAAAAGGGGAGCATTAACCATTTCACTGCCGGGTCGCGTTTCGGCGCTAATTGGCGCCAAAAACGCGATTCGAACCTGGAGGGGGGCTGACATCTTGGATGTCAGCCAAGCCTCCAGGTCCCCCCCCCACCCACCTCACCATATGTGTGAGGATGTCAGTGGGCCAGTTAACCCTCTAGCTGCCATGTAGAGATAAGGGGATCCTAAGTATCTCCCGATCCGTGGCAGGTAGATGGTCATATTTGACATCATTAGAAAGGCCTGATCGTGGCCTTTCCAATGATACCAAACATGACCAGGTTTGGTTTAAATATAAGATTTAAAATCAAACAATGTTTTTTTTTTTTTTGTTTAATAGGACCTAGGCTGTCATCTCAAAATAATTGGCACAAAATGGTCAGAATGAGCGCAGCGCACATAGGTGAACTGGCTGAGCAGTGAAGGGGTTAGAAAGCAAAAACATGTAAAAATTGGGTTTTTCTAGTCTCGGGACAAAATTTTGAAACTATTTAGCTGGGGTCTTTTTTGGTGGTTGTAGATTTTGGGGATTAAATTACGAAAAAGTGTTTACCATTTTTTTTTTTTTTTTTTTTTTCTTTTTCCATTTCATTTTTTTTATAAAAAATTATTAGATATGATGGAAATAATGGTATTTCTAGAAAGTCCATTTAATGGCGGGAAAAACGGTGTATAATATGTGTGGGTTGAATAAACGTGTAAGAGGAAAATTTGACGTAAAACCGCAGCGGTCATTAAAGGACGGATTTGTGTAAAACCGCCCGGTCACTAAGGGGGTTAAAGGTGGAAGAAGTTCTGAAATGATTGATCCTTGCTCTCATTTTTTTTACGTCACAGAAACCTGACATTTTAACAGAGGTGTGTGGACTTTTGCTATCCACTGTATATTTTGTTGCATCCCCGGCCAGGTCATAATTGCTGCTGCTTCTTCTTTCAGTGTATTCATTTTAATCCCAAAGTGGAATGTTCCTGGTGAGGGTATAGCTATAAACCCACCAGTCTCTCTCATGGCTTAGAACAGTGTTTCCCAAACCTGCCCTCAGGACCCTCAACCTCGCCAGGTTTGCCAGATATCTGAAGCGCAGCACAGGTGATATGATTTGCTGCTCAGTAATTGCAGGATTCAGTCTGCATTTCCCCAAGATTATCTGCAAAATCTGGCCTGGTTGAGGGTCCTGAGGACCAGTTTGGGAAACACTGGAAGCAGCATGAGGATATGTGGTTGCTTAGACAGCAGCTTTTGGTTTCATTAGGTAGGACCCATCTGACCCAGAGGTGCTGTGATTGTGTAAAACCGGTCCTGAGCCAGGGGCGGATCCAGGGGGGGGCAATTGCCCCCCCCCCCGAGCAATGCAGATGCCAGGCTGACCTCCAGAACTCAAATCACGATGTGTGCAGTGAATGCAGACATGGTGATTTGCAGAAGCACTGTGGATTGCCCCTCCCAGTCATGTGTCAGGGGCGTGTCACGTGGTGATCCTTTTTCCAGTGACCATGTGGCTGAGCCTGTCTCCTTCCATGCCTGCCTGACAGCCACAGGAAAGGGCTGGATCTGAGGCTGCACTGAGCAACAGGATCAGAGAGGCTGGAGCCTCCATGCAGGGACACCAGGGAGGTAAGTAATGTGTCCCTGAGAGTTTGATCCTTCCTCCAGGGTGTATAAGAAAGCAAGAGCTGCACAGTAATAAACCTCTCAGATATGAGTCTGTAACTGCTCCTCTAGATTGTAAACTCCTGGGTGTCCTCTGCTCCTCTAGATTGTAAGCTCCTGGGTGCTCTCTGCTCTTCTAGATTGTAAACTCCTGGGTGCCCTCTGCTCCTCTAGATTGTAAGCTCCTGGGTGCCCTCTGCTCCTCTAGATTGTAAAATCATGTGTGCCCTCTGCTCCTCCTAGATTGTAAACTCCTGTGTGCCCTCTGCTCCTCTAGATTGTACGCTCCTGGGTGTCCTCTGCTCCTCTAGATTGTAAAATCCTGTGTGTCCTCTGCTCCTCTAGATTGTAAGATCATGTTTGCCCTCTGCTCCTCTAGATTGTAAACTCCTGGGTGTCCTCTGCTCCTCTAGATTGTAAACTCATGTGTACCCTCTGCTCCTCTAGATTGTAAACTCCTGGGTGCCCTCTGCTCCTCTAGATTGTTAGCTCCTGTGAGCCGGGCCCTCTGCTCCTCTAGATTGTAAACTCCTGTGAGCCGGGCCCTCTGCTCCTCTAGATTGTAAACTCCTGTGAGCCGGGCCCTCTGCTCCTCTAGATTGTAAACTCCTGTGAGCCGGGCCCTCTGCTCCTCTAGATTGTAAGCTCCTGTGAGCCGGGCCCTCTGCTTCTCTAGATTGTAAGCTCCTGTGTGAGCCGGGCCCTCTGCTCCTCTAGATTGTAAGCTCCTGTGAGCCGGGCCCTCTGCTTCTCTAGATTGTAAGCTCCTGTGTGAGCCGGGCCCTCTGCTCCTCTAGATTGTAAGCTCCTGTGAGCCGGGCCCTCTGTAAATTCTCGTGAGTCGGGCTCTCTGCTAAAACACCTTATTTTCTGTCAGTGCCCCTCTCGAGACTAGTCTCTGGATCCGCCCCTGTCCTGAGCATAGTCATGCAAAGCAGAATCCCTGTCCTGACCGCATGTGAGTTACCAGGGAAGTTAAGTACATGCAGTTGTGCTGGTATTGAAGTATGCCGACTCTAGTTTTAGGAATATCTCCGAGGTAGCAAATGATAGTTGCAAATGAAGACAATGTTGTGGTTTTATGCTGAACAGATTTTGGTAAAGCTCAGACAATGGCCCTTTAAATGGGGAGAGCACTTATAATATTTTCTGCGCAGTCAGTCCTGGCATTCCTTATGGCTGCAGTGAGAGCTGAAAGACACTAGATGGCAGGTCTGAACCCCTTTTTATATGATCAGTTGCTAAGATTTTATACTAGTGGACAATAAAATATTAAAGTATACTTGCCAATAGTGTAGGATGGATGTATAATAGCGAGTGAGCACAGTCACACAGTGATGGTTATAACAAATTCATTTAACAAAGACAGAAAGATAAAAAGCTGATTTAAAACGTAATAATCATGTTCTAACATGGCTATCCTTTACACAACATAAATTTAATGCGTTTTAAGATAGTTAACACTGCAAAATAACTGCTACTCCAAAGGTGGAGTATCCCAGCCAGATAGACACACCCCATGGCCTGTGTTTAGTACAGCAGCCAAAGGACTAGCGCGGTCATTTCCTGGTTTCTTAGTTAAATCCTTAGACTGGTCTACAGTCTTGTTTCCACCCACCAGGGTGGGTCCTAGTAACTCTTAATTGGAAAGTGACATTCCTGGGAGGGGGTAGCTAGTTTATTATGTCACATCCTGCCAATAGCACATGGTATTCCATGGATGCTGCCATTCTGAATTTTTGAGTGAGAAAATATTTTTCTCTTTCGTCACACCTATTGGTGGCACAACCAATACATGTGTTTTGATGTCAACAGTACCCATGTGGAGCAAATAATTTCACAGGTCTTCATATCCATGACATTGGTTGGATCAAATATTCACATTGGCTCCTCATTCCTCCAGAATCTTGATTTGGCGTTTTTTCTAGGGTGATCTTTGAATGCATCCTTTGCGTTCTTTGAGTAATGCTATTAAATCGTTTCAAGGTGAAAAGTCACTTTGCCGAAAACCGTTGCTGTGCATTGCTGATAAAGCCACTGAAATAAATTGTGTATATAGTTTAATAATTCTAAATTCGTATTCTTCGGTTTCTCCTTTTTTACCTCCTGCTTGTCAGCCCTCTTCCCAACATGTGGGAAATGATTAACACAGGCTGTGTCTGTAATGTGCAACTTTAGTGTTCTAAAACTGGGGAGAGGTCAGGATAAGTGTGCTTGCTGCACATGTATATTCATGACCTTTTCTAATCACACCCTGCTTTGTAACTGAAGAGACTGAGGGCTGCTTGGCAACCTGTGAACACAACTAGGACCAGTTACATGCAGTATGATTGGCTTTAACTCTAGGCAAAAAGAAATCCAGGCACAACTGCCGTCATCTTTGCCAAAACGTGGCATAGCTTTCAATAATCTCTCAGCTTTCGTCAGGCTATTATTTTTTTTCCATCTGTTAGTTCGCACCAGCTGCCCTTTCAGGAAATATCTGTTCAGACAGTTTTTAATTTCTTTTTTTTCTCCTTTCTTACCACATACCTTACTCTATAGCCCGGACATCATCCCTTGACACTCCAATAGAAAATCTCAAACGGCAATATGTTTCTTGGCTTCTACTGGCATTGAATGGGAAAACTAGTCGATGGTGGTTGAGTGGTTTTGCTCTAATTGAGCCAGTTGTTGCTCCTTGCCATGTGATGTTGCCGTGATTAAACTCTTGTGTTTTTGTTACCGGAATCTGCTAGGTTCACTCGGGACGAGGCCGGACCGGACACGAGCAAGGATTGTCTGAACACGAGTCTCTTCAGGAAAGGCAAACTTTATTGTGACGTCACACAGAATGCTCACACAGGATTGAATCACAAAGAGTGAGCCCCGAACTCACTCCGAGGGGTCTTATACCCCGAATACATAATTAGGTACATCCCAATTAACCCACCTCCCTGTGACACTATCCCACCCCACGTGGGTTAGTACCTCCCTTGGTCAATTACAAAGACATTCCATACATTGGCCGTAAATTGGCAAACTTCATGTTAGTTTGACAGACGATGATTTGCTGCTTCGCTCAATCCGGCCTATGCCCACCTCTCTAGAGCTTGTTTATTTGTTGTAGATAAGACCTGGTCTGTTTTCTACGCTCTTCTTTGTCTCGCTGCAGGCCTCTGTGACCTTGGTGTATCCATTTCTCATCCTGTCCCCCGTGTGCCAGGAACAGCCCGGATCTTCCTCAATTTTAATTGCTTCTCTGCTAATCTAACACATTCCTAAAATTCTATGTAAGCTTCATTCTAGTTTCAGCTAAAATCTACCTAGTTATATTCCAGCGAACCAATATTCCGAACAAGATGGCCGCCTGGCTCATAATGGTGGCCATCTTCTGGCCTGGTTCTCTTTCATTTTCAAAGACCATTTGTCAGAAGCAGGGGTGGTCTGACTAATGGGGTGCCCTTGTGCCATGCACATAGATGGCCACACCCATACAAACCCCACTCATACAATGCAACACCCACATATATATTGTTGCATTAAAGAATTTGTCTTCACAATTTTCAAAAAGTTAAAAAAAATCCACTCTGGCCCACTAGTGAATTGGGAAATCCAATGTGTCCCCTCCAGACTTGCCGATGGCCACTGCTCTGCTGCAGCAGCCATCATCCACTCATTGCAGCTAAGGCTGTGGCGCAGCACAGAAGGTCCCTGCATCACACCGGGAAAACTGCCGAACACTTTTCAGATTTAGAAGATGCTGAACATTCCTGATACACTTGTACCCACTTTCCATTACAGAGCTCCACCGCAATAAAATGCAATAAGTTTACTAGGGATGTACCGATACTAGTATCGGTGCCGATACCGTCATTTGCACAATACCTCCACCCTATACCGGAAGCCAGCGCTGGGCCGGCTTGCTGGTATCTGCGGGGCAGGGGAAGCTGGCTGCATGCATTAAAAGCATTTGACCAGCATTCCCTTCCGGCTGGCCGCGTTACAGAGCGGCCACCGAGCTGTGGAGGCTGTTACGCTGCCTCCTGCTGAGATCTCGCAGGAGCACGTCACAGCCCGGTGGCTGCTCGGGAACGTGGCCAGATAGAAGGGAACGCTGGCCAAATGCTTTTAATGCATGCGGCCAGCGTCTCTGTGCTTGTGTCTTGTCTGAGGTCTGTGTATAGAGGTGTCTGGTCTGGGGGCTGTGTGCATATGTATATGTTTGGTCTGTATATACTGTATGTCGCATTCAGCATGTGTGGGTAGAGACCACATTAAATGTATGCTTGCCAATGCAAGGAGCCTCAATAACAAGATGGGGGAACTAGAGGCAATAGCATACTCTAAGCCAGGGCTCAAAATTTCCACTCGCCTACTAGCATTTGGCGAGTGGAAATGCACATGCAGGCAGCACAATGAATTATTTTGTGCTGCGTAATCCGGCAGTGCCACTGTGCAACCCCCCTTCTCCAGGCTGCACGGTGGCAGGGATCAACTGAATAACCAGACCAAGCACGTCTCTGTCACTGGCAAGGGGTGGAGAGGCGCTTCCCTGCCTCCTCGCTTTGCTCACACCGGGGTCTGATGACTGGGTATGCATGTATCTGGGGTCTGATGTTTGGGTACTATGACGGAATGGAGATGTTGTTCCGCCTGCAGGTGTGCTCAATCTGCGTGACCCCGTCGCTTACCGCTGGCCCGACTACCGAGTGACACGCACCCGGCGTCTCGTGCGGCCTGGCGTGACCCTAGGAAAGGGTTAGCGGGCGGTGGAGGGGACTCCTGCCTAGAACCAGTCCGACCACTGAGCCATACAGCACTCAGCGTCCCGAGCAACTGGTTCACTGACCTTGCGGGTGTGGGACGTCTGTGGAAATCGGCTCTGGTAGCCGCGGAGGAAGATTCGGATCTTATGGGGAAACGTTTCGGATCTTATGGGGAAACGTTTCCGATCCGGGGGGCGGGTGTCTCTTCGGATCTTGGGCGGCGGACTTTTCGGATCGGGAAGGGATGGAGGGTCGGATCGGGTCTGGAGGGAGCTTCGGATCGGGGTTGAAGGAGTTTCGGAACTGGCGGGACCAGTGGAGAGTTCGGTCTTACCGCAATACCGAGGCGCGGTACACGGCCGCTCCCTTCGGTTCGGATCTCTCGTTCTGGGAACCGAAGCACCTTCCGCTGCGCCTCTGCCCTGATCCTCGATGCAGGCACAGAGCGCTCGGTTCGGTTCGGATCGGGAACGCCGCACCCTGAGACCACGAGGGATTCTCAGATACGAAAATGCGGCGGAGACAAAGTCACATCAGTCAACGCTGGATGCACTGCAAAATCTGCCTTTATTATGCACGGTTCAAGCATTTATCAACTTCACATGAATTAGAATACAATGGGACTCCTTGCCCGCCCTCCCAGGACCCATTGGCCCTTGGCCTTCAGGGAGTCGCCAATTCGGACCGGATGGTCCGAATCGGCCATTTTACGATTCGAACCGGATGGTTCGAATCGGCCATTTTCCGAATCGAGAATTCTGACTGCGCCACAAGGATCGGAAAATGGCGGCGAGCAAGGCAAACAAAGGGAAAATACATTACACAATAAACCAACGGGGAACACTTTATTACACCACACAATAATCACATCTAAATAAAAATACTGGTAAAACGTGCCACCACACTCAAGTGTCCATGTCCCCACTGTCACTGCACCGCCCCTGGCTGAGGGTGCTGGGCCATCCCGTGACACTCCTCCCCCTCCCCAAGGTCCGACGCACTCGGTTGGACCCCACCGGGTCGTACCGAGATAGTCGGGGCTCCCCAATCCCCTGGTTCCCGGGCCGACTGTCGCGATAACCCATCTGCGTTACCGTTCTGCGACCCGGGCCGATATTGGATTGAAAAGTTGAAGGGTTGGAGAGCCAGGCTCCACCGCAGCAGGCGGCCGTTCTCCCCCGCCACTCGGTTGAGCCATACCAAGGGGTTATGGTCGGTCATCACGGTGAAGGACCGACCGTAGACGTAGGGTTGGAGCTTTCGTAGGGCCCAGACCAGGGCCAGGCACTCCTTCTCCACTGCAGCATACCCCACCTCTCGTGGCAACAGCTTCCGGCTAATGAACGCCACCGGATGATCCCCCCCGTCGTCCCCCACTTGACTCAGGACAGCTCCCAGTCCGAACATGGACGCGTCTGTGTGGACAACAAAACGTTTGTTATAGTTGGGAGCTGCCAGCAGGGGAGCTTGGGTCAAGGCGGCCTTCAGTTGCCGAAAGGCCTGTTCGCACTCCGGGGACCACAGGACTTGGCGGGGCAGGGATTTCTTGGTCAGATCAGTCAGGGGTTTGGCCAGGTCACTGTAGTGGGGTACAAATTTCCTGTAGTACCCCGCGGTGCCCAGGAAGGCGAGGACCTGGGTCTTGGTCACCGGGGTGGGCCAATCTAGGATAGCCTCTATCTTCGCGGGCTCTGGCCGTTGTATCCCGCACCCCACCGGTGGCCCAGATACTGCACTTCGGCCATCCCCACTTTGCATTTCTCCGGCTTCAGGGTCAGGTTGGCGTCTCTAATCCGGCCCAGGACAGTCCCTACATGATCCAGATGTTCCTCCCAGGTCTGGCTATAGATGGCTATATCATCCAGGTACGCGCAAGCGAATCCCTGGAGGCCATCGAGGAGGCGATCGATTAACCGCTGGAAGGTAGCAGGGGCGTTCTTCATCCCGAACGGCATGACTCGAAACTGGTACAGGCCGAACGGGGTGATGAAGGCCGACTTCGGGGTCGCCTCCTCGGCAAGGGGAATCTGCCAATACCCCTTGCACAGATCCACCGTGGTCAAAAAATGACCCCCGGAGATCTGGTCTAGCAACTCGTCGACTCGGGGCATCGGATAAGCGTCCGTAATAGTACAGTCGTTTATCCGCCGATAGTCGACGCAGAACCTGGTGGTACCGTCCTTTTTGGGCACCAGGACCACGGGCGACGCCCATGGGCTGGCCGATGGCTCAATGACCCCCAGCTCCAACATCTCCCGGATCTCGGCCCGCATGGACTCGCGGACTGCTTCCGGGATCCGGTAGGCGGGCTGTCGGAGTGGTTTCTGACCGGGCGTGTCCACCTGATGGACAGCCTGGTCCGTATATCCCGGGAGAGCCGAGAAAACCCCCGGTAGGTGAGAAGCAGCTGCCGCGCCTGCGCCTGTTTCTCGGGTCCTAACTCCTCCCCCAGCTGCACTTGATCCACCCCGGAAGGCTGCTTGGCTACCCCCGGAAGTTCTTCCAGAGGGAACGGTTCCATCTCCTCGGCCGCCGGCGCGCATATGGCGTCCACCGTCTCCGGCCGCTCATGGAAGGCCTTCAGCATATTGACGTGGAACGTCCGCTGGATTCTGGTGTCGGCGCAGCTAACAACCACATAGGTGGTATCCCCCAACTGGGTTACCACCTTGTAGGGACCTTGCCAGGCCGCCTGCAGCTTGTTCTGCCGCTGTGGTTTTAACACCAGAACCTTCTGTCCCACACAGAACGAGCGGCTGCACGCAGCGCGATCGTACCACGCCTTCTGCTGAGCCTGGGCCGTCTCCATGTTCTCCTGCACGAACCCCTGGAGGTCCGCCAAGCGCTCCCGGAGCTTCAGGACATACTCCACCACAGGAACCCCATCCTCCTCCGGTGCCCCCTCCCACTGAGCCCTAACCAGATCCAGCGGTCCTTGTACCCGGCGTCCGTACAGCAGCTCAAAGGGGGAGTAACCAGTGGATTCCTGAGGAACCTCCCGGTAGGCGAACAGCAAGTGGGGAAGGTACTTCTCCCAATCCCTGTTCTCGTGCACAAAAGCCCGGATGAGCTGCTTCAGGGTCCCGTTGAACCGCTCGCACAGCCCGTTGGTCTGGGGGTGATACGGGGCGCTGTGCAGCGCCTGAACGCCACAGAGACGCCAGAGCTGTTGGGTGAGCTCAGCGGTAAACTGGGTACCCTGATCGGATAGGATTTCTCGGGGAAACCCTACCCTCGTGAACACCCTGAGGAGCGCGTCCGCTACGGTGTCCGCTTGGATGTTGGCCAAGGCCACAGCCTCGGGATACCGGGTGGCATAATCCACTACGGTAAGAATGTACCTCTTACCGGTGGCACTGGGCCGCGGCAACGGCCCTACGATGTCAACCGCCACCCGGCTAAAGGGCTCCTGGATAATGGGCATGGGCCGCAAGGGCGCCTTCGGGTGGTCCCCAGCCTTCCCAGCTTTCTGGCAAACTGGGCAGGTGCGGCAGTAGTCGCGGGTGTCGTTGCTAAGGCGGGGCCAGTAAAACGCGCGCGCGCCAACCTGTGCCGGGTTTTCGACTGGCCTAAGTGGCCTGACAGGGGGATGTCATGGGCCAAGCGCAGAAGCTCCTGCCTCGGGCCCTGAGGCACCACCAACTGCTTCTGCGGGATCTGCTTCTTCTTGGCCCCCTCCCTCCTCGTGGGTACCGGTACAGCAACCCATCCTCCCACTCTACCTTGTCTTTCCCCTGGCCGTCCAGACCCTGACCAGCTCGGTCCCGGTAGCCCTGTAATGTGGGGTCGGTCTGAGTCTGGTGGCGAAGCGTCTCCGGGGTACTCCACGGGGAAGGAAGGACAGGTGGGGAGGAAGGAATCGGGTCCCGTCGAAGTGTGAGAGGTGATGGCGGTCTGGGAGGTCGGGAAGGTCCGAGGGGTTTGGGATGTCGGAGGGTCTGGGGGTCGGTAAGGGTTGGGGGGTCGGGAAGGTCGGGGAGGTTTGGGGGTTTGGGAGGTCGGAGTGGTTTGGTTGAGATCTCACCTGGGTCCCATTCGGAGTGCCCCTGCCGTGGCGTTGGCTCTGTTGCCTAGTGGTTACCGGGGTAGCTGCATCTGTGGAGTAAGCGGAAATGAGCTGCCCCAGATCGTTCCCCAGGAGCACCTCGGCCGGCAGTTGCCTCAGCAACCCCACCCGCACCTCCTTCTCCCCGTTCCCCAGTCCAGATGCACCCGGGCCGTCTCAAGCCGGAGCACTTTTCCTCCCGCCACCCGTACCGCTACAGTGCTTTGCAGGCGGTCGCTCGGCGGAACCAGGTGAGGCCGGACCAGGGTGATGGTAGCCCCGGAGTCCCGCAGCCCCTCCGCGGGCCGCCCGTTTATCCACACCGCCTGGCGGTGGTGACGGCGGTTGTCATCCGCGGTGGCTTGCACAGGGTCGGCCTCGTGCAGCTGCTCCCACCATTCCTCCGGGGCCTCCGGCCACGGAGCTCCGGCGTCGCAGCAATGAGCCGCCGACGATGGCCTGCGGCCGGCCGGGTCAATTCCGGTCGGTTGGGACAATGTTGTTTGTAGTGCCCCTCCTGGTTGCACCCGTAACATCGGACGTTAGCCATGTTGGTGGGCCGGCTGGGGGCCCGTGCTACCGGCGCTCGGACCGCTGGTGGTGGAGGTGGTGGAGGTGGTGGGGCGGCAAAGCTGGGCGACCGGCCGGGGTCCGCTCTCCCCGGCAGCTTCCGGGTGTCCGTGTACTCGTCGGCCCAGGTGGCCGCTTGTTGCACCGTATGGGGTTTCTTATCGCGCACCCACTCTCGGATAGCGGAGGGTGTGTGCTCGAAAAACTGCTCGAGCAGCAGCAGCTGGGTGATCTCGGTCACCGACTCCGCTTGGCTTCCCGAGAGCCAGGTGCGCAGGTCCCTCTGCAACCGATGGGCCCACTCCACGTGAGTGGCGCCGCTGGGCCGGCGGGAATTCCGGAACTTCATCCGGCTGGCTTCGGGGGTCACGGCGTATCTACTCAGCAGCGCCTGCTTGACGTGCGAGTAGCTGGTGGCCTCGTCGTCCGGCACCGTACGATAGGCCTCGGCGGCCCGACCGGTCAGCTTACTTGCCAAGATCCGTATCCAGTCGGCGCGGTGCACTTCATGCACCCGACACAGGCGCTCAAAGTCTTGGAGGTAGCTTTCTATTTCCTCCTCGGCTTCCCGAAACTCCTTGAACGCCTGGAACGGCACTTTCCGCCCGGAGAATCGATCTGACGGAGAGCGGCTACTCCGCCGACTTCGCACTTCAGCCAGCCGCAGTTCGTGCACCCTCTCTCTCTCTCTCTCCTCTTCCTGACCGAGTTCTCGACCCAGATTCCTCAGTTCCGCTTCCGATGGGGCCGGACCCATCATGGAGATCCGCTCCCGCATCTTCCGGCAGAATTCACTATCTTCGGGCTCTGCGGAGACGGTTGCCGGTGCTGTGTCAGCAGGCAACGCCGCGAACGCCGTCTCCTGATCCATCCTCTTCAATTCCTCCATCAGGGTCTCCCGACTCTTGGAGCCCGGGACACCGCCCCGATTCTCCAGCATGCCACGCAGGACGTCCCGCTTGTATGCACTATACCCGGCCATGATGAGGGTCCCCTGGGGTCTGCAGAGAGCTATCCCACCGCTGCCACCAGTATGACGGAATGGAGATGTTGTTCCGCCTGCGGGTGTGCTCAATCTGCGTGACCCCGTCGCTTACCGCTGGCCCGACTACCGAGTGACACGCACCCGGCGTCTCGTGCGGCCTGGCGTGACCCTAGGAAAGGGTTAGCGGGCGGTGGAGGGGACTCCTGCCTAGAACCAGTCCGACCACTGAGCCATACAGCACTCAGCGTCCCGAGCAACTGGTTCACTGACCTTGCGGGTGTGGGACGTCTGTGGAAATCGGCTCTGGTAGCCGCGGAGGAAGATTCGGATCTTATGGGGAAACGTTTCGGATCTTATGGGGAAACGTTTCCGATCCGGGGGCGGTGTCTCTTCGGATCTTGGCGGCGGACTTTTCGGATCGGGAAGGGATGGAGAGGTCGGATCGGGTCTGGAGGGAGCTTCGGATCGGGGTTGAAGGAGTTTTGGAACTGGCGGGACCAGTGGAGAGTTCGGGTCTTACCGCAATACCGAGGCGCGGTACACGGCCGCTCCCTTCGGTTCGGATCTCTCGTTCTGGGAACCGAAGCACCTTCCGCTGCGCCTCTGCCCTGATCCTCGATGCAGGCACAGAGCGCTCGGTTCGGTTCGGAACGGGAACGCCGCACCCTGAGACCACGAGGGATTCTCAGATACGAAAATGCGGCGGAGACAAAGTCACATCAGTCAACGCTGGATGCACTGCAAAATCTGCCTTTATTATGCACGGTTCAAGCATTTATCAACTTCACATGAATTAGAATACAATGGGACTCCTTGCCCGCCCTCCAGGGACCCATTGGCCCTTGGCCTTCAGGGAGTCGCCAATTCGGACCGGATGGTCCGAATCGGCCATTTTACGATTCGAACCGGATGGTTCGAATCGGCCATTTTCCGAATCGAGAATTCTGACTGCGCCACAAGGATCGGAAAATGGCGGCGAGCAAGGCAAACAAAGGGAAAATACATTACACAATAAACCAACGGGGAACACTTTATTACACCACACAATAATCACATCTAAATAAAAATACTGGTAAAACGGGGTGCGTGCCACCACACCCAAGTGTCCATGTCCCCACTGTCACTGCACCGCCCCTGGCTGAGGGTGCTGGGCCATCCCGTGACAGGTACTAATGTTATTTTTGTAACTTTATTCTAAATAAAACCTTTTAACAGTGTAATTTCATAAGATAATTTAAGGGGTGTGTTTAGGGGCAGAGTTAAGGGCTGGGTAGGGGTTAGGTGGAGCAACTGGTGGCGAGTAACTCTTATGGTCTGGTTAGTAGCTTGGGACTTGAAATTTTGAGCCCTGCTCTAAGCAATAGGAATAACAGAAACGTGGTGGTATGAAACGCATGACTGGGCTGTAAACTTAAATGGTTATGCATTGTTTAGAAGGGATAGGAAACATAAGGTTGTGGAGTATGTTTATATGTAAATCAGGATTTAAAGCCAAATATTACACAAATGGAAAGCGATGAGGGAAATGTGGAATCCTTAAGGGTAAATATTTCTTTGGGGAATAAACAGGGAAGTCAACCATTGGTTGGCATAAGCTATAAACCACCTAATATAGATAATGATGAGGAAGAACAACTGTTAGAGCAAATTAGGAAGGCTGCAGATCACGGTAGCACTTTAATGTCCGGGTAATTAAAATCTCCAATAATTAAATGGGATAGTGGGACTTGTAATTCAGCGAAGGGAATCTGGTTTCTGAACCTTTTAATATGATACCTTCATGACACAACTGGTAGAAACACCAACTAGAGAGGATAACTGTCTGGACCTGGTTATAACAAATAATGTGGATCTTTTCTCAAATTAATGTAAGGGAACAGTTGGGAAACAGTGACCATAATATGGTGTCTTTTGAAATAAACTCAAAAAAAACACATTCATAGGGGGCATGCTAAAACCTATAATTTTAAAAAGGCCAACTTTATTAAAATAAAGGAAGCTCTCAATGTCATTGACTGGCAGAAACACTTTCATGGGAAAAACACTGAGGATAAGTGGAATATCTTTAAACTAACACTAGAAAAGTACACGTCACAATATATTCCACTGGTTAATAAATATAAAAGAAACAGACTGAAACCAATGTGGCTTAGTAGGAAGGTAACTAAGGAAATGAAAAATAAAAAGAAGGAATTTAAAGCTTTTAAATTTGATAAATCTGAGGCATCCTATAAAGCATATAGGGTAGCCAATAAAGCATGTAAAAAAGCGATTAGATGGCTAAACTAGAAAATGAAAAAGAAATAGCCAAAGAGAGCAAGACCAACCCTAAAAGATTCTTTAGGTACATAAATTCTAAAAAACCCAAGAGTGAAAAATGTAGGTTCACTAAAATCTGAGTATGGGGTATTGTTAACTGAAGATCAAGATAAGGCAGACATTTTAAATTATTTTTCTTCAGTATTTATCAAAGAGAAACCTATAACAGGAGACATGAAATTCATTAATGAAAACTTACTAATACAAAGTGACTGGTTGACTCAGGACAAGGTTTTACACAAATTAAACAATGTGAATGTTAATAAAGCCCCAGGGCCAGATGGAATTCACCCGCGAGTACTAAGAGAGCTATGTGTTGAAATATGTAAACCTCCGTTCTTAATCTTTCAAGATTCTTTTCTTTCAGGAATCGTAGCAGAGTATTGGAGAAAAGCTGACGTGGTCCCTATATTTAAGAAAGGTTTAAAATTTGTGCCTGGGAATTATAGACCTGTAAGCTTAACATCTGTGGCTGGGAAAGTATTTGAGGGGTTACTAAGGGATAATATTCAGGAATTTATTGGGAGGTATAATGTAATTGGCAAAAATCCGCATGGTTTCATGAAACACAGATCATGTCAGACTAACTTAATTACGATCTATGAGGAAGTAGAAGTATAGATCAGGGGGTCACAGTGAATGTGATTTACTTGGATTTTGCCAAAGCTTTCGACACAGTTCCACACAAGAGGTTACTATTTAAATTAAGAAAAATTGGTCTAGATGAAAATACTTGTTCTTGGATAGAAAACTGGCTAAAAGATAAGGTACAGAGAGTGGTCATAAATGGTACATTTTCAAGATGGACATCAGTGGTAAGCGGTGTCCCTCAGGGGTCTGTTATAGGACCAATACTATTCAATTTATTTATAAATGACCTTGAGATAGGCATTGAAAGCCATGTATCAGTGTTTTCAGATGACACAAAACTAGGAAAAGTAATACAATGTGAGCAGGATGTTACTTCGCTGCAGAGGGATTTAGATAGATTGGGGGACTGGGCACTTAAATGGCAGATGAAATTTAATGTAGATAAATGCAAAGTTATGCACTTTGGAGTGAAGAACACACAATCAACTTATACCCTAAATGGTACAGAGTTAGGGAAATCCAAGCAGGAGAAGGATTTTGGAATAATCATAGACTTCAAACTAAGTAACAATGTGCAATGTCAAACAGCAGCCGCCAAGGCCAGCAAAGTATTGGCATGCATTAAAAGGGGAGTTCACTCCCGGATTGAAAACATAATCTTGCCTCTGTATAAATCAGTGGTAAATTATGAGAAAAGACTAACAAGCTTAAACCTGTTTAGTTTAGAGAAACGGCGCCTTAGAGGGGATCTGATAACCTTATATAAATATATACGGGGCCATTATCAACCATTGTCTGATAACCTATTCATTAACAGGACTATACACAGGACACGGGGTCACCCATTTAGACTGGAAGAAAGAAAATTCAGCCTAAAGCATAGGAAGGGTTATTTTATGGTGAGAACAATAAAGCTGTGGAATTCTCTGTCTGTTGAGGTGGTTGGGTCAGAGACTGTACAGACTTTTAAAAAGTGACTGGATGACTTCCTGCAGACACAGAATATTAAGGGTTCTAATATTTACTATGTGGGTAAAAGCTTCTTGATCCAAGGAGAAGTCTGACTGCCATACTGGGGTCAAGAAGGATTTTTTTCCCAGTATGTTCCATATTGGCAAGCATTTCAGACTGGGTTTTTTGCCTTATTTTGGATCAACAGCAGTAGGTGATGTGGGAGAGGCTGAACCAGATGGACGCATGTCTTTTTTCAGCCTATGTAACTATATATATATATATATATGTGTATCTGGTCTGTATATAGGTATCAGTGAGTATACATAGGTGTGTGTGTGGCAATATATTTCAGTATTAACATAGATCATATAGGCTTTCAGCAACATCCTAAATTTATTTATTGGAAAGTGTCACATGACTTTGAATAAAAGTATCGATACACGGTATCTGTACTTGTACTCGGTCCTAAAAAAGTGGTATCGGTGCATCCCTAAAGTTTACTTTGTGTGTATATACACACTTTCGTTTATTAATCTAATAATCAAAATACAGTGTATATTAAAACTTAGTTGAATAAAATATCAAATTTAAATATTAAAATATATACAGTGAGGGGGGGAAAAATTATTTGATTTTCCCCTACTAATTTTGTACGTTTGCCCATTGACCAATTGACCAAGAAATGATCAGTCTATAATTTTAATGGTAGGTTTATTGTAACAGTGACAGACAGAAGAACAACAATAACCAGAAAAACGTATTTCAAAAAAGTTATAAATTGATTTTCATTTTAATGAGTGAAATAAGTATTTGGCGCCTTCACAAAACATGACTTACAGGTCTCTTTACTAAAGGTGAAACTCAGGAGTATTGGCAGAAGTGAAAATTCTAGGTCAAATTAGCCAAACCAGAAAAAGTCTTCCATTTATCTCCCTTTCCAAATAGGCTATTTGGTCTAGATTGTTCTCTTCTGCCAATTCTCATGAATTTCACCTTTTAGTGAATAGACCTGTTAGTACTTGGTGGCAAAACCCTAGTTGGCAATCAGAGGTCAGACTTTTTATGTAGTTGGCCAGCAGGTTTGCACACATCTCAGGAGGGATTTTGTCCTACTCTTTGTCCCACTCTCTTTTTTTAACCAATCCTTGCTAACGGGAGTCGTCCCAGAAGACTGGAAATTAGCAAATGTTGTGCCCATTTACAAGAAGGGTAGTAGGGAGGAATCGGGGAACTATAGGCCAGTTAGTCTTACGTCAGTAGTGGGGAAATTAATGGAAACCATGTTAAAGGAAAGGATTGTTGAACATCTAAAAACACATAGATTACAGGATCAGAAACAACATGGGTTTACCTCAGGGAGATCATGCCAAACTAATCTTATTGATTTTTTTGATTGGGTAACAAAAATAATAGACACAGGTGGTGCAGTAGACATTGCTTATTTAGATTTCAATAAGGCCTTTGATACTGTTCTGCATAGAAGGCTTATCAATAAATTGCAATCTTTGAGCTTGGATTCCAATATTGTTGAATGGATTAGGCAGTGGCTGAGTGACAGGCAACAGAGGGTTGTGGTAAATGGAGTTTATTTGGCGCAAGGTCTTGTTACCTCAGGGTACCTCAGGGGTCAGTACTTGGACCCATTCTCTTTAATATTTTTATTAGTGATATTGCAGAAGGTGTTAATGGAAAAGTATGTCTTTTTGCTGATGACACAAAGATTTGCAACAGGGTTGACGTTCCTGGAGGGATCAGCCAAATGACAAATGATTTGGGTAAACTAAAAAAATGGTCGGAGCTGTGGCAATTGAGTTTTAATGTGGATAAGTGCAAGATAATGCACCTGGGACGTAAAAACCCAAGGGCTGAATATAGAATATTTGATACAGTCCTAACCTCAACATCTGAGGAAAGGGATTTAGGGGTTATTATTTCAGAGGATCTAAGGGTAAGTAGTCAATGTAATCGAGCAGCAGGAAATGCCAGCAGAATGCTTGGTTGTGTAGGGAGAGGTATTAGCAGTAGGAAAAGGGAAGTGCTCATGCCACTGTACAGAGCACTGGTGAGACCTCACTTGGAGTACTGTGTGCAGTACTGGAGACCGTATCTCCAGAAGGATATAGACATCTTAGAGAGAGTTCAGAGAAGGGCTACTAAAATGGTGTACGGCTTGAAGGAGAAAAGTTACCAGGAAAGGCTTAATGATCTTAACATGTATAGCTTGGAAAAAAGACGAGACAGAGGTGATATGATAGAAACATTTAAATACGTAAAGGGAATCCACAAGCTAGAGGAAGGGAGTATATTTAAAAGGAAACAAAGTAGCAAAACAAGAGGACATAGTCTTAGAATAGAGGGGCAAAGGTTTAAAAGTAACATCAGGAAGCATTATTTTACTGAGAGGGTGGTGGATACATGGAACAGCCTTCCAGTTGAAGTGGTAGAGGCCAAAACAGTAATTGAATTTAAGCAAGCATGTGATAGACATAAGGCTATCCTAAACAAAAGATAAATCCAGGTAAAGTATCCATGTAATTGGGCAGACTAGATGGGCCGAAAGGTTCTTATCTGCCGACATTTTTCTATGTTTCTTTGCAGATCCTCTCAAAGGCATTAAGGTTTCGAGACTGATGTTTGGCAACTCGCACCTTTCGCTCCCACCACAGATTTTCTATGTGATTAAGGTCTAGAGACTGGCTAGGCCACTTCAGAACCTTAATGTGCTTCTGTTTGAGCCACTCGTTTGTTGCCTTGGCCGTGTGTTTTGGGTCAGTGTCATGCTGGAATACCCATCCACGACCCATTTTCATTGCCCTGGCTGAGGAAAGGGGGTTCTCACCCAATATTTGAAAGTACATGGCCCCGTCCATTGTCCCTTTGAGGTGAAGTTGTCCTGTCCCCTTGGCAGCAAAACACCCCCAAAACATGTTTGAAAGTGGGGATGGTGTTTTTGGGGTCATAGGCAGCATTCTTCTTCCTCCAAACACAGCGGGTAAATGCCAAAGAGCTCAGATTTTGGTCTCATCCGACCACAACACTTTCACCCAGATCTCCTCTGACTCATTCAGATTCATTGGCAAACTTCACACGTGCCTGTACCTGTGCTTTCTTGAGTAGGAGAACCTTGCAGGTGCTGCAGGATTTCAGTCCTTCATGGCGTAGTGTGCTACCAATTGTTTTCTTGGTGACTATGTTCCCAGCTGCCTTGATCATTGACAAGATCCTCCCATGTGGTTCTGGGCTGATTCCTCACCATTTTCATGATCATTGAAACTCCACGAGGTGAGATCTTGCATGGAGCCCCAGACTTGAGGGAGATTGCGTTATTGTGTGTTACTTCCTCTTGTGAATAATTGCACCAACTGTTGTCCCTTTCTCACCAAACTGCATGATGATGGTCTTGTAGCCCATTGCAGCCTTGTGTAGGTCTACAATCTTGTCCTTGACATCCTTGGACAGCTCTTTGGTCTTGACCATGGTGGAGAGTTTGGAATCTGATTCTGTGGACAGGTGTCTTTTATACAGGTAACAAGCTGAGAATAGGATCACTCCCTTTAAGAGAGTGCTCCTAATTTTCACTCGCTACCTGTATGAGGCACCTGGGATCCAGAAATCTTGCTGAAAGGGGATAAAATATGTACTTTTTTTTTTTTTTTGAGAAAGTATTTTACCAGGAAGGATACATTGAGATTTCTCTCATTTTCAAGTATGTCTTGGGTGGTGAGTATGTACTGTTGGGTGTCTTGCCCAAGGACCCTTACTGGAGAGGTGCTCTTGCCTGGATTGGAACCTGTGTCTCCATGGTTATAGAACAGTGATGTTACCTTTACTCCACCCAGCGATTTCACTCATTAAAATGCAAATCAATTTATAACTTTTTCTAAATGCGTTTTTCTGGATGTTTTTGTTATTCTGTCTCTCAACTGTTATAAATCTGAATAAATCTACCATTAAAATTCTGGGCTGATCCTTTCTTTGTCAGTGGACAAACGTACAAAATCGGCAGGGGATCAAATAATTTTTTCCCTCGGCTGTGGGGGAGGGGGAAGCATGTGGCGGCATTGTTACCCGTTGGGGGGGTGCAAAACGATGCCACTGCTTATAGTACATAAAAATATTTTTAAGGGTTTTTTATTTTATACATTAGTCTTGTTTATCATTGGAAAGGCCAGACTCTGGCCTTTCCAACAGTACCTCAACTGTACCCTGTAGGGCATATGGATCCGGTTATACAGGGGTCCAAAGAACCCCTGCATCTCCTGTAATGAGTTTTCACTGTTGGGCAGAGGGAATCCCCAATTGATGTACGTTGTGTGCTGAAGCGCTACACAGAGCCAGATCGGCAACAGAGACACAACAGGACATGCATGGAGCATCCTCCGCGGTGGGGTGCGAATCCCCTTAATGCTCCACGCACGTCAAGGCACTTGTGAGTCAAACTGAAGGGGCCCCAATCCAGGCCCTTTAGTAATGCCCGATGGGTCAGTTCGCCCCTGGTCAAACCCAGTGTCCGAAACAGGCAAGCAGTCTGCTGGATTTACTGTTCTCCGCTGGGTTTTTAACTTGGGATGGAGTGCTGGATGAAAAAGAAAACACTGGCTTATAAATTACATTGTCCACACACAGTGGAGAATACTGACATCCTCTGGCATTTTGATCATTTTAATTTTCCAATCTTCAGATTTGTCTCAACCACCTGAAGAGCAATCAAGTGCTGCTAGACAAAGATAATTATTTTCACATAAACTAAATTTTTTTAAAAAAAATTACTGCTGCCAGCATCTTCCCAATTATCTGCTCAAATAATTAAGGGGGGGGGGGTTATTCACAAGAATAGTACCTGTTGAATGCACATGTTAAAAGGTACAATCAGTGTGTTGCCCCCTTTTTTCTTTTTTTTGTGCCTTGGAAAAAAAAAATTCTTTGCCAAATCACTTTTTAAACGTGTCTTTTCATAGAATGCTTACAAATAGAAAGTGCTGACTCTCAGGGTTATTCTTTCCTTCCTCTTTGGAGAAACAGTTGAAGCAGCTTTTTCTGTTTGTCTGAAAAGTGAGATTTGTTTGACATTAAAGGGGTATTCAAAAAGTCCTGAACTTGCCACAGAAGAACACCAAACGGTGAATTTCATGGCAGTTCATCTATCCAGAAAGCTGTCAATTCAGGAAATACAGGCGAATTGACAGCAAAATATGGTGCAGATCGCCGCAATTCATCAATCTTCGGCAGCAGTGAAATTGTGCCATGGAGAAGCAATGGTTAATCTATTCAGAGAACGCCGCAGAGTCAGCGAAATGGCCTGATTTTCAGAGATTCAGTTTGACAGGTCTAAACAGGAAAATCCCTTAGAATTCAATGTAAAACAAAATATTGGTTTTATACAATTTTTTTCAATCTTTTTATTCTTTTCATTTTCAACAAAGTCTTTTTATTTTTTTGGAACATTTTGATGTATTTTTCTGTACAATTTTTGCAAGATTTTAGTTTTTATTCTGTTACAGACCTATTTATAGGACCTCTTTTTATTTCTACACATTTTTATGCATTTGTACTGGTTTTAAGCACCTTTTAGAAGCATAGCAGAGTTTGATTTTTTTTTTTATTTTTTTTTTTATTTTATTTTTTATCCTTCAGTTCGGCAGTCTGATTGGCGGCTCAATGTTCATCGCACTTCGAGGACCCTTTGACATCAACAAACGAGAAAGCACTGAAATCTCAGTGCTTTCTGAATAACCCTTTAAGAAAAGTAAAATTTCCTTCATGCACAACATGAAATAGAACCCCTGTCCCCATCCAACAAAGGGGGGGGGGGCGGAATATACTGAAATGTTACTATACAAAGCAAAATATCAAATCCTGAATATATATATATATATTTTCTGTGCGGATATTCCTTTGGTTTAGCCATTTATGCTAAAATGTAGTCTCCGGTTTCCCACTTTGTAAATAAGAAAAAATGTGCAAACCGGTCAGAATATTCAGTCACTGAACTAAAATGTTCAGAATGTAAAGACTTGGTAATTAATTCAACAAAAATGTACAGAGCCAGAAATGTTTTAGTATTTATAAACTGTCAAGTTATGTCACAGAGAGAACCAATGGTTTTATGGGCCCCAGCCTTTGCGATGTCATCACCGTGCGCGTTGACATAATTTTCAGGCACCCCCGGCACCTGCATTGGGAACATGAAAGGGGAGGATGAGGTCCTTTGGACCACTCTCCCTTCCCAATGGCTGCAGCTAGAAAAAAAAGGCACCGCTGGAGAGGGCAGAGTATGCCTCTCTTTAACCCCTTAGTTGCCAGATCGCATTTCGCTTCCGGAAGTGGCTGACATCTTGGATGTCAGCCAAGCCTCCAGGTCACCCCCACCCACTGACATAGTCGACATATGTGTGATTATTTGAGTTGGCCAGTTAACCCCCTAGCTGCCAAGTGGAGTTAGGGGGATCCTTTAGATCCCGATATCTCACGATCCATGGCAGCTAGAGGATCATGGACTGTCCAATGATACCAAACATGACCAGGTTTGGTGTAAAAAATAAAAAAACATTGTGTTTATTTTATTTTGTCTGGGGAGTATAATAAAATAGGACTTCAAATCAGGTTTAAACATGATGAGCATAACATGGTCAAAATGAGCTCAGCACACAGGTGAAATGGCTCGGCAGTGAAGGGGCTAAAAAGCAAAAACATGTAAAAATTGGGTATTTGTAATTTCAGGACAAAATTTCAAAACTATTTAGCTGAGATCTTTATTGGCGGTTGTAGATTTTGGGGATTAAAGTTTGAAAAAGTTAGTATTTTTCTATTTTTACATATATCATAACTTTTATATTAAATTAAACGATATGATGGAAATAATGGTATCTTTTAGAAAGTTAATTTAATGGTGATAAAAACGGTGTATAATATGTGTGGGTTGCACAAACGAGTAAGGCTAGGGTCAGACGAACGCATTTTTCGCGTTGTCCGTGAAAAAGTGCGTTCGAACGAATGGACGTATTTTTTCACTGAATACGCGATAGCGGTCATACGATGCGCATTTTCGTCCGTGATTTTGTACGGATCATCAATAAAACACTTTTTGTGTCTGGACGTTATGTTAGCCGGACATTAGCAGCGTCTGACGTCTCCTAATCACACACACACACCGCTATGCGGCCGCAGCACACTCTGTACGTCAGTAGTAGCGGTTTGACGTTCTCAAAAAAATGCGTTCGTTGGCCACTTGCGTTGCACGGACGAACTTTCGTGCGGCCGTTCGTCGTATGTTCCCCGGCATTGGAAGCCATTTGCTGCTAGCACGGCCGTAATTTCGTGCGGCTAAACGCACGTGAAAAATGCGTTAGTCTGACCCTAGCCTAAGAGGAAAATTGGAGCTAAACACAAACAGCGCAAAAAAGTAAAAACTGCAGTGGGTATTATTATTATTCTTTATTTATAAAGCGCCAGCATATTCCGCAGCGCTGTACAATAAGCACAGTATAGACAGGGTTACAATACATTGAACAACATTTGACAAACAGTACAGGAGGAGATGAGGGCCCTATTCCCGTAGGAACTCACAATCTAGGAGGGTTGGGGTTGGAAACAGGAGGAGAGGACTGTAAGGTGAGAGTGATTGATGGTTGCGTCAGTGAGTTGAGTGGTAGGCTTCCCTAAAAAGGAATGTTTTAAGGGAGCGTTTGAGGGAAGAGAAGTTAGGGGAAAGTCTGACAGTACGAGGGAGAGCGTTCCAGAGAGTGGGGGCTGCGCGTGAGAAATCCTGCAGTCTATCATGGGAAGAGGTGATGCGGGGAGAAGCTAGGCGCAGGTCACTGTTTGACCTTAGGGAGCGGGCCGGGGTGTATTTGGTGATTAGTGAGGACAGGTAGTGGGGAGCTGAGTTAGTGAGGGTTTTGTAGGTAAGGATAAGGATTTTGTACTTAATTCTGCAGTGGATGGGGAGCCAGTGAAGGGACTCGCAGAGGGGAGCGGCAGAGACAGAGCAGCGGGTGAGGTGAATTAGCCTGGCGGAGGCGTTCAGGATGGATTGTAGGGGGAGAGGAGGCGGGACAGAGGGAGGCCAGATAAGAGATTATTGCAATAGTCGAGTCGGGAGATTACCAGGGCGTGTATGAGTTGTTTTGTGGTGACAGCGGTAAGAAATGGCCGAATTCGGGAAATATTACGCAGTTGGTATCGGCAGGAGGAGGAAAGAGACTTGATGTGGGGGATGAAGGAAAGAGCAGAGTCAAGTGTAACTCCAAGACAGCGAACTTGGTTTGATGGGGAAATGGTGATACCCTCCACCGTGATAGAGCAGTCAGGAGGTGGGGAGGCATTGGAGGGAGGAATAAGTAGGAGTTCAGTCTTTGACATGTTGATCTTTAGGTGGTGGGAGGCCATCCAGGAGGAGATGCCAGATAAACAGTCACTGACTTTTGAAAGGACAGGGGGAGAGAGATCAGGGGTAGAGAGGTAGATCTGAGTGTCATCAGCGTAGAGGTGGTATTTGAAGCCAAAGCTGTTGATGATTTTGCCCAGGGAGGAGGTGTAGATGGAAAAGAGCAGAAGACCAAGGACAGAGCCTTGAGGTACACCAACAGATAGAGGCAATGAGGAGGAGGAGTTTCCAGCAAAGGACACACAGAAGGACCTGTTGGATAAATAGGATTCGACCCAAGCGAGTGCTGTGTCACCGAGACCCAGAGAGTTGAGGGTCTGTAGAAGGAGGGGGTGGTCAACAGTGTCAAAAGCAGCCGAGAGGTCGAGCAGGATGACTTTCGGACATACAATGGTAAAACTGTCTGTTCACTATGGGGTTAATAGGACACTCTACGCATTCTGATTATTTTAGGTTTTTTTAATGTGGTCAGGCTATGTGGACCCCCCCCCTCACCCTGCTTAGTGTGTTGACATCATCCTGTCTATCCAAAAGTGGGATTGGTTGTTTTGTACATAGTGTTCCTTTGAGTAAACAACATTTGTTTAAACTGATGAATCGATTAATCGCAAAATTTATCTGCCAACTAATCAATTATGAAAATCGTTAGTTGCAGCCCTACATTAAAGCCGGTAGAGTTTCTAGGTTTAGCAGAGCTCTGGTAAAGGTTTAAGAATCAATTCAAGGAATTTAGGCCACAATCTGGTAAAATAGGCAATGTTATTTTACCCGTACCTGAACCGTAGCACTGGGGGAAAGCATTTTCGTTGAGTTAGTCAAAAACAAGTGTCAGATCTAACTGTTGGCATCTGAATACAAAAATGACCCCAGTTTTTCTCTATCACGTCAATTTTTTAAGGTACAGGATACCCTCTCTTTGTCTCAAAAACCATACAAAATGTGCACACAATGGTAAATAATGAAAAAATTACTTGAATGTCGAATTCAAATTTAACCTAAAAATCCAATTGGGTGCAAGTAGACAAGTTAGGTAGCACTTAAGGTACAAATTTACGCTTATAGTAGACTTGTGCACCGATTTTTTTTTTTTTTTTTTTTTTTCGGTTCGGTTCGTTCGTATTTTGTAAATTTTCGTTTCGGCTCGTTTCGGCCAATTTGCGTTTCGGTTCGTTTTGATTTCGTATCGACTTTTTTTCGTGATTTCTGAAATTTTCGTGTTTTTCGGAACGTCTGTTCTCCTCGTTTCAAAGTGTCTATTCATTTTGACGTAAACTAATGGTTTTTCGGGTCCGATATCTCTGTCGATACGATAATTCTGTCGATACGATAATTCTGCCATTGAGATTTCTCATGTTTTACAAGAAGGATACATTGAGATGGGAATGATACAAAATTACAGAATCAGCGCTATAACCAAAAAATATGTTGTCCGAAATTAATGAAATGGAACCGAAATCAGGAATGGAGCCGAAATTACGAATGGAACGAAAATGATTTTCGATTTTACACATTTCTAGTCCATTCGAAAATTCCGAACAAATTTTCGTTTCGTGTCGTAAAGGTTTCGTTTTCGGAAAATTCGGATCTGGAAATTTTCGTAAAATCGGCTGAATCCGAATGCACGAATCGGGAAATTTCGTGAAGATTCCGAATTTCTGAAACCCGAAACGCACATCCATAGCTTATAGCTTTTCCTGGAGTGTTCACTCTCGCCTGATGCTCCAACAATAGTCAGCCATCATATGTTCATCCCATCTACCCGGATACCGTTCCTCTATGACCTTCAAATCTTGGTGGAATCGGACAAAAGTAACAGTCACTGAAATGATCTGTGCGCTCTCGCCAAACCATAGGTATATCAAATGGCAACTTATCACATGTTCCCTTCGTCCACATCAGTAAACTCTCAACACACTGCTTGCACACAAGACTTATCTTGATCACCAAGTTTTACTTTGAAATATGCAACATAGGCTTGTCTGACAAATGCGCTGATGTTCACCTTTTGACTGGGAACGGTGAAACAGCTACAGGTATATCAAAAGGAATCAGGGCTGTTTGACACTTACGACGAGAAATAGCAGAGGCCGACATGATCTGAAGGAAAGAAGTATGCAAATAAAAGAATAAATTCTGCTTTCTCCTTGTATACAGACTTTCGGAATACAGTTACAAGTATTTATAAAGCGCCAATAAATTCCATGGCGCTGTACAATGGGAGAGACAGAATAACATATATACATACACGTTACACACACGGAACAGAAGGAGGGGGAGGACCCTGCTCAAGAGCTTACAATCTAAGAATACAATTCACTATATACAATTGTACACACCCTCTCAGCACACTGTCTCACGTGTAACTGAAATGCAGAGAAAAGTAACATCCAGTCGCCAAGGTTGCCCCCCACTCCTTCCCACTCGAGGGAAGTCCACTCTCGGCCAATAGGATGTGCTCCCATACATCCGGGTGGGAGTAATCACATTCAGATAAGCTGTGGAGTACAAATCTGACGTGATAGGTGAAAACTAACCGCAGTTTTGAAATCAGCGCCTAATTTAGTCTGAAACAGCTGAAATATCGAACTCAAAAGAAAATATGTTCCAAATTGTTCACCAGTGTAATTATTCCTCAGACTTCAGGATACAGAAAACTGAATTTACTGCTCTTTATTTACCTTGTTCATGGCAGGGGGTCGGAGTGACCTCTTCTTTGTTCCTGTAGTGAATGGCATTGTAAGCAGGTTACAGAGTGAAGTGATGGGAAGACAGAATGCTCATTGTAAAACTTAAAAGATTCAGCCTGGTAAACCCTTTCATTATTTAGAAAGTATTATAAAAGGTTTAGAGCAGTGTTTCTCAGCTCCGGCCCTCAGGTCCCCCTAACAGGCCAGGTTTGCAGGATATCTGAAGCACAGCACAGGTGATATGGTTTGCAGCTCAGTGATTGCAGGATTCAGTCTGCATTTTCCCAAGATGATCCTTAAAATCTGGAGTGTTTAGGGTAATTGAGTACTGGAGTTGAGAAACACTGGTTTCGAGAACCATTATGCAGCCAGTAGTAAAAGAAGAATAAATTTAGGATGCTATTGAAACCTAAATGAATGTCCCTTTAAACTCGGTATTCCATTATGTAGCTCATTCCCTATGAGCATTTCAGAGCTGTGTTTTGTACTGTCCATGCATCAATAAGAACAACAATTTGCACAGATTAAGGAGTTTTCTTAAGTGTCCATAGTTATTATCATATGTCATAATATTCATGGATAGGAATACTGAAAAATCCAGGATTTACCTTATTTGACTTGAATCAGAAAGTGTTATTTCATGATGAATATCAGTCTCTACATAAAGCAAACTAATACACTTCTTATCCTTATTAATCATTAAGCAACCCGAAGCTTGTCATGCACAGCTTGCTACTGTGTGTATTCATCACATATTCCCCCAGTTAAATATGCAACATTTGCATCCACTGTGCATTTGGATGTCCGCCCAGTACACCAGATGGTTCGGATTAAATATTAAAAAAAAATCCCACATTGCATAACCTGAGCTATTCATTAGTCCTCACCGATTGGATTTACGGTTAAGGAGCGTTCTTTATTATCATACTAACAGGAACATCTGAGTCAAATCATTGTCACAATTTGAATTCACTTTTATTTTTCAAATGATTGGTCAAAAATACTGACTTCTTATCAGGTAAAAAAAAACAAAAATTGAAAGAGATGGAATTTGATGCTTAAAACGGCTGAATTAAAAGTGTAATGATTTTAGAATGGAACGCATATTTTTGTGGGAAAGTGATAGTGAGGCATCCTCTTTTAATTGCTCATATGCATGAGCTACCCAGCTGATTTAACATGGCTAATGTACTTTAACCCCTTCACTGCTGAGGCATTTCATCGCTGTGTGCTGAGCTAATTTTTACCGCTTTTGCTCATCATGTTTAAATGCGATTTGAAGCCACATTTTATTATATGACCCAGACATATTATATATCGTTCTTTCGGCAGACTTGGCAGATTCAGAATATATAATTTTTATATGTATACGTCATGTCCTGCCTGTATATTATAACAAAAAATGCAATAAAACTAGAATTTTTAATCCTCTACAGCGTGTAAAGTGTTTTTTTCCCACATTTTATCACATGAGCATTTGCGGTTATATTTTCTATGGGGTGCGCTTGTACAAAAATTCGAAATGGGGACTTGTTACATTTTTTGGGGGGAATTACGTGATTTTTAGCAAACGCACACCATAGAAAAAAATTATTAGTGCAGCGTCATTGTTCACATTATAATTGAAATGGGAACAAAATTGCATTAACCCCCCCCCCCCCAGGCTGTCTAATTTTTTCAAAATTTTGTGTCTAAAAGCATTTCAATTTTTTTGGAAAGGAAATGTGTTGTTTTATATAGTAAGCCTGTATTCTGTAGGAATAACTCACTGAAATCCGTGCAAGCAAGAGTCTAGTAAACACATGCAGTCAGAGAAGGTTTGAAACACGAAATAATTTATTATCCCAAAAATAATTATCCAAAATAATGGAAATAAATTATATTCAATAATATAATCAAACCAAAAACATGCCTCTTTCCTCTGGGTGCTGGGATTCCTGTCCAGATATACACTCCTTTGCTAATGAAATATACAGGACACGGGGTACCAAAAAAAGAGTATTTATTCTCAAAGCAGCTTTACAGAAATAAAAGTCAAATAAAAATAATTTCTAAAATGTAATAAGGCTTTGCAATACAAGTTTCGCTTGTGCTTGCCCAGATCCTCCAGCGAAACTTGTATTGCAAAGCCTTATTACATTTTAGAAATAATTTTTTTTTTTAAATTCTTTATTTTAGAATTTTGTAAAGTCATCAATAAGTCAGCAGTAAGGGGATGGCCACACGTCATCAGAATAGCTACACAGCAAGTAACAACAAAAACAAGGGACTAATAGCTAATATAGTCATCATAAACGACATGAGAAAGTAAGAACAATAGTCAACGTAAAAGGCGTCTCATAAACATCAAGGAGGGGGGGACACAAAAACATCCCGGAGTAGGGGGGTCTCATTGAAAAGTCATCTAATGGCATCATAAAGAGTACGACAAAAATATTCTCAGCGGAAGGGTGTATGAAAGAAAAGAAAGGAGGAAAAAAAAGTAAATAAAAGGTCTCTGGTGCTCAAAAGCGTCCGCAGCCGGGGATCAGCGACAAACAGCTAAAAGCAAAAGCGGGGAAATAAAAGAAAACAAAACCAGAGTTATTCCAAAAAAGGGGAACGTGAGCCACCAAGCCAGGTCGAAAAGGGGGAGGACAACAAGAAGAGAGGGAATCCGCTTCAGCCCGGGTCTCTCCAAATAGCGGGATCAACGGCCCCATCTATCTCAAATCTTCTGCAGAGGGCATATCGGGCAGCCCACCTCCAAGTCGCCCGGTCGTCCTCAATCACTGCGTCATGGGCCACTGATCTACCGCTATGCAGCCCACCGAAGTGCGGCTCCTTCAGCGCTTCAGATAGCATGAGGGGGTACACGCTGGCCAGCGCTGCAGGCTGCATGTCTTCAGTTGGCATCGACACACTTTCAATACAAGAGCCAGGCGCCTCACCCGGTGGGAGGGAGTCCACCGGCCGCCCAGCACCCAGGTCGTCCCAGTCACGCAGACACCAAACGGCTCCGTGGTGGAGGAGAGCCTCCTCCGGAGCACCCGTCCCCACGCACCTCACAGTAACAGCCACAGCAGCCGCTCGGCTCTCCGCAGGCTCCAGGGGTGGGGTGGTCCTCAGCTCTTGGGTCTCGTCCACGCTTGAGGTCATCACTCCCCGGTAGTTCCTCAATGTTGCCATAACCTGGCGCCAGACACCTCTGGAGAGTGGGGCATCGTCGTCCTCTCCCGCCAGCAGTTGCAGGCAGGCCTCCAGGCCCCAAACCACGGCTCCCCCACTTCCAAAGGGAGGGAGGGATCCAACCCCCCCTCCTCCCCGCAAGTTCATCCGCTGCTCCCACATGATGGTCATTTGAGTCGACCGGGAGGTGGGGGCCCTCCATCTCCCCGGTCCCCAGTATCTTGGTCTGGGAAGGGGCAGCTAAACAAGTAAAGGTCGGCAGGGATCCGCAGGCAGGGAGTAGGCCGAAAATGGCCGCCGACGACGTGCTCCAGCCCCGAGTCAGCAGCTGTCAGAAAAGCCTCTGGTCCGGAGGGGGGACTGAACGGTCTCCGGACAGCTCGGTACCAGTGGCCAACCGCTCAGGTACCCGGAGTGTAAAAGCAGCGTAGGAAATGTCATCTGGGAATCCTTTAGCAGGGAAGACGTGCGGAGCTCCTAGAGGACACGTCTGCTCCTGCTCGCAGCCGGCCACGCCCCCTTTAGAAATTATTTCTATTTTGGTATGGGGGTTTAGTTAAATAGGACCTAGGCTGTCATCTAAAAATAATGAGCATAAAACAGTCAGAATGAGCTCAGCGCACATAGGTGAACTGGCTCAGCAATGATGGGGTTAAAAAGCAAAAACATGTAAAAATTGAGTATTCCTATTCTCGGGACAAAATTCGGAAACTATTTAGCTGGGGTCTTGTTTGGTGGTTGTAGATTTTGGGTATTAAATTACGAAAAAGTGTGTTTTTACCATTTTTTTCATATTTCATATTTTTTTATAGTAAATTATAAGATATGATGGAAATAATGATATTTTTAGAAAGTCCATTTAATGGCGGGAAAAACGGTGTATATTATGTGTGGGTTGCAAAAACACGAACAGCGCAGAAACGTAAAAACAGCAGCGGTCACTAAAGGACGGATTTGTGTAAAACCGCCCGGTCGCTAAGGGGTTAATAATGTAAAAATAAAGAACTGGCTTAAAAACAAGTCCTTAGATTGATCTGTAACAGTACATACAGGCTTATTATAGCCTCTTCTAGGCTCTTTCTCATCATATATTTCTATTAACCGTTACATGTTCTTGGGAGAAAAGGCATGTTAATATCTTCATAACTTTCAGTAATAAAGTGCAAATGAGCATTATTATGTTTCAAGTGTAAAACAAATATCTATATAGTCTAGTAATAACTCAAAAATAAGAATATATACCCAGCACAGGCCCCCCCAGAAATATATGTATCCAGCACAGGCCCCCAGAATTATATGTACCCAGCACAAGCTGCCATAAATATATTTCTGGGGGGCCTGTGATGGATACATATATGTTCTCAGTACAGAATCCCCAGAAAAATGTATCCCGCACAGGCCCCCAGAATTATATGTACCCAGCACAGACCCCCCCCAAGAAATATATGTGCTCAGTACAGAATCCCCAGAAATATGTATCCCGCACAGGCCCCCCAAGAAATATATGTACCCAGCACAGACCCCCAGAAATATATGTACCCAGCACCGACCTCCGAGCGCCAGCATTCTGCCCCCCGCGGTCGCTGGCATCTGAAGGCTCTGGCGTGCTCTCGCGAGATCTTGCCAGTAGGCCGCGTCACAGCCTTCACAGGATGACGGCCACGCGAGGGAGCAAACTGGTGCTCGCAAGAAGACACGGCCAGTTGAGGATGTTGCTAGAGAAATGCTGTTAATGAATTCTGCTAGCACCGGCGGCGGTCGTCCATGGTTTCCGTGGGCCCAAGGGGCAGCTGCTTTGGGCCCCTCAACAATGACTTGGACCGGGGCAACTGCCCCGTTTGCCCTGCGTTAAAGACCCTCCTGCTCGTGTAAGGAGGCCTCGGATGAAGTGGAGTGCTGGCGGCATTCGGTTTCTGGCTGAGGAGATTCGGTTCAGGAGCGGTGATTTTGACAGCATCGGGCTCCAGGCGGCAAATGAGGACTTCTGGCAGAGATTCATCGGTCCGTGACAAGCGGTTTCGCCGGTCTGGTGAGAGGCCTTTGGCCGGTGACTTTTAATAGTGCGCACTTATTTGATTGCTTCAAATTTCAGGGCCCCAACGTTGACTAGTCGAATATATTTCGTCCATCCACTGGCCAGTGGACCTAGTACCCGGGTACCCTAGGACACAATTTAACGAGTATATTTAAGCGGGACTTTAAGCCAAAGAACTGAGGATCTTATTAACCGTTTATCCGCCGTCTATATCCACATTACGTATTACGTCAGTCATTCTAGCCTGATATATTTCATGTGTAAAGTACATGTATCATTATTGCCATTTATTGCTTCAATAAAGTATAACTTAGAAAAATCCATAAAGGTGTGCTGGTGTACAGTGAATTGTTAGTGCGGTGAGATTATCCTGGGGTTATTCAGCAGCTCCTCCGGGGGTGAGCGCTACATATGTATATAATACACACACTCACTCTGAGGGCTGCAATGTTTTTTAAGAGATCCACAGGCATCCGACTGATAACATTCACACCAAAAAAGTGTGAGCCCCATTATATTGTTTCCGTTAAAGGAAAACAAATCTGTACAAGCTGATTTCTCTTACCAGCTGCCTGTTATAAATATTACGACCCAGCCACTGTACTACTGGGCAGCTCAAGTCAGAATAACAGTTTCCACATGCTCTCTGAATATTGCCCACTTTTTTGGCACTTCTTGATGTATACGCCATGACTGAATTTATTACTGTACCGTTATCTTTCCATGTTTGTCATTTTGCTTTGAATAAAAAAATTAATAAAATTGAAACGCTGATTGCAAAAAACTACTGAACGAAAATGTCTGTAATTTACATATAAGGTCCTATGAATGATACTAAAAAGGGCAGTTACAGAAAAAAGAAAAGCTGCTAAAAAAAAAAAATCAAGAGACTTTTTAATGCAGGGAAAAAAAAAAGAATGACCGGAAGCCCCAGACAGATACCAGCAGCAGTGCTGTTCACCGCTTCAGTCCATAGGACTCCATGGAGCCCAGCGCAACTTTTGACAGCTGATGTAGGAGCAGTAGTAGCGTGGAAAGACACTGGGAACTATTTGTTTCCAATCTTCTTCTGTGCGTGAAAGGGAGAGACGGATTATGCTGCCTTCTTCACTTTGAGATCTGCGATTTTTATTTGAGATGGGGGCTTATTTTTCTTTTTCATGTGATTTTGGAAGAATCTAAATCCCTTAATACCAGGTTCTGGCAGTCAATATTTCTTTGAGAATTCACAGCTACAGCAAACAACGAGCTACTTTGTAATAGATCGTTCTTCTGCATCTAGGCACAAATTAATATACAAATGATAGAGGCTATTAGTTTACAGTAACCCTAGCAAAGCTAGTGGCAAGGTTGGAATAGTAACTACAACTGTTAACAGCAAGTGGAACCGGACCTCGCCCTCCTGTATCTACAGTATCTCTATTCCTAGCCATGACAACCTTCCTCATGAAAAGGCAAAGTACCTCAACTATAGGCTTAATCCAGGATCAAAATCTAAGGCTGCAGACAGAGGGCCTAGATTTTTACATTTTTCAATCTTGAAGATTAAAATAAATAATCTGTAGAAAGTGAGCCTGTCCGTTTCTTTGGACAAATCTCTGATTTCACATACACTCACCAAATGTGAAACAAGCTCCCATCCCTTGTCTGAGGCATCCACACTGAGACAGTGTAAAAGAGATCAACTTTACAACCATGAATAACTTGTTTTCTAACCTGTTATGACAATGGAGTTTTAATCCAAACCAATCACAAAAGGGGTAATTCACAAAGCAGTGAACTTGCCCGAATTGCAATAAACTTTGAATTTCGTCGAACTCCGAACATTTCCGCGTGTTCACTGCATGTTCGCCCACAATCAGGGACAGTGTGTTTCAGTGAGTTGTTGGAGATTTCTGGGAATTTGAATCTATCTTGGCACTGCCAGGCTATCAGGGACAGTGTGTATCAGTGAGTTCTACTAGAGTTCAGCAAATTTGAATCTGTCTTGGCACAGCCTGTTATCAGTGGGTATCAGTGAGTTATACCACAGTTTAGCAAATTAGAATCTGTCTTGGCACAACCTGTTATCAGTGTGTATCAGTGTGTTATCAGTGTGTACCACAGTTTAGCAATAGGGATGAGCTGTTCGGTTCGGAGTTCGGACCGAACATAGCCTGTTCATTTTGCTCACGAACTCCGAGCATTTCCGGGTGTTCGCCGCAAGTTCGACCACAATGCACCACAATGGACCACAATGCATTTTACACTGGCCTGAAGCTCGTAATTGGCTACAGCCTTGCACCTGACCACAGGTCTGGTGCAAGACAGGTTCAACAGTATGGCAATCACAGCTCAGAGTCCTGATTGGGCAAATTTTGCCCAATCATGGGCTCACAGAGCTAAGTCCCGCAGCACACTATATAAGGTTTCCATGCAGCGCTTCTGCACGCATTTGAGAGGAGATTTCATAGGAGATTGCTGTTGTGTGTTCTTACTGCCGGTCTGCCACGCTACTGGGGGGGTCTGGGGGGGGTCTCATTTCTACCAAATATCTGGGAATTGAGGTGATGTGTGTCTTGTCACTGCCAGCAAGTATTTTGGGGGTCACAAATTTCTACAAAACATTTGGGAATTGAGGTGATCTGTGTCTTGTCACTCAGCCAGTGTCACGCAGTATTTTGGGGGTCACAAATTTCTACAAAATATTTGGGAATTGAGGTGATCTGTGTCTTGTCACACAGCCAGTGCCACGCAGTATTTTGGGGGTCACAAATTTCTACAAAATATTTGGGCATTGAGGTGATCTGTGTCTTGTCACACAGCCAGTGCCACGCAGTATTTTGGGGGTCACTAATTTCTACAAAACATTTGGGAATTGAGGTGATCTGTGTCTTGTCACACAGCCAGTGCCACGCAGTATTTTGGGGGTCACAAGTTTCTACAAAATATTTGAGAATGGAGGTGATCTTCTGTGTCTTGTCACTGCCAGCAAGTATTTTGGGGGTCACTAATTTCTACAAAACATTTGGGAATTGAGGTGATCTGTCTCTTGTCACACAGCCAGTACCACGCAGTATTTTGGGGGGTCACTAATTTTTACAAAATATCTGGGAACTGAGGTGATCTGTCTCTTGTCACTGCCAGCAAGTATTTTCGGGGTCACTAATTTCTACAAAATATTTGAGAATTGTTATAATCCGTGTGTTCTCACTGGCTGCCACCCATCAGGGGGTCTCACTGATTTATAGGAGGTTTCTGAGACTTGTAATCTGTGTCTTCTCACTGCCAGCTATCAGGGGGTCACACTGATTTATAGGAGGTTTCTGAGACTTGTAATCCGTGGCTTCTCACTGCCACCCATCGAGGTCACACTGATTTATAGGAGGTTTCTGAGACTTGTAATCTGTGGCTTCTCACTGCCACCCATCAAGGGGTCTCACTGATTTATAGGAGGTTTATGAGACTTGTAATCTGTGTCTTCTCACTGCCAGCTATCAGGGGGTCACACTGATTTATAGGAGGGAATTGTAATCTGTGACTTGTTACTGGCTGCTAGCTATCAGGGTGTCTCACTGAGTTATACCAGAGTTCGGTAAATCTTTAATCTTTATACCCAAGTTGAATCAGAGTTCTGTATATATTTAATCTATATATCACTCACCATGTCTGAAAGAACAAAAAGGACAGGCAGACGCTCCCAGACACAGATAAGAGGGCAAGCAGCCCCTGTGTCGGGAGGCTGTGCCTCTGGTCGTGGTGGACGTGGTGCATCCTCTGCAGGGGCATGCTTGTCCTTTCTAACTGGTGCTGGCCGTCTTCTTAAGCAGCAGCAACATACAGAGGATTTGGTGGATTGGCTAACCAGGCCATCCTCATCCTCCGAGTCCTCTGCCAGCCAGGCTTGTAGTGATTTACAGTCCACCTCAGCTGCCAAAGCATCTAATGCAGCCTCCATGTCCACAGCTACTCCTGCCGTAGCCTCGCTATCACACACGGAGGAGTCAGCTGAATTGTTTGAGTACAATGACAGTGACATGCTGCTTGAGGATGCGCAGCAAGTACAGTGCTCTGATTCAATCTCTGAGGTTGAGGAAGGGAGTATAATCAACCTAGAGGAAGGGGGTGCCAGTGATGACCCACAAATAACTGGCACTCATGTTGCCCCAGCAGCTGCAGCATACTGCCAAGTTGGCTCGAGTGATGAGGAGATAGGGGCTGAAGATGACATTGATGATGAGGTCACTGATTCCACCTGGGTGCCAGATCGAACAGAGGAATCAAGTGAGGAGGAGGAGGCACAGCAAACACAAGGCACAACATCCTCTATGACCAACTGTAGCACTAGCCAGTCCAAGGCATCAGATGTCAGAGCTGCTCCGGTGCAGAGCGCTGTTGTCTCAAAGCACATACGCAGGAACTCTGCTGTCTGCTGGGAGTTCTTTAAGAAATGTGCAGCAGAGCGCACCGTGGCTATTTGTAATCTATGTCGGATGAGGCTGAAGCGTGGGAAAGACACTGGACACTTGGGTACCACATGCTTGAGGCGACATATGAACACCTGCCACACATCCCATTGGCACAAAACTTTGCGTAGGTCCTCCTCCTCATCATCTGTCTCTACCCCCACTGTATGTCCTGCCATGTCATTGCCTACAACCTCCACTGACAGGGATGATGCTACAGTAATGGATGTACCAGGTCCTTCCTCACAATGTGACATCATCCCATCAGCTGAAGATTTACGCAGTCAGATTACGTTGCCGCAGCTTCTGTAGCGTAATAAAAAATATAGTCCCAACCATCCCCAAGCACAGCGTCTAAACGCCAGCTTAGCAAAATTACTCGCATTGCAGCTGCTGCCTTTCCAGCTGGTGGACTCTGCTCCCTTCCGTGAATTTGCTGAATGTGCTGTACCACAGTGGCAGGTTCCAAAACGCCATTACTTTTCACGCAAGGCCATTCCAGCACTATACCAGTACGTGGAAGACAATGTTATCGAGTCATTGGGAAAGGCAGTCAGCAGCAAGGTGCATGTGACTTTAGACACGTGGTCCAGCAAGCATGGACAGGGTCGTTACATTTCCTTCACAGCACACTGGGTAACTCTGATTGCAGCTGGGAGGGATCCAAGAAGGGGCTCTGTGCTGGAGCTTTTTTATCCACCATGCCTCCAGAAAGCTGCTTGTATGAGGTCTGTCTGCTCCACCACCACCACCTCTCCCTCTTCCTCCTCCTCCTCCTTCTGTGTCTCTGGCGAAGTGGCAGTTAAGCCGACGCCTGACAGGGTCTATGCAATGGCTCAAGCAAAAAGAAGCCATACTGTGCTTGAGCTGGTTTGTTTAGGGGACAGGAGCCACACTGGGTCAGAAATTCTGTCAGCTCTGCAGGGCCAGGTGCAGAGATGGTTAACACCACGCCAGCTTCAGCTGGGAATGATCGTCTGTGATAATGGCAGCAACCTTCTCTCCGCCTTACGCAAAGGTAAATTGACGCATGTACCATGCCTAGCACACGTCCTAAATCTAGTGGTACAGCATTTCCTAACCAAGTACCCAGGGCTGGCAGAGCTTCTCAGCCAGGCCAGAAAAGTCTGCAGCCACTTCAGACGGTCATTCCCAGCAAGCGTTCACCTGGCAGAAATTCAAAGAGAATTTCACCTTCCCACAAACTGTCTGATCTGTGACATGCCCACCAGGTGGAACTCGACATTAGCAATGTTACAGCGTCTGCACAAGCAGCAGAGGGCCATCAACGAGTACCTGTGTGAGTATGGCACAAGGACAGGTTCAGGTCAACTTGGTTCCCCCCCGCAGTGGCTGATGATCAAGGATGCATGCACTGTACTGTCACCATTTGAGGAGGCAACGAGGATGGTGAGCAGGGACAGTGCATGCATCAGTGACACAATTCCTGCTGGAGCACACTCTGCGGGGAATTATAGATGTGGCTCTAGAGGCAGAGCAGCGGGAGGAAGAGGAGGCCTTCCCTAGCTCTGAAGGCCCCAGTCTTTCCGCAGACAGCATTCGAGCGGGTCCTACTCAGATCAGACAGGAGGAGGAGGAATATTTAAGTAGTGGGGGCATTGAAGGTGGGGATTCCTTAAGGGAGGGTTTCGTGTGCCCAGAAACACAAGGGCTAATGCGTGGCTGGGAGGAGGAAGTGCACGATGGGGTCATCCTCATTGACCAGGAAGACTTGGAAGCTAATGCCACCTCCAACCTACACTGCATGGGCTCCCTTATACTGCAAAGCCTGCTAAAGGACCCCAGGGTTCGTGCTATCAAGGAGAGGGATCATAACTGGTTGGCAACCATTCTTGATCCACGATACAAGGGTAAAGTTGCAGAGCTCATCCTGCCTGCACAGAGGAAGCACAGGATGAAAAAACTTGAGGATGCTCTAAAGCGACACTTGTGTAACACCTTTTTAGGCACTGGTAGGTTACCAAGTGATGACACACGTGCTTCTGAGGCTGCGGATGATCAGAGGAATAGTGGTGAAGGCCAGGGCCGCTTGACTGATGCATTTTTAAAAAATTTTAGTCCCCGACGCCCAGGGACGTCAAATGTAGGCACCCATTGCCAGCGTCTTCACCATATGGTGCAGGACTACCTAGGGGCAAGGGCAGACCTGGATACCTTTCCAGCAGATGATCCACTGGCTTACTGGGTGTTGAGATTGGATCACTGGCCAGAATTTAGCCAATATGCTATGCAGCTAATAGGTTGCCCTTCATCTAGCGTGCTTTCTGAAAGGACGTTCAGTGCCGCTGGAGGTTTTGTCACAGACAAAAGAGTGCATCTGTCCACCGACTCTGTAGACCGGCTGACATTTATAAAAATGAATCAGTCCTGGATCAGCAGTTATCACTCCCCTGATGCTGACGTAACGGAATAGATCGGGGATGTCTTCTGCATTCACAAAACCTCCAGCACTGAACTCTTCCACAATACCACGAAAGGGTTACGGTGTGAATGCACTTGCTGCCATGAAAGGCACAATATTTGGCTGCACTGACGCCTGTGCCAGATTTATATCATTTTAATTTTTTTGAAACGCAGGGTCCAACCCTGCACTCTTCCACAATACCACAAAAGGGTTACGGTGTGAAGGCACTTGCTGCCATGAAAGGCACAATATCTGGGCACTGACGCCCATTACCAGATGCATATCTTTTTAATATAGGACCGCAAGGTCCACCCCTGCATTCTTCCACAATACTACAGAGGGGTTACTGTATGATAGTACTTGCTGGCCTGGCAGTCTGGCACCAAAAGCACAATATCTGGGTGCACTGACGCCTTTACCAGATGCATATCTTTTTAATATAGGACAACATGGCCCACCCCTGCATTCTTCCACAATACCACAGAGGGGTTACTGTATGAATGCACTTGCTGGCCTGGCACCAAAAGCACAATATCTGGGTGCACTGACGCCTTTACCAGATGCATATCTTTTTAATATAGGACCGCAAGGTCCACCCCTGCATTCTTCCACAATACTACAGAGGGGTTACTGTATGATAGTACTTGCAGGCCTGGCACCAAAAGCACAATATTTGGGTGCACTGCCACTGACGCCTGAATCAGATTCATATCCTCAGAGGGGTTACTGTGTGACGTCACTGTTGCCGACGCTAAAGGCCCAATTTTAAAGCACCTATTGTTACTTTCATCCAAAGCCTGCATAAGTTTCACCATAATTTAGCCAAAAAATCACTAAACTTTTCTACGTATACGAAAATGTCTCCTCTTTTCATACAGACTGCCGCCCCAAGCAGTTGTTTATGGATAGATTAAAGGAAAAGCATTTACCGTCTTTTGAAACGTAATTTTTTTGTTTTTAAGTGTTTCTATACATCCTAGAAATCCACCACTTCACGGGCAGGTTATGGGGACCTCCTAGGCACGATATTTGAAGGAATTTTTCGTTTTTATTTTTAACCCTTATTTCATGGAAAACTCACTGTCCCTTTAAAAACGTTTTTTTTTTACTTTATGACCTTGTTTCCTGTCCCCCAGGGCACTACCTGGACCCCCATACACCTTTTATGGCAAATAATTAGCATATATGCCCTCTTGGAGGGCACTCTAAAAACCGAATTTTCAGCCCCATTGACTTGTATTGAGTTCGAGTTCGGGTTCGAGTTCGGATTTGAACATTTGGAAAGTTCGGGTTCAAATACGAACCGAACTCGGGGGTGTTCGGCTCATCCCTATTCAGCAAATTAGAATCTGTCTTGTAAAATATTTGGGTGCACTGCCACTGACGCCTATACCAGATTCATATCATTTTAATATTGGACCGCATGGTCCACCACTGCACTCTTCCACAATACCACAGAGGGGTTACGGAGTGAAGGCACTTGCTGCCACCAAAGGTAAAATATTTGGGTGCACTGCCACTCTACGCCTGTACCAGATTCATATCATTTTAATATTTGACCACAGGGTCCAACCCTGCACTCTTCCACAATACCACAGAGGTTACGGTGTGACGGCACTGTTGCTGACACTAAAGGACCAATTTTAAAGCACCTATTGTTACTTTCATCCAAAGCCTGCATAAGGCTAGGGTCAGACGAACGTGATTTCTACGGACTGTACGTCCGTGCAGTACGGACATCGTCAGTACGGATGACGCAGTAGTGGCCACACAGTCCGTTTTTTTCACTGAAGTTATTTTTGACAGATGTAGGAGGGAAAAATAAATTACAATGAAAAAACATTCTGTCCGTCAAAAATGCTGGAAGTATAAATGCAGTCCGTCTGACCTCGCTCCATCACTCACACACAAAGCTATGCAGACGTTGTGGACGTGGCGCACTCCGCACGTCCGTTCTAGCAGTATTACGTTCTTGCCTAACCTGCGTCCGTTTGCAGCGTCCGTCATGCGTCCGCAGTTCAGTGCGGACGTACTTCGTGTGTCAGGCTCCAATGGACTTTCTTTCATGCTATCACGGACGTACTTTTAGGCGCAATCACGGACGTGAACACTACGCTCGTCTGACAGCAGCCTAAGTTTCACCATAATTTAGCCAAAGAAATCACTAAAGTTGTTATGCGTGTCCTAAAACGTCTCCTCTTTTCATACAAACTGCCGCCCCAAGCAGTTGTTTATGAATAGATTAAAGGAAAACCATTTAGGCTAGGGTCAAACAAAAGCATTTTTACACGCGAACGTAAATAAGTGCGTCCGAACGCATTGACGTATTTTTTCATGGAATTCGCGAAAACGGTCATACGATGCGCATTTTCGTGCGTGATTTTTTACGGATCCAAACCAGGAAACTTTGGGTGTCTGGACGTTATGTTGGCCGGACACGAGCAGGGTCTGACGTCTCCAAATCACACACACACACCGCTAGCGGACGCAGCGCACTCTGTACGTCCGTACTAGCGGTTCTGCGTTCTCGAAAAAATGCGTTCATTTTCCACTTGCGTTGCGCGGCCGGACTTTCGTGCGACCGTACTTCGTATATTGGCCGTCATTGCCCGTCATTTGCTGCTAGTGCGGCCATAATTAAGTGCGCCAGAACGCACGTTAAAAGTGCGCTGGTCTGACCCCAGCCTTACCGTCATTTGAAATGTCATTTTTTTGTTTTTAAATGTTTCTATACATCCTACAAATCCGCCACTTCACGGGCAGGTTATGGGGACCTCCTAGGCACGATATTTGAAGGAATTTTTCATTTTTATTTCTAACCTTTATTTTATGGAAAACTCAGTTCCTTTAAAAACTTTTTTTTTTTTTTAACTTTTTCTCCTTGTTTCCTGTCCCCCAGGGCACTGCCCGGACCCCCATACACCTTTTATGGCAAATATCTAGCTTATACTGTATGCCCTCTTGGAGGGCACTCTAAAAATCGAACGTTCGGGTCCCATTGACTTACATTGAGTTCGGATCATGTTCGAGTTCGAACTCGAACTTTTGAAATTGTTCGAGTTCGAGGTCGAACCGAACACGGGGGCGTTCGGCTAATCCCTACTTTTCAGTACAAAAATCAGCAGACAAATAAAAGGTATGGCCCGCAGTACATCTGTGGAATATATATTGGCTGCCCTATCAGAGAATTTTAACTAGGTACAGCAAAGTGAAGATAAAAACCGACAGAAAAAAAAGAGGTATTGGGGGTGCAACATCTGTACCCCGCATCCTTAAACAAGGCATGTTGCACTATTTCTGGTTCGACCTGGTGCCCAGGAAGAAGCATTTGTCCCGAAACACACAATTCCAGCATGACCCAGCCCAGGTATAAAGGCCTTCATACTCATATGGGTGACCATCCTGCACAGCAAGCAGACTGATCCACTGAGGAAAGTCTCCCATTCCGCTTTCCTTTAGACCTCTTAACCCCTCCAGGCGACTTAGGCTTGTGCACCGATTTTTTTTTCGGTTCGGTTCGGTCGGATTTTGTAAAATTTCGTTTCGGACGATTTTTTTTCGGTTCGGTTCGTTTCGTTTCGTATCGACTTTTTTTCGTGATTTCTGAAATTTTCGTGTTTTTCGGAACGTCTGTTCTCCTCGTTTCAAAGTGTCTATTCGTTTTGACGTAAACTAACGGTTTTTCGGATACAATAATTATACGAGACCATAATTCTGCCATTGAGATTTCTCATGTTTTACAAGAAGGATACATTGAGATTTCTCATTTTTTACAAAAGGATACATTGAGATTTCTCATGTTTTACAAGAAGGATACATTGAGATTTTTCTGGTTTTACAAGAAGGATACATTGAGATTTCTCATGTTTTACAAGAAGGATACATTGAGATTTCTCATTTTGTACAAAAAGGATACATTGAGATTTCTCATGTTTTACAAGAAGGATAAATTGAGAGTTCTCTGGTTTTACATGAAGGATATATTGAGATTTCTCTGGTTTTACAAGAAGGACACATTGAGATTTCTCATGTTTTACAAAAAGGATACATTGAGATTTCTCATTTTTTACAAAAAGGATACATTGAGATTTCTCATGTTTTACAAGAAGGATACATTGAGATTTTTCTGGTTTTACAAGAAGGATACATTGAGATTTCTCATGTTTTACAAGAAGGATACATTGAGATTTCTCTGGTTTTACATGAAGGATACATTGAGATTTTGCGTGTTTTACAAGAAGGATACATTGAGATTTCTCTGGTTTTACAAGAAGGATACATTGAGATTTCTCATTTTTTACAAAAGGATACATTGAGATTTCTCATGTTTTACAAGAAGGATACATTGAGATTTTTCTGGTTTTACAAGAAGGATACATTGAGATTTCTCATGTTTTACAAGAAGGATACATTGAGATTTCTCATTTTGTACAAAAAGGATACATTGAGATTTCTCATGTTTTACAAGAAGGATAAATTGAGAGTTCTCTGGTTTTACATGAAGGATATATTGAGATTTCTCTGGTTTTACAAGAAGGACACATTGAGATTTCTCATGTTTTACAAGAAGGATACATTGAGATTTCTCATTTTTTACAAAAAGGATACATTGAGATTTCTCATGTTTTACAAGAAGGATACATTGAGATTTTTCTGGTTTTACAAGAAGGATACATTGAGATTTCTCATGTTTTACAAGAAGGATACATTGAGATTTCTCTGGTTTTACATGAAGGATACATTGAGATTTTGCGTGTTTTACAAGAAGGATACATTGAGATTTCTCTGGTTTTACAAGAAGGATACATTGAGATTTCGCTGGTTTTCCAGGAAGGATACATTGAGATGGGAATGATACAAAATTTAATTACAGAATCAGCGATATAAATACAATGTCCGAAACTACTGAAATGGAACCGAAATCAGGAATGGAGCCGAAATCACGAATGGAACGAAAATGAATTTCGATTTTACACATTTCTAGTCCATATGAAAATTCCAAAAAGTTTTCGTTTCGGCACGAAAATTTGTTCAGATCTGCCGTTTTCGGATCCAAAATTTTTCTGAAAATCGTTCGAATCCGAATGCACGAATCGGGAAATTTCATGAAAATTCCGAGATTCCGAAACGCACATCCCTAGGCGACATCCCAATCGCTGTTGCTGCACCAGCAGCCCGTCCATCGCCACATTTTGTGCCAGACCATCCTCCATATTCAGAGGATGCTTCACCATCTGCGCCGTGTGTACCACCACTAGAATCATCCCCTCTGTATCCCCATCTAGCATCTCGAGACCCGCCACCTCCATCTCTGCTGTATGGCCAGAACTCTCTGCTATGGCCTCCCTGCCATACAAGTGCCCGCTTAGTTTTGCAGCCACATGTGCTTCTGGAAGAGCCTCACAGGGATTTCAGCCCTCCACAGTTACTCCAGGAGAAGCTTCAGGTCCTCTTTGGTCAAGAGTCGTTCATCCAGGTCTAACAATGGCCACTGGTTCCTGCACCCTTCTAGGCCCCAGAAGAGGTGTCAGAGACCATGGCTGGAAAACGAAGGTAGGTAGGATGCAGGAAGTATTGTTGAGCTACAGAGCCGAAGTGAGGGATAAAATTCTTAGCAAAAAAAAGGGAAAATCTCTAAAAAGTACTCCATACCAGTACCAGGACCATCTTTAACGCAGGGCAAAAGGGGCAGTTGCCCCGGGCCCAGTCATTGTTGAGTGACCCAAAGCAGCTGCCCCTTGGGCCCACGGAAACTGTGGACGACTGCCGCCGCTGCTAGTGGAATGCATTAACATCATTTCACTAGCAACCTCCTCAATAGGGATGAGCTGTTCGGTTCGATCAGTTCGGAGTTCGATTCGAACATTGGCTGTTCGCAAGTTCGCGAGCTTCTAACTTTTTGGCGTATTCGGTTCGAGTTCGGAAAAAAATAAAAAAATTGAAAAAAGTATAAAAAATGCTTAAAAAATACTAAAAAATCTAGAAATAAAGAGACTCTTTACTGCAGAATATTATAAGCAACGGTTTATTAAATATCGAATTAAAAACTAATGTGTACGTGCAAAGATTCTCACCTCTAAATGACCTGTGTTCTCAAACGGTAAACAACAGGTGTTTTTAGACCATACTGAGGATGTGGTGTCTGCTTCTGAGAATTGTTAATTTCCCTCCTCAATCTTCCTCTAATATGCTGCATTTCACTGCTGTGTGCTCAGCTCATTTTTACCGCTTTCGCTCATCATGTTTAAACGCGATTTGAAGCCACATTTTATTATACGACCCAGACATATTAGATATCGTTCTTTCCGGTAGACTCCGCAGATTCATAATATATCATTTTTATATGTATACGTTATGTCCTGGCTGTATATTATGACAAAAAAATGCAATAAAAATTTAATTTTTAATCATCTGCAGTGTGTTAAGTGTTTTTTTTCACATTTTAGCACATGAGCGTTTGCGGTTATGTTTTCTATGGGGTGCGCTTGTACAAAAATTAGAAATGGGGACTTGTTACTTTTTGTGGGGGGAATTACGTGATTTATAGCAAACGCACCCCATAGAAAAAAATCATTAGTGCAGCATCATTGTTCACATTATAATTGAAATGTGAACAATATTGCTGCATTAATAAAAATAACACACAAAAAAATACATGTTTTTTTTAAAATTTATACCTGGTCATGTTGGGTATCATTCGAAAGGTCATGCTCAGGCCTTTCGATTGACACCCTCCATGACCCCCTAGCTGCCTGGAGATATCTCCACCAGGGGATTCCGGGCAGCTAGGGGTTCCCCGGCTATCTGACGTCTTCACGCTATGCGTGAGGACGTCAGGCAGTGAGGGGGGACCTGGGGGTGGAGCCGCCATCCAAGATGGCGGCCCCCCACCGGAGCTAGGCCGCACTTCGGCGCCGCAAGGCATCTCTATACACAGCCCCTTCAGCATCTCTGTACACAACCTCACATCATCTCTATACACAGCCCCATCAGCATATCTATACACAGCATCTCTATACACAACCCCATCAGCATCTCTATACACAAACAGCATCTCTATACACAACCCCATCAGCATCTCTATACACAGCATCTCTATACACAGCCTCACAGCATCTCTATACACAACCCCATCAGCATCTCTATACACAGCCTCACAGCATCTCTATACACAAACAGCATCTCTATACACAACCCCATCAGCATCTCTATACACAGCATCTCTATACACAGCCTCACAGCATCTCTATACACAACCCCATCAGCATCTCTATACACAGCCTCACAGCATCTCTATACACAACCCCATCAGCATCTCTATACACAAACAGCATCTCTATACACAACCCCATCAGCATCTCTATACACAAACAGCATCTCTATACACAACCCCATCAGCATCTCTATACACAGCATCTCTATACACAACCTCACAGCATCTCTATACACAACCCCATCAGCATCTTCATACACAGGATCTCTATACACAGCATCTCTATACACAACCTCACAGCAACTCTATACAAAACCCCATCATCATCTCTATACACAAACAGCATCTCTATACACAACCCCATCAGCATCTCTATACACAAACAGCATCTCTATACACAACCCCATCAGCATCTCTATATACAAACAGCATCTCTATACACAACCACATCAGCATCTCTATACACAAACAGCATCTCTATACACAACCCCATCAGCATCTCTATATACAAACAGCATCTCTATACACAACCCCATCAGCATCTCTAAACACAGCTTCACAGCATCTCTATACACAGCCACACAGCATCTCTATACACTGCCACACAGCATCTCTATACACAGCCTCACACCATCTCTATACACAGCCTCACAGCATCTCTATACACAACCCCATCAGCATCCCTATACACAAACAGCATCTCTATACACAACCCCATCAGCATCTCTATACACAGCATCTCTATACACAGCATCTCTATACACAACCCCATCAGCATCTCTATACACAGCATCTCTATACACAGCCTCACAGCATCTCTATACACAGCATCTCTATACACAACCCCATCAGCATCTCTATACACAAACAGCATCTCTATACACAACCCCATCAGCATCTCTATACACAGCCTCACAGCATCTCTATACACAACCCCATCAGCATCTCTATACACAAACAGCATCTCTATACACAAACAGCATCTCTACACACAACCCCATCAGCATCTCTAAACACAGCCTCACAGCATCTCTATACACAGCCACACAGCATCTCTATACACAGCCTCACAGCATCTCTATACACAACCCCATCAACATCCCTATACACAAACAGCATCTCTATACACAACCCCATCAGCATCTCTATATACAAACAGCATCTCTATACACAACCCCATCAGCATCTCTATATACAAACAGCATCTCTATATACAACCCCATCAGCATCTCTATACACAGCCTCACAGCATCTCTATACACAGCCTCACAGCATCTCTATACACAACCCCATCAGCATCTTTATACAAAACCCCATCAGCATCTCTATACAAGGCATCTCACGGCGTCTGAGGACGCTGAAGTCAGAACGCCGCGGGACCCCGAACAGAGAGGTAAGTATCTCCGCCGGGGGTCTTGCAAAGCTGATGACGTGTGGGACACGTCCTCCTCAGCATACAGCGGAGTAACTGAGCCCACACGTCGTCAGCAGTAAAGGGGTTAAAAATGACTTTTTTTAAAACTTTTTGTCCTTGTTTCCTGTCCCCCAGGGCACAACCCGGACCTGGACATTGTTTTTGAATGTTTCTATACATCCTAGAAATCCGCCACTTCACGGGCAGGTTATGGGGACCTCCTAGGCACGATATTTGAAGGAATTTTTCGTTTTTATTTTTAACCCTTATTTCATGGAAAACTCACTCTCCCTTTAAAAACTTTTTTTTTTTTACTTTTTGTCCTTGTTTCCTGTCCCCCAGGGCACTACCCTGACCCCCATACACCTTTTATGGCAAATATCTAGCATATATGCCCTCTTGGAGGGCACTCTAAAAATCGAATTTTGAGTCCCATTGACTTATATTGAGTTCGAGTTCGAATGCGAACCAAACTCGGGGGTGTTCGGCTCATCCCTACTCCTCAACTGGCCGTGTCTTCTTGCGAGCGCCAGTTTGCTCAGTCGCGTGGCCGCAGTCCTGTAAAGGCTGTGACGCGGCCTACTGGCAAGATCTCGCAAGAGTGCACCAAAGCTTTCAGAAGCCAGCGGCCGCAGGGGGAAGAATGCTGGCTCTCGGAGGTCTGTGCTGGGTACATATATTTCTTGGGGGTGGGGTCTGTGCTGGGTACATATAATTCTGGGGGCCCGTGCAGGATACATATATTTCAGTGGGTTCTGTGCTGGGTACATATAATTCTGGGGGCCTGTGCTTGGTACATATATTTCTGGGGGGGGGGTCTGTGCTGGGTACATATAATTTTAATTTTTTTGTTATTACTAGACTATATAGATATTTGTTTTACACTTGAAGCATAATAATGCTCATTTGCACTTTATTACTGAAAGTTATGAAGATATTAACATGCCTTTCCTCCCAAGAACATGTACCTGTTAATAGAAATATATAATGAGAAAGAGCTTAGAAGAGGCTATAATTGCCATGTATGTACTGGTACAGGTCAATCTAAAGACTTGTTTTTGAGCCAGTTCTTTATTCTTACATTATTAAAGCTTTTTGAGACAAATCCATGATGTATTTGTGGTTTTTTTTTGTTTTGTTTTTGGGATGTTGGGGGTGGAGAGCAAAATTATGCAGTGGGCGGGCTTTCAGGAGGGGGGGCAATAAAATATTTGCCCAGGGTCCATCAATATTAAAGACGGGCCTGATGCTGCATTAATTACGCTGAAATAAGGCGCTTCCCAGGAGTGTGTGGATTCATATGCTGCATTAATTATATTGCACAGAGTTGCTGCTCCGCAGTGTACGGATTCATATGCTGCATTAATTATACTGCAGAGTTGCTGCTCTGCAGTGTGCGGATTCATATGCTGCATTAATTATACTGCACAGTGTTGCTGCTCCGCAGTGTGCGGATTCATATGCTGCATTAGCTATACAGCACAGAGTTGCTGCTCTGCAGTGTTTGGATTCATATGCTGCATTAATTATACTGCACAGAGTTTCTGCTCCGCAGTGTGTGGATTCATATGCTGCATTAATTACACTGCACAGAGTTGCTGCTCCACAGTGTGCGGATTCATATGCTGCATTAATTATACTGCAGAGAGGCGCTTCCCAGGAGTGTGTGGATTCATATGCTGCATTAAAACCTATGGGTTAAAAAGCCTTGTTTCTTTGAAAAAGTTAGGACACCTAAAATTTTGTCCAAAAAATGGCTATAAAAATGAACTGATCCAATCCATCGAAACGATCGAATCACCGATCCGAAACAAATCAAAAAACTGTCCGAAATGAATAAAAATGAAAAAGGAGACCTGAAAAAAAAAGACGAAACAAAACAAAACAAAACAATAGTCATGTACATCCCTAACTCTAACACACTATACTGTGAGTTTTATTGCTGTGGAGTGCTATGACACATTAATGTGTGATGTATATGAGCTTATCACGATGCACCGCAACAATAAAACTCACACTCTTACACACAGCATATTACTGTGAGTTTTATGGCTGTGGAGCTCTATGACACATTCATACACACCATGCATTACTGAGTTTTATAGCTGTGGTGCTCTGTCATTCACTAATGTGATGTGTGGTGTGTATGAACGTATCACAGAGCTCCACAGCAATAACACTTACACTCATACATAACGCATATTACTGTGAGTTTTTGCAGTGGCGCTCTGTGACACAGTAATATGCCGTGTATATGAGTGTATCACAGAGCACTGCAGCAATAAAAGTCCCAGAAATAAAACTCACAGTAATATGTTGTTTGTATGAGCATCACAGAGCTCCACATCTTGATACAGAGTCATAAATCCATATACTCACACATCCACACACGTGGTTACATATCGACACACACACACAGTCACACATCCGCATACTTACCCACACACCTTCTAAACAGGCCTAGTTGAGGCCCCCGTTGGACCCATAAGCCTAGCTGAGGCTCCAGTGGCTGCTCCATGCCATGGCCTTGACAGTGCGGTAAAATGCCACCCCTGGCAAAAGGGCTTCCTGGAGACATGGCCCCATCCAGCCTCATGGACAGGACGGCCCTGTGTGTGAGTTTATGGATACACATACATGTAAACGTAGAGATATAAAATGATGAAGGCACGCAGGCTTTTAAAAGTCCACATTTTATAGATTCAATAAATGCATAACACCAACATTTCAACCCTCTGAAGCCTTTAACAATGTAGATGTATATATGTGTGAGCTTGTGTATGCATGGGTATGTGTGAGAAAACCTCAAAGGACCAAAAAGTCCAGATATTATAATGAATTTTGTTGTATCCTATAAAACAATGTTTCAAAAGTCTGTCCCCAGGACTCGCTAACAGGACAGGTTTTCAAGTTATCTGGCGTACAATGATGCCATTTACTACTTAGTGATTGCAGTAACCTAGTCTGTATTTCCCCAAGGTGATCCTTAAAATCCGGCCTGTTAGGGCGTCCTAAAGGCAAGTTAAACAATAACATATAATATGATAATGATAATTATATAACAGTGACGTCCAAACAGATAGATTCTGTGGTTTTTGCTCCATTTCCAGAGATAAAAAACTTTTCACCCCCTCCATAAATTTTTTCAACACTAGTTGTAAAAATAAATCATTACATAAATGTTTTAATGAACATGTTTTATAGAGTCAATCGTGAACAGTCCATCCTCAAACTGATAAAGGAGAAACTGTTAAAACACGTTTTGCCCTTTTGAAAGAGAATGACTTAACCAAGACTAAACTCCAAGCACTCCAAGCCCCCCTACAGGATTGCCCCTCTATTCAATAAATGTGCTGCTTTGCCAGGTCCCCTGTGGCATGCCGCGCTCACATGGGGGACTGGGAATATATGAAGATCAATAGCTCCCTTTTTTAAAAATGATATACTGTAGGTCAGCAAAAACAATACTGATCTATATAAAGGGAGAGATTGTCTTTAAAATTAACAAAACCTATTTTGCCCGTGATAGCGGCACTTTAACATCACTGATAGCGGTGCATGTCATAATATCTCAATTCACTGGTCATACGGTCACTATACACATCACTTCCTCTGAAAATGAATTTGAATTACACTGTCCCTTTATGGAATCTCATGGAAGCCAGTTTATATTTGGTGAACATTCCAAACCGTTGAAGTGGAATCAGGCTGGAAGATGGTCGCTATTATGAGCCAAGCGGCCATCTTGTTCAGAATATTGGTTCACTTGCAAATAACTAGATAGATTTCACTAGACATTAGAATGAAGCTTACATAGAATCTTAGGAATGTGGTAGATTAGCAGAGAAGCAATAAAATTGAGGGAAAATCCGGCCAGCTCTTGGCACGGAAAGACAGGATGACAAATGGATACTGCAAGGTCACTGAGACCTGCAGGGAGACAAAGAGAGCGTAGAAACCAGAACATGCTTTATCTGTAGCAAAATAAACATAGCCTTTAGGGAGGTGGGCATGGCCCGGATTGAGTGCGGCAGCAAATCACAAACTGTCAGACTAACATGATGTTTGCCAATTTACGATCAATGTATGGAATTCCTTTGTACTAACAATGGGAGGTATTAACCCACGTGGGGTGGAATAAAGTGTCATCGGGAGGTGGGCTGATTGGGATGTACCTAATTATGTATTTGGGGTATAAAACCCCTTGTCGGGGGGGAGACGGGGCTCACTCTTTGCGATTCAATCCTGTGTGAGCATTTGTGTGACGACACAATAAAGTTTGCCTTTCCTGAAGAGACTCGTGTTCAGACAATCCTTGCTTGTGTCTGGTCCGGCGCCGTCCTGAAGTGAACCTAGTGATTCCGGTTACATTTCTTGGGGGCTTGATAGCCGGGATACGGGCCCTTTGCCGGCATAGGCAACGGCTGCTGAACACTGTAGAGGTTGACTGCAGGTGCGAGTGATCCCGTCGGTTGGGCGTCCGTTGAAGGTGAGCTGACATCTGCAGGCGCCAAGCAGGATTTCCTGTTCAGTGGACCTCGTCTTGTCCCAAACGGCCCCTCGGCCCGGGAAGCTGGGACACCACCGAATCTGAGGAAACAGCGAGCAGCGCGGCGATAGGTAAAGTGTCTTCTGTGTTTGTATGTGTATCAGAGATACCGGTATAAAAGGAAACGTCCGACCGTAAGTCGGATAAGGAGACCCGCGGCCACGGTCTCGTTAGCATATTGAACCCACCGCACATAGCACGGGGCCAGAAAGTGGCCAGCGCGTGTCTGGACCTGGGGGATCAAATGTTAACCAAAGGGTAGTTCTGTAAGAGAGGGAGAAAGTAGCCACGTGGAGTTGCATAGTCATAGTCAGTGTTTGTAAACAGAGCTTCTGCACGTGGACCAGGTAAGGAGGAGGGATTTCTGTGACTGGGCTGAGAGCCCTGAGTCAGTGCTAGTGTGTACGTTGTGTAGTGAAGAGGGCAAATTGAGGTCAGCGGTAGCTGCAGAGATAGTGGTGCCGGGTGGGTAGATTGCCGATAGGCAAATTGGAATTGCAGACGGGAGTGTTGTTATAGAACACATAGTCACAAGCAGGCAAGAGTTAGAGTTCAATTAACGGGGTATAAGGAGCCAAAAGGAGGGACGGCGTGCCCTCGGCTAGTAGAAAGAGTTGAATTGTTTTTGTTTTGTTTTGTGCTGAAAGTATCTGGTACACTACGTGCTGTGAGTGATTTGAATGCTGTGAGTGAACGAGCGCCTACTCGCCCTGCGAGAAAGCAAACTTGAGAGCGGACTCCCGAAGTACGTTTCCGGCTCAGGCGACTTCAGTCCGGCTACTGACGGAGGAAGCGGGTCAGACACGTGAGAATTGTTGGCTGAAGTACCAGACAGTAAATTCTAAGTGCTTTTGCTAAAAAGTTGTATTTGCATTGTAAAAGAGCTTACTGGTTTTCTGAGAAGAGTAACAATGGGTAACGGGTCATCCAAACCCAGTAAGGTAAAGAAGGGTGAGACGCCCTTAGAGTATATGGTGCGGAATTTTGAAGTGTTATATACAACGCATGATTATGGTGTGGTGTTAACTAAGGAGAAGCTAACATTAATGTGTACAATTGTGTGGCCACTGTTAGTTTCTGAGTGGCCAGAGCAGGGGTCAATGGACCCCGAGCTAATACAGAGAGTGCATTCCCAAGTCACCGGGAAATGCAGACATCCTGAGCAGTACCCGTATATAGATATATGGAGATACTGTGTAAAAGATAAAAGTCATTTTATAATGTTGGCGGGACAACACAAAAAGCAGGTACCGCCAAATAATAAAGAGAAAGAGAGATCAGTGTTGGTAGAACACCCAGAGGAAGGTGACTCCTTGCCCCCGCCATACCCATCATGTTACAGGGCAGCTAGAGAAGCTTTGAGTGCCACGATTGCGCGGGCGGAGAGGGGGGAGCAGGCAGCTGCTACTTCCCGCCGGCTCCTTTCGCTCCGTCACGCGGGGTTGTGGAAGAAGAACAGGGGGCGGCGGGTGGAGGAGACAGAGAGGCCCCACCGGGAAAAATTGAAATGCCCGATGGGAGTGTATACAAATTAGTAGCCCAGGAGAATAGCGATAATGAGGGGGAAGATGAGAAACAAGGGGTTACCACTCGCGCAGCGAATAATATACATAAACCCCGTGAGCCATATCAGCATAATCCCTATCAAATGCCCCTACGAGAAGTGCCAGGTCCTTTACTGGCAAATGGAGCTCCTGGGCCAGTGCAATACACCTATGTCCCATTCACGACAACAGATCTTTTCAACTGGAAAACACACACACCACTGTACTCCACTAATTCCGCAGCAGTGGCCAGTATGATAGAGTCAGTCATGCTTACACATAACCCCACATGGGCAGATTGTCAGCAATTAATGTTGACAATGTTTACCACAGAGGAAAGAGCCCGGATAAATAGTAGCGCGCAAAAGATTTTACTTGCCCAAGCTATAGCAGATGCTAAGCCCCAGCCAGAAGCATGGGCAGAGGAACACTACCCCAAAACAGATCCCAAGTGGCCGTATAGCACCGTGGAGGGTATTGCCCACCTCCAGACGTACAGAACAGCAGTAATAATTGGTGTTAAAGCGGGAGGGAAGAAACCCACAAACATGGGAAAAATAGCGGATGTGGTACAAGAATCTAAAGAGTCTCCAAGTGCATTTTTGGAAAGATTACTAGATGCATACAGGATGTATAGTCCTATTGATCCGGAGGCAGTGGAGAATCAGAGGTTAATTAATTCTTTTGTGGGACAGTCACAGAGAGATATACGGAATAAAATACAGAGATTAGATGGGTTTTTGGGAAAAGGTATTAGCGAATTGGTAGAGATTGCTAATAAAGTGTATCATAACCGGAATCTAGAGGAGAAACGGGAGGAGATAAAGAGACAGAGAGAACACACAGGTGTTGTGGGTTATATGGGAAATGGTGGAGGACGAGGTGGCCCGGACAGAGGGAGAACAAGGGGTAGGGGGGCTAGAGGAAGAGGTAGGGGAGCCCCTAGGGAACCCCTGGGACCCAACCAGTGCGCCTGGTGCCGGGGTGAAGGTCACTGGAAAAACGACTGTCCTGCATTTTTGGCTAAATTTGGGGGACAAGGAGAGGTTGGGGAGTGGGGAGGCCAAGGTCCCAATGGTCAGGTAACAGACGGCAGATATGAGAGAAATGAGGGTGCCGGAGCAGGGTTTGTGGGATTGGTGGGAACGTCATTTGAGGGGCAGGATGCATATTGACAAGGACCTGGGCCCATCCCGCTCGGTAACCACGAGCCCACGGTCACTATGAGAGTGGGAAATAAAGATGACATTTTTATGGTTGACACCGATGCCGAATATTCTGTTGTAACACAGCAAATTGCTCCCCCAATGGGAAATTAAGTTGATATTATGGGAGCAATGGGGGTGTCTGCTAAGTACCCCTTCCTTGCTTCTCGAAAATGTAGTGTGGGTGGGCATAATGTTGAACATGAATTTTTGTATATGCCCGAATGTCCCATCCAGCTCCTGGGGCGGGATATCCTTTGTAAATTGCAAGCCCAAATTACGTTTCTTCCCGGGGGACACGCTCAATTAGACCTGCCTGAGAGTGGCAGCTCTGCTCGGCAGTACAACCCAGCCAGCCAGCACCCCCGATCTGTGAAAATTGCAGTAATTATGCCGAGAGAGGAAGAATGGCATACAGCACCAACGCCGCCGGCAAGCCCGGACCCGTACACACTACTCCTTGAAATTCCTGGGGTGTGGGCGGAGGAAAATCCGCCCGGACTAGCTGTAAACATCCCCCCTGTATACGTCGATTTAAAACCTGGTGCAACGCCTGTGGCTTTAAGACAATATCATATCCCACAAAAAGCCAAGCAGAATATTCAAACACATTTACAGAGACTTAAAGATCACGGCATATTAAAATTCTGCGTGTCACCATGGAACACACCCCTGTTGCCAGTACTGAAAGAGTGCACACAAGAGTACCGCCCGGTCCAAGATTTACGAGCTGTCAACGAAGCCACAGTAACCCTACACCCTGTGGTTCCCAATCCATACAATTTGCTGGCGTTAATTCCCGGAGATACAAAATATTACACAGTGCTTGATTTAAAAGACGCTTTCTTTTGCATCCGCCTGGCTCCAGCAAGCCAGCCCCTTTTTGCATTTCAGTGGGAAGAGTCCACCACGGGGGCGCGCCATCAAATGACCTGGACACACCTCCCTCAAGGTTTCAAAAATTCGCCCACGATTTTCGGATGCGCGCTCAGCCAAGATCTCCTCTCCTTCAACGCTCAGCCAGACAAAGTTGTCTTGTTACAATATGTAGATGATTTATTACTGGCTTCCCCCACAGAAAAAGACTGTTTATCTGCCACAAAAGCCCTGCTACATCTACTGTGCCAAGCAGGTTACAGAGTTTCTAGAAAGAAAGCACAAATATGCAAAGAAAGTGTAAAGTACCTGGGTTTCCAGTTAACAGGTACCAAACGTGCATTGGGGGCAGAAAGAAAAGAAGCTGTATGCCGAATACCCCAACCAAAGACCAGAAGACAAGTCCGTGAGTTTCTGGGAGCTGCAGGCTTCTGCCGCCTGTGGATCCCCAACTTCGCAGATATTGCCAAGCCCCTTCATCAAGCCACAAAGGGGGGAGAACAAGACCCCTTCCACTGGGAAGAAGAGCAAACAGCAGCGTTCCTGAAATTAAAGACTCTGCTAATGGAAGCTCCTGCACTGGGACTGCCAGATCACAGCAAGCCCTTCTAGCTGTATGTGCATGAACACAATCAAACAGCAACAGGAGTGTTGATCCAAAGTTTCGGCTCTTGGCTAAGGCCTGTGGCCTACCTCTCCAAGCAACTCGACCCTGTGGCCTGTGGCCTACCCCCATGCCTGAAAGCAGTGGCCGCCACCGCAATGCTGATAGCAGAAGCAGACAAGCTGACCCTTGGACAAGTTCTTCATGTCAAGGTGCCCCATGCTGTCAAGGCCCTGCTGGATGTGAAAGGAAGCTACTGGTTCAGCAACAGCCGGATGACAAAGTACCAAGCTATGATGTGTGAAAATCCATGGGTTCATTTAGACCTCATTGCTACCTTGAACCCTGCTACTTTACTGCCTGACTGCGAAGAGGATCCAAATCATGAATGCCTCCAAGTCATGGAAGAAAGCAGATTGTACAGCAAATGCTTATGCCGGCTATTGATTACGGAGATGTAGTGTATGCAGCCGCCCCGCAAACACACCTTCATAAACTTACTACATTGTATAACTCATTGTGCCGCTTTGCGCTACAATGTAACTACATGACCCACCATTGTGACATGTTAAAAGAGCTAAACTGGCCATCGCTGGAATCCAGACGCACCCTTCACCTTTCCAGCCTGGTGTTTAAGAGCATCTCTGGGAAGCTGCCACCCTACCTGAATAGACTGCTTCCCCCAGCAGCTCCCTCATCCTATAACCTCCGATCCAGGACCAGCACCTTACTTGCTATACCACAATACAAAAAGACAGTGGCTCGGTCCTCATTTTCCTACAGAGCACCACAATTATGGAATAACCTCCCAGACACCATCAAATCTTCCCCCAGTCTTAAGTCACTCAAAAGCTCCTTACTAACATACCTCAATACAGAATGCACCTGTAAACATGTAACCTAGTGACTATATTTCCTACATATTTTTCTGTTAATCTGTATATTTGTGTTGTTTTTTTTTAATATCTTGCATTGTATTACTTTGTATTTCTGTAACTGTAACACTTCAATGTTCTTGAACCCAGGACATACTTGAAAACGAGAGAAATCTCAATGTATCCTTCCTGGTAAAATCCTTTATAAATAAAGTGTTCAGTAGCAGGCCAGATTTGAAAGACGTACCCCTAGACAAATACGATCTACAGCTATTCACTGATGGTAGCAGCTACATGGATGATGGGAAGAAAGTCTCCGGCTATGCAGTAGTCTCAGCAGAAGAAATTATCGAAGCAAATCCACTACCAGGCCATACATCTGCACAACTGGCCGAAATAACAGCCCTAACCAGAGCTCTAGAAATCTCTGAAGGCAAAAGAGTGAATATCTACACGGATTCCAAGTACGCCTTCATGACAGTCCATGCACATGGTGCACTCTACAAAGAAAGAGGCCTACTTACCTCCTCGGGACAACAAATCAAATATGCAGCTGAAATCGCGGCCCTCCTAGAAGCTGTATGGAAACCAAGCGCTGTCAGTATCATGCACTGTCGTGGCCACCAAAAGGGTCATGACGAAATCCCAAAAGGCAACAGGCGCGCTGATCAGGCCGCAAAAGCAGCTGCAAAACCACTGATAACAAGTGATCAAGCCAAAGTACTGCTCTGCAAGCAAGAGCCTCAACCTCCCATGCCAAACTACGAGTTCTACATGAATTGGAGAAGATTTGAACCCAAAGGCGAGTTCATTGAAATAATATTGCACAAATGGCAAGATGATTACGAACTATTAGAACTTAATCATGATTATATCCAATGGCTTTTTCCAACTCAGACTCAAGGCCGAAATTTCTATTCCACTCCTCTGAATCCGCAAGAGACACGCCTGATGATTAACACCTCAGAAGTTCAGCAAAGATTACGCAGAGCCTACAAAATGATGCTGAAATTCTTCGGCGTAAAAGTAATGGGGGAGGGTGAAGAAGACACAAAAGTAACCGAAGTTGAACGAGCAGAAAATTTCGCCTCACGTTTTGAAAATTTGACAACCAACCCTCATAATAATCTACGGATTACACGAATACTGCTAAGTTTGGGAGAGTTGGGAGCAGAAGAATATCAAGCTCCGTTGGTGAGGTTCTTCCTCAAGGAGATCCTTATCAAGAACAGACTGCCAAGAATGAAGAAAAGTGCAATGAACTTTTTCATACCAGCAGTAAGAGATTCACAAGACAGACAAGATCTGCTGTTCTTCGCATGGCGATATTATTTCCCAAAAGAAGAATTTGTCTGGGGAAACCATGGAGAATTGGCACGATACAAAGCAAAACCAGTGGTGGCTGCACTTCTACCGGCACCACTGAGTGAATGGACGCCAGTCTATTCAGAAAAAGAAAAGAAATGGATGTCGGGAGAACAAGGCGAATATGGAGAAGACGGGTGGTTCCAGCTGAAGAATGGACAAATAGTCCACCCAGAAACATTGGCCCCTGAAATTGTAAGAACACTCCACGCAAGTACCCATGGAGGAAGAGAACTGATGGAACAGCAACTGGAGCCACATTTCTACGTACCCGGACTGTCAGTAGTCTGCAAACCAATAGCCCAGCAGTGCGTGACATGTGCCAAGAACAACCCGAGAACAGGCCCATCTCAACCTCCAGGGAAGCAGCCAATCGGGCTATCCCCAATGGCATCGCTACAAATAGACTTTACAGTGTTGCCGCCCTGCAAAGGATACAAATATCTACTGGTAATGGTGTGTACTCTGACAGGATGGGTGGAAGCTTTCCCAACAAGAAATGAAAATACTGTGGAAGTGGTGAAGAGTCTGATGAAAGAAATAATACCACGCTATGGACTTCCTCTCGAGATAGGGTCGGACAATGGCCCTGCATTTGTACAGAACTGTTTACAACAGCTTGCCCGTCTGTTGGGCATCACCTGGAAGCTACATACTGCCTACAGGCCCCAAAGCTCGGGAAACGTCGAGAGAATGAACCGTACCCTAAAGGCTCTGATGTCCAAATTGTGCCAAGAGACGTCGCTAGGCTGGTTGGATGTGCTGCCGATAGTCCTTTTGCACATTAGGTGCAGGCCAACCCCCCAATTGAAGCTAAGTCCGTACAAACTCATGTTTGGACGGCCTACCCCTCTGATTAATGGACTAAGGGGGGACCTTCAGGCATTGGGAGAAACTAAACTAAATGATCAAGTTGTACTGTTGGGTAAATCAATGCAGAAATTGAATACTTGGGTGAGAGATAACATACCTCACTTTTTATATCCCCCACTGCACAAGTATTGTCCAGGTGATTCAGTATGGGTGAAAGAATGGAAAAATGACCCACTAGGCCCAAAGTGGAGAGGTCCTTACCTTGTCCTGTTATCAACCCCTACAGCAGTAAAGGTTGCCGAGGTGGTCCCGTGGATACATCACTCCAGATTGAAAGTAGCTGCAGCCAATCCTGAACCAGCATGGAAGGTCGTCGCCAACGAGACCAATCCACTGAGGCTAAAGCTGACAAAGACCACAGCCGTGAGCACCTAAATGATCCAACTGAAAACACCCAAATGATTCCACAAGTGGGTGTCTTGATGGACACAGGTCCTGACCATCCACCAACGGGGGATACCCCAAGGGTGCTTTTTAGGGGCCCGGCCCCCACCCTTGATCATCCAGAAATGTCTTTTGTTTTTGAGATACCGGTGGGGAGGGATTGGGTTTATGTGACTGTGAAAAGGATTGCCCAATCGATTCTGACATTTGGGGCATTTGTGGTACTGATTTTGTACCTTGCAAACTTGATCTATGGACTCTCACATGGAGCATGCCCCAGGTGTCCAAGCACCGCCGAGAAAGTGGATATCTCCCATATCTGGAATGGTACGCACCCGGTGATGGAGAATCGTACCATGTGGAGACAAAAACGAGAGGCGACATCTGAGATTTTGCCAAGAGGACATTTACATGTGCAATTTAAATATGACTATGCTAAAAAGTCTGGGCAAACTGCGTGCTGGGTGTGTAGTAGGATGCACCCAGAGACAATCCACATCCCATTTGCTTCTGTTCCAATGAATCTGAGTATGTTTGTGTCAGGGAATGTCACAATACACTCTTTTGATGCACTGAGGGAAAAACCAGAGTCATTCAGTCCCGGGTATCCCATAATAGGACCAGTATACCCGCCAGAGTGGTGTTTCCAAATAGGACCAGATAAAGACACACATAATGAGGGTGGAGAGTGCTATTCAAGCAAGTTTAACTGGACATCATATATATACACATTCGACACAAAGGAGCAGGCAAATTTTCTATATATACGATGTAGAAAGCTCATGAGTGAACAAGAGGAGGTGATCACGAGGGTGACTGATGGAAAGCAGAGTGCACTGGATACGACGAGACGGATGAGACGACTGACGGTAGAGATAGCGAAGGGAACACTACATTTGTCTCCATTTATATTGAAAGGGGGGTACCAGGTGTGTTGTGGAAAGGTGTGTTACACATGGGTGCCACCAACAATAACGGGAATGTGTTATTTGGCAAAACTGATCCCGATCCAGAGGGTAAGGGGGGAAGACACTAATACAGACACAGCACTCCACCCTAGGTACCCACTGGTGTTTGAAAGGCAGAAGAGAGCGTTGTTTAGAAAGGTGGATCGGATATGGTCATGGCTGCCGGCATGGACTGGATGGGGAAGAGAGTTGATGGTGACACTGAACAGTTATGCCAGTCTGATGAATGAAATTCTGAATAAAACTAGTATGGACATTCAGTTGCTGAATCTGGAGGTGCGTGAGATACGGAAGGTGCAGATGATACATGACATGGCGCTTAAACAAATCAGTGCGGCCCTGAATGGATTGTGAGATGACAATGCATTATGAATGTTGCACCTTCATCAGGAACACCACACATGATGTCCCAGACTATTACCAGGTGATCCAGGATCACCAAGAGAAGGTAGCACAGTTGCAGAACACAGCAAGGAGAATCGCTGCTGAAGGCTGGAATCCACTCCGTGGGTTCGGAGCAATCGGAGAGTGGTTTGGATCCATCTTGAGATTCATCTCACAGATCGGATCTATGATTCTGATGATAGTGGTGATCTTGGTCGTAGGAACACTGACATACCGCATAGGGCTATGCCTATGGCCACTGTGCAAGAAAGTACTGACACCTACACAGACACAAAAGATACCACTGATGATCCCACAAGACATGTTCCCAACAAAAATGGGTCCCCTAAAGTATGAGGAGTTTTAGAATAGCAGGGTGTGATGGCTACAAGCATCAGGAAAAGAACCTGAGGCTTGAGCCAAGGGGGGAATGAAGTGGAATCAGGCTGGAAGATGGTCGCTATTATGAGCCAAGCGGCCAACTTGTTCAGAATATTGGTTCACTTGCAAATAACTAGGTAGATTCCAATAGACACTAGAATGAAGCTTACATAGAATTTTAGGAATGTGGTAGATTAACAGAGAAGCAATTAAACAAAGGGAAGATCTGGCCAGCTCTTGGCACGGAGAGACAGGATGACAAATGGATACTGCAAGGTCACTGAGGCCTGCAGAGAGACAAAGAGAGCGTAGAAACCAGACCATGCTTTATCTGTAACAAATAAACATAGCCTTTAGGGAGGTGGGCACGGCCCGGATTGAGTGCGGCAGCAAATCACAAACTGTCAGACTAACATGAAGTTTGCCAAATTACAGTCAATGTATGGAATGCCTTTGTACTAACAATGGGAGGTATTAACCCACGTGGGGTGGAATAAAGTGTCACCGGGAGGTGGGCTAATTGGGATGTACCTAATTATGTATTCGGGGTATAAAACCCCTCTGCGGGGTGAGAACGAGGCTCACTCTTTGCGATTCAATCCTGTGTGAGCATTTGTGTGACGACACAATAAAGTTTGCCTTTCCTGAAGAGACTCGTGTTCCGACAATCCTTGCTCGTGTCCGGTCCGGTGCCGTACACTACGAGGTATTACAAAAACTGCTCTTTTCAATTTATTAAAAAAAGTGCAAATTTTTATAACTTAACTATTTTTTTGTTCATTATCAGTTTTAATGGTAGATGTATATATATATATTTATTTCTAGGGTTAAGACGTGGAGAAGTAGTTATCACAAAGTAATTTATATAATAATATGTGTGTAGTGTGTTTTATGATAACGGTTTAGCGAGTAAACATTTCACTTTATGGAGCCTATCAGGTCGGGCTTCTCTACACGTCTTAATATCTAAAGGTTTATTCTCATCCTTATTTTTAACTGCATCCTTTATCGCAGGTGGAAAACCTTGGCCCGGAAGCGCCGCAGGTTATTGAGCCTGATGAGCCTCAGACCAACGAGGATGCCCAAGCGATTTCCGAGGCAAATGTCCAGCAGGAGACTCCTGAAAATCTGGTGAGTGCGTCACCTTGGGAAAACAATCACATAGATAGCGCCCCTGTGTGCCATAGCAATACAGTAAAAAGACACACCCTATCACCATGTTACATGATAGCACACCTTGTATGTCACTGCAATACATTAAACAGATACACACTATCCCCAGGTTACATAGCGCCCCCTGTGTGTCATAGCAATACATTAAAAAGACACACCCTATCACCATGGAATTCCTGGAATTCATCATAGGATTTCACTATTCTACTCAAGCTACAAACGTTGCTTATTTCTCGGCTGTAATGCCCAGCTGCTCTATATTAACACTCCTTGCACTTTGTATATTTTGAATAGGAAACTTTATTGTGTGGGCAGTCAGAGAATAATGAGCAATTCCAAGGTCATTTGTTATTCTTGGCTCTTTTATTTTATCAACTTGATTCACAGAGGTAAAGTGACCCACATGGGCTCCTTAGTAGGCAAATCACATAACACTTTATTATCATACATTTTGTACCACTGGGTGTTAAAAGAAAATCTGAGCACAAACGAACCATAAAACTCCAAAAATATTAGTGTTTATTTATTTTTGTATTGACATATGTATAGTTACATTGTTTCAGATCCAGTGGTTTGCTTTACAGTAACTGTATAAGTATATATGTGTATGAGTATCCATGGTAATCAATATGTCGAGGATGGAGACCAGCACTCCAAGGACTTTTTATTGTAATGATTACATTTATTGTTTTAAGAGTCAGTTCTTCCATAATTTTCATTATTGTGTCCTGATTAAGTTATGGAAAATAACTGAGACGTTGGCTCTGGATACAAGAAACTGAATAATTGTGACAAGAAGTCACTGCAGCGCTGCTTTGTTTTCTTTGCTTGATTGTTTTGCTGGTTTGCTAGAGGGTTTTATCTTAATGGAGGAGTAAACATTTCACTATATGGAGCTTATCAGGTTGTTTACTACTTAATATCTCAAAGTTTAATTCTCATCCTTTTTCTTCCACTATCCTATAACACAGGAGGAGAAACCTGTTGTCGAAGCTCCGCTCCAGGATTCAGAGGCTGATGTGAATCAGCCCGAGGAGACTGAGACGGAGGAAGAGAAGAAGATCAAGCAGCGCGAGACCCTGAAGATCCTGGTGAGTGGGACACACTGTGCCACCTTGTTCTCGCTACAAGTGCAGTACATCATCACACAGACAGACCCTGCCTCCACATTACATAGCGACCCCTGTGTGTCACTGTAAATACATTTTAAATGACACGATTTCCCTTCTATTTCCATGAGTCTATGTAGAATGAGCTCCATAAGGGAATACAATCTAAACATTTCGTGGTTCTTCTGTCATGTAGTGTGCTGCTGTGCGTAGAGAGATGATGGACGCCGGCCTCATCTCACGCATAACTCGCCCTGTGCCAGTGCATGAAGCCCGGAGTAAACTGGAAGTCGGCGTGTCGGTATTCCATGCTATTAACAACCAGTTCATGGATTACCAAACCCGACTGGCCATACTGCACTATGGAGAGTATAACGGGAGCAGCGGAAGCAGCAGCGACGACTCAGATGCTGCATCTCTCACTTCCTATGAATTCAGTGATGGAGAGCAGGTAAGAACCTTCACAATGAGGCGTATTAAGGATTATGGTTTCAATTCTCTAGTTATTTCAAATATTAGAATAGAATTATAAAGAGCTTTGCCATAAATAAATGTGATATATTACTTCATAGGACATAAATGATTGGCCCACCGACGCTGCCAAGAGTGAGGAGGAAGATCAGGTAAGAACCAACACAATGCAATGTATTAAGGCTTATGGTTTCATTCCTCTACTTATTCTTTAATATTATAATAGAATTATAAGGAGCTTCACTTATAAATAAATGTGATATCTTATTTCTTAGGACACAAGTGATCAGCCCACCACCGCTGACATGGTCGAGAAGGAAGATCAGGTAAGATCCCGTTTTATGGCGTATTATACCTCGGCTTTAGTTCCAGTAGTTATTGATTAATACTGAGGGTCTGTGAGTGTGTTTGAGTTAAACATATATTTTTGTTGCAGATCTCTTCTCCAAAACACCTGAGTGTCCAAGGAGCCGTCAACGAAGAAAATGTAGTCGCCGCTCCTAAATCCAAGGTAATTAATATATGAACACTATGACAGAAACCAGTGGAGTTCTAGGACAATCACCGCAACAAATATGTTATGATATTGTTTCAGATTATCAGTATGGTGCTGAAGGAGGTGAAGGAAAGCCGCATGAGACGCTTCTGGAGAGGCATAAAATCCCTCTTCTGCTGCTGCTGCGTCCAGAAACCCAAGAGATGCCGTCCCATGAGGAGAACATCTAGCAGTGAATAGAGCGATCCCATGCAGGAGAGCAGCACCAGCAGCCTGCCAGGAAGATGCCAAGTCAGTAAGTATTTCCACAAACTGCAATGTAACTTTATACCAACCCAATCTGAGTCCCACCATTTACAGATAAAATGCCCAAACAGAGAAGAGACTACAGTAACGAGAGAAGCAAGCTCTACACGAGAAACCTAGATTAATTTCACAAAATAGACTTAATACAAGAGGAATAAGTAACAGCACTTAATATATAATAAACATGCAAGATGTTGTAGATGTGGAGAGAATGTTTTTATTTATACTATCGCTTAGGCTATCAGACGAACGCTTTTTCGCGTCGACCGTAAGGCGGTCGAACGAACGGACATATTTTTTCACGGAATACGCGGTAGCGGTCATACGATGCGCCTTTTCGTCCGTGATTTTGTACGGATCATCAATAAAACACTTTTTGTGTCTGGACGTTATGTTGGCCGACATAGCAGCGTCTGATGTCTCCCAATCACACACACAGCTATGCGGCCGCACGCACTCTGTACGTCAGTAGTAGCGGTTTGACGTCTCGAAAAAATGCGTTCGTTTGCCACTTGCGTTGCGCGGACGAACTTTCGTGCGGCCGACTTCGTGTGTCCCCGGCATTGGACGTCATTTGCTGCTAGCACGGCGTGATTTTGTGCGGCTAAACGCACGTTAAAGCTGCGTTCGTCTGACCCTAGCCTATGCTCTTCTCTAAGGTGGCGCAAGAGATTCGGAATCAGGAAGAAGCATCAGTGTCTTGGATGTTGTGTCCAACACATTATATATGCCACGATGCCAATGTGATTTCCATGAACCATGATGCCAGAAAGGACTGCATCAGCCGCAGAGCTATCCTGGATAATGATTTTCCTGTTAGGATCCGAAGAATTAAATGAGAAGTGATGCCCGGCGCTCAACTTCAATGTGATAATGGCTGCTTGATCCAAGGAGAAAACCGACGCCATTCTGGGGTCAAGAAGGATTTTTTTCCCAGTATGTTGCATATCCGGGGAATGCTTCCGACTGGGTTTTTTTCCTTCTTTTGGATCAGCAGCAGTAGGTGATGTGAAAGGCTGAAGACAATGGACGCACAGCTTTCTTTCCGCCTATGTAACTATGACTAATCACAGCAACAATGGTGCGGTGACCCAGTGGAGGAAGCACCCTGATACAAGTGGATCCTACGGAGATTTTGTGAGCTTATATCACTAACTAATACAGTGCAGTGGTTTTATGTTGCTAATAAACAATTTTACACTGCATTCCTCTGTTATATAATTATTAACCCTCCCACATCTATGAATGCAGACTGCTATTACACACGTGTGTAATACAATAAATGTAACGAATGCAATAAGAAGTATCAAAAGTCGACTTTTCAGTTAGTTGTCATAACATGTAACATTGTGTCCTAAAATTTATGGAAAATAACTACATTTTTGGCTCTTAATACAATTAATGTAACTATTTACTATTTACTGACGATGACCTCAGTTTCAGCCCCCCCCCCGGAGCAGAGAAGGTGCCTGAAGGGGAGGGGGTTACTTTGGATCTCTCTATCTCCCCGTTGTTGTGGGTAGAAGCGAATGCCAGGCATCTGTGGAAAGGTCACAATCTGACCTTTCCAGCGATGCTTTGCATTAACCCCTTGGCTGCAAGGCCGCAATATTGCACCAATCGGCACCGAATCAAAGCCTATCTCCGGTGGGGTCCGTCATCTTGGATGGCAGCCCCACCTGCGGGTCCCCCCTCGTTAACTGACTCATCGCGCATGGCATGGTGATGTCAGTTAACCGGGTAACCTCTAGTTGCAGAGGGATTTCCCAAGGTAATCCTATGGTGGAGATAAGGGGTTATTTGAACACCAATATCTCCCGATCCTTGGCAGATAGTGGGTCATGTTTGATCTCATTAGAAAGGTCAGAGCATGGAATTTCCAATGATATCAAACATGACCATGTTACAAGTAAAAATAAAATTAATAAAAATAATAATAGAGAAATAAATTAATTTAAAAAAAATACAAACTTTTTTAATAATGCGGCATTAATGTTCACATTTCAATTATGAACAATGATGCTGCACTAATGATTTTTTTTGGGGGGGAGGTTTAGCTAAAATCACGTAATTTCTCTGCAAAGGCTCGGATGATAAAATGTGAAATAAATTACGTTACACACAGTGGATGATTAAAGTTTTATTAAAAATGTAAAAACAATTTTAAATTTTTTGTTATAGCATTCTGGCAGGGTATGACGTACAAATATAATAATGATATATTATGGATCTGCTGAGTCTGCCGAAAAAAAGGATATATAATTTGTCTGGGTCGTACAATAAAATGTGACTTCAAATCACGTTTAAACATAAGGAGTAAAAACAGTCAAAATGAGCTCAGCACACTTCTACATTTTGTAGAGCTTCGACGGGGAGGCTTTCAGCACGTCCGCTGCACTGCATGCAATTCATGTGCGCGCAACAGCGCGTGGTCAGCACCGTCGAAGAGTCACAACGCTAAAACGGACGCCGGGAGGCACGTCAGTATGTGCGCACATAGTGCGCTCGTCTTACCCCGGCCTAAATTCATGTGTATAAGTATATCTGTTTGAGTATCTATGTGTACAAAAAGGTGGACGATGAAGATTAACAATCCAGCGATTTCTTACTGCAATTGTAACATTTATGGTATCAAGATCCAACTAATCAGTTATTTTCCAGAACTTTAATCATTCTGTCCTGATAAAAGTAACAGAAAATAACTGAAATGTTGGCTCTTGATACAATAAAATAAACAATTGTTAATGTCCCTTGAGGAACATGTCCCTGGAGTGCTGATGTCCATCCTCAAGAAATCACAGGCCCAAACTACTGAGCAGTTGTGGCCTTAGAAGTCCTTGAGAGCAGGAACTTCAGTATATACAGTATGTGTATAAGGCTGAAGTCAGACGAGTGTACTGATTGTGCACAGTAACGGATGCAATTTATAACGGTTGAGGTTTGTGGTTACATTGTATCAGTTCGTTTTGACTGATGTTGAGAAAAAGAAAAAAAAGCTGTACGCAGGGGTTTCTCTACATCCGTGTAGCTTTTTTACGTCAATGCCATTTTGGTGTCCGTTGCAAAATGTAGTGCCCGCGCGTGAAAATGTGCGCACGTGCTTTGTGTGTTGTTCTCTTTTAACTCCTTAGAAAAGCTACGACGGACAGAAAACAGTGCATTCGTCTGACCCCAGCCTATATGGATATTGTAACAGAATCTGTACCCGGACAGGGTCACATCTGCCAAATGTCGCTTCCTCGCTGGACACCCAGTTTCTCCTCTTGACTCTCACACCTTTCTCTAGTACCTTAGCCGCAGCTTAAGGCCCGTTGCATGTAGAGAGCCGGGCTAGCACCCCCAGGAATAAGCCGTAGCTGTAGACCTGGAGCCTTTCCTTGGCACAGCGGGCAGAAGATTCCTGGTACCCCAAATCAAGAGTCGTGACTTCAAGCCTGGTCAGAATAGGACTGGCAGTTTATTACAAAGGCACATAGATACACTCAACCATCAACCTCATTTGCATACAATCAAGCAGATAGCTGCACATACCAGATAACTACACAGAACTGTCAAACAATGGAGAATGGGGGAAGGAGAAAGCAGGGTAAACAAAAGGAATTTCTTACAGAGAGAACTTACACAACAGCGAAGGCAGGTACTATACAGAGATCACACTATACAGAGAAAAGGATAGATATTTGAGGAAATGTACGCAAAATACACAATAAGAGACTATACGATAACTACACAAGGGATAAACCCACAGACATCAGAAATATTTAGTTACCTGGCAGATATATAAAATAGTGAAAACCAAATATACTTAAAAGGTCCACCAGTTCCCCCATTAGTCTCTTACACGGGCCATTGTCTGTTGGCAGGAGGCCAGCGCACAGCCCCCTCCAAGTCGCACAGCGACATCGAGTTCTGTCACAGATATGTATGAGTAAATCTATGTGGATAAGTGTGCGTGTGTCTGTAAATCAATGTAGATAAGTGGGTTTGTGTAAATCCATGTAGATAAATGTGTGTGTGTAAATCCATGTAGATAAATGTGTGTGCGTGTGTGTGTGTAAATCCATGTAGATAAATGTGTGTGTAAATCCATGTAGATGAAGCTGTGTGTGTGTGTGTACGTTGATATGTGTTTGTGTGTATCCACATAGTTTGTGTATAAATACATGTGTCTGCATGTTTGACGAAACCTGAATAATCCGACTGGACATGTCCACCAAACAGTGCTTCCCTCGCTCCAGGACCACTGAAGCGGATCGCCATTTACAGCGAAATACCCCAAACACGAGACAGGACTCAGGTCGCAGTGAACCAAGGAACAACAGTGTATTTTAAACCATCATTTACAGTTAACATTTTGCAGGGACAATCCCTTTTCATGACAAACAACCGTTAACGACAACTCATAAACCAATCACTGAAGATGGGGCAGGAAATCCCAGACTGGAAAATTCCCAGAAATGTCTCACTCAGGCAAGTAGAAACTTTTAAACAATAATCCAATTATCTCTCTGGCACATGGACACTTATCAGTAATCTTTAGTTAGCTGGGTTATTGTCAACACAGTGAACATATGAACAGTGAAAAACCAAATGTATTTATAAGATCCACCAATTCCCCAATAGTCTATTGCTGGTGGAATAAGTCTCTTTTGAATATAAAAAAGTCAGTTTCCACTTAGCTGGGCAAGGTGGCAAATGTATCCGTATGCGGATCCACAGACCCATCTACAAAAGGTGCATCTACCTGGCACCCAGTTCCCGACTCCCTTCAGTGCTCTTACCAGGCAAATAGGGCAAATCCCTTGGTCTCTTCCACGGTCCTTAGACGCTGGGCAGGAGGCCCACAGCCTCCTCCAGATGCCCCTGTTATGGTAGGTTTCGTCACAGCATGTAATGCCATATAATGTGTTATGTGTGAGCAGGGCCGACCTGAGACACTTTGCTTCCTGAGTCCAAGAAAGAAATGCTGCACCCCCCACAAAACATGCTGTGTGTATGTTTCCGCAGTGTGCAGGTTCATATGCTGCATTAATTATACTGCAGAGAGGCGCTTCCCTTCAGTGTGCGTATTCATATGCATTGCTGCATTAATTAAACTGAAAAGAGGCGCTTCCCAGGAGTGTGTGGATTCATATGCTGCATTAATTATACTGCACAGAGTTGCTGCTCCACAGTGTGCGGATTCATATTCTGCATTAATTGTACTGCAGGGAGGCGCTTCCCAGGAGTGTGTGGATTCAAATGCTGCATTGAAAACTATGGGTTAAAAAGCCTTGTTTCTTTTAAAAAGTTAGGACACCTAAAATTTCGTCGAAGAAATGGCTAAAAAAATAAATAAGTAAATAAACTTACATTCTATTGGTAGGAATCTACTTACTAGAGTCATACATCCATATACTCACACATCCACACACGTGATTACATATCGACACACACACACACACACACACAGTCGCACATCCGCATACTTACCCACACACCTTCTAAACAGGCCTAGTTGAGGCTCCCGTTGGACCCATAAGCCTAGCTGAGGCTCCAGTGGCTGCTCCATGCCATGGCCTTTGACAGTGCGGTAAAATGCCACCCCTGGCAAAAGGGCTTCCTGGAGACATGGCCCCATCCAGCCCCATGCACAGGACGGCCCTGTGTGTGAGTTTATGGATACACATACATGTAAACGTAGAGATATAAAATGATGAAGGCACGCAGGCTTTTAAAAGTCCACATTTTATAGATTCATTAAATGCATAACACCAACATTTCAACCCTCTGAAGCCTTTAACAATGCAGAGGTATATATGTGTGAGCTTGTGTATGCATGGGTATGTGTGAGAAAACCTCAAAGGACTGAAAAAGTCCAGATATTATATTGAATTTTGTTGTATCCTATAAAACAATGTTTCAAAAGTCTGTCCCCAGGACCCGCTAACAGGACAGGTTTTCAAGTTATCTGGCGTATAATCTAGGTGATGCCATTTACTACTTAGTGATTGCAGTAACCTACAGGGTTATTCAGAGAGCGTGAAAAGCAGGAGAATGACTGGAGAATGACTGAAGAACGAAAAATTCTAGGTCAAAATAGCCAAACCAGAAAAATGCTCCCTTTCATCTCACTTTCCAAATCGACTATTTTGACCTAGAATTTTTCATTCTCCAGTCATTCTTCCTGCTTTTCACGTTCTCTGAATAACCCTGCTAGTCTGTATTTCCCCAAGGTGATCCTTAAAATCCGGCCTGTTAGGGCGTCCTAAAGGCAAGTTAAACAAGAACATATAATATGATAATGATAATTTTACATCAAGTCAGGAGGCTTCATATTTTGCATTCTCTTTTCTTTACTAAAACAACAGCAGCAAAGGAAAGTTTACATAGCAACAGCAGTAACCAATAAGCAACAAGTGAGTAGTCAGTCTTAGCCACGCCCTCTTTTCTTTGCTGCTGGCGACCAGGTGAGACATTTTGCAAACTGCTCCTGGTTGTCAGGCTTTATAATGATTTAAATTTACTTTAGTTTACTTAATTTTCACATATTTAATTAGACTGTGTTTTGTGCACTGTTTTCCTTTATAGGTACCATCCCTGCTGCGCGGGCACTTTCCCGCCTGCAGGCCGCGCTCTCTGCGTTTTTTGCGGGTGACCCGGGCTCGGGCCTTTTTTAGCTTCCTCTGCTTCGGGTCACCATAGCTGTAGTTTCCTTCCTTTTTCCCGTTCTTTTTCGGGTTTTTTTTCTACGTTTTTGCTCCCTGCGCGATTTCATATGCCCCGCGCGTGCGCGGTCGTTTCACCTCAGTAGCGCGGCATCGCTACCGCGCTTGCGCACCCTGGCGGCCATTTTAGATTCCCTTCGCTTGTTTTGCCGCCATTCACAGCGCGTCCCTGTGCCGGACAGTCGCATACCAGGTGGCCGCTTGATTCCGATCAACGCTCACATTACAATAGCTTCCGCTATCGCTGCAGGACCTCTGCTTACTCGGGTGAGCCCCAATTCCCACTGTTGGTGTATATCTCTATATACCCACGCGGCGACAGTTTCTTGTCAGCGCACTATCGGGTGAGCCCCGACTATTACCATACAATTGTGAATAATTGCACTCAGCGTACCCTATTATACGCAAACGGGTGAGCCCCGTCTTCCTCCACATTATGGATCCTCCGCAGATCCCCCCAATTAACCAAGAGGAGCTTAAGGCCTGGCTACTTACAGCCATTTCGGAAACTCTCCCCTTAGCTCTGGCTGCGCTGCCTCCACTTCCCCAGCCAGAACCTCCGGTGCTTTCTAGGGCCCACTCTCCGGCCCGATCGGCCGACTCTCAGTCTGACCAATCTGAAGCAGCCGCACCATCGCGCAAAAGGCCCTGGAAGGGACAATCCGAGTCCGCGGGCAAGGGAAAGGGCCCCGCTAAAAAATCCTCACGTCCATCCCAGCATGAAGGGGACGACATATGCGATATTGAGGATTACCGGGCCGATTACCCGGACGAGGTTGAAGGAGAGTCCGCCGGTGATCTCCCGGCTACTCCTAGCTTAACGGGTGAGCCCCGTTCAGACGCCTTGGCGGTCATACCTCTCTCTGTTGCGCCTGCGCATCGCTCCCAGGTGTCTTCAGATACCCCAGCACCGCTTCTCGATGCTAGAGGGGTCCCATTTTTTGATCCGCGAACAACTACCCACCCCAGATCACCCGCTTGGATCCCCCCAGACCATATTGCAGAGTTTCTGCGCTTCTGGCTGCGTTGCCCCTTAGAAAAGGCAGATAGAGCGCGCTTGCGGGCCGAATGCCCTCGCCCAACACTCCCGGACAAAGTTTCCCTTACCCGGGAATTCGACGAGGACTTTGTCACCTTCATGGGGAAGGCTGGCAGGGATCCTCGTCGGGGTTTGGAGCAGGGCCTCCGGGGAGCCCAGGACAAACTGCTGGACGTCTCCGGCCCCCTCTCCCTGATATTTGTCATGGCGGATGAGGCATTAAACAATGACACCCCGCTCGACCCGGCGCTAGTGCGCGAATGGGCGCAACGCGCCCTCTGCCTCCTAGGGAATGCCAATGTGGGTCTCTCTGAGCGTCGCAAGGCGGCACTATTTCGCTTCGATGCAAAACTCACCCCAATGTGCACCAAAGAGCTGGGTCCTGCAGCTAAGGGGTTGCTGTTTGGTGATCCCTTCTTAAGGGAATTGAATCGAAAGGTCAACGTGTACACTAATTTGCAGAAAATGCAATCCAATATGAAGCGGGTCTTCCATCCCACTACACGTTTTTCCTCCAGGGCTGGCGCACCAAGAGGTCGGGTCGCCAGCCGTTACCACTCCTCGTACAGACCTCGTCTGCAAACACCGACCCAGGGCACGGACGTGCAATACCGCCCCAGCCCCATCTTGGCACGGGGAGTCCCCATCGGCCGTGGCTTCGGCAGACCTAGGCGCCGCTATTCCGCGGGTAAGTACTCTCCCGCTCCCGCTTCCACACATACCGGTCGCGGGTCGATTGCGCTTTTTCCTCTCCAAATGGCGCGAGCTCACATCCGACTCGTGGATTCTGCGAACGGTGACTGGTTTTTCAATAGACTTCTCCCGGTTCCCCGTCCAGTCTGCTTTCCCGCTGCTGGCCCGTTACTCCTTACAGGAGACTGCACTCATAGACAGGGAGCTTCGCGCGCTGCAATTGAAAGGAGCGATCCTTCCCGCTTCAGATCCCCCGCGCTTCGTCAGCAACATATTCCTGGTCCACAAGAAATCCGGGGACCTTCGGCCAGTCATAAATTTAAAGGCTCTCAACACATTCGTGTCCTACCGCCACTTCAAAATGGAGGGCATACACCTTCTCAGGGATCTCCTCCGAGACGGCGACTGGTTCACAAGACTGGACCTCATGGACGCCTATCTCACGGTTCCGGTCGCTCACGCCCACCGACCATACCTTCAGTTCTTCTGGCACAGCAATCTGTGGCATTTCACCTGTCTACCTTTCGGCCTCAGCTCCGCCCCATGGTGTTTCACGAAGCTCCTCAAACCGGTTATGGCTTCCATACGGGCTCAGGGCATCAGGACGATTATTTATCTGGACGATATCCTGATACTAGCTCAAGACCCGGACCAAGCCGTCCGACACACGACCTCGGTGACGACCCTCCTACAGGAACTGTGTTTCCTCATCAACAGGGACAAGTCAGCACTATGTCCGGCCCAGACTATCACCTTCCTCGGATTCGACATAGACTCCACTTCCTGCCAACTTCGCCTCCCTCCACAAAAGCTTCGGGCCATCAAAAAGGCCTTACGGGGAGTCCTTTCAGCGGAGACCATCTGCCTTCGAGATCTGGCAAGGGTGGAAGGCCTACTCTCCTCATCCATTCAGGCCATTTTCCCTGGCCCACTACACTACCGGGCGATGCAGCGCTTAAAGGCCGAGTACCTTCGTCTCAACCCCTCCTACGACCAACTGGTTCCCATCTCTCCAGAGGCCAGAGTGGAGATCCTTTGGTGGTTACGCCATATGGAGGCATGGAACGGGCGAGCCATCTTCGGCTCCCTGCCGGACTTCGTGCTGGAATCAGACGCCAGCCAATCGGGCTGGGGAGCGACCTGTGGCTCCACATCCACGGGCGGCGCGTGGACACCGGAGGAACGACGTCTCCATATCAATTGCTTGGAACTCATCGCCGGCTCCTTCGCCGTCCGCAGCTTTACCCAGCACCTTGGGGACTGCACTCTCCTCCTTCGAATGGACAACATTTCGGCAGTCCAATATGTCAACCGGCTGGGCGGCTCCCGATCCAAACTCCTGTCGGACCTTACGCTGTCCCTCTTCGACTACTGCCTGGAACGGAACATCTCCCTAAAGGCAGAATACCTACCGGGTACCTCCAACTTTGTGGCGGATTGGTTCTCTCGGCATTGGAGGGACTCCAGCGATTGGAAATTGGACGTTCCGACGTTCCAACGACTGTCTCAGCGAAGGGGACCCCTTCACCTCGATCTCTTCGCTTCTCGCTTGAATCATCAAACGCCGGCCTACTTCAGCTGGCTCCCGGATCCGCAGGCGACGGCGGTGGATGCTTTCCTACAGCCCTGGCCGCCGTCGGGGGCCTACGCCTTCCCACCATTCCAGATGATCACGCGTACGATCCAGGAAGTCCGCAGACGAGGGACTCGACTTCTCCTGCTCACGCCACTATGGCACGCTCAGCCCTGGTTCCCTCTGGCACTGGAGCTTTCGTGCCTTCCTCCGCTTCTGCTTCCGTCATTCCATTCCATTCTGACGGATCCTCAAGGCAAACCTACCGCTGGTGGCTTGGACGATTTCAGGGGACTCTGCATGCTGCCAGGTCTATCGGAAGCAGCTCGATCTCTGCTGTGGGAGTCCTGGGCTCCAGGCACACGTAAAAGCTATCGATACGCCTGGAGGGCTTGGGGTAGTTGGTGTGTGCGACAAGAGGCTGATCCTGTTACAGCACCTTTAGCTCAAGTCCTGAATTTCCTGGCAGACCTGTCATCTTCCGGCAAATCGTATCGTACTATTAATCTATTCCGCTCGGCCATTTCGGCAGCTCACGTTCCCCTGGGTGGTGTTTCTGTGGGTCGAGACCCTTCGGTATGTCGTCTCCTCCGAGGCATTCGGCTTGCGCGCCCGCCGGCCCCTAAGTACGCTGGGTTTTGGGATGTGTCACTTATGTTAGACTTCCTGCGCAGCTGGCCGGACAACGATTCGCTCTCCCTGCGTCAGCTCTCGGCTAAACTGACGGTCCTTTTGTGTCTGGTGTCCATTCGGCGCGTCTCCGACGTCAGGGCTTTCGATGCGCACGCTGTGGTTTTCTCCCCAGAGGGTGTCGTCTTCACACTAACCAGGCGCACAAAAACGCTTTCCTCTGCGGTTTTCTACCCTTACTTCCCTTCAGACCCCCTGCTGTGTGTGGCTCATTGTGTCCGTACTTACCTCTCCCGCTTACACCCCTTGCGTTTCTCTCCAACTGGCCAACTCTTGGTCTCTTATGTATCTCCTTTTAAGCCTGTCTCTCCGCCTACTCTCTCCAGGTGGGTTCGCTGGCTTCTGTCCTTGGCTGGCGTTGCGCCCCACTTTGGTGCTCACTCCGTGCGCGGCGGCCTCCTCTGCGGCGGACGCCGGAGGTTCTCTGACCGATATACTTGCGGCAGCTGACTGGTCTAGGGCGGTTACCTTCCGTACTTTCTATTTTCGTCCTCGTTCCCATGCTTCTGGGGCTTTAATGCAGCTTTAAAACTGCAAAATATGAAGCCTCCTGACTTGATGTAAAATTGTGGATTATTCCAGCCTTGGTGTTAGAATAATCTTAATTTTAATAAAGACAGGAGGCGAATATTTTTCCCACCCGCCCGTACCCGGGTTCTTCGCATTGTTCTGGTTTCGGCATGTTCAAAAAAAATAATAAAAAAAATAAAAAAAAAATAAAAAAAAAATATAATACTTGTGTCATCAAACATTACTTTGTACATCATTTGTCTAACCTTCTTCCTTCCCCTGAGTAGGGTTCGTATTTCTGCATATTTAGTTAGCCTAGCCTAGGGCTATTCTCTCATTTGTTAAATTGTTGATGATGCTTAGCTTCGGCGAGTCAGTTAGGTCACTGTTGCTTGGCACACCTCCACCGCATGGTACTTTCACGTATCCTCTGTTTTCCTCCTTAGTTTGAGTTCCTCCTTTGGTCCCGTTGGACGTTTATCCTTTCGGACGCATCTCGGCTTCCTCTTCTGCTGTTCCGGGTCTTGTCCTGCTTCTGGGATCACTGGGTTCCTCTTCTCCTGTTCCGGTTTTTGTCCTACTTCTGGGATCACTGGATTTCCACGTCACTGCTCTCCTGATCACTACGCATCCAAGAAAAGAGGGCGTGGCTAAGACTGACTACTCACTTGTTGCTTATTGGTTACTGCTGTTGCTATGTAAACTTTCCTTTGCTGCTGTTGTTTTAGTAAAGAAAAGAGAATGCAAAATATTCGCCTCCTGTCTTTATTAAAATTAAGATTATTCTAACACCAAGGCTGGAATAATCCACAATTATATAACAGTGACGTCCAAACAGGCAGATTCTGTGGTTTTTGCTCCATTTCCAGAGATAATTTTTTTTTCGCACCCTCCATAAATTTTTTCAACTCTAGTTGTAGAAATTAATCATTACATAAATGTTTTAATGAACATGTTTTATAGAGAAAATCGTGAACAGTCCATCCTCAAACTGATAAAGGAGAAACTGTTAAAACACGTTTTGCCCTTTTGAAAGAGAATGACTTAACAAAGACTAAACTCCAAGCACAGAGCCCCCCTACAGGATTGCCCCTCTATTCAATAAATGTGCTGCTTTGCCTGGTCCCCTGTGGCATGCCGCGCTCACATGGGGGACTGGGAATATATGAAGATCAATAGCTCCCTTTTTTAAAAATGATATACTGTAGGTCAGCAAAAACAATACTGATCTATATAAAGGGAGAGATTGTCTTTAAAATTAACAAAACCTATTTTACCCGTGATAGCGGCACTTTAATATCACTGATAGCGGTGCATGTCATAATATCCCAATTCACTGGTCATACGGTCACTATACACATCACTTCCTCTGAAAATTAATTTGAATTACACTGTCCCTTTATGGAATCTCATGGAGGCCAGTTTATATTTGGTGAACATTCCAAACCGTGACAACATTCTGTGATGTAATAGAATCCAGTCCTTGCTGAGAATGTTTACCGGGTGTTTATTCTTTCAAACGTCACTCTGTTGTTACTGAGAGTTGTGCGATTATTTCCCCGAGATTTATTACTGAGCTTTATCAAATTTAATAACTTATTCAGTTGTTAAAGTATTTCGATTCAGATTCCACAAGGCCATGGAGCCAGAAAAGGTAAGTTCTCTTTTTCCATTGCAAGAAACGTCTACGAGGTATTACAAAAACTGCTCTTTTCAATTTATTAAAAAAAGGGCAAATTTTTATAACTTAACTATTTTTTTGTTCATTATCAGTTTTAATGGTAGATGTGTATATATATATATTTTTTCTAGGGTTAAGACGTGGAGAAGTAGATATCACAAAGTAATTTATATAATAATATGTGTGTAGTGTGTTTTATGATAACGGTTTAGCGAGTAAACATTTCACTATATGGAGCCTATCAGGCTGGGCTCCTCTACACGTCTTAATATCTAAAGGTTTATTCTCATCCTTTTTTTAACTGCATCCTTTATCGCAGGTGGAAAACCTTGGCCCGGAAGCGCCGCAGGTTATTGAGCCTGATGAGCCTCAGACCAAAGAGGATGCCCAAGCGATTTCCGAGGCAAATGTCCAGCAGGAGACTCCTGAAAATCTGGTGAGTGCGTCACCTTCGGAAAACAATCACATAGATAGCGCCCTCTGTGTGCCATAGCAATACAGTAAAAAGACACACCCTATCACCATGTTACATGATAGCACACCTTGTATGTCACTGCAATACATTAAACAGATACACACTATCACCAGGTTACATAGCGCCCCCTGTGTGTCATAGCAATACATTAAAAAGACACACCCTATCACCATGGAATTCCTGGAATTCATCATAGGATTTCACTATTCTACTCAAGCTACAAACGTTGCTTATTTCTCGGCTGTAATGCCCAGCTGCTCTATATTAACACTCCTTGAACTTTGTATATTTTGAATAGGAAACTTTATTGTGTGGGCAGTCAGAGAAAAATGAGCAATTCCAAGGTCATTTGTTATTCTTGGCTCTTTTATTTTATCAACTTGATTCACAGAGGTAAAGTGACCCACATGGGCTCCTTAGTATGCAAATCACATAACACTTTATTATCATACATTTTGTACCACTGGGTGTTAAAAGAAAATCTGAGCACAAACGAACCATAAAACTCCAAAAATATTAGTGTTTATTTATTTTTGTATTGACATATGTATAGTTACATTGTTTCAGATCCAGTGGTTTGCTTTACAGTAACTGTATAAGTATATATGTGTATGAGTATCCATGGTAATCAATATGTCGAGGATGGAGACCAGCACTCCAAGGACTTTTTATTGTAATGATTACATTTATTGTTTTAAGAGTCAGTTCTTCCATAATTTTCATTATTGTGTCCTGATTAAGTTATGGAAAATAACTGAGACGTTGGCTCTGGATACAAGAAACTGAATAATTGTGACAAGAAGTCACTGCAGCGCTGCTTTGTTTTCTTTGCTTGATTGTTTTGCTGGTTTGCTAGAGGGTTTTATCTTAATGGAGGAGTAAACATTTCACTATATGGAGCTTATCAGGTTGTTTACTACTTAATATCTCAAAGTTTAATTCTCATCCTTTTTCTTCCACTATCCTATAACACAGGAGGAGAAACCTGTTGTCGAAGCTCCGCTCCAGGATTCAGAGGCTGATGTGAATCAGCCCGAGGAGACTGAGACGGAGGAAGAGAAGAAGATCAAGCAGCGCAAGACCCTGAAGATCCTGGTGAGTGGGACACACTGTGCCACCTTGTTCTCGCTACAAGTGCAGTACATCATCACACAGACAGACCCTGCCTCCACATTACATAGCGACCCCTGTGTGTCACTGTAAATACATTTTAAATGACACGATTTCCCTTCTATTTCCATGAGTCTATGTAGAATGAGCTCCATAAGGGAATACAATCTAAACATTTCGTGGTTCTTCTGTCATGTAGTGTGCTGCTGTGCGTAGAGAGATGATGGACGCCGGCCTCATCTCACGCATAACTCGCCCTGTGCCAGTGCATGAAGCCCGGAGTAAACTGGAAGTCGGCGTGTCGGTATTCCATGCTATTAACAACCAGTTCATGGATTACCAAACCCGACTGGCCATACTGCACTATGGAGAGTATAATGGGAGCAGCGGAAGCAGCAGCGACGACTCCGATGCTGCGTCTCTCACTTCCTAGGAATTCAGTGATGGAGAGCAGGTAAGAACCTTCACAATGAGGCGTATTAAGGATTATGGTTTCAATTCTCTAGTTATTTCAAATATTATAATAGAATTATAAAGAGCTTTGCCATAAATAAATGTGATATATTACTTCATAGGACATAAATGATTGGCCCACCGACGCTGCCAAGAGTGAGGAGGAAGATCAGGTAAGAACCAACACAATGCAATCTATTAAGGCTTATGGTTTCATTCCTCTACTTATTCTTTAATATTATAATAGAATTATAAGGAGCTTCACTTATAAATAAATGTGATATCTTATTTCTTAGGACACAAGTGATCAGCCCACCACCGCTGACATGGTCGAGAAGGAAGATCAGGTAAGATCCCGTTTTATGACGTATTAAATCTCGGCTTTAGTTCCAGTAGTTATTGATTAATACTGAGGGTCTGTGAGTGTGTTTGAGTTAAACATATATTTTTGTTGCAGATCTCTTCTCCAAAACACCTGAGTGTCCAAGGAGCCGTCCAAGAAGAAAATGTAGTCGCCGCTCCTAAATCCAAGGTAATTAATATATGAACACTATGACAGAAACCAGTGGAGTTCTAGGACAATCACCGCAACAAATATGGTTATGATATTGTTTCAGATTATCAGTATGGTGCTGAAGGAGGTGAAGGAAAGCCGCATGAGACGCTTCTGGAGAGGCATAAAATCCCTCTTCTGCTGCTGCTGCGTCCAGAAACCCAAGAGATGCCGTCCCATGAGGAGAACATCTAGCAGTGAATAGAGCGATCCCATGCAGGAGAGCAGCACCAGCAGCCTGCAAGGGAGATGCCAAGTCATTAACTATTTCCACAAACTGCAATGTAACTTTATACCAACCCAATCTGAGTCCCACCATTTACAGATAAAATGCCCAAACAGAGAAGAGACTACAGTAACGAGAGAAGCAAGCTCTACACGAGAAACCTAGATTAATTTCACAAAATAGACTTAATACAAGAGGAATAAGTAACAGCACTTAATATATAATAAACATGCAAGATGTTGTAGATGTGGAGAGAATGTTTTTATTTATACTATCGCTTATGCACTTCTCTAAGGTGGCGCAAGAGATTCGGAATCAGGAAGAAGCATCAGTGTCTTGGATGTTGTGTCCAACACATTATATATGCCACGATGCCAATGTGATTTCCATGAACCATGATGCCAGAAAGGACTGGATCAGCCGCAGAGCTATCCTGGATAATGATTTTCCTGTTAGTATCCGAAGAATTAAATGAGAAGTGATGCCCGGCGCTCAACTTCAATGTGATAATGGCTGCTTGATCCAAGGAGAAAACCGACGCCATTCTGGGGTCAAGAAGGATTTTTTTCCCAGTATGTTGCATATCCGGGGAATGCTTCCGACTGGGTTTTTTGCCTTCTTTTGGATCAGCAGCAGTAGGTGATGTGAAAGGCTGAAGACGATGGACGCACAGCTTTCTTTCCGCCTATGTAACTATGACTAATCACAGCAACAATGGTGCGGTGACCCAGTGGAGGAAGCACCCTGATACAAGTGGATCCTACAGAGATTTTGTGAGCTTATATCACTAACGAATACAGTGCAGTGGTTTTATGTTGCTAATAAACAATTTTACACTGCATTCCTCTGTTATATAATTATTAACCCTCCCACATCTATGAATGCAGACTGCTATTACACACGTGTGTAATACTTCTTATTGCATTCGTTACATTTATTGTATCAAAAGTCGACTTTTCAGTTAGTTGCCATAACATGTAACATTGTGTCCTAAAATTTATGGAAAATAACTACATTTTTGGCTCTTAATACAATTAATGTAACTATTTACTATTTACTGACGATGACCTCAGTTTCAGCCCCCCCCCGGAGGAGAGAAGGTGCCTGAAGGGGAGGGGGGTTACTTTGGATCTCTCTATCTCCCCGTTGTTTTGGGTAGAAGCGAATGCCAGGCATCTGTGGAAAGGTCACAATCTGACCTTTCCAGCGATGCTTTGCATTAACCCCTTGGCTGCAAGGCCGCAATATTGCACCAATCGGCACCGAATCAAAGCCTATCTCCGTTGGGGTCCGTCATCTTGGATGGCAGCCCCACCTGCGGGTCCCCCCTCGTTAACTGACTCAACCGGGTAACCTCTAGTTGCAGAGGGATTTCCCAAGGTAATCCTATGGTGGAGATAAGGGGTTATTTGAACACCAATATCTCCCGATCCTTGGCAGATAGTGGGTCATGTTTGATCTCATTAGAAAGGTCAGAGCATGGAATTTCCAATGATATCAAACATGACCATGTTACAAGTAAAAATAAAATTAATAAAAATAGAGAAATAAATTAATTAAAAAAAAATACAAACTTTTTTAATAATGCGGCATTAATGTTCACATTTCAATTATGTGAACAATGATGCTGCACTAATGATTTTTTTTGGGGGGAGGTTTAGCTAAAATCACGTAATTTCTCTGCAAAGGCTCGGATGATAAAATGTGAAATAAATTACGTTACACACAGTGGATGATTAAAGTTTTATTAAAAATGTAAAAACAATTTTAAATTTTTTGTTATAGCATTCTGGCAGGGTATGACGTACAAATATGATAATAATAGATTATGGATCTGCAGAGTCTGCTGAAAAAAAGGATATATAATTTGTCTGGGTCGTACAATAAAATGTGACTTCAAATCACGTTTAAACAGGAGGAGTAAAAACAGTCAAAATGAGCTCAGCACACTTCTACATTTTGTAGAGCTTCGACGGGGAGGCTTTCAGCACGTCCGCTGCACTGCATGCAATTCATGTGCGCGCAACAGCGCGTGGTCAGCACCGTCGAAGAGTCACAACGCTGAGACGGACGCCGGGAGGCACGTCATTATGTGCGCACATAGTGCGCTCGTCTTACCCCGGCCTAAATTCATGTGTATAAGTATATCTGTTTGAGTATCTATGTGTACAAAAAGGTGGACGATGAAGATTAACAATCCAGCGATTTCTTACTGCAATTGTAACATTTATGGTATCAAGATCCAACTAATCAGTTATTTTCCAGAACTTTAATCATTCTGTCCTGATAAAAGTAACAGAAAATAACTGAAATGTTGGCTCTTGATACAATAAATTAACAATTGTTAATGTCCCTTGAGGAACATGTCCCTGGAGTGCTGATGTCCATCCTCAAGAAATCACAGGCCCAAACTACTGAGCAGTTGTGGCCTTAGAAGTCCTTGAGAGCAGGAACTTCAGTATATACAGTATGTGTATAAGGCTGAAGTCAGACGAGTGTACTGATTGTGCACAGTAACGGATGCAATTTATAACGGTTGAGGTTTGTGGTTACATTGTATCAGTTCATTTTGACTGATGTTGAGAAAAAGAAAAAAAAGCTGTACGCAGGGGTTTCTCTACATCCGTGTAGCTTTTTTACGTCAATGCCATTTTGGTGTCCGTTGCAAAATGTAGTGCCCGCGCGTGAAAATGTGCGCACGTGCTTTGTGTGTTGTTCTCTTTTAACTCCTTAGTGCATTCGTCTGACCCCAGCCTATATGGATATTGTAACAGAATCTGTACCCGGACAGGGTCACATCTGCCAAATGTCGCTTACTCGCTGGACACCCAGTTTCTCCTCTTGACTCTCACACCTTTCTCTAGTACCTTAGCCGCAGCTTAAGGCCCGGTGCATGTAGAGAGCCTGGCTAGCACCCCCAGGAATAAGCCGTAGCTGTAGACCTGGAGCCTTTCCTTGGCACAGCGGGCAGAAGATTCCTGGTACCCCAAATCAAGAGTCGTGACTTCAAGCCTGGTCAGAATAGGACTGGCAGTTTATTACAAAGGCACATAGATACACTCAACCATCAACCTCATTTGCATACAATCAAGCAGATAGCTGCACATACCAGATAACTACACAGAACTGTCAAACAATGGAGAATGGGGGAAGGAGAAAGAAGGGTAAACAAAAGGAATTTCTTACAGAGAGAACTTACACAACAGCGAAGGCAGGTACTATACAGAGATCACACTATACAGAGAAAAGGATAGATATTTGAGGAAATGTACGCAAAATACACAATAAGAGAATATACAATAACTACACAAGGGATAAACCCACAGACATCAGAAATATTTAGTTACCTGGCAGATATATAAAATAGTGAAAACCAAATATACTTAAAAGGTCCACCAGTTCCCCCATTAGTCTCTTTCACGGGCCATAGTCTGTTGGCAGGAGGCCAGCGCACAGCCCCCTCCAAGTCGCACAGCGACATCGTGTTCTGTCACAGATATGTATGAGTAAATCTATGTGGATAAGTGTGCGTGTGTCTGTAAATCAATGTAGATAAGTGGGTTTGTGTAAATCCATGTAGATAAATGTGTGTGTAAATCCATGTAGATGAAGCTGCGTGTGTGTGTGTACGTTGATATGTGTTTGTGTGTATCCACATAGTTTGTGTATAAATACATGTGTCTGCATGTTTGACGAAACCTGAATAATCCGACTGGACATGTCCACCAAACAGTGCTTCCCTCGCTCCAGGACCACTGAAGCGGATCGCCATTTACAGCGAAATACCCCAAACACGAGACAGGACTCAGGTCGCAGTGAACCAAGGAACAACAGTGTATTTTAAACCATCATTTACAGTTAACATTTTGCAGGGACAATCCCTTTTCATGACAAACAACCGTTAACGACAACTCATAAACCAATCACTGAAGATGGGGCAGGAAATCCCAGACTGGAAAATTCCCAGAAATGTCTCACTCAGGCAAGTAGAAACTTTTAAACAATAATCCAATTATCTCTCTGGCACATGGACACTTATCAGTAATCTTTAGTTAGCTGGGTTATTGTCTACACAGTGAACATATGAACAGTGAAAAACCAAATGTATTTATAAGATCCACCAATTCCCCAATAGTCTATTGCTGGTGGAATAAGTCTCTTTTGAATATAAAAAAGTCAGTTTCCACTTAGCTGGGCAAGGTGGCAAATGTATCCGTATGCGGATCCACAGACCCATCTACAAAAGGTGCATCCTTTTGGGACTCCCGACTCCCTTCAGTGCTCTTACCAGGCAAATAGGGCAAATCCCTTGGTCTCTTCCACGGTCCTTAGACGCTGGGCAGGAGGCCCACAGCCTCCTCCAGATGCCCCTGTTATGGTAGGTTTAAAAAACAAATTTTTTGCAAAAACTTTTTTTTAAAACAATTTTTAAAGACATTTTATAGAACCGTTTTATACTTTTTTTAAATAAGGATTTTTTTTATTATATGTACACATTTTATTGATTTAACCTCATACTAGGAGAATAGGAGTCTAAAGTTTGGTGGAATTCCCCAATGCAAATTTGGCTGTTTTCGGCGCAATATGGCAGTTTTTGACAACGTCCTATAACTGCCTTGGCAACTCCAATGTCGTCAAAATATGGTGACCATTCAGTAATCATGAATTCACTGTATTTTTGCTGAAACTGAATCACAATTTCGGTGCTTTGTGAATAGATCCTTAAGTCAAGAGTGTGTGTATGCAACAGGCATATGCCTTTATGCTGCAATATTTAACGCAAGGGATTGAGGGTTAGTAACACCTACCATTGGTGGGTTTGTTGATTTGAAATTATTTTTTTTTCTTCGCCGGTAGTACCCTAGTCAATTTCGAGCACTTCTTTTCAGACTTGCTTCGGCTCAAAGACCCCGTTCACACTGCGCGATTTGAAAAAAATTGCACGATTTTCCTCACGATTTTCATATTCGCGATATAGTCATGCGACGTCACGATTTTGCCAAGCACCACCAATGCAAAACGCAAAAAAAAAAAAAGGGTCATGTACCAGCGACATGCGGCAAGATGTGAACAGCTCCATTGAAATGCATTGGAGAAGCTACATAGCGCAACGTCCCGGCAAAATACGCGTAAAAAAAAAAAAAAGTGTGAACGTGGCCTAAGGCAAGGGTCCAGTTTCTTTGATCTGTTGAGTACCTGATCTAAAAAATCTGGTTCTGAGTTTGCAATGCTCTGGATATGGATGACAGAGAGCCTTGAGAGGTTGTTCTGCCGACATCCTGGTAGCTCTGCAAAGAAGAGCCAGGGAGGGTTAGCAAACCGTGGAACAGTTGTCTGACAGAACCTTGACTTGCAAGACCTTCCAGCGGGGACTGAAAGCTTCAGAGAGCCTTGAAGACTGCCCTCAATTCCTTGTAATTTGAGAGCTCAAGGAGCCCTGGTTCCCAGACACCCTGAGCTTGAAGATGTGAGCCCCCCCCAACCCCTGGCAGAGGTGTCTATTGTTAAGAATCAGGTCCCACTTTCTGTTGGACATCCTGTTTCTTGACAGCATCTGCACAAGCAAACTTTATGAAGGTCGGATAACCTTGTCCATAGAAGATAACCGCTTGTCCCATTTGGAAAAAAATCTCTTTAAGAGGACGAAGATGAGCCTTTGCCAGAAATACCCTTGGAATGGCAGCAGTCAAGTGTCCCAAAATCTTTTGCATGCATGGGACAGAGTCCTACAGGGCAGACAATAGAGTCCAAATGTTGTTTTGAATCTTTGGTTGGCATCTGACAGAAAAACTTTCATGACAATAGGGTCTAAAACCAGGTTCGGAAAATGCACAGGCTGTAGACGAGACTTTAGCCATCCATGACTTATTAAAACTGACACCATTCTCATTACCAACCAATTCTCCAGGTAGGGCACAAGATAAATACCTTTCTGCCGCAGAAAGGCAGTGATCACCACCAGAATCTTGGAAAAAACTGAGCCAAAGCAAGTCTGAAAGGAAGTGCTCGAAACTGAAAGTGACAATGGTGCTGCCACTATACCTATGGAAAATGTTCAATATCTATACATTAAAATGTGTGCATAAAAGGAAAAAAAAATCCTGCATATAGTGGAAAGTTATTTTGTATGTGATGACAAATCTGTTAACAGACAGCAAAGAGGAAGGAGAAATAAAGATCTACAGAAAAAAACATTTGCCATCGTGTCTAAAACTTTAAGGACACTCCATGCAGTGTGACCAATTTAAACTAAACAGTCACAGTGGCCAGAGTGTACTTTCCACTTTTATCATCTCCTAAAGTTCTAGGGTCTGAGTGAGCTGTTCGAGGGCAGAAATAATCATCAGTCCCTCCCAGAAAGCAGAGATCAGCCAGCACTGATCTAGTGTCCTAATAGGGTTTAGGAACCTTTACTAACCCATTACAACCTGTAGCTAATGGCACACTGGATTGACTAGATACTCCCTAGAACATTGTTTACTCGTGATTCCACTGATGTACTCACTGGCGTGCACCGCCTGGTACACTAGGATGTGCACACATCGAACATTAATTGAAAACTTATGTCGAAGATTTTGTACATAATGCACATTTTTCATTAGAAATAACAAGCCTTTAATCAGTTTTTATGCCATTCATCACGAACCAGATAGATAAGGCACACCTAAAATATCAGTGTAAGAGGATCACCTAAAACATTAGCGTGTCCCTGGGCACATGCCTATGGATTTACCATATATTCTACAATGCCCTTTAGACCGGTTCTATATTGGTTAGAGGTGTAAGATGTAGCTAAGTGTTAAAATCGTTGCCTTACAATTAAATTGTTTTAATATCCTTATTTCAAGATGTTCCATAATAAAGATGTTCAGGACAGAATGCCCAATGTTCCCACGCTACAGGATAGTCGGATATCCATAACAATGTAACTCATGGTAAGGTTACAGTTTGACGCATGACATTCCTGGGGTCCTCTTTCGTAACTATTCCTCCCAATCAGAATCGAATAAAAGACACGCACAAGCTTTAATGCTGCACGCATAGAGAGGATAACCTAAATCTGTGTCCATTTCATTTCTGGTGCCCTGATATCAGCCAAGGCAATCAGCGGAAGGCAAGGTGGACAGATTCGCTGGAGCCCAAGAAACGGTGGCATAGAGTTTCCCCTTAAAAGGTAGATTGCCTATGTGTAGAGTTCGAATAGAGATCAAATTCTATCAAGAGGCCTATCAGGTCACTCCATAATCCCCCCGCCCCATTGCACTCATCCTGATTAATCTCCCCCCTACAACCCTTTACTTCTCACGTTATTTACACTCACCTTCTACCTGTCACCCCTTTCCTCTTGAGTGTAAACTCAAGCAGGGTCCTTTTTACAGTCCCTCTCCATGTGTCAAACTTGTTTGTTCCACTCATACTTCACTGCAGAATATGTTAGCACTTCATAAATTATAATTGTGTGCGACTAGTCACGAAACATGAATCCAAAATACGTCTCAAGAAATTGGATGTACTGGTGCCCTGAACATTTATATCACTATTTCAGGAGGATTCAAGATCATGTTCCACAGCTTAGGAGGGGTGATGACAGACTATCATCTGCCTTTGTAATTATCCTTTTTCTACTAATTTTGATTAACACCTTCATTTGCAAGTGGCTGTCCATAAACCTGATGGTTGCCGGGTTAAGGGGAAATTTAAAGTGGTTCTCCCAAAAACCATCAGACAGTCTAAATACACTGTAATCATCATTACACTGCAAACAAATTTAGAGACTGGATAACCAGTTGGCAGGCACAGGGTAGTCAATCCTCCTGGTCAAGCGTGGTATTGCAGCTTAAGTTCCCAAGCGTCTCTGGAAACTCCCAGCAGTTCAAAGTAAAAACAGTCATGTCGCATGTACTCTTAAATTGCAAACAAAACGTATGTGCATTACTTCTGAATACATACAAATGGCGTTAAATGGAAGTTTCTGTAGTCTTTTAATTAGGATAACAATGTAACCATAACACTTATGTAACCAATATTAGGCAGGATCGAGGTACAGTGCCATTTGGCAACAGCACTTTGTACTCATCGTGCCCTGCCTATTTAGCAAGGGATCCACATCTCTCTTCCTGCTGAAGTTATTTCCAGCTTAGGCTGGGGTCAGATGAGCGCACTACGTGCACCTGTACTGACGTGACACTTCGATGGGGCTGGCCACACGCTGTAGCGCACGTTCTGCAGCTGTGCTTAAAGCCTGCCCGTCAAAAGAACTCGACTCGCGTTCAACGTGGCTGCAAAGCACGATCCTCCATAGTAGGATTGAGCCCTACAGCGCTGAGTGCACTAACTGCGCTCAGTGAGGTGTCCAGACGGGCGTCAGAGTGGAAGGAGCGTCCACTTTGACGAACGTTCCTTCCACTCTGCAAAACACTCGTCTGACCCCGGCCTAACGGGACGGCCAATGTCCCTGGGAAGAGCTGACCGCACGTGACACAGGTTGGCCAAGTCCCATTCACTGGATTCTGCACGCACACCTGCAGTATATCAGTAACAGAGTTTGGAACATGCCTGAAGAATACTGTATGGGTTTATATGCATTAGGAAGGCCTCATTTGTACTATCCTGAGTACATGATATGTATAGAGCAAGGGTGGGCAATTACAGCCCTCCAGAGGTTTTGAAACTACATTTCCCGTGATGCTCGGCTGCTCATTAGGTTTGTAGAGCCGCAAGGGAAATTTAGTTTCAAAACATCTGGAGGGCCGTAATTATACCAGGGGTGGGCAGAGTATTTTGGACACCTGTGCATCTAAACATGGTCCTGGTAGGGATGGGGTTAAAAAGGCAAACTATCTTAAGAGCAAACACAAATTTGGTTCAAATTCCCACCGTTAGTCCATAAATTCTGCTGCTTTTACTTGCAATTCTTCAGTGTATAAAAATCATAACTTAGTTATGAGCCGTTAAAAAGAAAAAAAAAAAATTGGTCTCAGGAAGTGTGCTCTCACTGTGTCGCTTGTAGCCAGACTCCCTCCCCAGCAGCTGTGTTATGTGGGAAACAAGCATGTGCTCGCTTTCATCAGATATGTGCACGTAGCGTATCCGGGTCTGGAATAAAATAAATGGATCTGTTTTCCTTACCTCTGCAAGAGCTGCGGTTGCCTGGCTTGAAATACAAAATATATTGCTAAGAGGACCTGGAACACATAGGAGTCCCATGTTTTGTATAAATATTGTAGGGGGGGGGGGAGGGAAGAGTTGTTCAAAGTGTCAATGTTGCAAATACTGGCAAAAAAACATGTGCAAACACCTAGATTTCATGAAACTAGGGCCCGCGTCAGACTAACACAGTGTTCACGTACATGTTGCCGCACAGTTTAACGTCCGTCGTAGCATAGAATTATGAGCAAGAGAGACCCACAAAGTGCATCCGCACTGAATTGCGCACGCACAACGCACGTGGCAAAAGGACGCAAGTAAGGCAAGATCGTTAAACTGCTAACACGGACGCGCAGCGTTCTGTGTGCGTGAGGAGACATTGCGCATTTACGACACCCAGCACCTTGACGCACAAAATGCCTTTTCGTATTAATTTTGTTTCCCATATTTCCCTTTTTTTCTACGTCCCTCATAAAAAAAAAAAAAAAACAGACTGTGCGGGGTGTCTTCAGTATCTTCCGACAGAACGTCCGTCGTGCACGCACGCAGAGTGCGCTCAGACTGCATTCGTCTGACATAGGCCTAAAATGTAAAGAGCAACAGAAGCAGCTTTAATGTAAAGCTCCTATCACTGCTTGGCTTTGAAGTTGAAGAAATCAAAAAGCCCACACAGCACCAAAAAACTTTTTATAGCAAACTACTTGACGAGTCCAGCCGCCAAACATATATTAAATAAGTCTTATTCTAGAATTAGGTGTGACGCCACATGCACAGGTGAATGTATAAAACTAAAAGAAAGGGTTACCCTCCAAAATCACAAACACCAATGGTATAAACTGCAATAGGTCTCTCATAACACAAGATTTCTACAAAATACATGTTTTGACTTATGGTTTTAAAATAAAAAGGTTTTTATATTGTATTTGCCCCTTGGATCCGGTGGTGGCTTCTGGCCCATAGAAATAAGCCGTTTTTGGCTTCAACAAACATGAGTACACATTATAAAGTAAATTAACCATAATTTCCAACAGAGCGCACTATTATACTTATGACTATTATAACTACTATTATACTGGTGACTGTGCAACCATCTCATAAGCGGAAGATTGGCTGAGCCCCATAAAAGCTTTGAATTTGGGACATCGCTTCAGATTTCATTACAGGTCAGAGTCCGGCCTTTCTAATGATACCAAACCTGACCATGTTAAGTGTCACTTTAATAAAAACAAACCTAACATTTTTTTAAATTTTTTGTTGCAAAACAATGACATTATTGCCTATTTTATATGTGACAAATAGACAATACCACTGTCGTTACCTCATTTTCCACACCACGAGCATGTTCAGCGTTTTATACAATGTGGAAAAATTACATTGTTTTACTTAGAAAATACGCAATTTTAACAGGTTCCCATATGGAAAAAAAACCCACAAGAGTGTCCCATAGAATATATAACCACAAAGGTTTGGATAAAATGTGAATAAAAATATTTTACATGCGGCAAATGATTGAAATCTGTATAGGATTTTCTGGAACTTTGTTATACACTTAAAATGATATATTATGAATCTGCCGAGTCTGCTAAAAATATGAATATATAATTGGTCTGGGTAAAAAAAAAACAAAAAAAACTTCAAATTGTGTTTAAGCATAATGAGCACAGAACGGTCAAAATGAGCTCAACATACAGGAGTGAAATGGCTCAGCAGTGAAGGGGTTAAGTGACAAACAGCCCGGGAAGACATTACACAGGGAGAACAAACCAGGTGACGACATATTTGTACAAGAAGCTTTGTGTTTATTTACTACATGAATTCCCTTTCATAGTGATTTAAAATAGCTCTAAAAATCAGACGACATTAAATGCAGCACTATACATTAGTTAGGAAAGTATTTCTTTGGTGTAAAGCAATTTAAGTACCAATATGGATATTGGGTAGTTCTAGGTATGCCACATTAACACTTGTTTGATAAAAGCAGTATCCACTAAATCATTGCAAAGCTAGAAATAAACTCGGATTTAGGCCAGCAATTATTTTTAAAACACGACGTACACATGATCTTACATTAAATGTTGCAGAATACGAAAATATTATTTTAACCACGCTCATGACCTTTAACCCCTATTAGCATTAATTAGTATGGAGACGTCACCCTGGATACATACATAGCCCTCCGGTCCAGCACTGTCTAGCTTGACAGACTGACACCATGCGTGTTGAGATTTATACACAACACAGAACAACAAAACAAGAGTGAAAACAATGGGGCTAGCCAGGCTTCATGCAACCTAAAACCTCCACTAAACAAATGGAAAAAAAAAAGGATCTAACCCTGATGCTTTAAATGGCAATACATTATTTACTGGTGTTGTGACAATTTAATGACATTTCTGTGCATCGCCCAAGTCACATCAGCGGTCCTGGTGCCTCCAAAGAACCAATGATGGTGGCAGCTGGCATGCAGATTCATGGCACATAGCCTAACAGCCTTTTTGTGGATAAGATGAAGAAATACACGTTTAGGTTTACACCATGACAAGGCTTCTAGAAAGCTGTACAGTCTGTTGCACAATGCTAAGGCATTGGCATCACAGCCACAAGACGCCACGTAGAGTCTGATCAGTGTATAGGATGACGTGATTTCCGCTCGAGCGGAACAGATCAGAACCTCTGACACTTGTTTTACGGTTATAAAAAAAAAAAAAATTCTTGCGGTTACACTCTTAAGCTACAGTTCAGGTCCACGCACCCCTTTGACCCTTTCTCAGTACGCAGCCCCCTGCGATTGCTTGGCATGGATGAGGTGGAATTATAGAGAATGAAAAAGGGCAAAAAGAAATATAGAGAAGAGATACAAGCCAAAGGTCTATGAAGCTCCAGACAAACACCAGCCTCGTAGGCCACATGAAGGATGACTGGCTTATACAGGTGGTGATGTGGCTCCTGATCCCCCCCCCCCCCCATGGAGTCCAGGCAGCTCCAGGGCTTGACATTCTGCATTGGGGGACGGGACTGGTTCTAGTCTGGGCTAAGGGTGGGTGCTCATGCAGCCTCTTTGCCAGGCTCAGGGGCGGCCGCCTGGCTGTATGGAGGGGGAGGGCTGTCCTTGGCAGGCATGCTGATGGCCTCCTCGTAGGAGGGCAGGAGCAGAGGGTTCTTCTCGTAGCCAGGCACCACGATGAGGGCCAGATCGCCCTGCTCGTTCTGCGGGATGAGGGCCCGTGTGAGCAGGAAGCGGTAGTAGGTCAGCACGCAGCGGATCAGGTAGACTTTGAGCAACAGGAAGAGCAGGGCCAGCACGATGAAGAGCACGGAGGCCCCGGCTTCCAGGTTCTTGTCCTGCTCCTCCATGCCGGCCAGGTAGTTGACCATTCGAAACTCGGAGGGAAAACGAACGAACATGCCGCAGATTAGCATCAGCGAGCACAGGAAGTCGATGATCTGGAAGGCCAAGAAGGGCAGCAGGAAACCCGGGCGGTGGCGCAGCACCCCGAATAGCAGACAGAGGCTGAGGAACAGCAACACCAGGCCCAGTGAGTACATGACAGCGATAGGCCCAGGGGAGCCCCACGGGCCCGGGCACACTCCGCCGCATTTCACCACAGCGACGGTCTGCCACACCAGCGACTTCAGGCTGACGAACACATAATAGATGGCCACTCCAAGCACGACGGAACGGATACTGAAATAGCCGCAGCAGCGCGGGGGCTCCTGTGTCACCATGGCTTTTCTGTGTTTTTCCAGCAACTTCAACTATTCACAGGTTCCTACCGGAAACCGGACTGAGTAAGAGCCGGAAGTGCATTTGCTTATAAAAGCGCGCCTTCTACCGGATGTGCGTAATCAAGTCTTACGATGAATTCACAACATATGTCTGGACACAGCTGCACTTCGGGTGTTTAGAACGCTTGGCCCGTACTAGCAATGATTTAAACAGGCTCCATTATGTGTTACTGTGAGCAGCCCGGTTTATAATCAGTTCTCCGTTTTCCCAACGACTGACTCCAATAGGCATGCTGTGCTATAGGAGGTTTTTAAATTAGTCACAGTAATGGATCCTTGTGGGCAGAGTTGTCATGTTTACACCTCATTAGTGATGTCATCTCGGGTGTATAGAACTCCTGTGATTGTCCCATGGACTTTTCGGGAGATATCACGGAGTCAGAGCGGCCATTTTTATTACTGGTAAACGGATTCTTAAGTTAAAAGAAATAAAACGTTTCGGCACATTGTAAGCCAATGCCATCTAACATTTCAATTGGCCGCAGAGGCAAGTTAAGGGATGTCAGGAGAGTGAAAAGTAAAGCACAGATCCGAGTCACGGAGGGCTCAGAAGATTCAGGGAGATGTGGGATACTGTAGAGGAGGGAATCAACACTATAACGTACATAAATGAAAAAGGATATATAGAGATCCTGTTACCTATTAAAGGATATATAGAGATCCTGTTACCTATTAAAGGATATATAGAGATCCTGTTACCTATTAAAGGATATATAGAGATCCTGTTACCTATTACTCGTTTTATTGAAACACCAACTTATAGGATAATAAAAAATAAAAAATACTGTATGTATGACGAGACACAGATCACCTTAATTCCCAAGTGTTTTAAAGAAATTAGTGAGCCCCTAAATACAGTGTGGTACTGTTTGTATGACGAGACAGATCACCTTAATTCCCAAGTGTTTTAAAGAAATTAGTGAGCCCCAAAATACAGCGTGGTACTGTATGTATGACGAGACACAGATCACCTTAATTCACAAATGTTTTAAAGAAATTAGTGAGCCCCAAAATACAGCGTGGTACTGTTTGGATGACGAGACACAGATCACCTTAATTCCCAAGTGTTTTAAAGAAATTAGTGAGCCCCAAAATACAGCGTGGTACTTTTTGTATGACGAGACACAGATCACCTTAATTCCCAAGTGTTTTAAAGAAATTAGTGAGCCCCAAAATACAGCGTGGTACTGTTTGTATGACGAGACACAGATCACCTTAATTCCCAAGTGTTTTAAAGAAATTAGTGAGCCCCAAAAAAATTGCTGGCTGTGTGACGAGACACAGAAGATCACCTTAATTCCCAAGTGTTTTAAAGAAATTAGTGAGCCCCAAAATACAGCGTGGTACTGTATGTATGACGAGACACAGATCACCTTAATTCCCAAGTGTTTTAAAGAAATTAGTGAGCCCCAAAATACAGCGTGGTACTTTTTGTATGACGAGACACAGATCACCTTAATTCCCAAGTGTTTTAAAGAAATTAGTGAGCCCCAAAATACAGCGTGGTACTGTTTGTATGACGAGACACAGATCACCTTAATTCCCAAGTGTTTTAAAGAAATTAGTGAGCCCCAAAAAAAATTGCTGGCTGTGTGACGAGACACAGAAGATCACCTTAATTCCCAAGTGTTTTAAAGAAATTAGTGAGCCCCAAAATACAGCGTGGTACTGTATGTATGACGAGACACAGATCACCTTAATTCCCAAGTGTTTTAAAGAAATTAGTGAGCCCCAAAATACAGCGTGGTACTTTTTGTATGACGAGACACAGATCACCTTAATTCCCAAGTGTTTTAAAGAAATTAATGAGCCCCAAAATACAGCGTGGTACTTTTTGTATGACGAGACACAGATCACCTTAATTCCCAAGTGTTTTAAAGAAATTAGTGAGCCCCAAAATACAGCGTGGTACTGTATGTATGACGAGCCACGGATCACCTTAATTCCCAAGTGTTTTAAAGAAATTAGTGAGCCCCAAAATACAGCGTGGTACTGTATGTATGACGAGACACAGATCACCTTAATTCCCAAGTGCTTTAAAGAAATTAGTGAGCCTCAAAAAAAATTGCTGGCTGTGTGACGAGACACAGAAGATCACCTTAATTCCCAAGTGTTTTAAAGAAATTAGTGAGCCCCAAAATACAGCGTGGTACTTTTTGTATGACGAGACACAGATCACCTTAATTCCCAAGTGTTTTAAAGAAATTAGTGAGCCCCAAAATACAGCGTGGTACTGTTTGTATGACGAGACACAGATCACCTTAATTCCCAAGTGTTTTAAAGAAATTAGTGAGCCCCAAAATACAGTGTGGTACTGTTTGTATGACGAGACACAGATCACCTTAATTCCCAAGTGTTTTAAAGAAATTAGTGAGCCCCAAAAATAATTGCTGGCTGTGTGACGAGACCCAGAAGATCACCTCAATTCACAAATGTTTTAAAGAAAGTTGTAAACCCCCAAAAAAATTGCTGGCACAGTGACAACAAGACACACATCACCTAAATTCCCTGATATTTGGTATAAATGAGACCCAAAAAGACTTGCTGGCACAGTGTGACAAGACCCAGAAAATCACCTAAATTTACAAATGTTTTAAATAAAGTTGTAAACCCCAAAAAAACTTGCTGGCACAGTGACAAGACACACATCACCTAAATTCCCTGATATTTGATCGAAATGAGACCCCCCAGTAGCGTGGCAGACCGGCAGTAACAACACACACCAGTAGTGTATTTAGGTTTTGTGCTGCCCTAGGCCTGACTAAACTTGTGCACCCCCTAATTTAAATTTGACACACCCCTTCCTGTCAAGGGCACACCTCTTCCTGGTTAATCCCCACCCTTCCTCTTTAAGCTCCACCTTTTCCTCTTAGAGCTCCGCCTTTTCCTCTCTTTATATTAAAAGTGGACACCAAGTGCCTACTTGTATATTTTGTTTACCATTTCAAATGTATCTATTGAGACAAAGAAAATTATGAAATGTTTAAATTCAAGCATTTTTACAAAGAACAGCCACGCATGTCAAGTATACTGGATCACAGTCGCTCTAATTGGTTGAACAATAAAATCCACAGAAACGTGCACTGCATACAGTATGAGCATATCACAGATCTGGACAGCAATAAAACCCACAGAAATGGGCACTGTGTATGAGCATATCAGAGCTGCACAGCAATAAAACCCACAGAAATGTGCAGTGTGTATGAGCATATCACAGAACTGCACAGCAATAAAACTCACAGTAATGTGCAGTGTGTATGAGCGTATCCCAGAGCTCCAGGGCAATAAAACTCACAATAATATGCAGTGTGTATCACAGAATCCACAGCAATAAAACTCCCAGCAATGCAATGTTTGGTGTGTATGAGTGCATCAGAATCCACTGCAGTAAAACTCCCAGCAAACCGAGTGTATATGAGCACACAGCAATTATGCTGTGGAGCCATCTTGTCAGCAGTGGGGTGCCACTGTCAGAGGGTGCACTGTAGCTTTGATTCCCTTCCCGGTGGGTGTTCAGTCCAGAATAGAGTCTGTGTTAACGAAAGGGCGGGCAGCTGCGCGCGTGCGTTTCACGTGGTTCAGCCAGTCATGTGGTACTGAGACTCAGAGAAATGGCAGTGAAATGCCCTGATGTTCGGTGGTTTCAATCAGCAGGTTTATTCAGACGAACCCCATAGGTTTCAATGTTAAAAATATTCAGTTTTTATGCAATATCTAATAAATCATTTATTATTTTAATCTGCAGTAAAAAGTCTTTACTTATTGATTTTTTTTTAGTACCTTTTAGTCGTTTTTAAAAAAAATTTGGCAAAATCCCCCCCTTTTTTTAATAGCAGTTTTTCTTTTTTCTGTAACAGAACTTTTTATTATCAATCATAGGATCTTATATGTAAATTCCAGACATTTTCGTTCAGTAGTTCTTTTGAAAACAGCAGGCCACGGGTTTGCGGTGGCAGCATTCAGCGGCCGACTCCATGCACTTTGGGGACCCTGCGGTGAATGGTGAATTCACTGCAGGGTGGGGAAATTTTATTCTCCTAAGTGCAGGGAACTACAGAACACCAAAACATTGGCGTCATTTCGGTGCTCTGTGAGTAATCCATTTAGTGGTGAGGTTTTTTGCTGCCCCCTGGAAAGTGAAATTGAAAGTGTAAATTAGTGAAATCTCAATGTATCCTCCCTGGTAAAATACTTTGCAAAGGTAAAAAAAAAAAAAAAATTTTTTTTTTTTTAGGGGTGGGCCACCCAGTGCGGGCCGCCGCCCCCTGGAAAGTGCCGCCCTAGGCCTGGGCCTAGTTGGCCTAGGCCAAAATACACCAGTGACACACACAACTATCTTCTTTGAAATCTCCTCTGAAATGCGTGCAGAAAGCGCTGCGTTGAAACCTTATACAGTGTGCTGCGGGACTTAGCTCTGTGAGCCCATGATTGGGCAAAATTTGCCCAATCAGGACTCTGAGCGGTGATTGGCATAGTTTTCAACCAGTCTTGCACCAGACCTGTGGTCAGGTGCAAGGCTGTAGCCAATTACGAGCTTCAGGCAGTGGGAAAATGCATTGTGGTCCATTGTGGTCGAACATGCGGCGAACAACCGGAAATGTTCGGGGTTCGCGATCTGCTCGAACAGGCTACTTCGGGTCGAACCCCGAACCGTCCGAACCCGAACAGCTCATCCCTAGTCCTGAGATTAAGATTCTCGTAATACATGCCATGATGCCATTCCCCTAATATGGGCACGTGGGGACATCATACTTCCTGATGTAATTTAACCCCAATCGCTGTCTGCCACAGTCTCTCCCCCAGAAACACCAAGCGGATGAAGAGCTCCTCCTGGGATCAGCTTGCTCAGTCCTGGCTTCCCCCAGAGTGTCTCTGAGATGCCTGGTGCCATTTCTTCTTTATAGATGCAGGTTGAAGAGACTGCCCCTCACTCTCCCATCCTATACTCCCTCTTTCTCCCCTCACTTTCCTTTTCGCCCCCTACTCTGATTCACGCCCTAAGCTGATTGTTTAAACAAATTTGCTCTCAGATGTCACACTCCGCGGAAAACGTCTCAGGCATTACTTGCTGACATTCTATTTTTTTCTTTTTACTTGTGGATGTTTTACTAAAGGGGTTATTGCCACCAAATTGCACCAAACAGTGAAATTCATAAGGTGCAATTTCATGGCAGTTCGGCTATTCACGAAAACTGTTAATTCGCCAAATACTGCAATTTTGGGCACCTGTCTTAAGAAAGGATAGTACAGTGCTAGAAAAAGTGCAGAGACGGGCGACTAAATTAATAAGGGGAATGGAAGGGTTAAGTTATGAGGAAAAACTAGCAAGCTTAAACCTGTTTAGTTTAGAGAAACAGCGCCTTAGAGGGGATCTGATAACTTTATATAAATATATACGGGGACATTATAAACCATTGTCTGGAAACCTATTCATTAACAGGACTATACACAGGACACGGGGTCACCCATTTAGACTGGACGAAAAAACGACTGGATGACTTCCTGCAGACACAGAGTATTAAGGGTTATAATATTTAATATGTGGGTAAGCTTCTTGATCCAAGGAGAAATCTGACGCCATTCTGGGGTAAAGAAGGAATTTTTCCCAGGGTGTTGCATATTGGCGAGTGCTTCAGAATGGTTTTTTTGCCTTCTTTTGGATCAACAGCAGTAGGTGATGTGTGAGAGGCTGAACCCGATGGACGCACGTCATTTTTCAGACTATGTAACTGGCGAATTGACAGCGAAATATGGTGCAGTTTGCCACAATTCAGCGATCTTCGGCAGCAGCGAAATTGTCTCACAGAGAATTAAAGGTTAATCTAATCAGAGAATGCTGAACTACACCCAAATGTCGGTGAAATGCCCTGATTTTCAGTGATTCGGTTTGACAGGTTTTAACAAGCGAATCCCATAGGATTCAATGAATTTTTTTTTATCTTTTTTACCTTATTTTTATTCAACCGTTTATTGTTTTCATTTTCAGAAAACCGTCTTTTTATTTATTTATTTTTTGGAATATTTCTGGCTTTCCTTTCCTCAATCACATTTGTTTGCCGCTTGCCCCAATCTTTTTTCTCCCAAGACCATGATTTTCAGCTGCCCCCTGATTACCGCGCTCTGGACTTTCCCACTCCATTTTCATTCACGCCTTACCACGAATACAGGTCTTCAACCGTGGCAGGCATGTCATCAGTAGTAACTCGTGTAGGACTACACCCGGCTTTAAAGTATTCATCTCACTGCTCTGCCTATTGATAAGGGTATTGGATTTATTGGGTTAAGGGCCTCAGCTGAAGATTTTCGTATGCCTCTGCCATATTCTTATATTCCATTCTGTCACTATTCCAGCCCTGATCCCTGTATGTGAGCTGATAGGGCCGGCTCTTAGTTCTTGCCCTGCTATTCCTACATTCCAGCTCAGGAGTTTCTTTACTATCAGCTCTCTTTTGGATCACCTGTCTGTGCTAGCACTTAACCAGCCCCCTAACCAGGGGCGTACCTAGAACATTTGGCACCCGGGGCAGATCCTATATTTGGCACACCCCCCCCAACTTTAAAATGGGGAAAAAAAATATCATACACACTTTTTTAAATGTTTTCAAAAATATTTTTAGTTATAGCATTCTGGCAGGACATGACGTATACACATAATAATGGTATATTATGAATCTGCCAATGGTGGATCATGCGTCCTCTGCACTGTGCAATAAGAGGCGAGTGTAGATTCTTTTTGAATAATTGTTATTTTTAAGTAATTTTGCAAACTCTCAACATATCCATCCTCATGCTATGAACAAAAGTACACATGTGGCTGGTTTTGTTGATGGGAGTTGTGTGTGCATTGGGGTGGCTGGTTTTTGATAGGAGTTGTGTGTTGGTGGCTGGGTTGTGCATTGGTGGCTGGTTTTGTGGGATGGGAGTTGTGTGATGGGGTCGTGTGTTGGTTGGTTTTGTGTGATGGAGTTGTATGGATGGCTGGTTTTGTGTGATGGGGTCGTGTGTTGGTTGGTTTTGTGTGATGGAGTTGTATGGATGGCTGGTTTTGTGTGATGGGAGTTGTTTGATGGGGTCGTGTGTTGGTTGGTTTTGTGTGATGGAGTTGTATGGATGGCTGGTTTTGTGTGATGGGAGTTGTGTGATGGGGTCGTGTGTTTGTTGGTTTTGTGTGATGGAGTTGTATGGATGGCTGGTTTTGTGTGATGGGAGTTGTGTGTGGTTGGCTGATTTTGTGTGATGGGAGTTGTGTGTGGGTGGCTGGTTTTGTGTGATGGGCATTTTGTGGGTGGCTGGTTTTGTTTTATGAGAGTTCTGTGTGTGTGGGTGGCTGGTTTTGTATGATGGGAGTTATGTGTGTGCTGGGTGGCTGGTTTTGTGTGATGGGAGTTGTGTGTGGGTGGCTGACTTTGTGTGATGGGAGTTGTGTGTGGGTGGCTGGTTTTGTGTGATGGGCATTGTGTGTGTGTGGATGGATGGTTTTGTGTGATGAGAGTTCTGTGTGTGTGGGTGGCTGGTTTTGTATGATGGGAGTTATGTGTGTGCGCTGGGTGGCTGGTTTTGTGTGATGGGAGTTGTGTGTGTGTGTGCTGGGTCAGTGGTTTTGTGGATTGGAGTTGTGTGTGTGTCGGGTCGCTGTTTTTGTGGATTGGAGTTGTGTGTGGGTGCTGGGTCGCTGGTTTTGTGGATTGGAGTTGTGTGTGTGCTGTGTGGCTGGTTTTGTGGATTGGAGTTGCTGAGCAGAGAATGGGTATGTGTTTTGCAGGTATGAGATGCTGCTATGGTCTTTTTTCTTTACTATTCCAGTTCTTCCCTGTCCTTGTTTACCCTGGGCTGCCTATTCCCTGGTGATGCAGTGAAAGCAGCCTGGCCCCCTCTATGCAGGACCTCACCAGGAACCAGGCAGCTCAGTGACAAATTTCTGATCACTGCAGTGCTGGTTAAGGAAAGGTCCACTTTAAACAGCAGTAAACAGACAGGGCTTCATATTCTTCTGATACCCCCCACTTACTGTCATCTTCTCTCTCTGCACACAAATCACATCCCCTCTCCTAGAGCTGCTGCGGGGCAGGGGAGGAGCTATGGGGAGGAACTATGCACGCGCAACAAGCGTCCGTTATCCAAGCCTCTCCGGCAAAGTGCTAGGACGCGCGTTGACGGAGCTGCAAAGCACGATTATCCATATGAGGATCACACTTTGCAGCGCTGAGTGCACGGAGTGCGCTCAGCGAGGTGGCCAGATGGGCGTCGAGTGAATGGAACATCCACTCTCACGGACGTTCCTTCCACTCTTCAAAGACATTCGTCTGACACTAGCCTGATTGGATGAATTCAGTGATTTCTTAGTGGTGTTTGGCAGATCCAATCGGTGCACTTCGGGGACACTGCGGTGAATGCTGAATTCGGTGCTCTCTGAATAACCCCCTATGTTTATGCTTTAACCCTTCAGTTTCTATACTGATCAGTTACACTGATTTTCCTAAGACCCTGCACTGCCACATGTCATCTCCTTCCACGATAGATCTGGCTACTTTAAGGACCTGTCAGAGTTTGGGGTTTCTTTCTTTGGTTGTGCTGTGCAGGAGTCTCTGTCCAGCCTTGTGGTGTCCTCACCTCCTACTTTCCTCTACTTTTTGTCTGTCTGTATTTAGTCAGTGGTGTCTGTTGCCTTTTGGGCTTTTATCCCCAAATATGGGCCCCACCTTGGCTTGTGCCGGGTGCCCTGTGACACATTCTACCTCTGCTCCATTCTTGTCACCTCCCATTGCACCACTGTCCTATCTTAGGGTGGTGTCAGACGACTGGTTTTAAGAGCTGAAGGAACGTCCGTGAGAGTGGACGTTACTTCCACTCTGACGCCCGTCTGGCCAATTCGCTGAGTGAAGTTAGTGCGCTCAGTGCTGCAAGGTTCGATCCTCCTATGGAGAAACGCGCTTTGAAGGCCCGTTGAACGTGCCTCGTAGTGCTTAGATGGGGAGGCGTTCTGAACGGATGCAGCACGCCTGCTGTAGCGCAAGCAATTTATGTGCGCGCTAAAGCGTGTGACCGGCTCCGTCAATGTGTCACAACGCTGCTACAGACGCCAGGAGGCACGTCAGTACGGGAGCACATAGGGCTAAATTACGATCTACACGCAAACGTTGACGCTCACTTGCGTGAGCATTAACGTTTGCTGCGGTGTTTACCGCATATTACAATCCAAACTCAAACGGGTTAAGTAACCCGTTTGCGTTTAGTACCTTGCGCTTTTCAGCACAAGGTTACTGTACTTTGTGCTCCCTATGCTTAACATGGGGAGTGCAAAGTGTTAATCAGCGCTGGATTACAAAGTCCTAATGCTGATTAACGTCAGGCTGTGGTTAACAAAATGTTAACCACAGCCAGGGCTTGGTGTTTTAACGGATTCCGCTTCTGCAGAATCCGTTAACACCAGCCTAAAAAATTAAAAAATTGCATCTAATACTCACCCTCTGTCCCGCGGCGAGGACCGCGGCTCCAACTGCCTCCTCCATCCGGCGGAAGCAGGGAAAGATTGGGGGAAAAAGTCCCCCGGTCTCTCCCTGAGTATCCGTATCACTACGCCGACCTGCCGGTTCGCGCGAGGCGAGATCCGTCTAGTCATGGGACCGGCAGGGGGTAACTCAATGGAGTCCTATGGACTCCATTGAGTGGATGCTTGCGGCTGCGCTCAGCGCTGCTGAGAGCATCCAGGATTTTAATGCGCGGTAACAATGCAGGCAGCATTTTTTGCGCCTGCATTGTAATCCAGCGTTAAAACGCGGGCAGAAGGGGGAAAACTGCGGGCTCAGTTTTAACGCAAAGATCGTAATTTAGCCCATAGTGCGCTCGTCTGACATGGCCCTTAATCTTGTGGTGTTTGTGCTGACATGGTTGACTGGTCACTGGTCCTATTTTAGGAATAGGTTTAGAGCTGCAGCTCCAATAGCCACTATGTTAAGCTGGCCCTGACTTTAATTTACTTCACAGTTTTATCCTATGCAGCCACATTTAAGCAAGTTAGACATTTTTCCTGGTTTCATGTACTGGAAAATGAAGTTGTGTTACCTCTACAGTTCATTAGGTGGCAGCAAAAGCCAACAGTAATAGTCGGTGATGTTAAATTGAATTAGTATAACTATTAGTAAAATATTTCCATAATTTATATAGTGCCACCAGTTCATGCAGCACATGAAGACTGGGGAATTATACAAAATTATAAAGACAAGAGGGGTAGGGGACTAGTTGAGGTGTGCAATAAAGTACAGTTTTTAGAACCAATTATAAAATAAGAGAATAATCTGACATGTTGACTTTGAATAACACAAGGCCTAATTGATATTTGGAATTGCATTGTGCATTTGGTAATTGATCTTATTGAGCTAAAACACCCTGCCATGAGGGTGACAGATACAAGGATTGCATTTAGGACTGTTGAAATGACCATGTTTTCCTGGCTACTTATCATTTATTGCTGAGAGAGAACCCCCAGTAAGGAGCTGCCCCTCATGGATCGTTGGCAGTCAGGCACTTAACCATTTTTTGCCTGCAGCATTTCATTTCTAGTTTCTGCTGCAGGGTTGTAAATTCAAAGCGCACCGAACAGTGAATTTCCCCATATGGTGGCCATTCAAAAAGCTGGCCCCAGTGCCTCTTAAGGGGTTATTCAGAGAGACCACCGAAATTTCAGCAAAATTTTGGTGCTCTCTCTCCTTCGGCACCCTTAGGCTAAGGTCAGACGATGCATTCTGTGCGGACTGTGTGTCACGTTTCCCGGTTCCAGCCCTGTCCCCCTGCCCTCTGTATTCTTTATGTGTTTCCCATGTGTTTCTTTGTGTGTGTTGCTTTGCCTGGCTAGCAAACTCAGGGGTTAAGTGAGTTCCTCGTTCGCTCTCCTGTTGGTGATGTGGGCTGATCACCTCCCTATGTATTGCGATGGGCCCTTATCCTATCCCATCGCTCTTGCATTTTGGTTCACTTCAGTTCCTGATTCCTGCTGAGTGTTTGTTCCTGAGAGCTCCCTTCTGTTCATCCTGGTCGAGTTTGTGTTTTTCTTGTTTACCTTATTTCTTTGGACTAGTCTGTCTGCAGTTGCTATAGTTTGTCCAGGTTCTAGTTCATGTCCAATGTTTCCTGTGTAATTGGTTCTAGTGTCTCTCCTTTGTCTGGTTCATGTTATATGTCTGACTGATTACCTGGTTCTGACCTTCTTGCCTGGCTGACTGATCTTCTGGTTCTGGATCCTCGGCATCTGTATAAGGTATATGTTCTGGTTTATGACTTCTGGCTTTCCCTTGACTTCTCTATTTGGATACTTCTTGTCTGTACCGTTTATATATTGATATATTCCTGTCTCGTCTGTAGGTCCTTAGACTCTGCACGGCATAGTTGGATTATATTTCCTATAGAGCAGATCCGGCTATTCTAAAGACCGGTCTTTCAGAATAGGGCTGCTGTGTACCATGCAGGATCTCTGGCCTAGGCTGTCTACTCTGTATCATCTGCATATTGTGGCTTTCCTATGTATCAGTGCCTCACCTTGGCGAATGCAAGGTGCCCTCCTTGTGACTGATTGTGACACTGTGCGTCCGTGCACAACGGACGTACTATCTGACTGATGACAAGGTAGTGGCCACATGGTCTGTTTTTGTGGCTGACGTTTTTTGACTGATGTAGATGCGAAATAAAAATAATATCAAAAAACAATTTGGCGTCAAAAATGCTGGACGTCAAAAATGCAGTCCGTCTGACTACATTCCATCACTCACACACAAAGCTATGTGGACGTTGCAGACGTGGTGCACTCCGCACGTCTGTTCTAGCGGTTTTACATTCTTGCCTAGCAGACTTACTTCGTGTGTGGGTCTCTAGTGATCATAATTGTATGCTACCACGGACATTAAAATGTGTGGCAACATGGACGTGAACACTGCGCTCGTCTGAACCAAGCCTAAATTTGCCGACACTGCGTTGAATTCAGCATTCACCACAGGGTCCCTAAATGTGCCAAATTGATGCACTGAAAGCCGCCGATAAACCCACCAATTGCAGCCGCAAACCACCGAATTGATCTACCGAGCACATCAGGAGAAAAAAAAAAGAAATAGTGCACGAAAATGCCTGGAAATAATATATATGGTCCTATGAATGGCAATAAAAAGGTCTGTCACAGAATGAAAAAAAAAACGCTATGTAAAAATAAATATTCGGAATCAAAAATTTTGTATAAAAAAAATAAAGAGACTTTTTGCTGCAAATGAAAATGCAAATGGTTGAAAAAATATGCAAGTAAAACAGGGATTTTTTTTTACATTAAAACCCAGGGGATTCGCTCGCTTGCACTGATCGCCTGATCAGTGCATTTCGGCAATTTTTTCCCCCTCTTTTGTTCTAAGGCAGAGGCATTATGTGCTTTTACATAGTGCAGCCGCATTGTTTGCTTTGTAACTCACCGCATTTCCAACGACAGGGCTAAATGGAGAGCTGATGGCACAACAGGGATGTGCAATCAGGGGCGGCAGGTGAGGCAGAGCCTCATCTGCCATTCCAGTAAATTAATGTGCTGTGCTGTTTGTAATGTATTTAATCTGTAAAATAACATTTTTAATTTTCAAAAAAGTTCACATACTCACCTGCTCCACGCTCCCTCACAGTCCTTCTCTGTTTGTTTTTGTTTTTTTCTTTCAGTTTGCCAGCTGTTGTGTGTGTGAATCACACAGACAGCAGCGGCAGCACTGATTGTCAGGGGTACTGGCCTAGCACTTGTGCAGTAAGGTTTTGTGTAGTGAACCCAAGATGCAGTGAAGGGAGAGACAGGCAGGTTGCGGGGTACCAACAGAGTTTATTTGGTGAGAAGCAAATAAGCAGACAGAGACTAGAAACTAAGAACAACAGTAGTATATAAAGGAGATCTAACTAAACAAGAGGAGGCTGGGCAATAGAGGAACAGATTAGAGTAGAGGAGATGCTGAAAGGGGGAAAGGTCAAAAGAGGGATGACTGGGAGTAGTATGAGTGGGAGAACTGAATATCTGTATTGTGGGACCTGGCCTGACATGGTGCAGAAAGGGTGGGAGCTACTTGGGCAGTGATCAGACATGAACCATGATATTTATAAGAGTAAATAAAGAAATTTATTTACAACAAGAAAACATTGAGGGACCAGAACAAAATGCGCATAAAACTAAAGACCTGAAAAGCCTCAGCAAAACATAGGAAGAAACCAAAATACTGGGACACAAAAGCAATACGAGATACAGGGCTATAAACAGGGCAGAAATCAAAAAGCAAGCAGGTAGACTGACCTGAACTAAATATACAATAACCACCAAACTAGATAAACATAAACAGATAAACAACCAAGGACCTGGGTAACAATAAGCGGACAGAAATTAACAGAACTAGGCAGGGGAATACGCAAGACTGAACCTGACAGAGAAGTGACCTGAAGACAGACAGGTAAATACAAAAGACAAACAGGACTTAACCAGAACTGCAAACGCAATGAATCAGAAAGCAGGAACACAATGCGGCTTGAATCAAGATGAGGAATACAGATCAAACTGAGAACATGGATCAGAATCAAAAGGAAGCTTGGATCAAAATGAGGCAGCGCCCTTCTTTGGGCGATGCCTCCTTATATACAAAGTTAAAGTTCATCAGAACAATAGAGTCCAGGTGTTGTTCCAGGCTTGAAATCCAAAGGAACCGAATGTCCAGAACTTGGATGCAATGTACACATCAGCCAGAGGGGGTGCCAGGGACCCAGAACGTAACAATATCAGAGCAGCAAGGAGGCAAGAGAACCAAGGAGTAGCGAGAGGAGACCGAGTACTAGAAAGGGGTGAGAGAAGTTGTAGACACAGAGGGAAACTTAATAGTATACAGGAAGGGCAGACACTGAGATATACATTACAAATAAGAGATATAGCAGGCAACAGTACAATAAGGATCAGGCAGAGAGAATGGTCATATACAAGCAGGGGTCTAAACAGGAAACAGGTGATCAGGGTAGTCAAGTCTGAGCAAGGGGTCTGGCACACGAGAAGTCAAAGTATATGAGGGGCACAGGGAGCAAAGGGGGGTACCGGTTCTGATAGGTTGTAATGTCCAGAATATAGCAGAGGGTTTTCAGGAAAGTCTTTGAAAGTCCAGGAGGGATTCAGGCAAGGTATCAGGAGGTAAGTCTGCACGTTGCAAAAGCCAAGACTTCAAATAGAGGAAGCAACATCTTCAGAGTGTTACTTCCTTTTAAGCACAGTTGATTGAACCAAGGGAGGAGTTCAGGTGAGGTTCCAAAACATGAAGTAGAAAAGTCCCAGAACCTGCATATTTCATGAAGGATGTGTAAAACATGCGTCTCAGATCTTGGGTCTTCCAGCAAGACAATGACCCCAAACATACGTCACAAAGCCTCCAGAAATGGATGGCAACAAAGCGTTGGAGAGTTCTGAAGTGGCCAGCAATGAGTCCAGATCTAAATCCCATTGAACACCTGTAGAGAGATCTTAAAATTGCTGTTGGGAAAAGGCACCCTTCCAATAAGAGAGACCTGGAGCAGTTTGCGAAGGAAGAGTGGTCCAAAATTCTGGGTGAGAGGTGTAAGAAGCTTATTGATGGTTATAGGAAGCGACTGATTTCAGTTATTTTTTCCAAAGGATGTGCAACCAAATATTAAGTTAAGGGTGCCAAGAATTTTGTCCAGCCCATTTTTGGAGTTTTGTGTGACATTATGTCCAATTTGCTTTTTCCCCTCCCTTTTTTTGTTTTGTTCCAATACACACAAAGGGAATAAACATGTGTATAGCAAAACATGTGTCACTGCAATACTTTTCTGTGAGAAATACTTGATTTTCTGGAAACATTTCTGGGGTGCCAACAATTTCGGCCATGACTGTATATGGCACACTGGTATTATGGCACACTGGAATGTATACGGCATACTACTGGCAATCTGGTATTATGACAGCAGCCAGTTCCTGGGGAGCACTGAACAACCAGTTCCTGGAGAGCACTGAACCTACGTAACTTGTGTATATCTGGCTCTGATACTAGTCAGTGCCTCACCAGCCACTGACCTCACCGCACGTCACTTTGGCACAATGCATTATTACACATTTGTCCATCTAAAATCACAAGCTGCCGCACCACTGTGCGGACAGTGGAGGTCCTTTGGACCCCTGTATCTTCATTCATTACGCCCCACAAAGTCAAGTTAGGTATCATTGGACAGGTCAGAGCCTGGCCTTTACCATGATTTATTTATTTGCAAAGTATTTTACCAGGAAGGATACATTGAGATTTCTCTCGTTTTTTACCAAACATGACCAAGTAAAATCTAAAAGAAAAAAACAAACAAATTTGTTTTGGTTTCATATCAATGGAATTGGCTATTTGACACATATAAAATGAGCAATACCACTGCCATTACTGACCTTCTCATTTCCCATGCTGGAAGCAAGTTCAGTCTTTTATACATAGTCATATTATTCATAAAACACAAGCGAAAATTTTCATTTTTTTCCCACTTTTACACGTTGTAAATTACTGAAATGGAATGGAAATTTATATCTTATTATTTTTTTACATGTTTTGTTATAGCATTCTGACGCAACATGACGTATACAAATAATAATGATATATTTTGATTCTGACAAGTCTGCTGAAGATAAAGAAATATAATTTGTCTGGGTCTTTTAATAAAACATGACTTCAAAACACATTTAAACATGATGAGCACAAAAGGAGCTCGGCACATGGGTGAAATGGCTCAGCGGTTAAGGAGTAATTTTAATTTTGCTAGCTGTTAGACTGGGGTCAGACGAGCGCACTAAGCCCCGTTCACACTGTGCGATTTGAAAAACAAGCGATTTTCATATTTGCGACATAGAGCGATAATGTCGCGCAATGTTGCAGTTTTGCGCGATTTTGCAAAGCACCACAATGCAAATCGCAAAAAAAGTCATGTACCGGCGACATGCTACCAAGATGCGTGACATGTGACACTTCGCGTGGCAAGATGTGAACAGCTCCATTGAAATGCATTGGAGAAGCTACATAGCGCGACGTTGCGCAGATTTTGCTGCGACGTTGCTGCAAAGTCCGCGCGATAAAATTGCACCGTGTGAACAGGGCCTTATGCGCACAGTAACGGATGCACTTTGTAACGGATGAGATTGTGGTTACATTGTATTAGTTTTGACTGATTTTGAGAAAAAGAAAAAAAAGCTGTATGCAGGGGTTTCTCTACGTCCGTCTAGCTTTTTCACGTCAATGCCATTTTGGTGTCTGTTGCAACAGCGTTGCCCGCGCGTGAAAAAGTGTGCACGTGCTTCATGTGTTGTTCTCTATTGACACCTTTGAAAAGCTACAGCGGACAGCAAACAGTGCGGTCAGACGGACGCAAAAAGTGCGCTTGTCTGACCCCAGCCTTAAAGGGTAACCGAACGATGAAAATCAGCGTTCGGTTACCTTTCTTGGCCATTCGGCTATACAGAGTGCAGGCAATACGCCAAATCCTGGCAAATTGCCTGCACATTCGGTGCCTGTTCGAGGGCAGTGAAATCCCCATAGAGAAGCACTACTTCGGCTATTCAGAGAGCACAAACCAGCAGTGAAAGGTTCCCGAAATGCCCTGCCATTCGGGGGTTTAATTCGGCAGGTTTATTCAGGAGAATCCCATAGGCTTCAATGTTAAAAATATTCCCGTTTTAATTCAATATCTAATAAACCGTTCATTATAAAATTCTGCAGTAAAGAGTCTCTTTATTTATAGATTTTTTGGGATATTTTAAGCATTTTTCTGGATTTTAATTTTTTTTAAAAAAAGTCCGATTTTTTTTAACTTCACTTCTTTTTTCTGTAACAGCCCTCTTTATTATCATTCATTGGATTTATATATAAATTTCAGACATTTTCGCTCAGTAGTTTCTTTGCAAACAGCGTTTCACTTTTCAAACATTCAAGCAAACTGTTTTTCTAATTTATTCACTGCCTTCGTCTGCGGTGTCGGCTTTTTCCGGAGGCTTCGCTGCGTGTGATTGGCTACGGTGTTTAGACCTTATGGTGCGCCAGACAGTGGGGGGAGCCGGGTGATAGGCCTAATTTTTGGTCGCTGTGGGATATTTACACAGTTAAATCATGTTGTTCCTCTGTGTTCTGAGTTGGTTTTGGCACCTGGGCTCCTGATGACGGTATTGGGCTACGGGAAAGGTGTTTTGATTTAACTTTGAAAATGTTTTAACTCTGATTTGAAAATACTATCAAGAGACGTACTGTGCTTCAACATCTTCAATTTATTGGTTGATGAACCGCATTTCTTCCCCTTCCCCCTCTTTTTTGTATCCCTTTTGTTGTTCTCTTAAAATTCTCAATAAATATTTTGTTTGAAAAAAGAAAAAAAAAATCCCTATAGGGGGGTTCAAACACATACTCCTATCCCACTCAGCCAGGGGTCAAGTCCAGTGGGAACGCAGTTCCTGCACTATTTTTGCGGACGGAATGGAGTTCCCTTCAGTCTCATACTTTATAAAGCTTGTATGTTGTTCAGTCATATCTTTTCCTGTTAAGTCACAATATATATTGTACCGGCTGGGTGGAGTAGAGGTAACATCACTGCTCTGTGTGGAGAGAGACTGTGGAGACATGGGCTCGATCCCGGCAAGAGCACCTCTCCAGTAAGTGTCCTTGGGCAAGACACCTAACGGTACATACTCGCCACCCAGGACATACTTGAAAACGAGAGAAATCTCAATGTATCCTTCCTGGTAAAATACTTTCTCAAAAAAAATATATATATGATTTATCATATATTTTGCTAAAATCCACATAAATATTTAAGATTTGAATGTGTGTTTGTGTTAAAGGGCCGCTACCACCAAACAATGAAGCGTCCTTATTGTGTTTATATTATGTTGCTGATATCTTACATGTGCTTTGTTTTTCTTATTTATGTCTAGTTAAGAAAATATTTTACTCTATACGTGTCACTGGGTGCATCCATTGTGTGATATTTTGTATTGTAAACTGCCCCCCCCCCCTCACAGTATCCTTATCTCAGTTTCTCCTCACTTTGAGGAATTGGCCATAGAATGGACTCTATCAGGGTTATTCAGAGAGCAGTGAAAAGCAGGAGAATGACTGGAGAATGAAAAATTTTAAGCTCCCTCTCATTCAGCTGCCAGCTCTTATCTCAGGTAGCCTGGTGAACAATACCAGTTAATGAGGTGGAGGATGGAATGTTTAGATAATTGAATAAACACGAGCCATCAAACAAAGCTTTTGGTAAATGTTGCATCACGGGGAGAATCCAGAAACTGAATCTAGTTACAGCGTAAGCGTTAGTGTCCCTTTAAGTGCGAGATGAGACTTGCTAAATGGGGGACAGAAATCTTTGTGCTTCCTACAATTCTTTTTTAGGACTTGACCCCCTGCTCTCAGCCGACCACAAATCCCCCCAATCAGACACACATGCCCGGGGGTACACAGCATTCCTTTAACACAACCACACTTTCATAACTATATGCACATTAAAAACACATACACATGTGTATGGGCAACACCAAAAGCCATTTTTGCCTGTGCTCCCCAAATTCAGTGCACTGGCTCTGCACAGATCAAGTTGCAATGTGTCTGGATGAGCATCCTGGGCAGTGTGTTCCAAGGCAGCAGGGCAGATCCTGAATCCTGGCATTGGGAGATTCCTTGTGGAAGGTGAGGGTGGCTCATTAGGGATGCCAGGCTTGTCCTGTGGCGATAAGGGGGTGGGGGGATGGTTAGAGGAGGCAGAGGGTTGGGAGGATGTGGGATAGAGCTGTTGTGGGTGGGGAGGGGGAGGAGGCTCTGCAGTCACTCACACAGGTGGGGTTAGTTTTGTAGTTTAGGGTCTGCTGACATGCAACGCGGCGCTGCCCACTGGAGGGCCCCGGGCACTGAATACAGACCCTCATTGTGCCCCCTTCTCCATGTCCATTCATTGCTCGTGTCTCCTCTAGCGGCCGCCTGGTGACGCTCCAGTCCGAGGAGCCGCAGACCTCACCCCATTCAATCTGGTGGCAGCCCCGTCCGGCTGGATCCCCCTTTGCCCAGGTGAAGCTCAGTGGATCTTAAAGCGCCAGAGGAGTGGTGACTCCTGTGCTCAGTCCGTGTGTAACAAGCCCCGGGAAGGTAGGTAGGCATGTCATACACCCCCTACTAACAGCCCAGCACCACCAAGACCTGCCGAATATGGCTGAAAGAGGGACACTGACCATAGGGGGTCCACCAGCCCTGATGACCTCACACTTCTTCCTCCCGGGACATGAATTGTGACCTATTGTCCTCCATGGATCGCTAATGCGGGGGGGGGGGGGGGGATCTGAACCGGAGACAATGTGACAACTTGTGATGTTGTCACTGATCAGTGAATTGCTACTAAAAGTGCATCCCTTGGAATTGAAGGTCACCATGGTCTGATCATCAGGGCAATAGGGCATGCAAAGACTTTGTACCATTTATAAATAATTCGAAGACTGCTTTGTGTGTCTGTGTGTGTGTGTGTGTGTGTGTGTTTGATTAATTAAACAACACCTAGAACAGACTAATGACTAACTGACTTCTGGTTACATGTTAATTCTTCAAGAAACCGTGATTTGGGCCAAATTGGAAAAGGGGGGGGGGAGCCAAAAACATACTTGTAACATAAAGCCCAGAAGAAAGCTTTCGTTTCTTCATAGTAACTTTGGGAAATATGTGGTTTTTTTTTTCCCCCTCTCTCAGGTTTGTAGATATGGACTGATCTCCAGTGTAACAGTGGGGGCATTAAATGCCATGAGCTTCCCAGCAATTGTTTCTGTCTTTTATAAAGACTAGATATGTTCCCTTCTCTGCTCTGGGAACTTGTCCTCTTCTAATACCAATAGCCAGATATTTCATTTAATTTTTGTGCCTGAAAAATAATAGTCCGAGAGATTTGCTCAGTGAAATCAAAACTAAACCAGTCCAGTAAATCCCTAGAAAAATTATTCCAGCGCATCTAAAGGTGGTCTGAACACCAACTGGTTTCTGTTTTATAATGTTGCAGAAGTCATTTACACATGAACATCTGCAATAATAAACTTAAAGATTAAAAGCCTCCACACAAATATATATATATGTCATGGCCGAAATTGTTGGCACCCCAGACATTTTTCCAGAAAATCAAGTATTTCTCACAGAAATGTAATAACACATGTTTTGGTATACACATGTTTATTCCCTTTTGTGTGTATTGGAACAAAACAAAAAAAGGGAGGAAAAAAAGCAAATTGGACATAATGTCACACAAAACTCCAAAAATGGTCTGGACAAAATTATTGGCACCCTTTCAAAATTGTGGATAAATAAGATTGTTTCAAGCATGTGATGCTCCTGTAAACTCACCTGGCAAGTAACAGGTGTGGGCAATATAAAAATCACAGACAAACAAACGGATAAGGCTCAAGTCACCACTCAAGGGCATAACCCAATATTAACAAGCAGAAAACAGTTTGCACAGAGTGCAACAAAAGTGGTGGGAATTAAATTGATTGAATTAGTACTGAAGTATCTGACAATAAAAGAGAAATGAAAAATAAGTATGCGGACAATAACCAAAGTTGGAAAAATTGATGCAATACCTTTGGCAATAATAGGATAGGCTTATAGACAAAATAAATTAGCCACCCAGGTAAATAGAGCTTTCCAAGGAAGCAAAAAATCTTGATAACAAGTGTGGTATCAACCACATACACTTGATAGAAAAAACTCGCTATACCTCGGTGGTTCAAGCCACCTACATAACCCAAAACGCCGGTATGCTAAATAAACATCCAATAAAGACCATAGGGTAAAGTCCACAAGAAATTTACAAAGATAGAACTGTTAAAAACAAGAGAGAAGGCATATCTCGACCGGTTTCGCCCAACCAGGGCTTAATCAAGAGATACAGTGCCCGCCCCAATGATCCCTATAAATACCTTCAAAGTTGTAATTGGGAATGAAATCAATATAAAAATCACACCTGAAAGCAGATAAAAAGGAGAGCAGTTCGCTTAGTCTTTGCATTGTGTGTCTGTGTGTGCGCCACACTAAGCATGGACAACAGAAAGAGGTGAAGAGAACTGTCTGAGGATTTGAGAACCAAAATTGTGGAAAAATATTAACAATCTCAAGGTTACAAGTCCATCTCCAGAGATCTAGATTTTCCTTTGTCCACAGTGCGCAACATTATCAAGATGTTTGCAACCCATGGCACTGTAGCTAATCTCTCTGTGGGTGGACGAAAATTGATGAAAGGTTGCAACGCAGGATAGTCCGGATGGTGGATAAGCGCCCCCAAACAAGTTCCAAAGAAATTCAAGCTGTCCTGCAGGCTCAGGGAGCATCAATGTCAGCGCGAACTATCCGTCGACATGTAAATGAAATGAAACGCTATGGCAGGAGACCCAGGAGGACCCCACTGCTGACACAGAGACCTAAAAAAGCAAGACGACAGTTTGCCAAAATGTACTTGAGTAAGCCAAAATCCTTCTGGGAAAACGTCTTGTGGACAGATGAGACCGAGATAGAGCTTTTTGGCAAAGCACATCATTCTACTGTTTACCGAAAATGGAATGAGGCCTACAAAGAAAAGAACACAGTACCTACAGTGAAATATGGTGGAGGTTCAATGATGTTATGGGGTTGTTTTGCTGCCTCTGACACTGGGTGCCTTGAATGTGTGCAAGGCATCATGAAATCTGAGGATTACCAAAGGATTTTGGGTCACACTGTAGAGCCCAGTGTCAGAAAGCTGGGTTTGCATCCGAGATCTTGGGTCTTCCAGCAGGACAATGACCACAAACATACGTCAAAAAGCACCCAGAAATGGATGACGACAACAAAGCGCTGGAGAGTTCTGAAGTTGCCAGCAATGAGTATAGATCTAAATCCCATTGAACACCTGTGGAGAGATCTTAAAATTGCTGTTGGGAAAAGGCGCCCTTCCAATAAGAGACCTGGAGCAGTTTGCAAAGGAAGAGTGGTCCAAAATTCTGGGTGAGAGGTGTAAGAAGCTTATTGATGGTTATAGGAAGCGACTGATTTCATTTATTTTTTTCCAAAGGATGTGCAACCAAATATTAAGTTAAGGGTGCCAAGAATTTTGCCCAGACCATTTTTGGAGTTTTGTGTGACATTATGTCCAATTTGCTTTTTTTCCTCCCTTTTTTTGTTTTGTTTTGTTTTGTTCCAATACACACAAAGGGAATAAACATGTGTATAGCAAAACATGTGTTACTGCAATACTTTTCTGTGAGAAATACTTGATTTTCTGGAAAAATGTCTGGGGTGCCAACAATTTCGGCCATGATATATATATATATTTCTATAGTTTTGCCCTTCACCACCACTTTCAACGAGTGTGTATATAATTCGTAACATACTCTTGATACTGTAGGACAGGGATCTCAAACTCTGCCTCTTGCCTAATCAGCGGTCTCTGACTGGATGACTTCCCGGTTCCTAAAGCGCAACCTCTCAAACGGAACTTCTTGTCTTCCCTCCCTCTAAGGCTGGCGGCACACGAGCAGAGGAAGGAACGTCCGTAAAAGTGGACGTTCCTTCCACTCTCTGCGCTCAGCGTACAAGGCGCGATCCTCCTATGGAGAATCACGCTTTGTATCCTTTCAGCGTCCGTTTAGCTTTTTGACGGGGACGGCTTTTTCACGTCTGGTGGAGGACCTTCCCCATCAAAACCCCACGGACGCAGGGAAGTGCGGGCGCATTTGAGCCATAAATACGCCCGTGTGCCGGGGGCCTAAAGCCACCATTCCTGCGCCCATTTCCCTTCAGGTGAATGGTGGCACGATTACTTCTATTTCACAAGTCCGTTGCCTCCGGGTCCTCCTTGACTCTGATCTCTCCTTCACTCCTCACATTCAACCACTAACCAAATCCTGCTACTTCAACCTAAAAAAATATTGCAGTGTCTGCCATTTTTTAATCACAACTCTCCTAAAATGCTCATCGAAGCTCTTCTCTCCCGCCTTGACTACTGTAACCTCCTTCTCAGGGCCAGTGCTAGACTATTTTGCGCCCTAGGCAAGACAAGCTACTTGCGCCCCCCCCCCCCCCCGAAAAATTGTCAACATTTGAAATGCGGGGGACAACACACACACTGTGCAAGGGGGGCCGCACACGGTCGTTCGATGCCCATTTCCCCCCCCCCCCCGCTGGTCGGGCCTGGGATTGGTCTGTGCCTCTTTATTTCCTCTGCCTCTTTCTTTCTCTCTTGCCTGTTTCTTTCCTTTTGTTTCTTCTGTACCTCTTTCTTTTGCCTTTTCTTTCACCTGCCTCTTTCTTTCATCTGCCTCCTTTTTTTATCTTTTCTATGTGCCTCTTTCTTCTGTGCCTCTTTTTTCTGCCCTTCTTTCTTTCGTGTCTTTCTTTTATCTTTCTTTCTTCTGCCTCTTGTGGCGCCTGCCTGTCATCTGGTGGCCCCTGCGCTTCACCATAAGACACCCATCTTCTGTGCTGCTAGCAGGGGTCTGCTTTGCGAGCTGCCACTGCCGGCTAAGGCTAATGTCAGATGAACGCAGTCTGAGCGCACTCTGCATGCGTGCATAACGGACGGATGTACAGGCGACAGATACTGTAGACACCACACGGTCCGTTTTTTTTAACGGATGTAGAAAAAAAAGGGAAATACGGGAATCAAAATTAATAAAAATTAAAGGACACAGTCAGCCAGACCAGAAAAAGTCTGAGCGTCAACGTGATGGACGTTGCAAATGCGCTGCGTCTGTCACCTCATCACGCACACAGGCCGTACACGGACGTCGCACTCTGCGCGTCCGTCTTAGCGGTTTTACGTTCTCGTGTAACTTGCGTCCATTTGCCACGTGCGTTGTGCGTGCGCAGTTCGTGTGCATGTACTTTGTGGGTCTCTATTGATCATGATTCTATGCTACGATGGACGTTAAACTGTGCAGCGACACGGACGTGATCACTGCATTCGTCTGACGCGGGCCTAAACAAACAATCCAATGAGGAAGGGGTACAATAATGGAACCGAGGTTGGGGTTGGCTGCACCCCTAGGTGGCTGTGCGCCCTAGGCGGTTGCCTAGTGGAAGCACCAGCCCTGCTCCTTCTCTCTGGCCTTAAGAGATCCCAGATTATCCCTCTGCAGTCTGTAATGAATGCCTGTGCCAGACTCCTCCTCCCGCACCTCTCACATCTCACCCCTTTGTCAATCTATATACTGGCTCCCTGTTTCCTTCAGAATCCATTTCAAAATACTGGTGCTCACATACAAAGGTCTCCAAAACTGCGCCCCTGCCTACATCTCCTTCCTTTATTAATGGGTACATCCCGTCCTGACCACTTCGCTCTGCCAATGAACTGATGTTATCTCTTTATACCTGCATCCACTACTCTTGCCTTCAGGACTTCTCCCGAGCCACCCCCTTTTAGGCCCCGTTCACGCTGTGTGATTTATTGCGTGGATTTTGCTGCGATATTGATTGCGCTATGTAGCTTCTGCAATGCATTTTAATGGAGCTGTTCACATCTTGCCGCGCGATGTCGCAGGTACATGACCTTTTTTTTTTTTTGCGATTTACATTGGTGGTGTTTTGCAAAATAGCGCATAACCGTGACACCGCGACATTATCGCTCAATGTCGCGAATATGAAAATCGTGCGGAAAAAAACTGCGATTTTCATGTCGCACAGTGTGAACGGGGCCTTTATATGGAACTCCCTCCCCCGCAACATTGAACTCTCCACGTCTCTCCAGTCCTTCAAGAAGTCTCTATTGGCTCATGCCATGATTCCCCACTGTACATTTCTTTTGCCATTTTCCCACGCAGCTGACATGCACCTCCTACTTCATGTTCTCTGCTATTTACCCTCACCTAGTGTTGCCCCTTTCCTTAGATTGTAAGCTCTCGAGCAGGGTCCTCTCTCCTTCTGTTCTGTGTTTTTTAAATTGTATGTATATTTGTTATTCTGTCTCACTCGTTGCACATCGCTACGGAACTTGTTGCCATTTTATACATTCTTGTAAGTCTAACTGGTCTCCCAGATGTTGATTGTCTAGAATTCCCAGAATCCTCTGACTGCAATAAATGGTCAGATAACTGTGTGTTTTGTAGTTCAGAAATGTCTGGGGGCTGGAGTTTGCGATCCCTGTGATAGGATCTATTCAGTAACCACTGCTGTTTTATTCAGCAGCCCATGGATTTCCTTCATTGAACTTTGTGAATCCAGTATGGTGAAATCACGATCTAGTTCCTCCATTTAACTGCCGTTTACCATTGTTTTCACTGTAGTTTATGCCAAAGTTCTTCAACATTTCTTTTTCCATTGTAGCGCTCACTCCCGGAGGAGCCACTGAATTTAAACCTCGGGTCAGTCTCCCCACACTAGGGAATAAATATACTCCAGCACCGTTGTGGATTTTATAAATTATATAGTTTACTGAATAAACTGGCATATAAAGAGTAACACGGTATACGTATATATATTTATAGTAGTTCGTAATGCGAGAAACGCGTAGCGGAAAAGGAATTTTAACCTTTTCGTGGTTGGAGTGTGAGTCCCGTACAGGTTGTGTCCCAAGAAAGTGTAGGTGTATGCGTGTATTGGTACCCGGGTGCAATATTCAACTGGCCAGTGAATGATTTCAGGTGTATCTTCGACTAGTCACGTTGGGGCCCTGTAGGTTTTGACAAAACTGCAGCGTGCTTTATTCTTTTACGGTGGCCGGGAAGGCCTCTCACCCATCCGCCAGATACTCTGCGCTCCACTCGACCCAGGACGTCTCTCCGCTCGATTTTGACTGGGATTCTGTGCCACCGGATCCGCTGTATTGCTTGTCTGTGTCTGCCACAAGATGTCCAGCTCACCGCCTGCACTCCCCGTTAGATCGTCTGCGGTCTCCTAACTCGGGGTCCTTCAGCTTACTCTGTATCTGTGTAGGGTTACTAGCGGTGGATCACTAGGTCTTCGACCAGTAAAAGGGGACACCGATCTCCAGCTCTGCTAGGCCGCACCTGCGCTTTGGCCTGGTCGCGATCACTATCTCCGTCACTTGCGTCTTGCTCTTCTCACTCCTCGGCGCGCTCTGCCTGTTCACTCCATGAGGCTGCGGATGTCAGTCTCTTTTCCCACCCACTTCCTGTTCCCGCCCGCAAAGCATGCTGGAAAATGTAGTCCCAATGTCCAGTGTCTTACATTGCGCTTGTCTCCCTCTGGTGGCCAAAATTAGGTACTGCAACCAGTGTTTTAAAACCAGCGCTACACTCTCCCCCTCCTAGAACTCTTGGGTCTCTCCAAGGAGGTATAACAGTTGCATTACATTTCAACATAACATTAGGCAACATATACAGGCTCAGCAGCAAGCCTACAATGGGTTATATACACTTCCTCAAGTTGACTCATGCTTTTGACTACCTCAGCTAACATAGCAGACACTTCGGGCAACCTTCACACTGTGGTGATGGCCTCTTCAGTGCTATGTCCTGGTGAGTTGTAGGTGAGTCTTTGAGGGGGGTCGGACAGAACGTTTTGGGCTTTGATTCTGTGGTTCAACTAGGCCTCCCAATGGAACTCTTCTTGACCTTTCTCGACAAGTCTTCTCATCCTGGAGATGAATGTGGTGTTTAGTGCTCTTAGCGCATCCCACATCAACCTCATACTTGGAGAACGAATTTTCCGACTTGAGTATTGGAGACTGAACCCGCTTCTTCCACTTGAACGAGATAGGAGTATCATCTTTAGGGTGGAATCGTTCAGCTTGAATCGCTTTATTCACTCTCCTCCCTAGATCGGTACTGGAGAGGGGCTTAACAGAAGCCATTCGCCCGATTAACATCCGTGTCTTCAAATTTACTGAAGAGTCAGACACATTACATACGCTGACGGAAACTCTTCCACTTGTCCGTTTCAAAACTCTTGTAGAGATTATTTCAGGGACTTCTCTGGACTGCATAACCTTCTCTGTCCCTTCCGCTTTCCTCAGCCGCCTCACTTCTGCAGGGGCTCTCTGTTCGACCATCCGTTGACATACCGGCCTTGACATTGAGTGTGCCTTCTTGGGAGCAGGACTCTCTTCTTTCACCAGCGGGGTTAGAAACCGTCTCACTAAGTCAGTGTTCGTCCCCACTATCATAGAAGTTCAATTAGCTACTGAGGGACGAGGACACACAATGCCAACGTGTCACATACTCCCGGTTGTCCAATGGTCGCTGAACTGAATTCCAGCTTCACCTGTAGATATCCATCATAGGGAAACCTCTCAGTCCCCATACCCCAGATTTCGAGATCCTTCAACTTCTTCAGGGGTATATGCTTCAAATGTTTCTGATAGAAGTCTTGGTAAATCAGAGTTACTTGAGCACCTGAATCTAGAAGAGCCTTTGTGTAGACCCCTTCCACTTGGACCGGGATTATGGACGAAGGACCGCTCAACTTGTCAGGGAACTTCTCCGCTGTAGTACAAGGTGGGGACCCAGTTTGCTCATTCAACCGGGGTCCTCCAAAATTTTCCGCTTGCAAGACAGGCGACTGCTCCTTCAATCTCTTTACGGGCCTCATTTTTGGGCACTGAGCCCTGAAATGACCCTTTTCCCTGCAGCCAAAACCTCTTTTCCTCGAGCGTGTGGGCACATTTTCTTCTTGCGCCTCATTTGAAAACCCCTCGTTAGGAACCACAGCCGCTCTTGTCATTCGTATATCTGCTAGAAACGTCCGTCCTCTTCGCGGTTTGGGTGGGCTGGGGCAGTCACGTCGATAGTGGCCAACCCCCCCCCCACACTTGTAGCAGATCAATGACCCAGAGGGTTCTCCAGCAGGAACACTCTGCACTGCCTCTCCCTCCTCAGGTACGGCAATCCTAGCAGACAGCAACGTCATCAACTCTATCATTTTCGACATCAGAGTTTTCAAAGCCATCACTTCAGTCTGTATGTCTGCTACACCAAGAGTTTCTACTTCTGTGGTGAAAACTGCATGTGAAGCATTAGCATTCGTTTTAGCCTTAATTAAAGCCTCTTCTTCTCGGATAGCTTTGATCAGTTGGGAATAGGTCAGTCTCTTGCTCTGGTATCTAGTCTGAAATTTTAACATTATGGGATCCAGTGGGAGTGCTCCTTTTGAAAATTTGATCCATCAAAGCTCCGCTTGTTAGGCTCTCGACCAACCTTTGTCTCTTTACGGTGTCAGCAACTTCCCATTCTTCCACTGCTTGCACTGCCTGATCTATCCAAGTGTCAAAGTCCTCTTCTCCAGCTGGCACAGGGACCTTACCCGAACAGAACCCCAACTTGCGATACCCGTAATTTGCAGACGCGGCTGAGTTTTGGGCCAACGTTTCCACCAGCTTCCCCATAGTGGTAAAGAATGTAGCATCGGGGATCTCGTCTCCTGACGTCGTTGGTCTAGTCACGGGAACATTCGCGTGATCACCACGTGGCGTACTTGGCTGGACCAGTCGAACTTCCACATCGTCGGTCAGCTTCACACTCGCGCCCTGAAAACACACTGGAACACCCTTTCTTCACTCAAAAAGAACATATGTGTGAAGTCTCTGGGTTCACTTTAACGTCCACTATGAATCCCTGCTGGTCAGGTGCCAACGCCGCCACGGCCTGGCGGATCTGTTCTTCTGCCCAGGTGCCTGCAGGAATGTCCATTACTACACTCAACCCTAACTGGCCATTTTGTGCTTTACACCACTCTGCTGCTTCTTCTGGGTCCATATTTAACCCTTTAAATGTGGTTTTTCCAGAGACTGAATCCCGGATGACCCCCCACGTGTAGCGCTCACTCCAGGAGGAGCCGCTGAATTTAAACCTCGGGTCAGTCTGCAACCACAGTGTTTTAAAACCAGCGCTACACCATTATTGCAGTAGATGTTCAAAGAACTCCACTTTAAGCTCGCCCAAGTATATTCACAATTGTTGAAACCAACGGTAAAGCTCTCGTAATAGAGAATAGCCAAAACTAACCTTCTATGCAAGAATGTCGGTCTCCAGCATTTCTCCTGCTCATGTTGAATTTTGCTTTTCTGGATAGTCTAAATTCACTGTAGTTGTAACAGTTATTTTTGCTGCTCATTTGCAACAACAGTGGTTAATGAATGGCCCCTTATGTCATACAAGAGGATGCTCGATCCCCTGGCACCATGCGTGCATACTCTGACCAGGATCCTTCTTGCTTGTGCGTTTCCTTGAAAGCTTCAGGGAGGAGCACCGAATCTCAGGAGGACCCATCAGAAGACTCGTAAAATTCTGTTTTTGGAGTCTATTTCCCCCCCCCCCAACTTGAATTTGGGTTGAAATTCCAAAATTTATTTTTCGTTGAATATGTAGCTCAGGGCCCTGGCCATTGCCCAATGGACTTCTTACATGGAACCACTGAGAACTTTTTAATAAAACCTATGAAGCTTCCAAGGAAAGTGCAAAAGCAGTGAAGCGGTCATGCTTTCTCCAGTCTTTTTTTTTGTTAAAAAAAAGAAAAAAAAAAAAAAAAAAAAGTTGATCTGTAGGTACTTTGGTTCACTGTTGTCAGTCCTGGGTTTCCAGTATCATAACTGTGTGGGGGGAAAAAATGGTAATAATTATGGCCATTCTTTTAAAGAGTATGGGGAAGGTGTGAGCACAGCCTTACATAAAAGCAGTGTTGGTAGGGTTCACTCTTAGAAAACACCAAGCGATCCAGCTGCACATTTTATTTTTTTGGCACTAAAGGGGCCAGATCACAACTTTAAACATTAAAGGCAAAATGCAAAACTTTTGCGTCAGCTGTTTTCCGTTTACAGCTTGCCTTTAACGTCTGTATTACGACCGAGCTTCTCTCTCAGCAGCTGGAGTCGTTGTAATACTAAGCATGCCTAGTGTTATGTTATGGCTGTAGTCAGCTCGAGGAGTCAATAGTGCTCCAGGAGGCATGTTCTAACTCGCACGAGTGCAATGTAGCCGGGATGGCAGAAGAATTCAGAATAACACTGGGAACTATTCGTTCCAGCGCTCCTCTTCCTGCTGAGTAAGGAAGCGTGGATTACGCTGCTCTCTGCACCAAGGGATCTGTGGCAAGCATAGGATTTTTAGGTGAATTTAGATCTATCAGGTTATTCAAAGAGATCCGAATGGCTGCTGAAAGGGAACTGAACGCTGAAAATCAGTGTTCGGTTACCTTTCTTGCCCATTCGGCTATCCAAAAAGCAGGCAATTTGCCAAATCCTGGAGAATTTCCTGCACATACGGTGCCTGTTCGAGGGCAGTGAGGCCTCCTAGAGAAGCAATCCTTCGGCTATTCAGAGAGTGAAAAGTTGCCGAATTGCCCTGCCATTCGGTGGTTTCATTCGGCAGGTTTATTCAGGCGAATCCCATAGGCTTCAATAGTTAAAAATATTCCTGTTTTTAATTCAATATCTAATAAACCGTTCATTATAATATTCTGCAGTAAAAAGTCATTTATTTATATATTTTTTTTTTTTTTTTGGGATATTTCAAGCATTTTTTCGAGATAATTTTTGGCAAAAAAAAATGCATATGAAGTATGACTTAACCTAAAAAAAAATCATCAGATCTTAAAGTGTTATTGGTTCATCCAAAAAGTGAATTAAATGCACCATGTATGGTCTATTTTTTTAAAATTATTATTAAATGGGGAGGGGGGGGTCCTTTGGACACCGCACCCTCCAGAACGGCTCAACGTATGAAAAATAGACGGGCACCGCTGAAGAGGGCAGAGTCTACCCTTTCCAGCTGGCCTCTCTTTACCTCTTGAGTGCCAAATCACGATTTGGCACGATCTGTCACCATATGGGTGATGACGTTCGTTGGCCAGTTAACCCCTTAGCTGCCAAGTGGAGCTAGGGGTGTCTTTTGGACACCTGCATCTTCTGATCATGACCAGGTTTGGTGTAAAAAAAATTCAAAAACATTTGTTTTTGTTTGTTTTTAAATAAAATGAAAAAAAATGGGTATAATAAAATAGGACTTCAAATCACGTTTAAACATGATGAGCATTTAAAGGTACCAGCGATCAAGATGTTTCTGCAATTCTACTCCACAATCTCGACTTTAATCCTACTGTTACTATCTTATGCTTGCATCTATCTATTAATATTTTGGCTGTTTGTTTTTTGTTGTTGAATGTAGGCTCTGTTTTTTAAACCCATGCTCTCAAATGGCTGCCCCTCCCCCTCATGTCATAAAATATGCTTTCCCTATACAGACCACATGCCCTGATTCTGTGATCTTTCTCCTACAGTCCTGCAGCCATTTCACTTCACACTCTGCCACAGCGCTTGTGTTTGGACACTGCTGTCCCCTCCCTCCCTCCATCCCTCCCCATCCATCCATCCATCCCTCCCCATCCAGTGCTGGTCTGAAATTTGCAGTTTACTTTTCAGCTGCTTTCACTTTGCAAATCACCCTAATTAACCCAAGGTTCTAGCCCTTCCCATGATATGTTAATCTGTATATTTGTGTTTTGTTTTTAATAGTTTGCATTTTATTACTTTTGTATTTCTGTAACAACTGTAACCACTCAATGTTCTTGAACCCAGGACATACTTGAAAACGAGAGAAATCTCAATGTATCCTTCCTGGTAAAATCCTTTGCAAATAAATAAATAAATAAATAAACGGTCAAAATGAGCTCAGCACACCGGTGAAATGGCTCAGCAGTGAAGGGGTTAAAAAGCAATACTATTTCGAATTTAAGGACAAAATTTAGAAATTATTTAGCTGGGGTCTTTTTTTGTCGGCTGTAGATTTTGGAGAATAACCCCTATCGGGAAGTCTCCCTTAGACCCATGGATGTACATGGTATGTCGGGGTCTCCTAACCTCCCTCCCGATACTCCCCTTCCTCACTGGTCTCCCATGGCGGTCTGGCAGGTGTTAAGCCTGCCCCGCCTTTTCAGGGGGTCTAGCAGGCGCAATGACGTCATCACGATGCATGATGATGTCATCGCCAGGCGGCCCCGCCACTTGCAGTGACAATTAGGAAGGGGAGGGGGGCTCACTTGGAGCCCTCTATCTCTCCAACGGTTAAAGCTACCGTAATACAAATTGCCCTGCTGGAATGGGGAGAGTCTCCCCTTTGCAGCAGTGTATAGCCGTAACCCCTTCATTGCCGGATCTCAATTCAAACCTGGAGTGGCTGACCTCCAGGTCACCCCCCCCCACCCACTGACATCCTCCCCATATGTGTGAGGACGTCAGTGGGCCAGTTAACCCCCTAGTCAGGGCCGGATTAATGTAGGGGCGGATGGAGCGGCAGCTCCAGGCCCCTTCCATTACATAGGCCCACAGCTGCCCCAAGAATAAGCTGCTGGCCGGCAGGACACACACACAATCACCGCGCGGCTGGCAGGCCTGACACACGCAGACTGCAGCCGATGTGAAGGTGGATTATGTAGGAGTATTATTGTGAGGAGCAGCCAGTAGGGGGTCACTCATCAGCTGCTGAGGGAGACACACTGGCTGCTCCTCCCCATCCTCCTGCAAGTCTTCCTGTTTCCAGCCGCGTGGAAGGACAGTGAGGAAACTCAGAGCCGACCAGCAGCCAGGGGGAAAGGCAAGATTCCCCTATCATTCTCTTGGGGTGGGCAGCGTTTTTTAAAATTTACTGAGCCCCCCCCCGCAGCTCTCCTCTGATCTCACTTTGCAGGGAGGAGGAGGGGCAGCATGCGGGGAGGGGGGCAGCACACAGTGGAGACAGAGGGATAAAAGAGAAAGTGGGTCACACAGAGAGAAATTAAAAAGAGAGGGGTCACAGAGAAATGAAAAAGAGAGAATGTCAGAAAAGTAAAGGGGTCACTGAGAAAAGGAAAGAAATGAAAAAGAAGGGGTCACACAGGAAAGGAAAGGGGGTCACAAAGAAAATGCAAGGGGGTCACAGAGGAATGAAAAAGAAAGGGGGTCATACTGAGAAATTAAAAAGAGGGTGTCACAGAAAAGGGTCACTGAGAAAAGGAAAAATTAAAAAGGGGGTCACACAGAAAAGGAAAGGGGTCACAGAGAAAATTAAAGGGGGTCACACAGAAATGAAAAGGAAAGGGGGTCACACACAGAAAAGGAAAGGGGGTCACACACAGAAAAGGAAAGGGGGTCACACACAGAAAAGGAAAGGGGTCACACACAGAAAAGGAAAGGGGGTCACACACAGAAAAGGAAAGGGGGGTCACAGAAATGAAAAAGAAGGGTCACACAGAGAAAAGGAAAGGGGGTCACACAGAAAAGGAAAGGGGGTCACACAGAAATGAAAAGGAAAGGGGGTCACAGAGAAATGAACAAGAAGGGGTCACACAGAAAAATGAAAAAGGGTCACAGAGAAATGAATAAGGGGTCACAGAAAAGTAAAGGGGTCACTGAGAAAAGGAAATGAAAAAGAAGGGGTCACACAGAAAAGGAAAGGGGGTCACAGAGAAAATGCAAGGGGGTCACAGAAATGAAACAGAAAGGGGGTCATACTGAGAAATGAAAAAGAGGGTGTCACAGAAAAGGGTCACTGAGAAAAGGAAAAATTAAAAAGGGGGTCACACAGAAAAGGAAAGGGGTCACAGAGAAAATTAAAGGGGGTCACACAGAAATGAAAAGGAAAGGGGGTCACACAGAGAAAAGGAAAGGGGGTCACACAGAAAATTAAAGGGGGTCACACAGAAATGAAAAAGAAGGGTCACACAGAGAAAAGGAAAGGGGGTCACACAGAAAAGGAAAGGGGGTCACAGAGGAATGAAAAAGAAAGGGGGTCACAGAGGAATGAAAAAGAAAGGGGGTCACAGAGGAATGAAAAAGAAAGGGGGTCACAGAGAGGTCTCACAGTAAGTGGGATGAAAGAGGTCACAGAGAGAGAGGTCACACAGCGAGAGGGTCACACAGAGTGATCATAGAGATGTGACAGGGGTGAGAGAGTTAGGGTAAGGCTGGCGTCAGACTAGTGTGAGCGTGGACGTTCCTTCCACTCGACGCACCGTCTGGCCACCTTGCTGAGCGCACTTCAGCGCTGCAAAGCTCGATCCTCCTATGGAGAATCTGGTTTTGAGCCCCGTCATTGCGCATTCTAGCGCTTTGACGGAGAGGGCTGATGCACGGCTGCAGCATGGCCGCTGTTGCGTGCAAAATTACTGCGCGCGCAACAGCGTGTGGCTGTCCCCGTCGCAGCGTCTCAATGCTGTGACAGACGCCAGAAGGCATGTCAGTGCGGGTGCACATAGTGCGCTCGTCTGACGCCAGCCTAACCAGAAATGAGAGACTACTAATTCACACTGCACATTGCTATGAGTTTTATTGCTCTGGAGCTCTGTGATACAGTAATGTGCGGTGTGTAGGAGTGTATCACAGAGCTCCACAACAATAAAACTCACAGTAATGTGTAGTGTGTTTGAGCATGAGTTTTATTGCTGTGGATTCTGTGATATGTTCATCTGTGAATAGATTAACCATTACTTCTCTATAGGACAATTTTGTTGCCGCTGAAGACTGCCTAATTGTTGCGAACTGCACCATATTTCTCTGTCAATTCGGCAGTATTTGGTGATTTGACAGTTTAGTTGGTGCTTGTTGCCTCAGTATCTAAAAATAGGCCCAACAAAATCCTCAGCACCAGGCCCATGATAGCCTTAATCTGGCCCTGCCCCTAGTTGCCAAGCGGAGATACAGGGATCCTTTGGATCCCCGTATCTCCCGATCCATTGCAGCTAGAGGGTCACGTTTTATATCATTGGAGAGGCCTGATCATCCTTTCCAATGATACCAAACACGACCACATTTGTTGTTGGGGCGAAATAAATAAATATAATAAAAAATTTGGCGGGTTTAATTAAATAGGACTTAAGCTGGCATCTAAAAATTATGAGCATAAAACGGTCAAAATGAGCTCAGCGCACAGAGGAGAACTGGCTCCGCAGTGAAGGGGTTAAAAAGCAAAACCATGTAAAAATTGGCTATTTCTAATCTCAGGACAAAATTTCAAAACTATTTAGCCGGGGTCTTTTTTTGCGGTTGTATATTTTGGGGATTAAAATTTGAAAAAGTGTGTGTGTGTGGGGGGGGGGGGTTCTTCTTCTTCTTCTTCTTCTTATTATTATTATTATATTTTTTTTTATAGTAAATTCTAGGATATGATGAAAATAATGGTATCTTTTAGAAAGTCCATTTAATGGCGGGAAAATCGGTATATAATATGTGTGGGTTGCATAAACGAGTAAGCGGAAAATCAGAGCTAAACACAAACGCAGGAATGTAAGAACAGCAGTGGGTACTTCCGGACAGACAATGGAAACATCGTCTGGTCACTATGGTGTTTTCCCATTGAATGGAGGTGGAATACCTCTTTTGTAGTAAAAGTATACAGGGAATAAAATGTTTCTGGCTTAATCAAAAATTCATAGGAACGATAATTGTCACATTTATCTGGAATTTTTTCATCTCCTATGTATCTCTTGAAGACTTGAACAAATCCAAATACCCAGTGATTTCGATAGGGTCATTTCATGTGCCATTTTCTTTTATACTCGTTGAAAGTATTCCATTCGTTGTAAGCTAACATACAGTGTCACTTGACACACCCGTGTTGGAGAATATCATAAGAGGTGTTCAGCACATACTAGTTGGGAATAGATGGACTATTCCATAATCTTCATATATGTACTGTGAATGCCTGCCACTCCTAAAATTGGATTTGTATGATTTTCATAAATTTCCTTTCATGTTGTTTAGTGACTGACTAGTTCAGGATTAGAGAACTATCAAGCTCAGTGGACCGTAAGTGAACGTGGGCAGTTTTGATTCATAAAATTGGCAAAATATTTGAGTTGGAAGCAAAATGCTAGCTACTTGGCTCCTGGTTTTATCAAGCTTTGAGGAATGATTTAAATTTTTTTTTTTTTTTTTTTTTTTTTACTGATTTTCCAATTTCTTCTTTTTTTTTCCCACTACACCTGCTTTTTAGACTAACAGGGTTATCCAAAGAGATTCGAATTGCTTGAGAAAGGTAACCGAACGCTGAAAATCAGTGTTCGGTTACCTTTCTGGCCATTCGGCTATCCAGAGAGCAGGCAATCGCCAATCCTGTCGAATTGCCTGAACAACGGTGCTGTTCGGTCCTGTTCGAGGGCAGTGAAATCCCCATCAAAAAGCACTGCTTCGGCTATTCAGGAACACAAACCAGCAGTGAAAGGTTCCCCTAATGTCCTGCCATTCGGTGGTTTAATTCGGCAATTTATTCAGGGAATCCATAGGCTTCATGTTAAAAATATTCCCGTTTTAATTCAATATCTAATAAACCGTTTATTATAAAATTCTGCAGCAAAAAGTCTCTTTATTTATAGATTTTTAGGATACTTTAAGCATTTTTCTGAATTTTTTAAAAAAAAATTAAAGTCCGATTTTTTTTTTTTTTTTTTTAGTTTGCTTATTTTTTTTGTAACAGCCCTCTTTATTATCATTCCCTGGACCTCCTGTGAAAATTTCAGACATTTTCGCTCAGTAGTTTCTTTGCAAACAGCGTTTCTTTTTCCCAGATTCATACAAATGGTTTTTCTAATTTATTCACTGCCTCCTCTACGTCACAGCTGCTTCGGCTCTGTGTGATTCGGCTCCTTTCGCTCCTTTTCGGCTCTGTTCGGCTCCTCTTCGAAGGTTAATGCAGATGTTTTTGCTTGTTTTCAGCGTGCATTCGGTTAGTTTTCGGTGAGTTTACGGCAGCTTTTCCTGCAATTCGGGGACCCTGTGCTGCTTCTGAATACACCGCAGGGTCACCGAAATGCAATCGGCCAAAAGGAACCGAATTGAAGAGAACGAAATCACCGAACGTGCGGTGACTTTTCGAATCTCTTTGGATAACCCTGTAAGCTATTGTATTCCATCAATGTTTGCCCTTGCTCCACCACCTGATCTCCTTCAGTGCTCTTCCTTCCATGCAGGCGCAGTTTTTTTTTTTTTGTTTTTTTTTGAAAGCTGTGTCTGTCATCTGACCAAAAGAGGCTTTCATTGTGAGTGCCTTGACAATTCCTTAACAAAAATGAACTTTTCACCGTCACGTTACCCTTGATCTGCCTTATTGCTGGATTCATCTCAAAGTTTTTCTGTTGCTACTTTATTTTGATTTTGCGTATATATATATATATATATATATATATTTCGGTGTGTTTTGTTTTGGTCCGACATACACTTTGTAATCCGGTTGTGACCTTATGAATTGATCCATGATCATTTAACTCTGTGGAATACTTTGGTTTGGTTTTTGTCTTTTTGCTTGTATTGATATTGAAATTGTTATGAGATGGGAAGACCTCTAAACACTGATATTTTGATTGTCAGGCTTGGATACAAATAGGATCTCACCTTGTGTAAAAGTTCTAGTTTTATTTATTTATTTTGCTTTTCATGCTCATGTCATTTTTGTACAGTGTTATTGGGAGTAGTTGAAGGAACCTCTTGTTGGGGAATGTACATCCAATCGTTTTTATATATGTAATAGTTTCTGACATACAGTTTATCTCTCTTGTTTTGTTCTACAATGACTTATGTCATTTTTACAGTGGTTCAAAGACACATTAGTAGGTTGTACATACACGTATAAAATACATGACAAAAGAAATAAATCACTCACTCTGAAATACTGCTGCACAAATTCTAGATAATTGAGCTCACAGGCATAGGAGGACACATTTTTGTCTTTCGATAGGGGTTGGAGGGGTGGATGCATACGTGGAGAATTAGTTTGTGACATTGTTCCTCCTTTCTATAGTGTTTTGATAGGAGTACACTGAGACTGTTTTCCACCCACCCCTCAGGCAACAGTCTTCATGCATAAATAACCAGTCCATGCTTTATCATTTATAACTTCTTGTGCAAAAAACTTAACTCTGCTATTGCCTTTTGAAACAAGTAACATGTCGTGATGGTCAATAAAAGGGACTTTCTAGGTACTGTGACCACTCAATGTTCTTTGACTGGTCAGCATCCTAACCCTACTGGGGGGGGGGGTGTCCTTGGATGGCTGATTCAGCCCTGCCGGTGCGGGGTCTTGGCTCTGCTCTGAAATTCAGATCAGCTAGCACTGCTGAACAGGGACATGCGGTGAGGTCAGTGGCTGGTGATGCACTGGCTAGTATCAGAGCCAGATATATACAGGTTACGTAGGTTCAGGCTCAGTGCTCCCTGGGATCAGGCTGCTTTCAGTGCTCCCTGGGATCAGGCTGCTTTCGGTGCTCCCTGGGATCAGGCTGCTTTCGGTGCTCCCTGGGATCAGGCTGCTTTCGGTGCTCCCTGGGATCAGGCTGCTTTCGGTGCTCCCTGGGATCAGGCTGCTTTCGGTGCTCCCTGGGATCAGGCTGCTTTCGGTGCTCCCTGGGATCAGGCTGCTTTCGGTGCTCCCTGGGATCAGGCTGCTTTCGGTGCTCCCTGGGATCAGGCTGCTTTCGGTGCTCCCTGGGATCAGGCTGCTTTCGGTGCTCCCTGGGATCAGGCTGCTTTCGGTGCTCCCTGGGATCAGGCTGCTTTCGGTGCTCCCTGGGATCAGGCTGCTTTCGGTGCTCCCTGGGATCTGGGTGCTCCCTGGGTTCTGGGTGCTCCCTGGGTTCTGGGTGCTCCCTGGGTTCTGGGTGCTCCCTGGGTTCTGGGTGCTCCCTGGGTTCTGGGTGCTCCCTGGGTTCTGGGTGCTCCCTGGGTTCTGGGTGCTTTCGGTGCTCCCTGGGTTCTGGGTGCTCCCTGGGATCTGGCTGCTCTTGGTGCTCCCTGGGTTCTGGGTGCTCCCTGGGTTCTGGCTGCTCTTGGTGCTCCCCAGAATCTGCATCGTTCACTCCAGGCAGCCGAGTCACATGCGTGGTGACCACACTCTGACAGAGACAACTGGAGGCCACCCCCCCAGGCCCAAGCACAGTAGCACACAGCCCCGTGGCACGCCCCCATGACTGACCAGGACAGTCACATGACTGTCTTGCATCAATCAATGCATGGGAGGCCAGCCTCCCATGGAGACATTTTATGACTGGCTTGAGACCAATGGTGCTTTCCCATTGGTCCAAGCCATTGCATTGCACTGAAGAGCATAGATTCAGGAACTAGGCAGCGCCAGACGCACGCTGCAGATTTCTTTTAATGAATCTCTCTTGGCAGCTTAAGCGATTAGGGTATCGTTTGGCTACGCAAATTGCGCAGGCTCGAAGGGCAGGCTGCCGCTCTTGTGATTTAAATAATGCCTGCAGCAGCAGAGACCTTACTGTGGGGGAGCGCAGAGCAGTTGAGTTGTTTTAAGCTTTATATTATTTTTCAGTAGTGATTTAAATTTGGGGAGCCCTGCCCCTGACGGCACGTTTCTGCTGCTGAATCAGGATCCAGATGTAGGAACCAGTTTGGGGCCCAGCTTCCTCAAATGGTTCACTACATTCATGTGACATACTGTGGCCCAGAAGAAGCTGTCAGCATGTCACGCTTGGAGGAATGCTGAGTCAACCCATCATTTTTAAATTTATCTTGCAGGTTCGAACTCAGTGGTTGCGGAGGTCAGGAAGGGGTTAATATTTAACACTTTCATTCACCCTTTAGTTACAATTTGTATAGGGATACTCTAGTTATATTTCAGAAACAAAGTCGCCATTCCATTCATGTGCATTCTGTACCAACTTAAAGTTAAAAGGATTCTCTAACCCATTGTTCGCCAACCCTTGTCCTCAACTACCCCTAACAGGTTAGGTTTGCCAGATATCTGAAGCACAGCACAGGTGATATGATTTGCTGCTCAGGGATTGGAGGATTCAGTCTGCATTTCCTCAAAGTAATCCTTAAAAACTGGCTTGTTAGGGGTACTTGAGGACTGAGGTTGGGGAAACACTGCTCTAGCCCATGACTGTCAAACTCTGCCCCCCCATATGTTGATGGGCTACAATTCCCAGAAACCCTTGAATTGTAATAGATGGCCAGAGAAACATGGGAGTTCTAGTTCAGAAACATCAAATTTGGTCTCTTTTTAGTAAATGGTAATGATGGATGCTTTATTTCCAAGAATTAGGCTGTTCTTCATATGTGTACAGGTCTCAACATGCATTTTTAACGTGGAGTTCAGTGATTGCTTAATCTGCTGCATTTTAAGTATTCTGAAATGAGTATTGCTTAATACTACCCCCCCCCCTACAAATACACTGCAACTAATTGCGTAATTTTTTTTCCAGAACTTCTATAAGTTGACTTTTTGTCATGGAGAAAATAAAATGTATATTAGATTTTTATGTTAGACATCTAAGTTTTAATATATGTTCTTATTTGCTGGAGTTTTCTGTAAAGTTTGTGTTTACTCACAACTCAACAGCCACTTTGAGTATGCTTGCTTGTTAACACAAATTGCTTATCAGCCAATCAGATGCCAGCAATTTAATGCATTTAGGAATCTAGACGTGGTGAAGACGACTTGCTGAAGTTCAAACTGTGCATCAGAATGGGAGAAAAAAGGGGGTTTAATTGACTTTGAACGTTGCATGGTAGTAGGTGTCAAGACAGGCTGGTCTGATTATTTCAAAAACTGCTGGGATTTTTGCTCACCACCATCTCCTAGGGTTTACAGAGAATGTTCTGAAAAAGAGAAAATATCCAGTGAGCGGCAGTTGTGTGGACGAAAATGCCTTGTTGTGGTCAGAGAAGAATGTGCAGACTGGTTCATGATGATAAAAAAACGTAACAGTAACTCCATAACCACTCGTTGCATCCAAGGTGTGCGGAATACCATCAATGAACGCACAACATGTCGAACCTTGAAGCAGATGTGCTACAGTAGCAGCAGACCACATCGGTCAGCTAAGAACAGGAATCTGAGGCTACAATTCGCACAGGCTCACTAAAATTTGACAATAGAAGATTGGAAAAACGTTGCCTGGTCTGAGTCTCGATTTCAGCTGCAACATTCAGACAGCAGGATCAGAATTTGACATAAAGCTAATGAAAGCATCCATTCTGCCTATTGTATCAGCGGTTCAGGCTGGTGGTGGTGGTGGTGGTGGTGGTGTAAAGGTGTTGGATATTTTCTTGGCACACTTTGGGCCACTTAGTATTGAGCATTGTTTAAACGCCACAGCCTACCTGAGTACTGTTGCTGACCATGTCCATCCCTTTATGACCACAGTTTACCCATCTTCTGAGCAGGATTATGCACCATGTCACCAAGCTCAAATCATCTGAAACTGGTTTCTTGAACATGACAATGAGTTCACTGCACTAGACTTGTGCACGGCTATTCTTTTTCGATTTGGTTTAGATCATTTCGTTCTGTTTTCGGGTCGTTCGATATGTTACTGCGTTTTCGTGTTTTCGGATCACTTCGTATTTTGTTTTTAGTAGTTTTTTTTCGGAATGTGAAACGGATTAATTGATTACTACGGTCTACAATAAAATGAAAATACCAACCGATCAAAATAATCATAGGTTTCGATGTAACAAATATTCCCTCTTTATTAAATTGTTAGAAAAACAACAATTCTTGTCGTTCCTTTTGTTTGTGACTTTGCCTTAAGCTGTGTAGTAGCTGGTCACACAGGATATGTATATTACGGCATTGCCAAAACAACACATTCAGACTTCTTCTTAATAAATAAGGTATATTTCTTGATGTACATACTTGGAAGTTACTTTATATCTGTCAGCTTGATTTAAATAGATGACACGAAGTTAAGAGAGAAGGTGAAGGCAGGAGAGCTCTTTCTTGGTTGAAGAACCAAATGTAACTGCACTGAATCGCACAAAGCCCCAGCCTATGGCATGGAATTGAATGCGTGACGATTTTTTTTTTTTTTTTTGGGGAGAAAGTATTTTACCAGGAAGGATACATTGAGATTTCTCTCGTTTTCAAGTATGTCCTGTGTGGCGAGTATGTACCGTTAGGTGTCTTGCCCAAGGACACTTACTGGATAGGTTGCTCGCTGGGATCAAACCCATGACTCCCCAGACTCTCTCCACGCAGAGCAGTGTTTGTTACCTCTACTTCACCCAGCCGGTATTCATTCGAATCGCCCAATAGTATTTGAACACAACGGTTCTAATGGACCACATACAGATTTTCTCTGGTACGTCATCTCCTACCCAGAGAGAGCCTTATTAATCTGTACCACATGTCCCAGAAATGTATGCAAGCTAATAACAAAGAATATGAGATCTTCTTCATAAATATTTATTCGACTGTTTATTTTTTCCACTTGCGGCAAAAAGTCGTCTTTTTTTTGAATTTTATTTAATTTTATTTTTGGTTAAATTTTATGTTTTCTAATTTACTTTAAAGCAACAAGGCTTTTTTCTTTGCTGAACGCAGCTGTATTATTTTCTTACAGTCCTGTTGTGTTCGGAAATGAATACTATCAGGGTTATTCAAAGAGATCCAAATGGCTGGAGAAGGGTAACCGAACGCTGAAAATCAGCGTTCGGTTACCTTTCTTGGCCATTCGGCTATCCAGAGAGCAGGCAATACGCCAAATCCTGGCGAATTGCCTGCACATTCGGTGCCTGTTCGAGGGCAGTGAAATCCCCATTAAAAAAAGCACTGCTTCAGCTATTCAGAGAACACAAACCAGCAGTGAAAGGTTCCCCTAATGCCCTGCCATTCGGTGGTTTCATTCGACAGGTTTGTTCAGTAGAATCCCATAGGCTTCAATGTTAAAAATATTCCCGTTTATATTCAATATCTAATAAACCGTTGATTTATAATACTCTGCAGTAAAGAGTCTCGTTATTTACAGATTTTTTTTTTAGGATGTTAAGCATTTTTTCTGGATTTTTTTTTTTTTTATTAGCCCTTTTTATTATCATTCATTGGACCTCATATGTAAATTTCAAACATTTTCGCTCAGTAGTTTCTTTGCAAACAGCGTTTCACTTTTCAAACATTCGAGCGAACTGTTTTCCTAATTTATTCACTTCACTCGTCTGCGGTGTTGGCTTTTTTTTTGTGATCGGCTTCTGCCCGGGTTTTTACGGCGTCTTCGGCGGGTTAATCCAGATGTTTTTGCGGGTTTCGGCGTGCATTCGCTGGGTTTTTGTGGTGACTTTTCGTTGGGTTTGCAGCAGCTTTTCCCTGCGCTTCGGCCCTGTAGTGCTTGCTGAATACACCGCAGGGTCGCTGAAATGGGATTGCCGAATTGAAGAGAACGAAAAGTCACCGAACATGCGGTGACTTTTCGATTCTCTTTGAATAACACTGTATGTTTCAGCACCATAGAATTAATAAAATAAATTGGGAAATATAAAATTTAACCAAAAAAATCCTGAAATGCCAAAAACAAAACGTTTTGCTGCAAGTGAAAAGCATAAATGGTTGAATAAAGATTTAATAAATATGTCTTCCATTGAAACCTAATGAGATTATTTTGTATGACTAGTATTTTATTGTAGTACTGGCAGTGTTTTATTTTGTACGGCTGGTGTTTATATCCCAAAAAATGGCTAATAAATCCTAAAATATAGACGTTTTGCTGTAAATGAAAAGAGTAAACTTAAATGGTTAAATTTTTTTTAAAAAAAATTGTTTTTTTTTTTTACTTTTTTATATTGAAACCTTTTAGGATTTGCCTGATTAAACCTGTCGAACGAACCACCAACAATCAGGGTTAGAAGCTAGAGTTAGAACCTTTAGTGTCTAACCCTGATTTTTGGTGCTTTATTCAACAGGTTTAATCAGGAGAATCCTATAGGATTCAATGTAATTTTTTTTTTAAAAAATCCCCGTGTCTTATTTTTCTTTTAGTTTCGGATCATTTTTTGTTTTGGTAATGCTACCGCGATTTTGTTTTTTGTACTGCCGTGTTTTGTTGTGTGGTATTTATTTTATAAATGGTGATCTTCGCACGAATTTGGATACGGAACTAAACGAAATGCACATATCTACACTGTACTCCAATGGCCTCCACAGTCACCAGATCTCAAACCAATAGCACTTTTGGGATGTAGTGGAACGGGAGATTTGCATCATGGATGTGTAGCTGACAAATCTGTAGCAACTGCGTGATGCTATCATGTCAATATGGGCCAAAATCTCTGAGGAATGTTTCCAACACCTTGTTGAATCTATGGGTGTAGCCGGAGTCAGACAGGTTCACTTCATTAACGGCGCCGGACCAGACACAAGCAAGGATTGTCCAAACACGAGTCTCTTCAGGAAAGGCAAGAGTTTATTGTGTCGTCACACAAGTGCTCACACAGGATTGAATCGCTTAGAGTGAGCCTCGATTACACAGAGACATGAGGTTTTATGCCCCAAATACATAATTAGGTACATCCCCATTAGCCCACCTCCCTATGACACTCTATTCCACCCCACGTGGGTTAATACCTCCCATCATTAATTCGAACACAAAGAACATTCCACATATAACTATAAATTGATACACTTCTCGTTAGTTTGACAGTCTGTGATTTGTTTGTGCTGTCTTTCTCCGGGCAGTGCCTCCCTCCCTATCGGCTATGTTTATTCAGATGGCCTGGGGCCCGGTCTTCTATACTCCTTCGTCTTTCCACGGGCCCCAACGACCTTGGAGTCGCTTTTCTCCTCCGTGCCAGGAACAGACAGAGATCTTTCATAAAGCTTTAATTGCTTTTCTGCTAATCTAAACGCATTCCTAAATTTCTACGTATACCTCATTCTAGTCTCAGCTACAAACCTGTCTAGTTATATACAAGTGAACCAATATTCTGAACAAGATGGCCGCCTGTGTACAATGGCGGCCGTCTTCCAGCCTATTTCCACTTCATTCCCCCCTTGGCTCAAGTGTCAGGATCTTTTCCTGGCACTTGTAGCCATTACACTCCACTATTCTGAAACTACTGAAAAAGGGGGGGTTTCTTTCACTGGGAACATACCCTGTGGAATTATCAGTGGTATCTTCTGTGTTTGTGTAGATATCAGTGCTGTTTTGCACAGTGGCCATAAACATAGCCCTATGCGGTATATCAGTATCCCTATGATCAAAATCACCACTATCATAAGTATCATGGATCCAATCCTTGAGATAAATCGTAAGATAGAACCAAACCATTCTCCCATTGCTCCAAACCCACGGAGCGGATTCCAGCCTTCGGCAGCAATCCTTCTGGCTGTGCCCTGCAACTGTGCTACCTTCTCCTGATGATCTTGAATTACCTGGTAATAGTCTGGGACTTCGTGTGTAGTGTTTCTGATGAAGGTGCAACATTCATAGTGCATTGTCATTTCACACAATCCATTCAAGGCCGCACTGATCTGCTCAAGCGCCATTTCATATATCATTTGCACCTTTCGTAACTCACGCATTTCCAGATTCAGCAGCTGGATATCCATACTGGTTCTATTCAGAATCTCATCCATCAGATTGACATAGCTATTCAATCTCCTCATCATCTCTCCTCCCCATCCAGTCCATGCTGGCAACCATGTCCATATTCGATCCATCTTCGCAAACAATTCTCTCTTCGGTCTTTCAAACACCAGTGGGTACCTAGGGTGTAGTTCTGTGTCTGTGTTTGTGTCTTCTCCCCTTAGTTTCTGGATTGGGACCAGCTTAGCCAAATAACACATTCCCGTTATTGTTGGTGGTACCCATGTGTAACACACCCTTTCACAGCACACCTGGTACCCTCCTGTCACTATAAATGGTGATGAATGTAGTGTTCCCTTTGATATCTCTATCGCAAGGTGTCTCAGCCGTCTCATCATATCCACTGCACCCTGCCTCCCATTGGTCACATTCCCAATCACCGCCTCTTGGTCTCTAGTGAGTTGCCTGCATCGTATGTATAAATAAGTCGCCTTTTGTCCTGTTTTGAATATATAAATGTATGATGTCCAGTTGAACTGACTTGAGTTACATAACCCACCCTCGTTATTTGTTTCTTTATCTGGTCCTAGTTGAAAACACCATTCTGGTGGATACACTGGTCCTATTATAGGGTACCCGGGACTGACTGATTCTGTCTTTTCCCTTTGTGCATCGACAGCATGTATTGTGATATTCCCTGATACAAACATACTCAAATTCATTGGAACAGAGGCAAATGGTATATGAATTGTCTCTGGGTGCAGTCTACTACACACCCAGCATGCAGTTTGCCCAGACTTTTTAGCATAGTCATATTTGAATTGCACAAGTAAGTGTCCTCTTGGGTTGGTTCCAGATAGCGCCTCTCGTTTTTGTCTCCACATGGTACGGTTCTCCATCACCAGGTGCGTACCATTCCAGATATGGGAAATATCCACTTTCCCCACATTGACCGTACAATTAGAGCATGCTCCACACGAGAGTCCATAAATCAAATTAGCAAGATATAAAATCAGCACCACAAATGCCCCGAGTGTCAGAATTCCTTGGGCAATTCTTTTCACAGTCACATAAACCCAATCCCTCCCCACCGGAATTTCAAAAGTAAAGAACATTTCTGGATGATCAAGGGTGGGGGCCGGGCCCCTAAAAAGCACCCTGTGGGTATCCCCCGTTGGCGGGTGGTCAGGACCTGTGCCCATCAAAACACCCACTTGTTGATCCTCTGTATTATCTGGGTTAGGATCATTTAGGTGCTCATGGCTGTGGTCTTTGTCAGCTTCAGCCTCAGTGGGTTGGTCTCGTTGGTAACGACCTTCCATGTTGGTTCAGGACTGGCTGCGGCTGCTTTTACCCTGGAGTGATGTATCCACGGGACCACCTCGGCAACCTTTACTGCTGTAGGGGTTGATAACAGGACAAGGTAAGGACCTCTCCATTTTGGACCCAGTGGATCATTTTTCCACTCTTTTACTCATACTGAGTCACCCGGACAATACTTATACAATGAAGGATACAGAAAATGCGGTATATTATCCCCCACCCAAGTATTTAACTTCTGCATTGATTTACCCAGCATTACTACCTGATCATTTAGTTTAGTTTCTCCCAATGCCCGAAGGTCCCCCCTTAGTCCATTAATCAGAGGGGTTGGCTGTCCAAACATAAGTTCGTACGGACTAAGCTTCAATTGGGGGGTTGGTCTGCACCTAATGTGCAAAAGGACTATCGGCAGCAAGTCCAACCAGCCTATTGACGTCTCTTGGCACAGTTTGGACATCAAAGTCTTTAGGGTACGGTTCATTCTTTCAACTTTTCCTGAACTTTGGGGCCTGTAGGCAGTATGTAGCTTCCAGGTGATGCCCAGTAGCCGGGCAAGTTGTTGCAAACAGTTCTGGATAAATGCAGGGCCATTGTCCGACCCTATCTCGAGTGGAAGTCCGTAACGTGGTATTATTTCTTTCATTAGACTCTTTACCACTTCTGTCGTCTTTTCAGTTCTCGTTGGGAAGGCTTCTACCCATCCTGTCAAAGTGCACACCATTACTAGTAAATATTTGTATCCTTTGCAGGGTGGCAGCACTGTAAAGTCTATTTGTAATAATGCCATTGGAGATAGCCCGATTGGCTGTTTCCCTGGGGGTTGAGATGGGCCTGTTCTCGGGTTGTTTCTGGCACATGTTACACACTGCTGAGCTGTGGCCTTGCAGATTGCTGACAATCCTGGTACGTAGAAATGTGGCTCCAACTGTTGCTCCATCATTTCTCTCCCTCCATGGGTACTTGCGTGAAGTGCTCTTATGATTTCAGGAGCCAGTGTTGCTGGTAGGACCACTCGTCCATTTTCCATCTGGAACCATCCATCTTCTCCATACCCTCCGGGTTCTTCTGTCAGCCACTTCTTTTCTTTCTCTGAGTACACAGGTGTCCATTCGCTCAGTGGCGCCGGTAGAAGTGCAGCCACCACTGGTTTTGGTTTGTATCGTGCCAATTCTCCATGATTTCCCCAGATAAATTCTCCTTTTGGGAAATAGTATCGCCATGCGAAAAATAACAAATCTTGTCTGTCTTGTGGATCTCTTACTGCTGGTATGAAAAAGTTCATTACACTTTTCTTCATTCTTGGCAGTCTGTTCTTGATAAGGATCTCCTTGAGGAAGAACCTCACCAGTGGGACTTGATATTCTTCTGCTCCCAATTCTCCCAGACTGTGCAGTATTCGTGTGATTCGTAGATTATTGTGAGAATTGATTGTCAAATTTTCAAAACGTGACGCGAAATTCTCTGCTCGTTCAACTTCAATTGTTTGTTTCTTTGTCTTCCTCCTCCCCCACTATTTTTACGCCGAAGAATTTCAGCATCATCTTGCAGGCTCTGCGCAGTCTTTGCTGAACTTCTGAGGTGTTAACCATTAGGCGTGTCTCTTGCGGATTAAGGGGAATAAAGTAAAAATTTCGGCCTTGTGTTCGAGTTGGGAAAAGCCATTGGATATAATCATGATTGAGTTCTAACAGTTCATAATCATCTTGCCATTTGTTCAATATTATTTCAATGAACTCGCCGTGGGGTTCAAACTTTTTCAAATTCATGTAGAACTCGTAATTTGGCATGGAAGATTGAGGCTCTTGCTTGCAGATCAGTACTTTAGCTTGAGCTTCTGCTTCTGTTGGTAGTGGCGGTTTTGCAGCTGCTTTTGCGGCCTGGTCCGCGCGTCTGTTACCTTTTGGAATTTCATCACGGCCTTTTTGATGGCCACGACAGTGCATGATGCTGACAGCACTTGGTTTCCACACTGCTTCCAGGAGGGCCGTGATTTCTGCAGCATATTTAATTTGTTGTCCTGAGGACGTGAGTAGGCCTCTTTCTTTGTAGAGTGCACCATGTGCATGGACTGTCATGAAGGCGTATTTGGAATCTGTATAGATATTTACTCTTTTGCCTTCAGAAATTTCAAGGGCTCTGGTTAAGGCTGTTATTTCAGCTAGTTGTGCCGATGTATGGCCTGGCAGTGGCTTTGCTTCAATAATTTCTTCTGTTGAGACTACTGCATAGCCGGAGACTTTCTTCCCATCATCCATGTAGCTGCTACCATCAGTGAATAGCTGTAGATCGTATTTGTCTAGGGGTACGTCTTTCAAATCTGGCCTGCTACTGAACACTTCTTCCATGACTTGGAGGCATTCATGATTTGGATCCTCTTCACAGTCAGGCAGTAAAGTAGCAGGGTTTAAGGTAGCGATGAGGTCCAAATGAACCCGTGGATTTTCACACATCATGGCTTGGTACTTCGTCATCCGGCTGTTGCTAAACCAGTAACCTCCTTTGACATCCAGCAGAGCCTTGACAGCATGGGGCACCTTGACATGAAGAACTTGTCCAAGGGTCAGCTTGTCTGCTTCTGCTATCAGCATTGCGGTGGCAGCCACTGCTTTCAGGCATGGGGGTAGGCCGCAGGCCACAGGGTCGAGTTGCTTGGAGAGGTAGGCCACAGGCCTCAGCCATGAGCCAAAGGTCTGGACCAATACTCCTGTTGCTGTTTGATTATGTTCATGTACGAACAGCTGGAAAGGCTTACTATGATCTGGCAGGCCCAGTGCAGGAGCTTCCATTAGCAGAGTCTTTAATTTCAGAAACGCTGCGGTTTGCTCTTCTTCCCAATGAAAGGGGTCTAATTCTCCCCCCTTGGTTGCTTGATGAAGCGGCTTGGCAATTTCTGCGAAGTTGGGGATCCACAGGCGGCAGAAGCCTGCAGCTCCCAGGAACTCACAGACTTGTCTCCTGGTCTTTGGTTGGGGTATGCGGCACACTGCCTCTTTTCTTTCTGCCCCCAGTGCACGTTTGGTACCTGTTAACTGGAAGCCCAGGTATTTTACACTTTGTTTACATATTTGTGCTTTCTTTTTAGACACTCTGTAACCTGCTTGGCTTTCTGTGGGATATAATATTGTCTTAGAGCCACCGGTTTTGCGCCGGGCTTTAATTCAACTAATCTGGGCGGGTTGTCCTCCGCCCCCCACCTCAGGAATTCCAAGGAGTAGTGCGTGCGGATCCAGCGTGGCAGACAGAGTAGGTGCCGTGCGCCATTCTTCCTCCTTTGACATAACTACTGCGATTTTCACAGATTGGGGGTTGTGCGGGCTGGCTGGATTATACTACCGAACAAAACTGCCACCCTCCAGCAGGTTTAATTGAACGTGACCCCCGGGAGAAAAACATAATTTGGGCTTGCAATTTGCAAAAAAATATCCCGCCCCAGGAGCTGGATGGGACATTCGGGCATATACATATACACATTGTGTAAATAATATTCTCAGAAATATTTTACCATAGCCCAAAACAGACTCTTAATACTACATCGAAAAAAACAATAAAAATAAATCATTCCATCAAAAATCAAACAAAAACATACCTTGTAAAAACAGTAAAGAAAAATTACTTTAATTATTTCTCGAATTAATTTTCTAACCGTTTCATATATTTCAATTTAATTTGTTAATAAATTTTATATTTTAGTAGACAATATTGTATACTATTACATACTTATTATTATTTATATGCAATAATATAAAAAACCAGGACTCCCTTTTCTTTTCTATTTAATTCTAGCTCTGAACAAAACTTAAACTTTCGGAATAATATCAACACAAAATATAAACATATATCTTGCACTCAACAGACTTCAGACAAATATTCTATTGTAACACACACTAAAATTAGCTAAACATAGTACGCTGCACAAGTACACAAAGGGTTATTCTTTCCAGCTATCAGAGAGCAAAGAAAAACAAACTGCTCCCTCCTTCTCCCCCTCTCAAACAGTCTGTCAGAAAGGAGGGGGCCTATACACCAGGGACGACGCTCAATCTCAACTTTTAATTGAACAGTTTAATGATCAATTAAAAACACAATCGGACAAAATCAGTCCGAATCATACACACACAAACCATACAACACCGCAACCATCTCACTCCGTAAAATATTAATTTATTTATATATACTCCCATCGGGCATCTCAATCTTTTTTGGTGGAGCCTCTCTATCTCCTCTACCCGATGCACCCTGCTCTTCTTCCTCAGCCATACGGGACGGAGCAGAGGGAGCTGACTGAGACATAGCAGCTGCCTGCTCCCCCCTCTCCGCCCGCGCAATCGCGGCATTCAGAGCCTCCCTAGCTGCCCCATAACATAATGGGTAGGACGGGGGCAGATTATCACTCTCTTCTGGTTGATCTAACACCGGTCTCCCTCTCTCTCTCCATTATTCTGGGGGTCCTGCTTCTTATTTCTCCCCGCTATCATTATAAAATGACTCTTGTTTTTAATACAATATCTCTATATATCTATATACGGATACTGTTCAGGATGCCCATACTGCTCTGTGACTTGGGAGTGTACCTTCTGTACCAACTCCGGGTCCATTGACCCCTGCTCTGGCCATCCTGGGACTAACATCGGCCACACAACTGTACACATTATTTTTAATATCTCTTTTGTCAATTCTACACCATAGTCATGAGTTTTATATAATGCATCGAAATTTCGCACCATATACTCTAGGGGCGTCTCCCCCTCCTTTACCCTCTTGGGCTTTGATGACCCGTTACCCATTGTCACTCTTGAAAACAATACTTTTTGCGATACAAATATCTTATTTCAACAACAGTTAAAATCTACAGTCTGATACTTCAGTCAACAATTTATCCGCATCCACATACGCTTCCCCCTTCAGTAGCCGACTGCAGTCGCCTGAGCCGAAACCGTACGTCCAGGGTCAAATCTCGTATTTGCTTCCTCGTGGAGCGAGTAGGCGCACGTTCACTCACAGCACTCGAGTCAGTTCATTCACAACACATTCCGTATCAGATGCTTTCATCACAGAATAAAACATAGGCACTTCTACTCTTTCTACTAGCCAAGGGTACTTATCCCCTTCTTTGTGGCTCCTTATACCCCGTAATTTGAACTCTAACTCTTGACTGCTTGTGGCTATGTGCACCCCGTTCCTTGTCTATACTTCCGCCTGCAATTCCAATCTGCCTTATGGATAATCTACCCACTCAGCACCACTATCTCTGCAGCTATCGCTGGCTTCACTATAAGCCCTTTTCACTACACGGCGTACACACTAGGCACTGACTCAGGCTCTTAGCCCAGTCACAGAAAATCCCTCCTCCTTTCCCTTTTACCCACGTGGCGAAGCTCTATTTACAAACACTGAACTATGCAACTCCACGCAGCTACCTTCTCCCTCTCTTACAGAACTACCCTTTGATTGGCATTCAATTCCCCCGAATCCAGACACCCGCTAGCCACTCTGGCTCCTTAGCAATATCAGCGCTATCAGCGGCGGGCTAGATATGCCAATAGGATGGTGGCCATCGCATCCTCTTATCCGTCTATCTCAGTCGGACGTTTCCCTTATATACCGGTATTTCCTTTAGACATACAAAACATAGAAGACACGTTACCTATCGCCGGCGCTGCTCGCTGTTTCCTCGGACTCGGGTGTGTCCCAGCTTCCCGGGCCGGGGGGGTCTGTTTGGGACGAGATGAGGTCCACTGTACAGGAAATCCTGCTTGGCGCCTGCAGATGTCAGCTCACCTTCAACGGACGCCCCCAACCATCGGGATTCTCGTGCACCTGCAGTCAATATCGCCGCACTGTGTTCAGCAGCCGTTGCCTGTGTCTTGGCAAAAGGCCCGTTATCCCGGCTATCGAGACCCCAGAAATGTAGCCGGAGTCAGACAGGTTCACTTCATTAACGGCGCCGGACCAGACACAAGCAAGGATTGTCCAAACACGAGTCTCTTCAGGAAAGGCAAGAGTTTATTGTGTCGTCACACAAGTGCTCACACAGGATTGAATCGCTTAGAGTGAGCCTCGATTACACAGAGACATGAGGTTTTATGCCCCAAATACATAATTAGGTACATCCCCATTAGCCCACCTCCCTATGACACTCTATTCCACCCCACGTGGGTTAATACCTCCCATCATTAATTCGAACACAAAGAACATTCCACATATAACTATAAATTGATACACTTCTCGTTAGTTTGACAGTCTGTGATTTGTTTGTGCTGTCTTTCTCCGGGCAGTGCCTCCCTCCCTATTGGCTATGTTTATTCAGATGGCCTGGGGCCCGGTCTTCTATACTCCTTCGTCTTTCCACGGGCCCCAACGACCTTGGAGTCGCTTTTCTCCTCCGTGCCAGGAACAGACAGAGATCTTTCATAAAGCTTTAATTGCTTTTCTGCTAATCTAAACGTATTCCTAAATTTCTACGTATACCTCATTCTAGTCTCAGCTACAAACCTGTCTAGTTATATACAAGTGAACCAATATTCTGAACAAGATGGCCGCCTGTGTACAATGGCGGCCGTCTTCCAGCCTATTTCCACTTCATGGGGATTAATCAAAGAGATCCGAATTGTGACCAAAAGGTAACTAAACAGTTAAATTCAGCATACCTTTCCTGGCCATTCGGCTATTCAGATAACAGGCAGTTCGCCAAATGTTGGCGAATTGCCTGCACATACGGTGCTTGTTCGAGGGAGAGGGGGTGAAATCCCCATAGAGAAGCAATGCTTTGTCTATTCAGACAACACCAAACAGCAGGGAAAAGTTGCTGGGTTGCCCTGCTGTTCGATGGTCTCATTTGACAGATTTATTCAGGCGATTTCCATAGGCTTCAATGTTAAAAATATTCCAGTTTTAACTCAATATGTAATAAACAGTTTATTATATTCTGCAGTAAAAAGCCTTATATATATATATATATATATATATATTTTTTTTTTTTTTTTGGATCTTTTTAGGCATTTTTGGGATATTTTTTAAATCGTTTTTTCCTTTTTCTGTAACGGACCTTTTTATTATCATTCATTGGGTCTTATATGTATATTCTGCTTCCCTAAGCAAAGCTGTGAGGCATGGATGCTTTAGACTAAATAAGTCTGTGTTTGACCAGTACTCACACGATGAAGTTCGGCAGATAGCTTCACCTCAGCAAAACTGACACGTAGAAAGATTAATCCAGTTGAAGAGTTAATGATCAGACTGACAATCTTGTAATAGTGTACAGCAATGCAGGTAAAAAGACATTAGATTTGTCCAGTAGTGAGCAAAGAATGGCTGCTATGTAACCAGGAAGTCCCTTAGAACAAGACACTGAGAAAAGGGGTGGAAACTAGCTGGATACAGAAAGCTATTTTGTCCCTGCTGGGTTTCCTTAGCTATGAAATCAATAGCATATAAGCAGCAAAGGCAGATTCAACACAAAACAGAAAAATATACAACAAATCCTAAATCGTGGGGCATGACAATGTAGATTCCAGGCATTTTCGTTCAGTAGTTTTATTGCAAACGGCGTTTCAAATTTCAAATGTACTGGGGTTTTTGTTTGCCTCATTCGTCTGTGTGTCGGGATTTTCCGGCGGCTGCTCTGCGCTGTGATCGACGGCTAGTCGGGTTTCTCCGGCGCGTTCAGAGTTAATCCAGCTGTTTTCTGCATGTTTGCGGCGAGAGTTCGGCGGGTTTGCGGCGAGTTTTCCCTGCACTACGGGGGCCCTGCAGTTCTTGCTGAATACACTGCAGGGTCAGCGAAATTAGATCGCCAAATCGTCCCGACGTGCAGGGAACAAAAATCACTGATCGTACGGTGACTTTTCGATTCTTTTTGAATAACCTTGTATGCCACGAAGAATTATGGCAGTTCTAAAGGTAAAATGGGGTTCAACCCGCTACTAGCATGTTGTCCCTAATAATAATAAAGTTGTGTGTGTGTGTGTGTATATATATTTCTCATAGAAACCTATTGATTGCAGCACTAGGCCGTGGCAACATTTTCTCACATGTTCCTATGCCTTCTGCATGGAACAGATGAATGTCTGTCTGGATTCAGAGCAGGACTAAGTTGTACTAAAAGCACAATTGGCACACAGAGGAAAAATTTCTTGGATAACGGATTTTATTTACTGAACTGGTTATGCTATTAGTAGTATAACATAATAAAGGTTTATGTGTGACAGGGTGCCCTGTAATTCTGACACCATAGAAAACTAATTCTATCACAATTAACATAACCAAATGTAGGAAACAATATGTAATTTTTGATAACTGTTCTAGCTTAAGAGCAGGACTTGTCAGATTTAGGGGCCAGGTAGCAATTGGGTAAAATAATTTTACCCCTAATTACAGTAAAACCTTGGATTGAGAGTAACAACAATTTGAGATTGTTTTGCATTGTTGTTTTTTTTTTGTTTTTTTTTTTAGAAGTTTAACTTGAACGAGGTCTTGTAATACGAGCAGTACATACTCTTTTGTCTGCCGAGCGACATGTCACAACTGAGGCCACGGTCACACGAGCGTACTGAGGACACCCGTGTGACCTTTTCTCACTGCGTCTGTCCCAACATTCTAACTGCTCAATGTTGGAGGGCCACACGATGTAACATGCATAATAATAGTATCGCACATTACACAGGACATGCTGAAACCCTCCAACAGATAGCTATGGTCCCATTAGTGCCAAGAAAGGCTCAGAAACGAGGGTTCCCAATGGGGCTCCCTCTTGAAAATCACCCCAACTGCAGCTCCCCTGAGGGGGGCCCTAACCCAAAAAGAACACTCTGCTGGGGCAAAGGATTTTCGGGGCACTGGGATTTAAAGTTTCTGCAGATGTTTCCATTAAAGTGAATTCCGTGCGGTCCTTGAATGGGATTGGTTGGCACGTCTGCCTCCTGGATGGTGATTGCCTGGGGTTTCAAACCCTGCTACTGGATGGTGATTGGCTGAAGTTTCAATACCAGGCTTCCCTTGGTGTCAGGGAAGATGAGGGGAAGGCTGAAGGGCGTTTGGATTATGTTCTGATGGGGGGAAAAGGCACAAACCACCAGTTTTAACATTAAAATATAAACTGACCAATAGCTTAAATTAGGGGAATAGCTGAGGAACGAGGTTTTAGTACAGTTCTCAGTCTCTGAGCACAGGGTTCCGTGACAATGGGGTTATAAAACCATTGGATAGCCCCTGGGCCTCTCCGGTGGTCCTAATCCTCAAAAAAGATGGCAATACCAGATTCGGTGTAGATTATAGGCGACTGAATGACCGTACGGTGACTGACACCTACCCGATGCCCTGGGTCGACGAACTCAAACAGAATTGCCTAGGGCAACTTCTTGACTTCGGCACTTGTCACTCCCTTTGGCCTGTTCCAATTTATGTTGATGCCATTTGAAATGAAAAATGCTCTGGTCACCTTCCAACGGATGGTAGATAGGTTGCTAGAATTTGCCCGTGCCTATCTAGATGATGGTGATCTACAGTAACACCAGGGAGGAACACCTACAGCACTCGGCGGTTGTACTGAGCCATATTAGAGAGGAAGGGCTGACCATTAAACCAGACAAATGGCACATAGGTGTTTTGGAGGTCCAGTACTTTGGTCACTGGGTGGAGTGTGGGAAGCAGCTGTCTGAACCTGCCAAAGTGGAAGCAGTCGCTCAGTGGCCTACTCCCCGTTTGAGCCTTCCTAGGTACAGCATGTTGTTATGGGCAGTTCGTTCCCAATTATAGCGCACTGCCAAACCCATGACTGTTTATTTGCATAGTAAACTATCTAAATCCCACTTTTCATAGACCAGGTATTGACAAATTCAAGGACCAATATAATTTGTTTCTACAAATCCATTTTTATCATTTGATATGAATTTGTCAAGCACCATCAATGTAAATGTTATACTTTGTGCCCACATAGCAGATGCTGTTTTGGGATGAAAACACTGTGTATACCAGCCACAGTACACAATAACACATTCTAAAATCAATGTCTTGCAGGCATGTGGTATAGTGGTTTCCTGAGAGGAAACAATGGTCATGTTTTTGTTCATATGCTCTTTGTGTTTGAAGATGACAAATTCAGTCAAATGAACAAGACCTAGAGATTGACCTGAAGAAAGTAATCCCCTGGACCGATAGGGAAGGGAAACATGACTGCTGGACAGTTAGAATGCTGATTGGTGAACACTGTGGAAATCAACAGGTGTGTGTATATAAGTGTGCGTGGGTGAGGGGTTTACCTCTCTGGTTCCACTCAGCTGGAGTGGTACCTCAAAATTCTCACCTGTCCTTGGGTGGGTGTTTGCCTTTGTTCTTCGTGTCACAGCTGCCGGATTCCATGCCAACGACAGTAAATTTTTAATGATGAGCCGCCTACGGGTGGGCTCTGGGGAGACCACCCTCGTTTGATGTAGGTCATGTGGGGCGACAAGATCATGGTTTAAATTTGGAAATTGCCAGGGGCGTGGCCAGCTGCTTACTGAAGAGGATGTGTTTTCCTGGAGCTCCGCATGTCCTCTCTTCCTAGGGACACACAGATGACTCTGCCCGTGATATTTTTTAAGCTACCAGTTCCTGGGAGGCTGGCCATCAGTTCTGGACTATCCGGAGCCCGTTGAGTCCCCTGCTCCGGACAAGAGACTTCCCTGGAAGCTGCTACTTGGTAGCTGCAGCGTGACACTAGCGGTCATCTTGAGGCCTACTACTGGGCCTCGGACACCTCGCGTCCCCCCGTTCTTGCTGATTGCTTTCCTCTGGACCGAGTGACTATCGCGGTCTATGGAGATGGAGAGGCCACATCTCCCGTTCGCTTTGGGCGGAGGTTCTATAGTGATGGCAGACAGACCTGCGAGATTGAACTCCCTCCCTCGCTGGAGATGAGGGAGCTGTTCTTTTCGGCATGGATGCCTGCTCACTGCTGCTGGCGGGAGAGGATGCGCACGGCTCACTTACTAGAGTATTATGGCACAAGATGATGGCTGCGTTACGAGGCTGCCTGGAGGAGGGGTTCCCGAAGATGGATGTGATCGGGGCTGATGTAACTCACTGCCCCACTGAATCTTTCTTACCTGCTGATGACCCCAAGGAGAGAGGCCTGGAGGATGGCGATCCTGATGTGGTGCTGCCTCAGGTGTTCCAACCACCTCTGCAGTCCCTGGCTTCAGGTGCTGATGGTGAAGATGAGGCTTGCGCACCAAAGAAGATTGCTGTGAGCGAGCCGCGCGCCCCCCCCCCCTCGATGGCCTCCCCTGGCCGACTGTCAGGATGATGCTGTCACACCTGCCGAGATTTGGCCCGACCCTGCCGCGAGCTTCTGGTGGTGGAGCTTGCGGTGCGGCTTGGACCTTGCTGAGGCCTGACTACTTTTCTTGTGGCTGCAGGATGGTGGAGACCGGATGCCCCGGCCTAGTGGAGGGCACGCTGCCTGTCCCATGTCCCTTGCCGTTTGTTGACGCGGGCTGAGGGGGATCTCTGGCCTAGGTAGAATGTAATAGGGCCCTAAGTCTTCTGTGCCCGTATCTTCTCTTCAGCTAGATGTGTACATTGGGTATTTTCCAGTTATACTTGTTGGCACCCTTGATGGAAGTTCTGGGATTGGCTGTCACTTATTTGAGTCTCTTCCATTGCCATTGTGTGTCTGTCTCTACCAGTATCTGTGTTTCTGTACCAACAGGGTAATCCAGAGTAGATCCCTTGCTCGAGGTGCCTGGAAAGGTATCTGCTATGCCCTTCTGATGAGGCCTAACAAGGCCGAAACGATCGTCGGGATACGGTTCCTCTCGTACAGTGGAGATTATAATATTTGCATATGTATGTCCCAACTAATCACATAGCAGTATTCATTTTGCATGATGACCTTTACCATTTATAGTTTCCGTTGTGTCAGTTGAAATAATACAGCCCGTCTCAGAGCAACAGTTGTTTTTCTCCTCTGCTGTCTTATAAAAAAAAGTCACCCATTTACCTCACAAGTGGCATCTGTGCTTATTGGTACTTACACCTCAGCAGCAAACGTTGCCTTGGCTTTTCAGCACTTTGTGTGATGGCAGTCTGATTTGCATATGGTTCAATCTGTAATAGCAATATCAAGCTAAAACTGTATGAGACGTAATCCGTGACTCCCCAAAGCGCAAGCCACTAGTGCTGCTGTCCATTATCAGCAATCTCCTAAACTTTGTTTTTACTTTCAGTGTATTTTTGTCTCATTCAATGTGTGTCTTTGCCTCCTGTCTTTTGTATTTGTAGTTTGCTGTTTCATTGATTGTGTCTTCAAAAAAACAGGATGGCTGCACACACCTAGACATTCATTTTTAAAACGGGTATTGTTTTTAATTCTTTTATCCTATATAGTAACCTCCGTGGCGTTCCGATTCTGACATTTTATGTATCAGGATCGCAACAATTTATTTGGCCCCCTAGCGGTATTGGAGTGTGGCTCGGGTTAATTTCATTGCCGAAAGCGGTAACCTCAAGCCACACTCGGGCTGCCGCTGTATACTTTACCCGTCCCTGCGCTCCCTCGCTGTCCCCCGCAGTCACCTCCGGCGATCGCTACGTACTGCTTCCTGGTTCCCATCCCACGCGAGTGGCCAAGCTGCAAGTTTTTGATCTGGCCAACTGTTGTGAAGGGTGTTTTCTTCGCCAGGGAAAGGAATTCTTCGGTCATCCACCACAGTTGTTTTCCGTGGTCTCCCGGGTCTTTTGGTATTGCTGAGCTCACCGGTGCGTTCCTTCTTTTTGAGAATGTTCCAAACAGTTGTTTTGGCCACACCTAATGTTCTTGCTATCTCTCTGATGGGTTTGTTTTGTTTCTTTAGCCTAATGATGGCTTGCTTCACTGATAGTGACAGCTCTTTGGATCTCATCTTGAGAGTTGACAGCAACAGATTCCAAATGCAAATATCACACTTGAAATGAACTCTGGGCCTTTTTATCTGCACATTGTAATTGGGCTATATCAGGGAATATCACACACCTGGCCATGGAACAGCTCAGAAGCCAATTGTCCCTTAACAAGTGGGAGGCAGATCTGCAAACTGCTGTAAGTCCTACACCGTTCACCTGAGTTGGATGTACATACCCTCAAATTAAAGCTGACAGTCTGCAGTTAAAGCACATTGTGTTTGTTTCATTCCAACTCCATTGTGGTGGTGTATAGAGCCAAAGATGTTAGAATTGTGTCGCTGTCCCAATATTTCTGCACCTAACTGTATATCCATGAGCTGGGGGGGCAATATATCCATGAGCTGGGGGGGCAATATATCCATGAGCTGGGGGAGCAATATATCCATGAGCTGGGGGGGGGGCAATATATCCATGAGCTGGGGGAAAATACATCCATGTGTGAGCTGGGGGGCAAATATACCCATGTGTGAGCTGGGGGGGGCAAATCTATCCATGTGTGAGCTGGGGCAATATATCCATGTGTGAGCTGGGGCAATATATCCATGTGTGAGCTGGGGCAACATATATCCATGTGTGAGCTGGGGCAATATATCCATGTGTGAGCTGGGGCAATATATCCACGTGTGAGCTGGGGCAACATATATCCATGTGTGAGCTGGGGCAACATATATCCATGTGTGAGCTGGGGCAATATATCCATGTGTGAGCTGGGGCAATATATCCATGTGTAATCTGGGGCAATATATCCATGTGTGAGCTGGGGCAATATATCCATGTGTGAGCTGGGGCAATATATCCATGTGTGAGCTGGGGCAATATATCCATGTGTGAGCTGGGGCAACATATATCCACGTGTGAGCTGGGGCAACATATATCCACGTGTGAGCTGGGGCAACATATATCCATGTGTGAGCTGGGGCAACATATATCCATGTGTGAGCTGGGGCAATATATCCATGTGTGAGCTGGGGCAATATATCCATGTGTGAGCTGGGGCAATATATCCACGTGTGAGCTGGGGCAACATATATCCATGTGTGAGCTGGGGCAATATATCCATGTGTGAGCTGGGGCAATATATCCATGTGTGAGCTGGGGCAATATATCCATGTGTGAGCTGGGGCAATATATCCATGTGTGAGCTGGGGCAATATATCCATGTGTGAGCTGGGGCAATATATCCATGTGTGAGCTGGGGCAACATATATCCATGTGTGAGCTGGGGCAACATATATCCATGTGTGAGCTGGGGCAATATATCCATGTGTGAGCTGGGGCAACATATATCCACGTGTGAGCTGGGGCAACATATATCCACGTGTGAGCTGGGGCAACATATATCCATGTGTGAGCTGGGGCAACATATATCCACGTGTGAGCTGGGGCAATATATCCATGTGTGAGCTGGGGCAACATATCCATGTGTGAGCTGGGGCAACATATATCCATGTGTGAGCTGGGGCAACATATCCATGTGTGAGCTGGGGCAACATATCCATGTGTGAGCTGGGGCAACATATATCCATGTGTGAGCTGGGGCAACATATATCCATGTGTGAGCTGGGGCAACATATATCCATGTGTGAGCTGGGGCAATATATCCATGTGTGAGCTGGGGCAATATATCCATGTGTGAGCTGGGGCAATATATCCATGTGTGAGCTGGGGCAATATATCCATGTGTGAGCTGGGGCAATATATCCATGTGTGAGCTGGGGCAATATATCCATGTGTGAGCTGGGGCAATATATCCATGTGTGAGCTGGGGCAATATATCCATGTGTGAGCTGGGGCTACATATATCCACGTGTGAGCTGGGGCAACATATATCCACGTGTGAGCTGGGGCAACATATATCCACGTGTGAGCTGGGGCAACATATATCCACGTGTGAGCTGGGGCAACATATATCCACGTGTGAGCTGGGGCAACATATATCCACGTGTGAGCTGGGGCAACATATATCCACGTGTGAGCTGGGGCAACATATATCCACGTGTGAGCTGGGGCAACATATATCCACGTGTGAGCTGGGGCAATATATCCACGTGTGAGCTGGGACAACATATATCCACGTGTGAGCTGGGACAACATATATCCATGTGTGAGCTGGGGCAACATATATCCACGTGTGAGCTGGGGCAACATATATCCACGTGTGAGCTGGGGCAACATATATCCACGTGTGAGCTGGGGCAACATATATCCACGTGTGAGCTGGGGCAACATATATCCACGTGTGAGCTGGGGCAACATATATCCACGTGTGAGCTGGGGCAACATATATCCACGTGTGAGCTGGGGCAATATATCCACGTGTGAGCTGGGACAAAATATATCCACGTGTGAGCTGGGGCAACATATATCCACGTGTGAGCTGGGGCAACATATATCCACGTGTGAGCTGGGGCAACATATATCCACGTGTGAGCTGGGGCAACATATATCCACGTGTGAGCTGGGGCAACATATATCCACGTGTGAGCTGGGGCAACATATATCCACGTGTGAGCTGGGGCAACATATATCCACGTGTGAGCTGGGGCAACATATATCCACGTGTGAGCTGGGGCAACATATATCCACGTGTGAGCTGGGGCAACATATATCCACGTGTGAGCTGGGGCAATATATCCATGTGTGAGCTGGGACAAAATATATCCACGTGTGAGCTGGGGCAACATATATCCACGTGTGAGCTGGGGCAACATATATCCACGTGTGAGCTGGGGCAACATATATCCACGTGTGAGCTGGGGCAACATATATCCACGTGTGAGCTGGGGCAACATATATCCACGTGTGAGCTGGGGCAACATATATCCACGTGTGAGCTGGGGCAACATATATCCACGTGTGAGCTGGGGCAACATATATCCACGTGTGAGCTGGGGCAACATATATCCACGTGTGAGCTGGGGCAACATATATCCACGTTTGAGCTGGGGCAACATATATCCACGTGTGAGCTGGGGCAACATATATCCACGTGTGAGCTGGGGCAACATATATCCACGTGTGAGCTGGGGCAATATATCCATGTGGGAGCTGGGGCAACATATATCCACGTGTGAGCTGGGGCAACATATATCCACGTGTGAGCTGGGGCAACATATATCCACGTGTGAGCTGGGGCAACATATATCCATGTGTGAGCTGGGGCAATATATCCATGTGTGAGCTGGGGCAACATATATCCACGTGTGAGCTGGGGCAACATATATCCACGTTTGAGCTGGGGCAACATATATCCACGTGTGAGCTGGGGCAACATATATCCATGTGTGAGCTGGGGCAACATATATCCATGTGTGAGCTGGGGCAATATATCCACGTGTGAGCTGGGGCAACATATATCCACGTGTGAGCTGGGGCAACATATATCCACGTGTGAGCTGGGGCAACATATATCCACGTGTGAGCTGGGGCAACATATATCCACGTGTGAGCTGGGGCAATATATCCATGTGTGAGCTGGGGCAACATATATCCACGTGTGAGCTGGGGCAACATATATCCACGTTTGAGCTGGGGCAACATATATCCACGTGTGAGCTGGGGCAACATATATCCATGTGTGAGCTGGGGCAATATATCCATGTGTGAGCTGGGGCAACATATATCCACGTGTGAGCTGGGGCAACATATATCCACGTGTGAGCTGGGGCAACATATATCCACGTTTGAGCTGGGGCAACATATATCCACGTGTGAGCTGGGGCAACATATATCCATGTGTGAGCTGGGGCAATATATCCATGTGTGAGCTGGGGCAACATATATCCACGTGTGAGCTGGGGCAACATATATCCACGTGTGAGCTGGGGCAACATATATCCACGTGTGAGCTGGGGCAATATATCCATGTGTGAGCTGGGGCAACATATATCCACGTGTGAGCTGGGGCAACATATATCCACGTGTGAGCTGGGGCAATATATCCATGTGTGAGCTGGGGCAACATATATCCATGTGAGCGAAACTATCATCGTGGGTTGCTGCACCTCTCGTTGGCAGTCAGTACTGGCCACCCTTTTTGGGTGACAGCAGACTGATTTGCATATCGAACATTCATCCCTGTAATGGCACAAGCAGGCTAAAACCTTGTGAGACTTGAGCGGGTACCCACTGTAGAGCAGGCCACTAGTGCTTTTGCTCGTCCTCAGGACCCTCGCAAACCCCACTTTCCCTCACTCGGAGGAATACATCTTGTAATGGGTTTTTTGTTTACTTGCATTTACCATACAATTTGTAACAAACAAGCAGACAGATGGAGCTACAGACCTGCAAAGGAAGACTGTGTTTCAGCTTTACTAGGATAGGAGCCATTATGATTAACAAGTGGGACCGAGTTACCTACACCTCACTCATTAATCCAAAGACTTGGTTCTGAGTAGAGCTCTTATTTTTATTTTAGTTTTTTCTTTGAGTCATCTTTGAGTTTTCACACTTCAACTATAAAAGTTTAACATTATTTTTTAATTTATCTCCTCTGACAATTTAGAATTGTGGATCCCCTTCACGCTAGAGCAGTGGTTCCCAACCCTGTCCTCAGGTACCCCTAGCAGGCTAGATTTAAAGATTACCTCGGGGGAAATGCAGACTGAATCCAGTAGCCACTGAGCAGCAAATCATATCACCTGTGCTGTGCGTCAGATATTTGGCAAACCTGCCCTTTTAGGCCAGTGTCGGACACTCGTTTTGAAGAGCGGAAGGAATGTCCGTGAGAGTGGACGGTCCTTCCACTCGATGCCCGTCTGGGTACCTTGCTGAGCATAGTTAGTGTGCTCAGCGCTGCAAGACTTGATCCTCCTATGGAGGGATGGCGCTTTGCAGCTCCGTCAATGTGCATCCTAGCGCTTTGACGGAGAGGCCTGCTGCACAGATGCAGCATGGCTGCTGTTGCGTGCTCAATTCGGCCGCGCGCAACAGCGTCTGCCCAGTCCCGTCCCTGCGTGTCAACGCTACGACGGATGCCGGAAACCATGTCAGAACGGCACGCACCTAGTGCGCTTGTCTGACACTTGCCTTGGGGGTACTTGAGGACCAGGGTTGGGAGCCACTGCTCTAGAGCAGGACTACCTCCATAGGTTTTCCAAATGATCGCGTGATTGCGACTTGTTTGATATTTTAAGTGGTAAATCTGCAAATAAGCAGCATAAATACATTGTGTAAGTGATGAAAGCAGACACATTTGGTAAAGAAAGATAATTGAAGATGTGTCAAAGGCGGTGGTGAGCAAAGGTTTGCAATTTTTTTTTTTCTTGAATATACTGTGTCTTCTTTACCCCACTTCACAATAAAAAAGTTTTGGTCTTGGGAGTGGTCTCTACAATAATTAGAGAGGGCAATTCTATTCCTGTGACTTGTTAATCATTGGCTTCTAGGACTAGCTGGTATACACCATGTAATTACCAAGGTCTTGGATCTGTAAACGGAATACTGGGACTCCACATCAAGACGTAAAGGATTTCTGGAATTGCCTGAGACCGTGTGGTCTCTTGCTATCGAAGTCACACAAAACACTATTAAAAGGATAAGGTATTTTTTTTTCTCTCTAGCTACACCTTGATAAATCTGGTAAAATTTTGTATTGTGGAAACCACTTATTTTCTGCTTTTTAGAAGAACTTTTTTCCATTTCTTTTTTTTTTTTGGAGATGTCTGAGTGCGCAATTGCATGCTGGCATAATTTAAGGAGGAGTCCTTGGTTGATTTTGCTTCTGAATGGAAGCCTATGTCCTGGGTGTACAGGTGCTGATTGTCACGGGGCCTTGCCAAGTTGTTTCCTGTGGCAGTATCAGTCTTAGACATTTATTGGTAGACGGTCCAATTCGGCTGCGGCTGAATTTGAATGCTTCGAATTCATACGTAGCCAAGTTGGAGCGTATTTTTAAATTCGCAACTTCCAATATCGGTAATATCTAACACTTTAACACTATACATACAGACTTTACTAGATCCAGTGACAATTACTTGGTTATTTAGTGGTTGCAATGGTAGAGCATTGTGAGAAAGGAACTAAATCTCAGACAATGGAAGTTTTATTTGGTTACAGGAAGCCAAGGAAATCTAATCAGAGAGTGAATAGGCAGTATATGGAGTTTTGCCAGCTATGGACCTCACCGCTTACAATGCTTAAGTAGAAGAACTACATTCAATTTTTTTTTTTCTCCTAGGTCTTTTTTTAACCTTGCGCTCTGTCTGTGGTCATTAACAACTCCAATCATGGCAAGACAGGCTTTTGCTGACCAAGGATGAGTTAACTGGAAAAATACATAAAGGGCATAGATTAATGTAAAATTTGAAGAGACACTCTAACCACTATGATCCTTTAATAGACTTCAACGGCAACTGCTTAAATCATATCGGTCAGCTTTCAATAATTTGCCTTTCTGAGATTTGTCGGAAATGTATAGAACGGCACATTTGTGACCAACCAGTGGTTCCCTTTGAAATCCATATGATTGGCTGGATGCTCACTTGAGTATCCAGCCTTTTGCCAGTTTGTAAATGCTACTGTTGCCGGTATTGATGGCAGCTGCCAAATTGAGAGCCGCACAGAAGGAGCCTGGTGCTGGAACGAAGGTAGCGCCAGAATAATGGTTTAATGTTGCTAAATAGTTGGTGGGGCTATCATGTCCTACCTCCCTTACCCCCATTTTGCTTACGCGTTATCACATTTTACCCTTGGTGATTTTTGTCTCTTCTTTCTCACCCTATTGTATCATTGCCCTCTCTAATCATAGTACCATTTATTCATTTACCATATTCCATCCATTTTATAATTTTTCTACACCAATTTTTTTTCAAATAGTGCCATTATCCTTTTCCCCTCCAAATTGGAGGCATGTGGTGCTGTTCACTGAGCCTATTTATAGGGTATGGACCTGCAGCTACAGCTTCAATAGCCCCTATGTTAACCGACCGGGGTTGATGGGTAAATAAGAGACACTCATGAAAATGGGAAGAAGGATGTGGGGAAAGGGTTAATACTTATACCCACATCTCGTTTTAACTTTAGAGTGTCCCTTTTAATGAATATTGTCGTTTTTTTACTCAAAAGTTCATTATTTTTATCTTCAAGCTAATTTGTCAAGTACAACATATCTGCAGTGTCGTAATAGTACGCCTATCATCCACAACATTGAAACAACTGCCGTGAATAGCACTGATTTGAAGGGGAGGAGTTCTTTGGACCCCTCTGAGAGACATCACTGGAAAGGGTCACAGTGTGACCTTTCCAGTGATTCCCCTCTTAACCCCTTAACTGCCAGTACCACAATGCAGCACCAGTCAATGCTAGATCGCGGTATTCTTCCGGTAGGGGCTGACCTCTTGTATGTCTGGGGCTTCCTCTCATCCATGGATGTCACGCAGGTCATGATGATGTCGTAAAGGGAGTCCCCCTAATGGGGTAGGGGATTCCCTATCTCGAGGGCTATACAAGGTAGAGTGTTAGCAAGACCAGGTTGTATGTAAAAACACAATGTACAAGTGTCTTGTCCTTCTTCTTTTTTTTCCTTTGGGGGGGGGGTTAATATGCAGCATTATTGTTCACTTTTCAATAATGCTGCACAAACTCACCGTTTCCTTTCCAACAATGAAAAATTTTGTTTTTACAGTGTTAAAGTCGTGTATTTTTTTAGGAATTGGAATCTGTATTTTTCTATTTTATGGGTCCGGTCCCTTGCCCAAATGCATTCCTCACACCTCTGGTCCCTTCAATCACTCAGTTTGTTCAATAAATTCTTTTAAAGGGACAGTCTACGCACCCCAAGTAGAGTGCCCCCCCTTCACACCACACTTTTGTGCTGACATTGTGTCTATCCGTATGCTCGTAGCAGCGTTCATTTGAGGAGAAAGCAGACGTGGTTTGAGCTCCACATGCAGCATCAATCCATCACTCTGAAACGGTGCTTGTGTACGAAAAGTACACAAGTAATGAGATACAATTTGTGTATGTGGAGAGAAAAGTTACATACACTATGCAAATTGCAGAAGAAAAAAGGGGGGCGGAGGGAGGGGTTAATTTTTACATAGTGTTTCTTTTAAATACATTTTTTATTGTGTAAATATCTGAATTAATTGCCCAACTAATCAATTTATGAAAATAATCGTTAGTTGCAGCCCTATTTAATTTTGTGCCTGATCAGTGTATATCATCTCCCTTTTTAAAACCTGTTGTTGAGATGCAGCTTTTTCTTAAAAGCATATTCTAGCCACCTTGATCATTCAATGTTCTCTAGCCAGAGCTTCAACTATAGCTGCAGCTTTGATTTCTTGAGTAGAGCGAAAGGATCCTGATGCCAGGAAGAAGGTGTAACAGCCACTTGAGGAGGGGTTAAAGCAGTGTGGGGGAGTTGGGTCATGAGGGGAAAATATTTAACCTCCATTTTTAACACTAGAATGTCCATTTCACTTTGTAAGCATTGAACCAGAGTGTGTGACTCCTATTGGCTGGCAAACTTCTGGGTCTGATCAGAGATTCCAGCTACCTTTTTTAAAGTGCACCAGTCACATTCACCAGAAGGTGGGCTCATTTGACCAGGAATTACTCCAAATAAATTTGTTAGTGTTTAAAATATAATTGAAATGGGTGAGTAGTGCCATATCAAAGGTTTGCTATCACTCACTTCCGTGTAGCATTCCCCAGGGGTGAGTGTCCGCTCTGATGGGGAGCAGTCTTGCTGGATAGCCCTCCGTTCATTTGGTGCACTTGATTGACTGTCCAGTCCTTCCTGTCGATCCGCGTGCTGACCTCACCACATAATGTAGTACTTTTAGATAGTGTTTTTAAATAGTGTTTTTCTTCTTTTGCATATCTTTAAGGCATAAACAAATCACAAAATGCAATATATATATTTTCCCTGTAGTTTTATAACACAGATTCCACAATATCATTAAACCTATATATAAATAGCTTAAATACATAAATGGCTTAACCAAGAGATGAAAAGTTTATTTTTGCTTGGCTGTTAAATACAGGGTCTCTTTAAAACTTGTAAAATGCACTGTAGGTACTAGCGAGTGAAAATTACATACATATTTGTGTTTGTAGCGCAAATGAAAGGGAGTTCTGTTCTGAAGATTCGTATAGACCCAGCTCTAACCACATCTGGCAATAATTTTGGTTTATATAAAGGTTTGTAATGTAAAGCGTTTTGAAAAGGAAACTGCGCACTAAAAAGACTTGATCTTCAGACCATGTTAAAGGTTTATTAAAGGGACACTCTAGGCTAGGCACGGTGCTACTCAATATAACTTGATTGGTCATGGCGCCCTGAGAGTCATCACCCCTTTACCCCCCCCCCCTTCCAGGAAACTCAGAGGCAATACAGTGCCGGATTCAGCCGTTTTAATATTTTATTATTTGACTAAATGGTTAAAAAGGGAGGGGATGTTTAACCCCTTCCCTTTTTACTCCTATAGTATCCCTTTTAAGTAGAGCCTAAATGCATAGTGCAATATACACACAAGAATATAACTCTCTGGCCACTTTTATAAGGTACGCCTGTTCAATTGCTTAACACAAATTGCTAATCAGCCAATCACATGGCAGCAACTCAGTGCTCTTAGGCCGGGTCAGACGAGTGCTAGTAAGAGCGGCAGGAACATCCGTGAGAGTGGACATTCCTTCCACTCGACGCCCGTCTGGCTGCCTTGCTGAGCGCAGTTAGTGCACTCAGCCCTGCAAGGCTTTGCAGCCCTGTCAACACGTGTGTTAGTGCTTTGACGGGGAGGCTTGATGCACGGCCGCTGTCGCGTGCGCGCAACAGCGTGTGGCTGGCCCTGTCGCAACGCTGCAACAGACGTCTGAAGGCATGTCCGTACGGGCGCACGTAGTGTGCTCGTCTGACCCCAGCCATAGGTATCTAGACATGATGTAGATGACCTACTGAAGTTCAAACGGAGCATCAGAATGGAGAAAGGGGATTTTGGTGACTTTGAATGTGACACGGTTGTTGGTGCCAGACGTACTGGTTTTGAGTATTTCAAAAACTGCTGATCTACTGGGATTTACACTCACAGCCATCTCTAGAGTTTACAGAGAATGGTCCAAAAAAAGGGAAAATATCTAGTGAGCGGCAGTTGCGTTGGATGAAAATGCCTGGTTGAGGTCAGAGGAGAATGTGCAGACTGGTTCATGATGATAGAAGGGCAACAGTAACTGAAATCACCACTCATAATGCCCAAGGTATGCAGAATACCATCTCTGAGCGCACAGCACGTCGAACCTTGAAGCAGATGGACTACAGCAGCAGAAGACCACACCAGGGGCCACTCCCGTAAGCTAAGAACAGGAAACGGAGGCTACAATTCGCACAGGCTCACCAAAATTGGACAGAAGAAGATTGGGAAAACGTTGCCGGTTCTGATGAGTCTCGATTTCATTCAACAAAAAATTAGATTTTTGCGTTCAAATTTCAATAATTTTCTCTCTCTTTCCCCCCCCCCCACCTGTTTTCATCTAAGCCTTTTTGGTTATATATTCTATGGGGTCCGATTGTTGGAACCCGCTTCTGTATTTTCCGTTAGTGGAGCATCATTGTTCACATTATAATTGAAAAGTGAACAATAGTGCTTCATTAATAAATAAGTAAAGAAAAAAAAAAGGACTCTTTTTGTTTGTTTTACACTTACCCTGGTAATGTTTGGTATCATTGGAAAGGCCAGAGCAAACATGGCCCTCTAGCTAGCTGACACGGTCGGGAGATAGAGGGGTCCTTTGGACCCCCATATTTAACCATATGGGCAACTAGAGGTTAGTTCCCTAACTGACCTCATCGCACCCATGTGCAATGACGTCAGTGGACGGGGGAGGCCCCGGAGGCTTGACTGACATCCAATATATCAACTACCTCGGGAGAAGTCTGCAACTGGAACCTAAGGGGTTGCAGAGAGGCATCACTGGAGACCGTAACCTTTCCAGTGATGCCTATCTTATATTAGGAGTTTATATATATATATATATGTCACTTACTACTCCTAATACAACTGATCATTGTCCTGCACTGCACCAGATACAAAGCAATAAATCTCTACAATCATGTTGAGACCCACTAACAGAAGATGTTGGCTTTTTTGTGTCCTCTTCCCTCGACCGTTAGAAAAATAGAAACATAGAAACCTAGTGTAGCGCTGTGTTTAAAACCTTATTGTGGCAGTACCTATTTTTGGCCACCGGAGGGAGACAAGCGCGATAAGAGACACTGAACATTGGGACTACGTTTCCCGGCATGCTTTGCAAACAGAGACAGGAAGTGGGTGGGACACAGACGCTGTACATCCTGAGCCTCGTGGAGATAGCTGGCAGAGCGCGCCAGGGAGTGCATGAGAGAGGACACAGTGCTGCAGAGCGGAACCGTGACTAGGCCGGAGCGCAAGTGTGGCCTATCAGGATTCCAAGTGGGGTTATCCAGCCTTGCAAGAAGGAGCCCTAGTTATCCACAGACATTACCCAAGCTGCTATCAAGACAAGCAGAGGACCCCGAGTAAGGAGTACCGCAAGTCCATTGGATGGGAGAGCAGGCGGTAGCTGAACAAGTCCGGGCCGGAGCAAAGAAAGCCTGACCACAGATCCAGTAGCCGGTATCCCAGCAAGGCATCAAGCGGAGAGACGTCCTGGGTCAACGGAGCCTTGGTGATCGAGCGGATGGGTGAGAGGCCTCCAAGGCCGGTTTTACAAAGTCAAGAAAGCACGCTGTTGTTTATTTCTAAAACCCACAGGGCCCCAACTTGACTAGTCGAAGACATCGTTTAAGAGATTTACTGGCCAGTTGAATAGTACCCGGGTACCATAACACACACATACACTCACAGTTCGGGACTTAACCTGTTCGGGACTCACTCCCTAGTATCCGAAAAAGGGGCAAAGATTCGCATCTTATTTTGTTTTCCGCTGCGCGTTTCTCGAATTACGAAATATTGTATTCTCTTTCCGCTGCGCGTTTCTCGTAATTACGAAGCATTGTACTTTTCTGTTCGGTCGCGCATTTTTCAGAAATACGAAGTCTCGCATTTCTTTTTCCGCTGCGCGTTTACCGCGATACGAAATACTGTAAATATATCTACGAACACTGTGTCTCATTATATGCCTTTTACTTCAGTAAACTATATAATTTATAAAATCCACAACGGTGCTGGAGTATATTTATTCCCTAGTGCGGGGAGACTGACCCGTGGTTCATTTTCAGCGGCTCCTCCGGGAGTGAGCGCTACACTAGAAACATAGAAAAATGTCGGCAGATAAGAACCTTTCTGCCCATCTAGTCTGCCCAATTACATGGATACTTTACCTGGATTTATCTTATGTTTAGGATAGCCTTATGCCTATCCCATGCCTGCTTAAATTCAATTACGGTTTTGGCCTCTACCACTTCAACTGGAAGGCTGTTCCATGTATCCACCACCTTCTCAGTAAAATAATGCTTCTTGATGTTACTTTTAAACTAGTTAAATATAACTAATATGATTTAACAATTTCGTGTTGGTTATTTTTTTTTTTTTTTTTTAAATTCCATTAACTGTTTGGAATTACAAGCAATTTATCTGACTATTGTGTCTGCTACTTTTTTAAAAAATAAATAAATATAATTTACTGCTGGTTTCAAACTGCTAGTATAACACAAAATTCTTTCTCCCCAATGTATCTTCCTCTTTATGTACTGTTTTTGTTTAAAACCACAACTGCTATGTAACTTTTTTATGTTTAGAACAATAACTGGTTCAGTGTAGTATTTCACCTGTTAAAGGGCCACCAACACCAAAAAATGAAATATCCTTATAGTGTTTGTTTGTCCCCTGCATGGACTATGAATACAAATATATATATATATATAAATATCTTTACCAAATAACGACAGACACCAATAAACTTTGGAATAGTTGGCCGTAGCTTTTATTTAAGGGTAATTTGGAGGCATAAAACTTCAACCATAAAACCAAACTTAAAAACCTGTAAAACCTTATAAATAATATAACAAATTCCCAAACCGCCCCTGTTCTCAGCCAGCTTGGGAACCCTTCTGCCTCCATCCACCCCAATAAGGGGCGACCTTTACCCTTATTAAACAACTACGACAATATGCATAAAAAAGGGAGGGGGGGGAAACGCTGCTACAGGATCCAATCTTCTAAAACAGCTGAGGTAATTGCCAAAACTACCTCAGACTCTCAATTTATAAAACCTTTGGAACTTGCCTCGAGCTCTCAAACAGCTGATATCCAATCAGCTGTTTGAAATTTCCCGCTCTTGATTGCACGTGCAACGGCTCGTGCTGCTGAACAGCTGATTAACCAATCAGCTGTTCAGATTTTCCCGCTGCAAAAAACCAGCTCAGAAGCAGTTTCAGCTGGCTGAAACCACCTCTGAGCTACCAAACTTGACCTCTAATTAACCCCAGCCTATCAATTGTCCAGCAATGGACACTTGCAGCGCCTCCTATGCGGTTGTCGCTTTAAATTATGTTGCTGGCATCTCACATGCGCTTTGGTTTTCTTTTTTTAGTTAAGAAATATTTTACTCTATAAACATGTTTCTGAGAGTATCCATTCTGTGAAGCTTTGGTAAATATTGTATCATGGGAAAAATCCAGAAACTGGAACCCTGACATAAAAATACCTAACTTTATTTTCCTTTTTACATGCAATTAGTTTAGACAAAGGAAAAAAAGGTATCCGTATTTGTTTTATTTGTAATGCACAAGCAATCTAGTTACAGCTTATGTAAGTGGTACTGTCCCTTTTAACAGACGACAAAAAACATATATCGTTTTTTGTAATATATTACCTGTTGTGATCTTTTTAATTCAACAAAATGTAGATTAACCGCGTTACTATATTGTCTTCTCATTGTAAGACATCCATGTAGTGCACTTTCTTTATCAACATGTACAATCTCTTCCCCCTGATTCATACCCTCCTCCTTGGCACTGACGTATTTACTAGTTCTGAAAGAATCCCAACCTACAGGGTTATCCAAAGAGATTCGAATTGCTTGAGAAAGGTAACCGAACGCTGAAAATCAGGGTTCGGTTACCTTTCCTGGCCATTCGGCTATCCAGGGAGCAGGCAATTCGCCAAATCCTGTCGAATTGCCTGAACATACGGTGCCTGTTCGGTCCCTGTTCGAGGGCAGTGAAATCCCCATCAAAAAGCACTGCTTCGGCTATTCAGAGAACACAAACCAGCAGTGAAAGGTTCCCCTAATGTCCTGCCATTCGGTGGTTTAATTCGGCAAATTTATTCAGGAGAATCCCATAGACTTCAATGTTAAAAATATTCCCGTTTTAATTCAATATCTAATAAACCGTTCATTATAAAATTCTGCAGCAAAAAGTCTCTTTATTTATAGATTTTTTAGGATACTTTAAGCATTTTTCTGAATTTTTTTAAAAAAATTAAAAGTCCGATTTTTTTTTTTTTTTTTTTTCAGTTTGCTTATTTTTTTTGTAATAGCCCTCTTTATTATCATTCCCTGGACCTCCTGTGAAAATTTCAGACATTTTCGCTCAGTAGTTTCTTTGCAAACAGCGTTTCTTTTTCCCAGATTCATACAAATGGTTTTTCTAATTTATTCACTGCCTCCTCTACGTCACAGCTGCTTCGGCTCTGTGTGATTCGGCTCCTGTTCGGCTCCTGTTCGGCTCCTCTTCGAAGGTTAATCCAGATGTTTTTGCTTGTTTTCAGCGTGCATTCGGTTAGTTTTCGTCAGGTTTGCGGCAGCCTTTCCCTGCAATTCGGGGACCCTGTGGTGTTTGCTGAATACACCGCAGGGTCACCGAAATGCAATCGGCAAAAGGAACCGAATTGAAGAGAACGAAAAGTCACCGAACGTGCGGTGACTTTTCGAATCTCTTTGGATAACCCTGCTAGTTTATCTACTCACTGGTGGCCTCTCCATGGTGATTTTTATTTAAACTTGTGGAAAAAAAAATAGGGCTGCAACAACTGTTCATTTTCATAATTGATCAGTTGGTTGATTTTTTTTTTTTTGATTTTTTTTTTTATCTTTTTCATTATGTAAATTATTATTTTCAAGAACAACCTAATTGGGCGAGGGGATCCGAGTTTGTAGGGAAGGAGTTTGGGCATGGGACTGACTCAAGGGTGGGAAGGGAACTGTGATAGAGAGAAAGGGACACAGGACTCCATCTCTAATGAGGATAAAACACTGGTGGCACTACTCCTCCACTCAGTGTGCCATAGTTCTGCGCTGTTGTAAACTAAATAGAAACAAACTGGTTATGTGTAACGACAACATAACCCTAGAACTAAATGATACAGAGTAAAGCATTGGCATGTTTTCTCCATTCGGCTCTTGAGTATTGTCTGAACGTAACTCCCCCCACCCCTTCCCCCCCCTAAACTGTGCAGATGATGCTGACATAGGTATTTTTTTTTACCTAACATAAATAAATATCCAGTTGCAGTGGGCTCCGCCTCCTATTCTGCTCCAGGGCTTCCACATGCAGAAGTCCCTAGAGCTTTTTACTCAAATTCCATAACTGGTATAATTTTTGCATGGAAGGTAAATAAATAGCTGCCGTCTGTCCAAGTGCTCTTGCGAGTGGTAGTAGAGACAGGATGATGTTAGGATGTAGAGCATTCTGATGACATTGTTCTGAGCTGCTTCCCCAGCAGGTGGGATGTTCAAAATCCTGTCTGAGTGACAACTGTGTGGGTGGAGGAAACCCTCTGCCTCACACAGTGCTAGCAGCGAAACGGGCTACAGAAGGTGGGAAGGGGGATACTCCATACAGCCTGACCTCTTTTTTAATAAGATAAAATTGTCAGGGTGCATAGTGTCCCTCTATCGCTGATACTAAACAAGCAATGCTGAATGCAGACAAAGTAATCGTCCAACCGATTGAATATCAGCATAGTTGATAATTAGTTTCATTAAGGTTGCACTATACCATTTATTTTAAAGACCGAGTATGAGTACCAATACTTTTTTTCAGGTACTCGCTGATACAGAGTACCGATACTTTTATTTAACCTCCGTGACGGAATTCCCGAGTGTGACTCGGGGTTAAATTTTTGTACTGAAAGTGGTATCCGCGAGCCACACTCGGGCTGGATACATACATGTCCTGTGCTCCCTCGCTGATCCCCGGAGTCTCCTCCAGCAGCTCGCAAAGTCACACTGCCTGGATCTCTTCTCGCGAGGAGTGAAACCAGGAAGTGTGACGTCACGATGGACTGCAGTGTGACTAGGGGGACAGCGAGGGAGCGCAGGACATGTAAGTATCGGCCCGAGTGTGGTTCGGGATACCACTTTCAGTATTGAAAGTTAACCGCCGAGCCACACTAATACCGCTAGGGGGCCAAAATAAATAGGACCGACTCTGACATATAAAATATGTCAGAATCGTACCGCCAGGGAGGTTAAAGTCACGTGATCGCTTTCCAATAAATAATTTAGGATTTTGTTGAAAGCGGCCTGTCCAGTTTATGTTAACATTAAAATGTATTGCCAGACATCCCATTTACTCAATGCACAGACCTGCACACATTATGACACCACACACACCAGACCTCCGATACATGTATACCCACTCATACCTCCGATACATGTATCCCCAACAGCAGGGGCGTACTAACTATCAGGGGTGCAGAGGGTGCGACCGCACCTGGGCCCTTGAGTCCGGGGGGGGGGGCCCACACTCGCCTGCCTGGGGGCTTGCCTATAATATATAATTTTAATTTATTTTATACTTATTTGTGAGCTATACTTTGGAGCTCTGTGATTTACACTGATACACAATGCACATTACTGTGAGTTTTATTGCTGTGGAGCTGTGTGAGATACACATAGTGCAGATTACATTAAAATTGGGATGGACTGAAGAGGTCATAGTGAACCTGGAAAAAAAAAGTGATACTATCTGGAGTCAACATTGTGGACCAGGAGGGGACCAATGCATGTTAACAGGAGGGGGGTATGTTTTTTGCCTAGTGTGGGGGGGGGCCCCAATCATGGTTCCTGCAGGTTCTTGCTGTGGATTATGTGCCTGCTCAAACACCCCAGCGTTCACTGAGATATATTGCTGTGGATTATGTGCCTGCTCATACACCCCAGTGCTTCCTGTGAGTTTTATTGCTGTGGAGCTCTGTAATGGGGGGGGGGGTTGCTTTCAATATGTGGTGACCTATTTAATGACCTAATTAAAGTAAGTTGAACTAATTTAATATAAATGGCGTATCTTTTTATATGTCAGGGAAAAAAAAGTAAAAATATAGATCAGGGTGGGGGGGCCCTTCATGGGTTCTCGCACCGGGGCCCTCAGGTTTCTAGTTATGCCACTGCCCAACAGACACCTGACCAGACTGTGTGTACATACATTCCAGACCTTCAATACAGACACTGGTCACTGGGGCAGCTGGCAGAATACTCTAATGGCATTCTACCTGGCCCCTACGAGATCTTGCTCAGTTTGAGATCTTGCGAGATTACAGCTGGGGGTTCCCACGGAGCAGCCGCTCTAAACCTTTGCCAGTGGCTGCTGACTAGAACGCTGCCAACTGCAGGGGCCTGGTAGAATGCCATTAGAGCATTCCACCAGTCCCTCAGACACCGGCAAGCCAGATCAGTGCTGGCTTCCGGTATGGGGGAATCTGCACGTGTACCAAGTACTCGTGCAAATGCCAGTATCAGCACCGATACTAGTATTGGTATAGTGCATCCCTAATTTTCAGAATCGATTTTAGTTGTTTCGGCCTTAGAAAAAATTAACATCATTAATGTATAATGTACACAACGTTGCATAACGTTGCTCTTAGGTGGTGAACCATAGGAAACCGAATGAGATGGTTGAAGTGGACCTTCAAAAAAGAAAACTGCTGAAAAATTTTTTCATTTCATAAAGCTCCCTGTAGACATAAATTGAAATGAAAACTCAATTGAATGAATTTCTATTGGTTATAATAGGTCAGTGTGACTTTTTATGAATTTGATATACACCTGTCATGCCCAAAACAAAGGCTCATTTGACAAGGAAAAGCCATTTTTATTCATTTGATATGGAATAACTACTTTTATATATCAAAAATGTTTTTGCTGTTATATAGAATTGATCTTTCCTGTTAAAGTTTTGCTGACGCTCCGGTCACTGCGGCATGCCACGGAGGGGAGTGACAACTCTGACTAGAGAGCCATGATGCTTTCAAGTACAATATATTGAACTGTAAAATGTAGCGTTTGGAAAGAGAGAGATTCACTTTTCATGGAAAGGGAGGCTGACACGTACTGTGAAGCACTAGTCATGCCTTTTAATCAAAATCTTTTTTTCATTTTTCAGAATCTTTCTTTTATTGAAGCATGACAAACCCTTCGCACCTCACCAAGCAGAGTGCTTCGCTGGACATTGATGGCAGTCAGGGTGACGATGCATCTACACATAATGATACATTTCCTCTCTCCTCCCTTGCCAACCTATTTGAGAATGAAGAAGGGGCAGTACCACCTGAGACATCTCGAGCTCCACCTGCTGTGACTGGGGATGGCAGACAGAACCTTAAAATACGATTTCAAGGGGCATTTAAAAAGGGGATGCCCAACCCTATGGATCTCTTAGAGTCTACTATCTATGAGTCCCCAGTTGTACCAGCTCCGAAGAAGGCGCCAATGGATTCTTTGTTTGATTATGGAACTTACCACCATCACCCTACTGAGAATAGACGTAGACGTAAGAAGATACTTGAGTAAGTGGGGGGGGGGGGTTTGAACACTGTGTACTAAAAGGCTTAGCAGTAAATGCTCTTGGAACAGTGGCCCAGCAACATGTTTTTAGAGGATTTTGAGTAATCTGGAAAAAAATTAAGAGGACAATTACCTACTGAGAATGTATTCAAAGACCATGTGGTATCTGTTGTTTTAGGGCTGAACAAAACTGGTGCCCAAATCATCACTGACATCCTTTGTGTTTTATTTCTGTTATTTTATAATACGCTACACAGGTCTATGAATGCAAAGTTTTGTATGGCTACTACAATGTTGGTTTGATACTAGGTTTCCCAACTTGCTCCAATGTTACACATAAATATGGTAGGCTCTGTAGTAATGATTTATTTACAGCGAAATAAAAATAGTTGCAATGAGAATTAACAGTACAATGTGACCCATAAAAGGTGTATTCAGTTTCAAACCTCATACCCTATCATATAATGTGCTAGGGAGGTACTGGCAGTGGGCAGAATTTTTCATTGGACGTTTTGGTTTATGATATTCTGATTCATATACTGGTATTTAGGGAATTATTCAGTAACTGCTGGGTGTTTATCGAAGTTGCAAACACAAGTGAAACTCACCAGCGTTGCAACACTGATAAACGCCAGTGTTTCACAAAAGTTGAATCCAAAGATCAGCACGGATTAACTTTTGATAAACGTTGGCATTTATCGGAGTTTCAGAACAGGCGATTATCAATGGTGTTTATAACTTCGATAAACACCCAGCAATAACTGATTTTCTCCCTTAACTAGGTAAATTGATTGGAACAAGATACCTATAATGCATATTATTGATGCAATGTTCCCTTTAAACCAGTGGTAAGGTAACCACTTCCCAACTGTGTCCTCAAATACTGCTAAAGGTCCAGATTTTAAGTATTACCTTGGGGAAATGCAGGTTGAATCCTGCAATCACTGAACAGCAAATCCTATCGCCTGTGCTGTGCTTCATATATCTGGCAAACCTGGCCTGTTAGGGGTAGGACCAGGGTTCAGTTCCTCAGCCTCTGAATTGCTACATTGCAGCAGTTCAGTTTGCTGCGGCAGTCTCACTGAACGCTTTGGCTGTGAATATTGAACCAAAGGGCAGAAGATTGCTTAATGAAAGGTGCGGTTTCTGCAATAGCTGCTGTTGTCCATTTTAATGTTAATGTTACCATCTTCCAATAAATATTTGGGGCAGTATTACAAAGTTGGTGCTCACTTAACCAGAGCTGTTGTTAACTTAACAGCTCCATATGCTATAATGGCTCTGGTAAGTTACCAACATCTCTGGTTAAGTTAGCACCAACTTTGTAATATAGCCCTTGGTGTTTTGCTCCACCATCACTTCAAACTGAACATTTTCTTATTGGATTATTTGCTCCGTGGAGGCGGCCATCTTTCCCACGTCACACTCAGCTACTCTGCAGCACCTCTCTACTTATCTGCAAGTGCTAAGTTAGCAATGCTGAGTGCTGAACTGCAGCACAGCGTTCAGTACCAAGTTGCTAACTTAACACTTGCAGCGGCTGAGGAACTGAATGCGCCTCAGGTAAACTTACCTACTCTATTTAATTTAATGGCTTTAGGATGTTCACCAGAATGTTGGTTAAGTTTACACTTGATTCTGAATCTCCTGATGGATTTGAGTTCCAAAATGGAAATATGTGGCATTTGCACTTTTTTTTTAAATCAAAAATATAAAAAATAAATTTAAAAAATCGCTTTTGTCAGCTGCACACATCTGTATGGCATTTTTCATTGCACTTGCAGCTCTGCAAAATGTAATGTTTTCCTTTTAACCCATAGAACTCTGTAAATGGAAAAATAAGGTCAAAATCACAATGCTTTCAGGATTAGGGTGGGCATAGCTGGGAAATAGGAAATGAGAACAATTATACTTGATAACATTCGACCTTTTTTGTTAGTAACCTAGCACATTCTGACAGTAATTCAAACCAAAGAAAACATTTTCTCATGTGCTCAAAACTCAACCAAAAATCCCAGGTTTATTATGTAAACTTCTAATGGCAAATAGAAGTATAAGCTCAGTCACCAGCCAGTGGCAATGCAAATCTTCAAGTCTCACGCAGGAAGGGAGATGGCAAGTCAAAATATCTGTACCTGCAGATTTTATTCTCCTTTTAGTTTACCTGCTACGTGGTAGGCTCTTTATTAGCACCTAGCCTTGGAAGGAAGTCCAAGCGATACTTGCGGCGGCCTGCAAGTGGTGGTGACTCTAGGAACACTATATCGAGGGGGGACACATAAGCTACCACAGTCAAAACAGGGGAGGGGGCACGAATAATTTACGCCACTAAATCATACCACAGAAAATAACCAAATAAGTATATCTGAATAAGATTCCAAAATCCCAAAGTAATGTGGTGCAATGATACAGTGACCGTTCGCTAAATAGGGAATTCACCATATTTTGGCGAAATGGATTCCCCAAAATGTGGCGAAAAGCAAAGGGTCTAAAGGTGAATAGACCCTTTAGATTCTAACTTCCATAATAACCCCTAAAATGACTTTAAAGCAGGAAGTAAAAGAAAAATAATAAACCGTGTGGCATGTAGCCTACCCATTAACCCCTAAAATGCCATTAATCAAGGGAAACCATTAAATGAATACTGTGAGGGATGAAGCCTGCCCATTAACCCTTAATATACAACAAAACCAAGGAACAAATTTAAGTAATACACAAAGTGCAGGGGTGTGGAAATTTAAAAAAAATCTACTTGTCCAACGGACTAAGTAGTAGTCCAATCTACTTGTCCCTCAGGACGATCAACTTGTCTTGATAATTTCCCAGCTCATGGATATATGCCCCAGCTCATGGATATATGCCCCAGCTCATGGATGCTGCCCCCAGCTCATGGATGCTGCCCCCAGCTCATGGATATTGCCCCCCCCACTCAGACCCCAGACCAGACATGGGGCGGCTGTTTGAATGCTCTATCGGCATTCAGGCAGCCGTCCCTGGAGCTCTCAGCCGCATACTTACCTTCCCAAGCGGCGCTGACAAAGTCTTCGCGCCTGCGCTCTTTGAAGGACCCCCAGCCGCGATCATGTGGGACTCCCACGTGATCGCGGCTGGGTCCTTCAACGTGCGGAAGCGTGGAGACTTTGTCGGCGCCGCTCAGGAAGGTAAGTATGCGGCTGAGAGCTCCAGGGGCGGTTGTTTGACTGCCGATTAGACCATTCAAACAGCCGCCCAAGCCCCTCGGATGCCGGCTCAATGCCGGCTTCCGGTATCGGGGGCGTCCCTGTAATTAGTCCGCAGTCCGGCGGGCTTCTAGCCCGCCGGACTGCATCTAAAAAAAAAACTACTCGCCCGGCACCCGGATCTTCATGTCCCGGGCGTCGGGCGATACAATTCCCACACCCCTGAAGTGATATAGTCTTACCGTTAACCCCCTTCACTGCTGACCCATTTCAAGCCTGTGAAAAAGTTATGGTTTTAGTATATTATTTATACTCTACACTGAATGTGGAAGCAGCGGACCACGCCGCCCTCTACACCGTGGGAATGGCTTCCGTTTCTATTTGTAAGCACAAATTGTCTCCTATCCTTAGTGTTGGAAACGTGTACAGTGGGACGAGGGGAAGTGCTATAGTCGAGCTGCAAGCTAGGCTTACGGCCAGAGTGGAATGGTGATTCCCACTGGTACAATAACTATAGGAGATGTTACAGTCAGGAACAGAAATATTGGAACATCGGCACAATTCTAACATCTTTGGCTCTATACACCACCACAATGGAGTTGGAATGAAACAAACACAATGTGCTTTAACTGCAGACTGTCAGCTTTAATTTGAGGGTATGTACGTCCAAGCATTTTCCCTTCAGTTTTGTCTTCAACAAGTGAAATGCATGCCCAATGGGATTCAGGTCAGGTGATCGACTTGGCCATTGCATAACATTCCACTTCTGTCCCTTCAAAAACTCTTTGGTTTCTTTTGCAGTATGCTTTGGGTCATTGTCCATCTGCACTGTGAAGCGCCGTCCAATGAGTTCTGCAGCATTTGGCTGAATGTGAGCAGATAATATTGCCCGAAACACTTCAGAATTCATCCTGCTGCTTTTGTCAGCAGTCACATCATCAATAAATACAAGAGAACCAGTTCCATTGGCAGCCATACATGCCCACGCCATGACACTACCACCACCATGCTTCACTGATGAGGTGGTATGCTTAGGATCATGAGCAGTTCCTTTCCTTTACATACTCTTGTCTTCCCATCACTCTGGTAGAAGTTGATCTTGGTCTCCTCTGTCTATAGGATCTTGTTCCAGAACTGCGAAGGCTTTTGTTAGGTGTTGTTTGGCAAACTCTAATCTGGCCTTGCTGTTTTTGAGGCTCACCAATGGTTTACATCTTGTGGTGAACCCTCTGCATTCACTCTGGTGAAGTCTTCTCTTGATTGTTGACTTTGACACACATACACCTACCTCCTGGAGAGTGTTCTTGATCTGGCCAACTGTTGTGACGGGTGGTTTCTTCACCAGGGAAATAATTCATCCACCACAGTTGTTTTCCGTCGTCTCCCGGGTCTTTTTTTGTGTTGCTGAGCTCACCGGTGCATTCCTTCTTTTTGAGAATGTTCCAAACAGTTGTTTTGGCCACGCCTAATGTTCTTGCTATCTCTCTGATGGGTTTGTTTTGTTTCTTCAGCCTAATGATGGCTTGCTTCACTGATAGTGACAGCTCTTTGGATATCATCTTGAGAGTTGACCGCAACAGATTCCAAATGCAATTAGCACACTTGAAATGAACTCTGGGCCTTTTATCTGCACATTGTAGTTGGGGTAATGAGGGAATATCACACACCTGGCCATGGAACAGCTGAGAAGTCAATTGTCCCTTAACAAGTGGGAGGCAGATCTGCAAACTGCTGTAAGTCCTACACCGTTCACCTGAGTTGGATGTACATACCCTCAAATTAAAGCTGACAGTCTGCAGTTAAAGCACATTGTGTTTGTTTCATTCCAACTCCATTGTGGTGGTGTATAGAGCCAAAGATGTTAAAATTGTGTCGCTGTCCCAATATTTCTGGACCTGACTGTATATGTATCGTCTCCTGTGGTTATGTTAATGGCAACTGTGGAATAGAGCCCTACGGAATTGCTAAATTTACAGCAGCTTTGGTAAAGTTTACACTAGAGTTGGAATACAGCCCTATATTGGGCATTCGTGTTGGCTCATTAGCTTAAGTTCTTTCACTGTTTCATTTCTAAACTGACTAGCCTTCTAAAGTAGCACTGTTTAGTGGCATTTATCTGGGATACTTTCTCCTTTCTAGGGCACCTGTTTGTATTTTTTTCTTTTCTCACAGATGTGAAATCTCCCTCTATTGGTCTCATGAAATATCTGCAGGCGTGGAATGATATTCTGCATGGAGAGAAATAACATTTCTTCCCTTAAAATGTTGTAGGGGTTTAAATGGTCTCACCCCTGCTTCATTGTAAAACACATTTTTGCAATCTTTATTGCCGCTGTGTAACTGCCAGACAAAGTGAGTTAATAGGATGGGATCAGATGTGACTTAGTAATTTTTTTTTATCACTTCTAAGTAAGTTCTGACATAAAGGACCTTAGGTGTAGCATTCCTGCAGCACAGAAGTAAAATTATAAATCAATACTGCAAGTTCAAGGTGTGTATATTTACACAATTTAATGTTTTCAATCCAGAGAGGCAAATTGTATTATTATCCTCCAGAATATTTGTGCATCCCAGATTTCTGATAACTAGTACTGTCATGTTTCACATGACTTGTGATATGCCTTTAAGAATTGCACATGTCTTATCTACCCCTGGGTTTCTCTCCTCCCCTCCTCATGGTGCAGGGGTTTCCTGTCCAGATAGCTCCACCCTTGTTCTCTTCCCAGTAATCCTTTGCAAGCCTTATGGACTCAGATTCATTATGATTTTTTGACCTATCCGATGTATATTGTTGTGGATTTTCTACAGTTTTGGAATAAAACTTCAACAGATCTTCAAGGTGTCATCTGGATTGAGTCACTGTCTGTAATTCATCTAGACTGGGAGTTATAGCCATCTCATCACAACAGTAAGTTAAGAGATCACATTCTCAGTGCTTTGGTGGAGAAACAGAACAAGTACTAATGTTTATTTGTCTGGGGTTTGTGTTTATTTTATTTTTATATTTACCTAATGAAGACGTTAAAACATAACATTTTGCCTACAGCAATAAAACATTTTTGTAAGGTCTAACTCTGTGACCATTAGAGATTCAGTGAGTCACATTTTGGGTTGTTTCCGTTTATTCACAATTCCTGAAAACCCATTAAAGGAACACACTACACATCTTGACCACGTTACATTTATAAAATGGTCAGTATGTGTGGAGTGCCCCCTTTCTCCCTCCCTCAATTTTGCTAAAAAGCTGGGTGAAGTGGAGTTTCCTCCACCCCACCCTGCATCATAAGCAGCCGGGAAATTTGAATTTCCCATCCGCCGGTTACTACTTGGGTACTAGTGACATCGGTGATCGGTCTCAGGCCGCGATGGGTCGGAGCTACGCATGTTCACGGCTCCAATTCATCGTTCTGAGCAGGCCCTACAGGACTTGCATATGTAAAGTTCCCAAGTCCTGTTGCGGTGCACAATTTGCGTCCTCTACGCTACACAAGTAGTGCAAGGAGCGCAATTTGCGCCGAAAAGACATCTGGATTTGGGAGTCCCGGAGCAGAAGAGGAGCAGTGCGCGGCGAGGGAGAAAAGGTGAATAAATTCACTGAAAATACGAAAAATACGTAAAAAAATAATTGGGCAGAGGTTGTCCGTACCCCCTGCCCAATTATTTAAGGGCAAAAAATGTACTAATTTTCCATAGTGTTTATTATCATGACGTTTTAATTACAGTTGTGCTTCTCAGCACTCACGGTCGGTCACCAGTATCGTGTTAATGTGACTGAGGAGGTTTTTATTTACAGGCAGTCACCAGACTTTTCTTGAAGGCATAGAATCCCCCTCCTGTTTCCTCTTATTTGGGAATTACGCCACATTTCTGCCTGATCGTGTGTGGTTTGAATTTATACAGAAAGCCTTTTCATGAACAAATTTATGAAAGCATGAATTCACAGCATTTTCCTACCTCTCCCTATACTGTATACCTGTAATACTTCCCTCAGGAAAAACACATTCGCTAATGGGTATTAATAGCAGCTCATCTTTTTTTATGACTTTAATGCCACGTCATATTAAAAGGTGTATGTTGTAAGGAACTTTTTTTACCTTCCTTTTTTAAATTGGTGGCTCTTCTGCTTCCTTCTTTTTGCAGTTTACATTTGAGTGTATATGATAATAAGAATTTACAGCAAAATGTCAGTCTCCTTTCACCCTTTTGAGCTTCTATCCTCCTTCTTTATGTGGGACACAATGCATCTGTAGATTAGTATGCGTTTACCGTAAACCAATGTCTCCAGTTTCTAAACTGACATTCTACATAGGACTTAGAGATTATTAACCCCTTAAGGACCAAGGGTCTTTAAAGTCAATGCATTTATGACCTAACCTTGACATCATTGGTCTTAAGGGGTTAATATTATCCTTTATTTTTATAGCGCCACAAATGTCACAGCGCTTTACAAGATCAGTGTACAAGGAGTTGATACATTGTAATACCACACATGTATGATGTGGCCTGATTCAGGGGGTCCCTTTTCCCAAGGGATCTTACAATCTATGAGAAGTACAAGTATTTTGTGAGGTAGACTCAGGGCCGGATTTGCACCTCAGGAGCCTGTAGGCACAGAAATGTGGAGCGCCCCTACCCCCCCAAAACTGAAACTGTTTTTCTCCATGGTCAAATCAAAAGAAGGGGCCTTAGTTGAATTCGTTACAGTTACAAGTATTTATAAAGCGTCAACAAATTCCTTAGCACTGTACAATGGGAGAAACAGAATAAAAAATATACATACGGGGTGGAGCTAGCTGCAGCAGCGAGCGGCCGTGTTTTCGAGGAGCTCCGCACTGAGCCAGCATTGTATAGCCCTTTTCCTCCTCCTACACGGCATCTTGCAGTGTCCGATTGCCCCGAGGTGTTCTGGGGATTGCCGCGCTCCTTATCGGCTACTGGACCGGGTGTTCCGAGGTGCTCCGCAGCGTTTTCCCGGACTTGGGCCTAGTGACGGCGGCCATTTTTGAAGCCTCGTGCAAGCAACGGACTGAACCTCTGTGCCTGCTGCGACTACAGCGACCTGCCGGACAGCGAAGGGGAGCTCCCGCCAGCGGGATATCGGGGAAACGCTGACAGGTGGGTCTGTCACTGGAAGGAGGAAGGTGACTGTACCTCTCCCTCCAGATTATGGATTGTCTGGGGAAGATGACGGTTCCTGGCCAAGCGGGGACGGAGCGTGGGATAGCGTGGCTTTCCCCTCAGACCCTGTCACAAGACTCGCGCCCACTCTCCGCGGCGGCGAAGAAGCGGGCGCAGAAAAAGCGCAAGGCCGCTCTGGCGGTGTCCTCTCAGGCCCTGACTGGCGAGGACTCAGCTGACGACTCCCAGCTTTCCACCACCAGCAGCGGGGCCCCGAATAGACACCCTGGCCCGGGACTGGTGCCTCAGGCAACAGTGGCTCTGACGAAGGTGGCCACGCTGGCGGCGAGTTACGCTGACTCCGTGACGAGAGAAGAAGATGCTCATCTTCCTGCCACAAAAGGCGACTTCTACAGAATTTTGAACGAGCTGCGGGAGATACGAGAAATCTGGAAACCAGAAGTGGCTGCGGTCCGCGAGGAGGTCGCTACAGTGTGAGCTCAGGTGGTGGAGGTCCAAACGACTACCTCCGCGATGAAGCTGGACCAGGTTCATCTCTCCGACCAGGTCATCGCACTTCAGTCGCAGGTGGAGGCCCTGACCCGATCCGTGGAAACATTAGAATCTCGACACAGATGCCGTAACATACGGGTCAGGCGCATCCTGGATTTGGTTTCGGCTGAGGAACTATTGCCCTACGTCACTCGTTTGGCCCTCCAGGTCGTTGGGCTCCCATTGGATACGCCGGATGTCGTTGGCTCAGTCTTTCGGGTCCGGAGACCTGCATCGTCCCTTACGGGGGCACCGAGGGATGTTGTAGTAGCTTTTCGTGATGTGGCTTTCAAGGTGAAGGTTATAACTACCCCTGGCGCACGAGATCCGATGCAATTTGAGGGTTCTACTCTGGCCCTTTACCATGACCTCCCGTTCCAGACTTTGATGGCCCGCCATTTTAAAGTGGTGACATCTACCCTACGCAGGAAAGGAATTCGCTACCGGTGGGGCCCGGCGGGCACATTGGTGGTAAACGCACGCTAATGTGCCTTATACAATTACAGACCCCGACACGGCTTGGACTAACCTTGCAACAGCCGGTATTTCCCTGGACCCACCGGAGATGCAACCGGGCTGAGGATTATCCTACCCCTCCATATGCCTTTTTGTTTTAACTGTTTTTCCGACGAATTGCCCGGACCGTTTTTTTGATGATCAGCTATGCGACTTCGGCACGGTTTTCTTGATCCATGCATGGACTATTCTTTTGCTGACCATTAACTCCGAATGCATTGTTTATCGCTTCATTTTTCTTCATTCCCGCTGGACTCTGCCACGGACTTTTCGTCTTCGGTTTTGCTGGCCATATGTGGCCGTATATTTGTTTGATTTCATGATCTTTCTTTATATATATATATATATATATATATATATATATATAAATTTCTCTACAATGGTTGTGGTGAAAGACTAAAAGTGAGATAAAAAGCCTCCACACTATAATAAGTGTTTATTATTGCAGAAGCCACTTGCACATCACAGCAATTTGAATTGCATCCCAGAGCTCCTGTGCCACATTCCCCATATGCAGCAAGGAACTCTGGGTAGGATATGCAAATCACCTCTGTCTCACTTTTATGCATCCTGGATCTGTTATTACACAGAACCCTAAAATCAATGCTATGCCACACCGTGGCTTTCTAGCAGAGATAAGGTTTATGCATCTGGTCAAAACCACTCCTAGGACAGCGCTGTTAGGAGGTAGGCATGACCAGTTGCAGTGGATGCTTGGACCGTAGGGTAAATTAGTGTCTACAATGGTCTGTGTAATAACAGATCCAGGATGCATAAAAGTGAGACAGAGGTCATTTGCATATCCTACCCAGAGTTCCTTGCTGCATATGGGGAATGTGGCACAGGAGCTCTGGGATGCAATTCATCGAATTGCTGTGATGTGCAAGTGGCTTCTGCACACACACACACACACACACACACACACACACACACACACCACACACACACACACACACACACTTTTTTAGAGAGAGAGCGGTTGAGGTTTAGGAAATGGGAAGTCATCCAGTCACACAGCCGATAGGTTGGCAGTAACACGGTCCAACACTGGACGAGAGAGATCAAGAGAGGAAAGGTAGGTTTGGGTGTCATCAGCATAGAGGTGATATTGGAATCCAGAGGAAGAGATGAGGTTGTCCAAAGAGGCAGTATAGATCGAGAAGAGTAGGGGACTCGGGGATCCTCAAGGCTCTGTTCTAACTGAAAGAGGAACTTGTGGTGAAGAGACACCAGGGAAGGAGAAACTGAAGGAGCGAAAAGAGAGACAGGAAGAGGACCAGTAGAGAGTGATGTCACTGAGGCCAAGAGTTGATGCGGCGTGAGGAGCAAGAGAGGATGATCATCAGGGTTGAATGCAGCAGAAAGATCAAGAAGTCACCTTGGTCAGAGCAGTCTCAGATTGTTGGGAGTGAAAGCTAGACTAGTGCGGATTGAGTAGAGCGTTAGCAGCAAGAAAACTGGTGAGCTGGTTATAGACCAGACGTTATAAGATTTTGGAGGCAAAGGGGAGCAGAGAGATGGGACAGTAGTTAAAGAGGGAGGTAGGAACAAGAGATGGCTTTTTTAGAATGGGGGTGATCAAAGCACGTTTTGAATACAGAGGAGAATATTCCAGAGGGGAGAGAGAGAAGTTAAAAATCTGAGTCAAAGCAGGGACATTAACTGGTAGGACAGGCCGCATAAGTTGTGAGGGGATAGGATCAAGTGGACAGGTGGTCAGGTAGGAGGACATAAGAAGTTCTATTACATTCCTGGTGTTTAAGAGCTTTTCTGGGAAGCTACCACACTACCTGAATATGCTGCTTCCCCCGGCAGTTCCCTCATCCTATAACCTCAGATCCAGGACCAGCACCTTACTTTCTATACCGCAATACAAAAAGAAAATGGCTCGATCCTCATTTTCCTACAGAGCACCGCAAATATGGAATAACCTCCCAAACACCGTCAAATCTTCCCCCAGTCTAAAGTCCCTTAAGACTTCCCTATTAACATACCTCAATACAGAATGCACCTGTAAACATGTAACATAATGACTTTATTTCCTACACATTTATTTTTCTGTTAATCTGTATATTTGGTCTTGTGTTCATATCTTGCATTTTTACTATTTTGTATTTCTGTAACCACTCAATGTTCTCGAACCCAGGACATACTTGAAAACGAGAGAAATCTCAATGTATCCTTCCTGGTAAAATCCTTTATAAATAAATAAATTCTCCTCCGAGACTGTAGAAAAGGAAGACCTAGTAGAAGAGTGGGCAGGGAGTGAGGGGAGTAAGTGGGGTAGAATGGTTAAAGGAGGAGGGCAGTGAATGCAGCAGCATTGTTTGTTTTATATGTAAAAGCATATATTGCCTCTGCTGTAGAACAGAAAAAAAATATTTTGCATTTACATTTTTCATTTTTTATTTTTACACCTTACATGGTCATGTTTGGTATCCTAGTTAAGACTAGACTGACCTTTCCAATGACCCCTCACTTAACCTTGTGTGCTGTACAATTCAGGGATGCAGGTTCCAAAGTCCCCCTGTCCCTCCTCACTGCAGCGCCACGGTCTAGGTTTTGAATTAAACCATGCATTGCTTCACCAGATACACACTTGCTGGCAGTATGGTAAATGAGGTGAGTTAGTGGATCATCACTGTTTACTTTATAATTGTAAACTGAATAATAGTGCCATGTTAGAAAAAAATGAGAATATTATTTTAATATTTTATTTTTACATAAATCTAACCTGGTTATATTTGATATCACTGGAAAGGCTATAAACTGACCTTTCCAACGATACCTCATATGTCCCTCTAGCCCTTAGAGCTCCAGAGGTACCGTGGTCTACATTATTGCAAATTGTAAAAAAAATATATTTTTACACACAGAGCAAGGCGCCCCCTTGTGGCAGGCACCTGTAGGCACATGCCTACTCTGCCTAATGATAAATCCGGCCCTGGGTAGACGCATCCATATTGTTAGGTGTCTTGCCCAAGGACACTTGCTGGTGGTGTCTTCTGAGTGGGATCGAGTCGTCTTTCCATGATTGTAGATCAGTGACCTGGTGATTAGGTTGAACCCACTTCTTGTGAAGTCGAGACTTGCTTCTCCAGTTGTATTGGAGAGATGTGCTGAATGTTATTTTGACTTGCTTCTCCACAGTCGTAGGGTAGAGACATTACCACTGGACTCAACAGCTGATATTGTGTGGTAGGCAAGTATGTACTGTTGGGTGTCTTGCCCAAGGACACTTACTGGAGAGGTGCTCTGGCCGTAATTCGGGCCTGGGTCTCCACGGTTCTAGAGCAACGATGTTACCTCTACTCCCTCACATGACGTTTTAGCAACCTAGATCTCTAAAGAAGCCCTTGGAAAATGTTATATTTAAGGAGTTGGTAAGAAATCTTAGTAGCCAGGCTATCTGCATATATTGATTCTGCTGATTTGTATACACCCTACTGGATAGGTCAATCGCAAATATATTATTATTCCTGTCTGACTCAAGTGTAAAAGGCATGGTTCTATGGGCCTCCCTATATACTTCAATGAATTTAACACAATGAGACATTAACAGTCATTTTCTTTGTCAGTGTGGGTGTGAAAGAATTAGGAAGTGTTTTTTTCTTGTGCTATGTTACGCATGTTACTACTTGCCTTTGTAAGTGATGTGTAACATATTTACCTGTTTATTGTTATCAGTGTTTGCTTTTATTGTAAAATAGTTGGGATGCAAGATATGTGTTTGCTCTTGGTATGTGAAATATTGGCAAGAGTAAGACACTAAATTACATCTTTCAACATGATGATGACATTACTGTATTTAGCCACGTCTCTTTTTTGGGTTATTTGGTATAAATATTCTTTGTATTTTTTGTCTGTTACTTCCCCTTAGTATTTATAGTAACCAGTGTAATGTGGCTTTTCTGTATCTTTCACCTTTTGTAACAATTTTGGGCCCTATTCCAAAGTTGGTGTTAACTTAACCAGAGTTGTTGTAAACTTACCAGAACCATTATATTCTATGGCGTTGTTAACACCAACTTTAGAATGTTGCCCTTCATGCTTCTTCTCATCACCAATTCTATACGGCCCATCTCCAGACGTCAAGTCATAAATAAATGTGTGGGGGATACCCTAACATTTCTGTGTCCACTCCCCAACCCTCTGATTCCTATCATAACAGGTTCCTGGAAACTGTTGCATTGTTTCTTTATCCAAGCTCCCCATGCTAAGATAGTTAGGAAACCATGTCCCCAGGCAATACAGCTCAACTCGAACCCTGCCAGTCTCCCTCTTTCTTTCCCACAGTTGTATCCGCTTCCATTCTTATCATCATCAATGGCCTCATTCTGATGTATCCTTTGCCTTCATGATAAACAACCAGCCTTACTACCTTCTGAAAATATCTCCAGCATTTGCGACTACACTACAGGCAACTGTATTGTAAGTTCATTGCTGCTTTAGTAGATGATTGTCAGGGTGATTCACCTCAACTCTTAAATCTCTGTATAGGTGTGCTTTCAATGTCCATCTGAAGTATTTTGTTCGTGTTATGGGTTTATCCTATGTTGATTTAATTTACTGGCTGTTTTCTTTGGAATAAAATTCATAAGAAGTTTAGGGAAGTAGGTTTGTTTCACTTCAGTTTCTCTGTGGGAATTGACGTACTTACATTGAATCTTCGCAGACTTCAAAGAACCTCTCTTTTTTCCAAGTACTTTTGTCCAGAAACACTGTAGCCACAGATATATTTAATGGTTATCATGATGAGGATATGTCCATTGTTTGCGCCCTAGAAATGTATAGATGACTGGTCTGCTCATTGTTTTAGTACTGTGTATTTTTTGGAACTGATGGAAAAATACATAAAGTTCTGAAGGTACAAAAAAGTAAAACTAAGCAAGCTTACTGAAGATGGCTGCCGTGCCCTCTGACCTGTGTCATCCTGGGGCGGAGCCACTAGTTAAAGTGATATAACTGACTGTCCTATACATGTGCTAACACATACAGCATAACCTAAGAAGGGTGTGTGTCAGTCAGTCTTGGGAAGTTACATTCCAGAAGCCAGTGTCATCCTGGCCCTTGAATTTATCACACTGGTAGAGATGCAGGGTCAGGATCTCAGGAGCCTGTAGGCACAGAAATGTGGAGCGCCCCCACCTGCCCAAAATTATTGAAAAAACGTTTCTCTTCACTCAAATCAAACGAAGGGGCAGAATCTGTTGCCTTGGTCGAGTTAGTGCAGTGGCATTGTTTTTTTTATGTAAAAGCATATATTGCCTTTGCTGTAGAACAGAAAACTAATTTGCATTTGATTATTTTTTTATTTTGTTTTATTTTTAAACATTGATTACATGGTCATATTTGGTATGATTTGTAAACACAAGACTCTGACCTCTCCAATGACACCTCACTTAACCATGTGCAGTGTACAAATCAGAGATGTGGTTTCCAAAGTCCCCCGGTCTCTACTCCCTGCAGTGCCACGGTCTAGGTTGTCAATGAAACAATCATCCGATCCACACTTGTTGGCGGTGTGGGAAATGGGAAGGTTAGTGCAGCATCACTAATGAAATAAATAACCTGGATCGGCGCAAAATAATGCTCTCTGGGGTCCTGAAATCTTGCGTAGATATGTATAAAAAAAGGGAGACAAATAATAGTGCAACACTGATATATACAAATTTCTATAAGTGTATATGAGATATATCCCACTCACAAATATAGAGCCGTAACACTGGCTCTAAGTGGGTCCAGGCATGTGGGTGATTATCTTCAATTTCTTAGGTGACCCCCACCTTACAGCAACTTTCCTGTCCAGAATTTTATGCAGTGGAGAAAAAAGGAAATTTCCTTGTGTAGATCCACAAACAAAGTTCACAATGTTGTGTACAGTTGGAATGGTACTCACATTTTAAGGAGCTCACATAGCTCGTGGATGTACGCCCACGGGTTTTTTTAGATGGGGAAAAAACCCAAAGGAAAAACCACCAGTGATCCAGGAAACAGCACCAGAAATCCGGAAAACCGCAAAGCAGGAAACGGGATTGAAGGTAGAAAATAAAATTTATTAAAATATAATTAAAATAACCACCAGAACGCGTTTCGCCGCATCAAGTAGCGGCTTCATCAGCTGGAATGGTTGTGATGGGCTTGTAGGCCCTTTTATAGTGTCCATAAGTAGTCTTAATTGTTCCCATGTGTCCTGTTTGCTGTCCCGATTGATCCTTCCGTTTTCGGCGCTGGGCGCCGCCATTTTGCGCATGCGCGGTTCACTTCCGCGTTCCACCGCGTTCCAAACGCCTATTCTCTTACTTCCGCGTTCCACTGCGTTCCAAGCACCGCTATTTTACTTCCGGTCGGCGGTTTCTTAACCAGAAGATGGAAATGGATACAAAATTCTCTTTCTCTTCACAATGTTCAGAGTTTTTGGGGTTTTAATAAACCTTTTTCTTTTTCATCATATGCAGTATAGAAACAAGAAATTTACAGGCATTAAACTCGGTTAAGATCAACATGATTAAAAATGGTTAAAATGAATTGTGCACCCCGCAGGGTCTCCCTATGGACCAGCAATATATTTATATCTCATGCATAATATCTAAAAAGAGGGGGGGAATTGGAGGCTATTTTATATATATTAAACTTTTAGAAAAACTATCTCATAGTGAATAATTCAATAGTGACCATATAGATACCATCCCATTTTGTAAACTTCTTTATCAAAAAAGTGACTAATGCTATATTTTAAAAATTGGTGCAATAGCTGCCTTCAATATGTCGTTTACCAACTTTAGGAAAAACATTGCCAGCAATATAGAATCCGCATTAGGAGAATTTGACATTTGGGTAGATACACATGGACCCATTAGATCCAGCACACAAAGATCTGAAATAGATCTAGAAAGGAGTTTAATAAAAGAGATAAAAATTAAATTGGAAATTGCTACTTTAGAGAAATACCAAAGAGATAAAATAACACCGAGAGGTTTAAGATTTCAAAAAACTCCCACCTCTGAGAAAGATGACCCTGACTTTATGTTAGGCTGGAATAAATTGTTGGAAACCTTCTCTGTGTCTATGATGGAGTATGTGATTCAAAAAAAGAAGGAAAAACTACCTAAGATCAATGAAGAGATCGAAAGATTGACTGAATTGATTGAAAAGAATCAATCCAAAGAAGACATCTCGAAACTAAGTAGAGAATTGGAAGGAAAATTAGAAAAAATCGAAAGTGAAGTACTGACAATCAAAAAACGCAAATATGAGAGAGATGTAGAGGATTACAGAAGGGGCAATGTACATAGATCTTATGAAGAGAAACGAGTGAATGATTTCTCCTGGGATAAAGAAAGAAGAGAAAGGGTTTTTTACAACAATAGAGGGTCCCAACCAGAAAGATGGGAAAACAGAAGCTATCCAAGAAATAATAGGATGGACTATAGACCACAGGAACAACGATATTTTTATAGATCAGAATATCAGAACCTCAGAAGAGACAACTATCAGGAAAGAGATAGAAACTACGGGGGATGGGCCCCAAGAAATAGACCTGATATGTATAGGGACAGAAGAAATATCTATAATGAGGAAGAAAATAATAGACCTTATTGGAGAAGGGATCAGGCAGCAAGAACAAGAGACGAACAGAAAATTGATAGATCACCCTCATTCAGGAGAAAAGAAAGAGATCCTTCTCCAAGAAGAGACTATGGAGATCACAATCCTACTCCACCCAGAGATACCAGGAGAAGAGCTGATCAAGAGATTGAAAAGATCAGTATCCCTACGACCAATAGATTTCGAATCCTCAATGAAAACCCAGAGGAGGAGGTTTTTTGGAGGGACCCCCTAGACAGGAGGGTAAATCCGGGGGAACACAGAGACCTGGATACAAGACTAGGAAGAGAGGGGGGAAAGAAAAGATCTTGGGAAAAAACAGACGGGGAAAGAGAGCAGGGAAGCGAATCTTTAAGAGAAAAAAGGGAGAGAAGGTAAAAATGAAAGGTATTTTTAATTTAAGTCAGAAGGTTTTAACTAATACAGAAATTAAAGTCCTAAATAAAGGACTAAAGTTTGCCCCCACCAAACGGATGGATAAGTTCAGTATGTATATAGACTTACAACGTTTCAAAAGAAAATTGAGTCTAAAAAAATATTTTTTGAAATCTCCAGTAGAAAATAGTATGCCAATTGATCCAGATAAATTTACACATACGAACTTAAAGAAAAAATCAAAGTTTTACCCGCGACATATTATTTCTGACGAAATTAAAATGTTTGAAAATTTGGTGTCCACTGACATAGATAGGATGGTAGTTAGGGAGAAAAATTATAATCTCACCATAGAAGAAAAAAAAGCGATAAAAAATCTTGATAATGATGAGACGATTGTAATAAAACCTGCGGACAAGGGAGGGGGGATTGTTGTCTGGTCAAAAGAAGCATATAATAAGGAAGCATTGCGTATACTGGAGGATAAAAAAACGTATACCAAATTAAAAAGTAATCCCATAATAACTATTAGAGAAAATCTTCAGGTCCTCCTTCAAGGTGGTAAAGAGAAGGGAATTCTTACTGAACGTGAATTTCAGTATTTAATGATCGAGGATATCAAGACCCCACACTTTTATATTTTGCCTAAGATCCATAAAAATATAACTGAACCACCTGGGAGACCCATAGTGGCAGGAATCCATTCTATTACGAGCTGTTTGTCTGAATATGTAGATATCCTTCTTCAGCCAATTGTTAAGGAGATGCCATCATATCTAAAGGATACTATCAGCATACTACAGATATTAGATGAAATAAAATGGGAGAAAGATTACATAATGGTTGTAAGTGATGTTAATTCACTGTACAGTAATATACCCCATGCTATGGGCATGCAAATAGTTAATGAAAGAATAAGTGACTCCAAGAAATTGGATGATATACAGGTGGGTTTCATCATGGAGAGTATACAATTTATCTTAGAAAATAATTATTTTAAATTTGGAAGATTTTTTCTTGCAAAAGAATGGTACGGCAATGGGGACTAAGTTTGCGCCCAGCTATGCGAACCTATATATGGCAGGCTGGGAAGCCCAGTTTGTCTACGGTTCGCATAGCTGGGCGCACAACATCCCCCTTTACAGACGTTACATCGATGACGTATTCTTTGTTTGGAGTGGCAATGAGGAAGATCTGATCACCTTTTTGGATAGTCTCAATAGTCAAGTTTGGGGTATTGCATTAGAAAATAAATGGAGTAGGGAGAAAATAACTTTTCTTGACCTAGAAATATACATTAGCGAAGGATCTGTCAAATGCAAAACTTTTTTCAAAGAGGTAGATACTAATACCTATATAAATACTACAAGCTGCCACAATCCATCGTGGCTCAAAGGGGTACCCAAGGGGCAATTCATGCGCTTGAGGAGGAATTGCTCAGACCTCAACATTTTTGAGCAACAGGCTAATCAATTAAAAGAGAAATTCCTAGAAAAGGGGTATAATGCCCTAGAGTTGGATACAATTATCGACCAACTCAAACAGGAGGACCGGACGAATTTACTTAAATATAAACCCAAAAAAAACATCAAAGAAGGCGAAGTTCTATTTCTGTGTGACTACAGCAGTAAAGCCAAAAACATGAAGAGAATAATTAAGAAACACTGGCATGTTCTTCAGAAAGACAAAGATCTAAATAGTATATTGGGGGAACAGCCAAAAATAGTATTTAGAGGAGTTAAGAACCTAAAAATGAATTTGGTACATAGCAAACCTAAAAACAAAAAAATAAATCAGAATCAATTTAATTTAAAAAATGGCTTTTATGTCTGTGGACAATGTCTCGCCTGTAGGTCGACCGGCAATAGGAAAGATTGCAGAATAGAATATATGAATAAAAAAATTAACCAAAAGATACAAATAAAAGAAGTTCTTAATTGTTGCTCAAAAAGTGTAATATATCTCTTAGAATGTCCTTGTGGCCTCCAATACGTTGGTCGCACAAAAAGGGCCCTAAATATAAGAATTTCGGAACATGTCAGAAATATAAAAAAGTTGTACGAAAAACACTCCGTTTCATTACATTTTAAGCTCCAACATGGAGGTTCTCCAGTAGGTTTGAGATTCATGGCCATTAAGAAAATACATAGAGTTAATATAGATGATAATATTATTAAGAAGTTGGGACAGGAGGAGATGCGGACCATCTATGAAATGGGTACTATGGCACCAAATGGGTTAAACAATGATTTCGAGGTAGTCCATTTTCTATGAATTTTCTATGAATTTTTACGAGTTCTTTTATGAGTTCGTTGTGCATCTCTTGGGGTCTTAAATAAAATATACACCCACTCTCTCTATCTTTTATGATATAAGGGGCTATATATGGATATTACCACATGTGGAGGAACTGTGAGAAAATAGATTCATAAATTTTTTTTTTATTTTTTATTTTTTTTCCCACTTTATTTAATAATATATAATGCAGAAAGCACTTAAAAATAATAATACACCTAATTAGGTATACATTTTGACATTTAAACAATAGTCAGTAATGATATGGCACTTTAAATAGCACTCTCATAAATAATGAGATTTTTTGATATTTATTATTTTATCAATACAAGGGAGGAAATTGTTATATATTCTAGACACATAGTTTTGTAATTAACACACTGAATAAAAGCACTTTAAAAATGATAATATATTCAATTATATTCAAATTTAGCAAAAAGCACTTTAATAATAATTTTGCATAATATTTTCGCATAAATGAGGTTTACACAATTAATATTTTATCAAATTGTAATCAATTTTAAAATATAGCATTAGTCACTTTTTTGATAAAGAAGTTTACAAAATGGGATGGTATCTATATGGTCACTATTGAATTATTCACTATGAGATAGTTTTTCTAAAAGTTTAATATATATAAAATAGCCTCCAATTCCCCCCCTCTTTTTAGATATTATGCATGAGATATAAATATATTGCTGGTCCATAGGGAGACCCTGCGGGGTGCACAATTCATTTTAACCATTTTTAATCATGTTGATCTTAACCGAGTTTAATGCCTGTAAATTTCTTGTTTCTATACTGCATATGATGAAAAAGAAAAAGGTTTATTAAAACCCCAAAAACTCTGAACATTGTGAAGAGAAAGAGAATTTTGTATCCATTTCCATCTTCTGGTTAAGAAACCGCCGACCGGAAGTAAAATAGCGGTGCTTGGAACGCAGTGGAACGCGGAAGTAAGAGAATAGGCGTTTGGAACGCGGTGGAACGCGGAAGTGAACCGCGCATGCGCAAAATGGCGGCGCCCAGCGCCGAAAACGGAAGGATCAATCGGGACAGCAAACAGGACACATGGGAACAATTAAGACTACTTATGGACACTATAAAAGGGCCTACAAGCCCATCACAACCATTCCAGCTGATGAAGCCGCTACTTGATGCGGCGAAACGCGTTCTGGTGGTTATTTTAATTATATTTTAATAAATTTTATTTTCTACCTTCAATCCCGTTTCCTGCTTTGCTGTTTTCCGGATTTCTGGTGCTGTTTCCTGGATCACTGGTGGTTTTTCCTTTTGGGTTTTTTCCCATCTAAAAAAACCCGTGGGCGTACATCCACGAGCTATGTGAGCTCCTTAAAATGTGAGTACCATTCCAACTGTACACAACATTGTGAACTTTGTTTGTGGATCTACACAAGGAAATTTCCTTTTTTCTCCACTGCATAAAATTCTGGACAGGAAAGTTGCTGTAAGGTGGGGGTCACCTAAGAAATTGAAGATAATCACCCACATGCCTGGACCCACTTAGAGCCAGTGTTACGGCTCTATATTTGTGAGTGGGATATATCTCATATACACTTATAGAAATTTGTATATATCAGTGTTGCACTATTATTTGTCTCCCTTTTTTTATACATATCTACGCAAGATTTCAGGACCCCAGAGAGCATTATTTTGCGCCGATCCAGGTTATTTATTTCATTATTGTGTGTAATGGTATAGGGGAAACCACTATATCCTGAGATTGGCTATCTGGGCACCCTGGTGGTGGATGCATGTTGTGTGGCGCTGCACCATTCTTTGTTTATAGTGCAGCATCACTGTTTGTTTTTTTAATTGTAAACTGAATAATGTTGCATTAGGGAAAAAAAGAGAAACCTATTTTGTTAGCCAGTTTTGATCTATAAATAAGATATGTTTGGTATCGCTGGCATGGCCATAATCTGGCAATGATATGTCCATCTAGCCCTTAGGGTTCCAGAGATACAGTGGCTTAAATGATTGTAAATTGTAAAACAAAATGATTTTATTTTTTTAACAGAGCAAGGCGCCCCATTGTGGCAGGCACCTGTAGGCACATTCCTACTCTGCCTAGATATAAATCCAGCCCTGTAGTGACCGTAATTGTTTGGAATGGAATTGTCAGCCTCGTTGAGAGAAATAACTTTATCAAAAATAATAATAAAAATATATATATTTTACCAGGAAGGATACATTGAGATTTCTCTCGCTTTCAAGTATGTCCTGGGTGACGAGTATGTACCGTTAGGTGTCTTGCCCAAGGACACTTACTTGAGAGGTGCTCTGGCTGGGATTCGAACCTGTGTCTCCACGGTCATAGAGCAGTGATGTTACCTCTACTCCACCCAACCGGTAGAAAACACAGCAAATCTTTCCTCACCACACCCATGACATCACACTAGTTTTTTTCTAAATCTGGGACATTATAGAATAAATGAGAAAGGAATATTTAGCATGTTAAAAGGCATTTTCAGCTTTGGCAATTATTTGATTTGTATGCACATGTTGCCACGTACAGAACACTTAAAACGCTTCCCTCACCTTCACGTGATTCATACGCTTTTGGGCAGATTTTTGATTTTACAAGGTCACCGCACAGAACAGAAACCGGTTTGATGGCTATTCTTGTGGCACAGTAATAAATCTGCATAAGATATTAAATTGCACTCAGACCGACGGTTTAGTACGACATGAGCGTTCGGCCATGCTCCCTTTCGACTGGCAGACCTGACTATCTAAACATTCTTTTCAGAGCACATGCTGAGATGTGAAGTAGATTTGATCATGTCTTTGCTCTTCCATAGCGAATACATGAATGAAATGGTAGAACAGGAGCAAACTAAAGTAAGCGAAATTGAGATGATTGATAAGTTATTATGTTATTTAAAGCCATAACACCAGGGGGAAAATAGCTTGGAAAAAGGTTTTGCATGCATTTATAGAAAGGTTTATAGGGCATGTAGTTCAGCAACTAAATCTAAATTTACAAGAAAATTTATGCTAAGGAGCCGGGAAAAGTTTGTTTGTGGTTTTGTGCAGGATAATTCTTCTTGTTGAGCGTATTGTGTGAGCAATGCAAGACTCAAGAAGAAAGAATACAAAACAAAAGGGAGCAGTGCCATAATCATAGGGTATTAAAATTATTATCGTCTGAGTAGACCTTTCCCAATATGAGCGACAGTATGGCAGTAGACTGCGAAGTCCTATTCTAGATCTGGTTTGCTCTGGGAAGACCATGGCATGTCATAGTGAGTGTGTCTGCTCTCTGCTGCTTATATATTCAGAAATACACCGCATGTTGATATATGGCATCACGTAAAGATATGTGTGGCTTAATTCTATCCCTACAGACTGATGCGTTGTTTGTTTTGAGATGATCTATTGATAACAAATAATGGGCCCTATTCCAAAATTGGTGCTAACTTAACCAGAGCTGTTGTAAACTTACTTTCCCCAGCCCTAAATATAACGGATCTGGTAACGATTAATTACTCGATTTAATCGTTAAAATGTTTGATCGATTTTTAAAATTCTTTTGATCGCTGGGCGCCCTTACTTTCTATCAGCTCCGGTATCTGACTCTAGGAGTCCGAATTCAGAGCTGTACTGGCTTCCTGGGGCCCTGGGCGGCCCTACAGCAACATGCGAAGCACGCTCCTTTAGCACCGCCCTCCAGTCAGGTGTGCGGCGCACGCGTCACAGCGACTGGCGCAGGAAGAAGACTGCAGACGAGAAGGCAGTAGAGGAGCGGTGAGTATGGTGCTGCCTGTCTCCGTCCAGCCTCGGACCTAGCCAAACCCCAGCAGGGCCCAGACCCCAGGCACACACCAGGCCCCAGACAAGACCCAAGGGCCCAGGCACAAGACCCAGACCCCAGGGCCCAGACCCAGACTAATGCAGAGTTGCAATGCAAGCAGATCAGCTAAAAGTAGTTGGACCTGTATGTGCGTTTATAATTAATCGAAATTAATCTTTTTTTATTTTTATTTTTTTAAATAAAATCGATTTAATCGCACATGAATATTTTAATCAGTACCAGCCTTAATTCTAATCTATGGAGTTGTTATCTTAACCAGAGCTGTTGTAAACTTAAAGCTCACCTGCCTGAGCATTAACGTTTGCTGCGGTATTTACTGCATATTACAATCCAAACGGGTTAAAAAATCCGTTTGCGTTTGGTACCTTGCGCTTTTCAGCGCAAGGTTACTGTACTTTGCGCTCCCCATGTTAAGTATAGGGAGCACAAAGTGTTAATCAGCGCTGGTATTACAAAGTCCCAGTGCTGATTAACGCCTGGCTCTGGTCAACGAAAAGTTAATACCAAGTCCTGGCTCTGGTTAACGGATTCCGCTTCTGCAGAATCCGTTAACACCAGCTTAAAAAACCCCCAAAAAAACCCCACATACTCGCCCTCTGTCCCACGGCGAGGACCGCGGCTCTGTCCGCCTCCTCCGGTCAGCGGGAACAGGGAAAGACTGGGGGGAATAAAGTCCCCCAGTCTCTCCCTGCGTATCCCTACGCCGACCGGCCCAATCTCGCGACCGGCAGGGAGGCATTCAATGGAGTCCTATGGACTCCAGCGAGTGGATGCTCGCGGCTGCGCTCAGCACTGCCGCGAGCATCCAGCATTGTTACGCTCGATAACAATGCAGGCAGCATTTTTTGCACCTGCATTGTAATCCAGCGTTAAAACGCAGGCGCAAGGGGGTAATCTGCAGGCGCAGATTTTCCTCCCTTGTGCCCGAGTTTTAACGCCAAGAGCGTAATAGGGCCCTTAGAGTTAAAAGTATGTATAAAGCGCTAGCGGGTTCCGTAGCGCTGTACAATGGCTGAGACAGACTAACAAATATACATACACGATAAACCCACAGAACAGTAGGAGAGCGGACCCTGCTCCAGAGCTTACACCAACTTTGGAATAGAGCCCAATGTTTTTCATTCATTCTCTCATATTTTTATTTTTTTATTTTTTTTGCGGCTTGTGAAAGGCTGTATAGTTAGCTGAAATGTTGCTGCAGGTTTCCTAAAACAAAGGTTCCTTATTTCTTGTTCTTTTCCCCCCTCCATTGAAAGCTGTCACTGGCCATCTTTATAGGTTTTTGATTAATTTCCATTAACTGAAACTGTGCAATGTCTCTCAATACAAGCATCCGATTGGCTGTGTGTTGTGTATCAAAACATGGAATATATTGGAGCTTTATAAGTAGGTGTAATTGATTGAAAGGAGAGAATAAAAGGTAAATTAAGGCTGCTAGAAAACTGATGAATTGCCAAAACAGAAATGATCTGCCTGCTGTGATGCTGCCTTTTGCTTCCTTCAGCAGGCCTGGTTGGAGACGAGAGTAAATACACTCTATTTTTTTATTTATGCAGGTACACCCCATTTACAAATGGAGACGAGATTAAATAAGCCATATTTAAATATGCACTAGCCGTTGGCTTTTCAGATCTACAAATATATATTCTTTTTAAAGTAAGTCTTCCATTAACAACCAGGGTGAAAAAAAAGAACACAACGTAATAACTTAATTAAATAATTTATTGGAGGCATTTCAGAGAGAATTATTAGACTTGTCAAACTTTAACAGGCTTAGTAAGTTTATATTGCATACTACGTGTATTTAATATATACACCTCTATACTCACTTCATTGGAATGAAAACCGGCTTAAAGCGAATAAGCGATGAGGCGAGAATATTATCAATGGTGGAAGAGCATAGAAATCATTTCTGTTAGGGTTGTAGGAGTTTGTGGCTGGATTTAGGGGAGAGAGTGATCCGGGTTATTCGCAACATTAATAGAGATTTCTTTAGGAGCTGCCAATTTCAGAAATCTGTGTTACTTTGTTTACAATTTTTTTCAATTAGGTTTGTATGGGTTCTATAATAATAAAAAAATAAGGATGCCAGTCTGAATGACTTGTAAAAGTGAATGTATGTCATCTACAAAACCCTGTCTCCCGAGGTTTACTGGCCATCTTTACTAGGCATTCAAAGTAAATGTTTGGCGGTTGGGAAGTACAAAATCATTCTAAATTGTGTATTATTTTCAATGTATACCATTGATCATGATAAATTCCAAACTTGAGTTGGCGTGATGTTGAGAAATCCACAGATCCTCATAGATGCCTCTGACAAATAGTTTTGAATTTTCAGAAATAAAAAAAGTTTCCTAACTCCCATAAAAGAAATAAAAATACATAAATATACTGCAGTAGATTCCAAAGTTCTAATGCTGGTGCCGGTGTCTGATTATAGATATGTCGAACCTTGTTCTAGTAAAAGTGGTAGAGGCTGAAACAGTGATTGAGTTTAAGCAAGCATGGGATAGGCATAAGGCTATCCTAAACAAAAGATAAATCCCGGGAAAGTATCCATATAAATGGGTGGACTAGATGGGCCAAAAGGTTATCTGCTGAAATATTCCATGTTTCTAGATAATCTATTGAGAGCGAGTGAGAAAAAAATACATGGCTCTGGACATGCATGCTTTGTCAGTGTGCCTTTAAAAACATGCTATGTGTGTCGAATGAGTCAGTAGCAGTAGTCACATTCAGCAGGCAGAAAAAGCATGTAAATATTTTTTTCAAATTTACCTGCTTTCCTTTCTAGGTGGTTTCCACACTCCTCTCAGGAGGCTCACTGAGCTAACCAATCAGTGTGCATTCTGTGGAATCCATAAAACCGCACTGAGCATGCGCAATTGACTCTCTACACCTCCCTCCTGCACTGTGGGGGGGAAGTCGGGGCTGAGTGCAGAGCCGTAGCTAGCTCCTTTTGCACCCGAGGCAAGAATAGAAAATTGTGCCCCCCCCCCTGCTCTGGCTAGACACTGGTGTGGCTCACCGTGCCTGCTACTCTTGCTGGCGTCTCTTGCTAGCATTTGTATTGTAGGCATTTGGTGGTGGTGGGCTCCAGGGCAGTGTGGCTGAGTGTGCTGGGCTCCAGGAAAGTGTGGCTGATGTCTGTGGTGGGGCTTCAGGCAGGGCCGGACTGGGTTTAAAAAGCAGCCCTGAGACTTAGACCAGCCCTATATTGTGATAAGTTCAAACGAAAAGAATATGTATCAGAGCTCCACAGCAATAAAACTCACAGTAATGTGCAGTGTGTATGAGCGTATCACAGAATCCACAGCAATAAAACTCACAGTAACGTGCGGTGTGTATCAGCGTATCACAGAGCTCCACAGCAATAAAACTCACAGTAATGTGTAGGGTGTATGAGTGTGTCACAGAGCTGCACAGCTATAAATCTCACAGCAATGTGCGGTGTGTATGAACATTAATTTAACAGTTATTTTAACATCATGGGGGGGCCATCAAGGTTTAGAAAATTATCAGTCATGCAGGTTGCATGGCCCTGTGTATTGCTAGGGTGAACATGCATCCTGTATAAATGGATCCTGCACAGGTGAGAGAGGGGAGAGGGGGGGAGAGAGAGAGAGAGAGGGGGTAGAGAGAGGGGCAAAGGGGGCAGAGGGAGCAAGCGCAAAGGAGACAGAGAAAAGGGTGACAGAGGGGAAAAGGGAGAGAGGGGGAAAAAAGGGGACAGGGAGCAAGTGCAAAGGAGAGAGGGGAAAGGGGAGAGGGAGAGAGGGGAGGGGGAGAGAAGGGGGCAAAGGGGGAGGGAGAAAAAGGGACGGGAGAGGGAGAGAGGGGCAGAGGGGAAAAGGGGGAGAGGGGACAAAGGAAAAGGGGGAGAGAGAGGAAAGGGGACAGAGGGGGCAAAGGGGACAGAGGGAGCAAGTGCAAAGGAGACAGAAAAGGGGAGAGAAAAGGGGACAGAGAGAGGGGGCAAAGGGGAGAGAGAGAGAAGGTGGAGAGGGAAGATAGTGCCCTGCTGATATCTCTACAAATCAGAGTGACAGTCTCTCACCTGGGGCTGATTAACGTTTTCAAGGTAGGTGTGTATCAGGGAGGAATGGATTGAGAGCAGCTGCTCTCACACCTCACCTAGAAGTCTGCCCTGCTGCTGCCTCTCCCAATGAGTGTTTGTGGCCACAAACTTCCTGTAAGCAGGAGCAGGTGGCTGATTGGAGGAGGAGGCGGAGACAAGTGGAAGGAAGAGAGGTCACCAGGGATCCACTTCCACACTGTCAGCGGAGAGTCTCTCAATCACTTGCCTGCGTGCAAGTGAGCATTGAAGAAGCCACAGGCAGCCCAGCAACCCAAAAATTAAGAAAGGCCAGGCTGGCTTCAGGCCAGGCAGTGGCTGAGTGTGCTGGGCTTTCTGGCGCTACTCAGTCTGTCCCCTCGGCTCCGCCCCTAAAGTCTACTCTAGTGATTAACGCAGGCTGTGACACGTGCAGGCGGCGCTCCCCACTGGTTGCAGTCACGTGTGGCTGCACCTCCGCACTTTCAGCTGTTCAGTGCAGCTAGAAGGGGACCTCCGCTCCTGCAGTCAGAGAGAGAGAAGTGATCATCGCGATTTCGATTTACATTATTACTAAGAGCGAGTGATCACCCCTGCCTGCGCCCCCTTGTGGCTGTGCCCGAGGCGAGTGCCTCACTGGCCTCGCCCTCCCTACGGCCCTGGCTGAGTGCCATTCCAATCTGTAACCCTTTCACGACCTGCTACTGCAGAGACATGAAGGACAGAAATCCATACACACAAGGAGAAAGAGACCCCAGAGAGAGGGACGGCAAAAAACAAACAAACACGGACAGCAAGAAAAAGCGTGTAACAACAGAGCAGGCACAGGATGCAGAGAGCACAAGAGTGTGAGTGAGTGACCTGTGAGACAGTGAGTATGTAAACCAGGGCTCAAAATTTCCACTCTCCTACTAGCATTTGGCGAGTGGAAATTGAGGGCGAGTGGAAATGCACACGCAGGCAGCACAATGAAAATTATTTTGTGCTGTGTAATCCAGCAGTGCCACTGTGCAACCCCCCTTCTCCAGGCTGCACAGTGGCAGGGATCAACTGAATAATCTGACCAAGCTTGTCTCTGTCACTGGCAGGGAGTTGGAGAGGAGCTTCACTGCCTCCTCGCTCTGCTCACACTGGGGTCTGATGTCTGGGTATTAATGTTATTTTTGTAACTTTATTCTGAATAAAACCTTTAACAGTGTAATTTCATAAAATAATTTTAAAGGGGGTGTGTTTAGGGGCAGAATTAAGGGCTGGGTAGGGGTTAGGTGGAGCAACTGGTGGCGAGTTACTCTTATGGTCTGGTTAGTAGCTTGGGACTTGAAATTTTGAGCCCTGATGTAAACCATGAAAGTGCGCAGGTGAGTGAGCAAATTAGCGGGTGTGTCTTGCTTTCACATTTGCAGAGTTGCTAATATTCACTTCCTTAATTTCCCAAGTCTGAGGTCCTGAGTGTGCATTGGGTTTCACGTGCACAGCTTGTGCTACTTCATGTGAAGCTTTGATGGGTGGGGAGGAGGTGGGGAATATTCAGGAAGTAGGAGCTGAAGAAACACCCCTAGCTGAGGGGCGTCACCAGAGAAGATGAAATGACAGAGTCTAAAGCAAGAAAATAAACATTTGTTTACACGTAGAACTTTTATTGGTATTATTCTAGTTTGTCTGTTGGTTTGAAAGTGTTTAACGGTCTATTGAGAAAAAATTCTAGACCTGTATATGCCTTTTTAATGAAATTTAATAGTTAAATATGTCGAATCTTATACTATAATTACTAGTTTACTAGCAGTATTTTTGCTGGATTTATGTTCCTGGATTGAATCCAAAATGAGACCCCATCCCTACTCACAATATTGTAAATTGACTCTTCAGGCTTTCCCTCTGCTTCATGCTTTTTCCATTGCCTATTGAATGAAATTCCTATCTTTAAGTATGAGGATTTTACTCAATATTTTGTTAAAAAAAAAATTCTGTGATGCGTGTCTTTTTCAGGAATCAGAATGCGAAGACAGAAAGCCTGGACCCTCCTCCGGTCATCCGGATGTTTAACAGGCATATCCTTTTTGACATCGTATCAAGAGGATCCACCACCGAGCTGGAGGGGTTTCTGCCTTTCTTGTTGGCACAAAAGAAGAGGCTGACGGATGAGGAATTTCGAGGTTAGGTGCTGACTCTAAACATTTGATGTCTCTGTTTAGCTGTGATTTTCACAAATCTATCCCAGGGAGTCTAATCTGCAGGAATCTTAATCTTCTAAAGTAAGCACATACCAGTGAGCGCTTAATAAAAATACAGAACTCCTGTGTTGCCTGATTGGAGTGGTACAAACCTGAAATCCATGGGAACGGAAAATTGTCCTTGTGATATTACAAGTATTTTATTTAAATATATTTTTTAGGTTCGGATAATGTTTTTCACAGGTTATTTTTTAAAATCTAAAATGATTCTAAATTCGTTGTATCAACTAAAACCTGCAATTGTGTATTTTTCATAGTGTCCATAAATAAAACCATCATTTGGTAGTATTCATTGAGGTAGTGCGGTAAGGTGGTTTGGACAGAGACTGGTGAAGTGGAAAAGAGGTCATATGTGGTGAGGGAGGGGATTGAGCATTGAAGTATCAATGGATACTTCTGTTAGCGTGTGTTTTTGCGTATCTGTAAAATGTCAGACGGTGGTGGGGGGGGAATGAATCTCTGGATATGCTTAATCTGGAAAGGGAGTCTGTACTATCTTGGCTACCTTGGAAGTGAATTGAACCATAAGGGGAGACCATCTGAGAGTTGGGTTATGCAGGAGAAGAAGCTCCAGGCCCACAGACTGTTAGAGCTATGTTCCTTCCAGAAGGATACTGGCATCTTCTCCACTAGGGCCTAGGTCATTTGTCAGTGACACCCAAGTAGGTCACTCATGTGAAATTCTAACTTGATGATTTCTACAAAGACACGCGAAGAACCAACATAGAAGGCAGGTCTTGTGTGGAAATGTTCTTTGTGGAAGGTGCATCTTCAAGGTTTTTTTAATTGTTCCTGTTTGACTTCCCGTTTCAAAGGCTGTTGTCTGGCTTCTACATCTAAGGAATTTTGTTGTGGTGGGTTCCTGTTGCGTACATTAATTACAGCATTTTTGTAGAATCCATTTTGCATCTTCTTTCTATGCATACTTTTACTCGTATCTGGCTTTTTAAGTGTTGGAGCAAAAGCAGTAAATTTCTGAGTAGAAGCTGTGGATGGTCCGAGCAGTCTATTTATGTATAAGTTATATATGATGGTGTAATATGTGCACATTCACTAGATATATATCTTAACAGCTATGGTAACTATTAGTAAAAACTTAAGAATAAAAAATACACTTTAAAGCTATATATTTAAAAACTCTACAGATACAGTGTCTGGGATATATATTCACAATAACAGATAAACCTTGTGCACGTAATTTAAAAAACGTGATCTTATTACAGCGTGACACAACTATGGGTATGAATAGTTACAAAAGTTCTTTTTTTTTTTTTTAAATTTTTTTATTGAATTTTCAGTAATACAGCAATAAGGCACTCATGAAAGCCCATAGAGCGGTACATAATCTCAGGGAGTCAGGAACAAGATTGGACTTATAGAGAGAAACTGAACCTGTTTTCTTTCCCTGAGGCATAACGGTACCTCGAGAGAGCCTGCAAATCATACATATTAACAACTTTATTAACAACAGAAATAATACCAAGAGGAAGAGAAAAAATGAAATAATAAAAATAATAGAAAATAAATAAAAAATAAAAAAACAACTTTAAATCAAGGTCTCAGTGTCCCACATTACTATACTCGATTACGTCATAGTCTGCGACGTAATCCAAGGATCCCAAATCTTTGTGCATTGTTGGAGCGTGTCATGCAATTGTGCTGTTAGGCGTTCCATTTTATATAAAAACCACACTTTCGCAGCTATCTCCGGTAGTGAGGGAAGGTCTCGTTTCCAGGATCGGGCTATACAAATGCGGGTTGAAGTACAAATACGGTGTGCCAGTCGAAGAGAGGGGCGTGATAGACCATGTCGTCTAGACGGGCTATTGAGTAAAGCCAGAGCGGGATCAGGAGATACTGCCAAACCCAAAGCACGGGAGATCATAGCAAAAACTGAAGACCACAGGACAGTTACCAGCCCACACTCCCACCACATATGATAGAACGAACCTCGTTGACCACAGCCTCTAGTACACAAGCCAGTGAGTGTGGGATATATTTTCTGCAGTCGGGCCGGGTCTAGGTACCACCTGGAGAGTACCTTGTAACAATTCTCTTTGATCAAAATACATGTCGTTATCCCCATCGAGGACTCCGTTATCGCCTCCCATTCCTCCCGGGAAAATTGGCGACCCAGGTCTAGTTCCCATTGATGTTGGTACGAGCACGGGCTCTCGAGAGACGGGCGGAGGAGAAGACTATACAATTGGGATATTGCTCCCGAAGTGCTTGAACCTCTCGTTACCAGGCTTTCAAATGAGGTCACTACAGGGGTGCCCATATTTAAGCGGCTACATACAAAATGTCGAATCTGAGAGTATCGGTGAAACTCCCTTAATGGGATGTCATGTGATTCTCTAAAATATTCCCAACGGGGGAATTTCCCCTGCAGCAGCACCGCTCCCAGTGTCGTAAAGCCCTTCCTGTGCCACCAGTCAAAAGCTCGTCCCTCCTCCCCATTCCACGGAGGAAAGAGTTACAAAAGTTCTTTAGTGCAAAAGCAAAAAACAAAACCATATGATTCTCACACAAAATACACGTATCAGTGCCCCTTGCATATACCATATGATTTAGTATGAGAACCGAAAGTGCAAGAAGTAGTCCAATAAATGATACTTGTGGATGAATCTTTTGTGTCGCTTGTCTCCTTCAGTGCCTAGGTCCATCCTTGCGCAGTGACAGTCATGCGTATCTTTTTACTATTGATACGCAAACGCCCAAATGCATTGAAGTATTAAGATTCTACGTTTTAAGCACAATTTTTGTTGCTTTTTATTGTGTGGGTTTATCCTGAGTAGGCGGCAAATATTTCATAAACTCCGATACTTCAGTACAAGCGCATCCACCATATAGTTTGTTTTTCTGGAAGTAAATTTATGAGCTTGAGTCTGACCAGCCTATATTGCTTTGTTTAGAGTAATCCCAGAGGTAATTTTCTAGAAGCCGTTGAATACCAGAACCCTAGATTTAACAATGGTGATGTGAAATGAAGGGAACACCGATCAGAATCTGATGTAGTTTGTGTTCTCGCTTTGTGGTTTTGCAGTAGTACTAATGACGGAGTAGCAGTCTCGCAGAATGTGAGGTTAGACTCCACTATCCTGTGTCCTTGGATCACTTCTAGCCTTGTGAAGGCGCTTACAGACAATGGTGGTAGGCAGCCAAAGATAAATCAAATGCAAGATTCTAGTAAGGCGAATAAATTATGCCTTGATTGCTCATTTACATCATACTTTTTTATATAAAATATATTTTTCATCCCAACTTCCTTTTAACCCTCATTCTGTGCTCGCCAGGCATTATTACCGCGTATGTAGTGCCAACAATCACCTCCAAACCATAAAGTGTAGGGTGGGGAATTGAAGAATAAACTCTTACACGTCAATTGAGCCCATGAATCATATAGAACAAAGGGATAGTCCTATTTTATTTTTATTTTTTTTTATATTGATTTATAATTTTTTTAAATTTGGTAAACAACCTTTTATCATTGATTAATTTACAAAAATTGTTTTGCCGAAAAATTACTATATATTTATGTAAGTAAATTTCACTTAACAGTGGCACTCCAAGGACTTTGTCAATTTTGCTTTATTGCATGTAGGTAAAAATCAACGTTTTAATCTGCTCACCACAGATTTTCTTCTTTCCTGAAGAAAATCTGCTGTGAGCAGATTGAAACGTCGATTTTTACCTACATGCAATAAAGCATTATTGAAAAAGTCCTTGGAGTGCCACTGTTAAGTGAAATTTATTGTTGCTTGGCGTTGCAACGGGTAGTGATTTGTATCATGAGTGCTGGATTCTATATGGATTTTATATTTATGGAAGTATATAGCGCCAACAGAATCCGTAGCGCTTACAATGAGGAATTACAGACATGAGACATAATAAAAACCTATAGAGAACAGACTGCCCTGCTCTTGGGAAAATTGCCCTACTTATACAGCACATTATACAAGTGCTGAGCCAGACAACCCGTGAGTTTACAATCTAAAGGACAAAGGTAAGTGAAACAAAAGGGAGCAGGGGAGTGTGAAACTGGTGGCTAGAGCGAAAATAGAAAGGATTGCATGGGAATGACCTGAAGCTTGGACTTAAAACGTTAATTAGAAAGAAGTTGATATGCTTGAATCATTTTAATTTCTGCCATGTACTTATGAATCCTCTTTGGTAGCGCTTTGAGATCATCCCTCATGTAGAGAACATTGTCATTCTAATTGTAAGATTAAATGTTTTTATTTCAGAGCCATCAACTGGGAAAACCTGTTTGCCTAAAGCTCTGCTAAACCTGAATGGAGGGAAGAATGATACCATCCCAATGCTGATGGATATTGCGGAGAAAACGGGCAATCTTCGTGAATTTCTTAACTCTCCTTTCCGGGATGTTTATTATCGAGGTGTGTAACAGCATTGACTGAGTTAGGAAGTTCCACATCAGCAACTTAGAAAGTGTTTACTTTGAATAAGTCAAGAGCTTCAGTGTCAGATTAAAATGTCTTAACTGAATGGTCAATTTCTCGCCTGCAAAGTGTAAACAAAGATTTCTAAACATAAATTCTGCTTACAAGCTGTACACTATAGACTTACTCTATTTACTATGCACTTTTGATGTCATGTCCTAAACTCGCACATGATTCTGACTTTTTTTCAGGACAAACGGCTCTTCACATTGCCATTGAAAGACGTTGTAAACATTATGTTGAGCTGCTGGTGGAAAAGGGGGCTGATGTTCATGCTCAGGCCAGAGGTCGCTTCTTCCAACCGAAGGATGAGGGTGGATACTTCTACTTTGGTATGTTTGACCTTAGCGAAAAAAGACATCATCTGCAACTACTTTGTTTTTGTATTTTATTGGCACCAGTATCTAACTAAGCTGTACAGTCTTTGACATTTACAATGACAAAAAGAAAGTGCCTTGAAGTTGCATAAAATGTGTATATACAAACTATAACCAGGCATTAACACCAACGCTGATTCTTAAGAAGAAAAGTACAAACCCAGACAATTCCTTAACATAATAATAATACTTGGCATTTAAGGTCAGGTTCCATAGCAGATGCCTCACTAAGCTAAATGTGGTTTTGTAAAAAAATTTGGTAGCACTGGAGTTTGAGCAGGTGGAGAGTGTTGACTAAACCTTTCATGAGCGTACCATTTGAAATATTGGAAGGTGGCCACTAATAAGGAACTCTTAGAGACAGGGATGTGTTTTGATTAACTGGACCCAAAAGGTGAGCAAGTGTTCCAATTTTTTAATCCATGTTTAGGAAGGCCTCTGTCCACTCGTTAAAATAGGCCATGTAATGTGTCTAGTTTTTAAATGAAGAGAAATGGTATGTTGTGCAGCACTGATATTGGGATAGATAGAAATGTCACTCGCACAAAATATATTGTTCTTGCCACCTAACAATCAAATTAAACACAGTGTAGATGGAACGTGTAGCACCTTCAATGTTCTTTATAGACTATAAGAAGTCCACAAATATTCTGTATATATCCACTCCTCTTCTTTTCTTGAATTCCTCAAAAAGAAGCAGAAGGGAGACACCTCATAGCGTAACCTGCACGTATAAAAATTCAAGAGTTCATATGCTTAATCCCACTCACATTTCACAGAGCCATCCCCGGCTCTAGGACAGATCACTTCTGGGTTATTAATTAGCCACCCAATAGCCCATATCGATCCTGTTTGCTTCCTCCGAACCTTAAAAATAATGGCAGGCACCATAGCATAGACTGTAATTTAAAAACTAGTCTATCTCAGATCTGGATACACTCACATGATATAGTGCACTCAGAGGTTGGTTTTTTGCAGAGTACAACTTCCATAAAAACCCTTCTTTCTTAATGGAATCCAGGACAGCAAATCATATAGTATTAAAAGACACTTTAATGCTACTAAAATAATATCAAAGGAATATAAAACATCAAACAATTGCCATAATGCGTTTCACCTTCAGGATAAACATTTTCTTGGATTCCTCAGCTGGCTATAAAATCAAATGACTCATTTCCTTCTTATATACATCCTTTGTTTGATTGCTGTCCAATGTGGAGCTTGCATTCATGTGGGAAAAATACCCCACCAATAAGGCATCTTTTTAACTATCTGTTACTCATTCTAAACGCCCCATTAAATTGATAAATTGCTTATTCCTTCCGGTCCCAGACGTGTTCTTTCACCTCGCACCCGAAAATGAAAATATGTGCATACGCACTAATGTTCCGGCCCACTAAGTGACACCATAGACCCATATCGAAACCGTGCACATGCGCTCTTTTGTTCAGTCTGATCCCTTCTACACACCACTCGTTCCTCGTATTTATATAGCGTAATGGGTAATCAGAACACTCACTAGCAGCAGGAGAGGATTCAATTCCAAGAAGATGACCTGTTTACAGTACTCCTAACCTTTTTCAATCTTCACGCTCTTAATTTCCATCAAAACAGAGGACAAATAGACTGGTTAACATGGATTTCCTAATTTCGATAAGCGATCTGTCCTAGAGCTGGGGATGGCTCTATGAAATGTGAGTGGGATTAAGCATAAGAACTCTTGAATATTAATAGGTACAGGTTATGCTATGTGTCTCCCCTCTGCTGCTTTTTGAGGAATTCAAGAAAAGAATAGGGGATATATACAAGATATTTGTGGGCTTATCATAGTCTATAAAGAACATTGAAGGCGCTACATGTTCCATCTATACTGTATGTTTTTTATTAAGCTTTTCAGCATAGGGGTGGAAATTCTACCATGGTTTCAGCGCTGGGGAGGTGGGGAAAGTGTTTGTCACCGGCTTACAGAGACAAAAGGTAGCAGGTAACAAGCTTAAAGTGCAGAGTATTAAAATTAAAAAGCGATTGATGTCACCTCCTGACAAGTCTTTTCAAATCTTTAAAAAGAATCATATGAAGCCGTTAGGCAGAGTTAGAATTTATGGTGGTTAGGATACCATTAAACACTACAAGACTATTTCTATAATCCTGTCTTTATGGAAATATTTCACGGAGGGTTACAAATCTTTTTTCATTGGGAAATTTTTGATTTCTACATAAGTACCCGTAGATACTAGAGTATAGCGCGACCCGAATATAACACGATGGATAAGATTTATTATGGAAATGAGAGAATACTCAAGACTCGAATATAACATGCAGAACAAAATTTTACTGTACCGGTAAACAATTTAAATCCTTCTAGGTTCTCTTAACACAGTCAGGCTCTCCTTCAGGTCAGGGTGCTCTGCTCTAGAATGATTGCAGTTGTTACTAAGTATGAAGTGGCCGGCAGAGACGAGTGAGGTGAATGACTGGCTTAAACTGAGCGTGCCCTCTGGCCGTGATGGATCCCTCCTCTCCGTAATCCAGGAGTTCCTGAAGTGTTTGCAAGAATCAGGGAGCCCGCAAACACTTCAGCGAGACTACCGGAACTTCCGCAAGACTTGGGATCCAGAGCAAGGCAAGTTGTTTCTTTTTTCTTTTCTTTACACGCGATGCAGATGTCTCGAATAGAACGCGACCCCTTCAATTTTAAGGTAAATTTTTGCCACCAAAATCTAGCGGTATACTCGTATCTACAAATCTTCATTTGTGTGTATTGCTTTTGTTAATTTACAATGGGCTTGATTTCTTTGACTGTCAACATTTACATATGGTCAGTTAACTAGGATGGTTCCACACGTAAATGCCTGTCCTCAAGTAAAGACAAAACCTCCTATATTTACAGCAAACATCCAGGGGCCTAAGCCTACTAAATATTAATTTACACTATTGTAGCGCTCACTCCCGGAGGAGCCGCTGAATTTAACCTCGGGTCAGTCTCCCCGCACTAGGGAATAAATATACACCAGCACTGTTGTGGATTTTATAAATTATATAGTTTACTGGTCTCAAATAATCTGGCATATATAAAGCAGCACGGTATACATATATATTTACAGGAATTCGTAATGCGAGAAATGCGCAGCGGTAAAAAAGGAATTTTTAACCCCTTTGTTGCTGGAGTGTAAGTCCCGTACAGGTTGTGTCCCAAGAAGGTGTGCGTGTATGCGTGTGTTGGTACCCGGGTACTAGATTCAACTGGCCAGTGAATGAATTCAATGTGTCTTCGACTAGTCACGTTGGGGCCCTGTAGATGTAGACAAACTGCAGCGTGCGTTTATTACTGTACTGTGGCCTGGAAGGCCTCTCACCCATCCGCCAGATGCTCTGCACCCTGCTCGACCCAGGACGTCTCTCTGCTCGATTTGGCTGGGACTCTGTGCCACCGGATCCGCTTGTCTTGCTTGTCCGTCTCTGCCACAAGATGCTCAGTTCACCGCCTGCACTCCCATTAAATCATCGCGGTCTCCTAACTCTGGGTCCAATCTGCAGCTCTGTAGCTGTGTAAACCTCTCAGCGGTGGATTACTAGGTCTCTGGCAAGCCCCTGAAACCGATCTCCAGCGTCCGCAAGGCAGCACCTGCGCTCCGGCCTGGTCACAATCGCTCCTTGCTCACGTGTGTCTTGCTCTGTTCACCCCTTGGCGCGCACTGGCTCTCCTCCGCACGAGGTTGCGGATTTCTCCCCACCTACTTCCTGTCTCTGCCCCAAAGCATGCTGGAAAACGTAGTCCAAAAGTGTCCAGTATTGGTTTACATTGCGCTCGTCTCCCCCTGGTGGCCAGAAACAAGTAATTACAGCAACAGAATTAAACTAGCGCTACACTATAAAGCTGCTATCAAAACACATACATAGAACAGGCATATGCTTCCTCATATAATATTTATTTGTTTATATATAAAGGATTTTACCAGGAAGGATACATTGAGATTTCTCTCTTTTCAAGTATTTCCTGGGTTCAAGAACATCGCATGATGTCGTCGGCAGGCGCCCACCGGCATCTGCTACAAAAATCATGAAGGGGAGGGGGGTAATGGAGCTCTCTATCTCTCCAACCGTTAAAGCTAGAAAGACACAAATTGCACCGCTGGAAAGGGGAGCGTCTCTCCTTTGCAGCGGTGCATAGCTTTAACCATTTCACTGCCGGATCGCGATTCAAACCTAGAGGTGGTTGACGTCTTGGATGTCAGCCAAGGCTCTGGGTCACCCCCCACCCACTGACATCCTCCCCATATGTGTGAGGAAGTCAGTGGGCCAGTTAACACCCTAGCTGCCAACTGGTGATACAGGGATCCAAACGATCCCCGTATTTCCCGATCCGTGGCAGAGGGTCATGTTTGATATCATTGAAAGGCCTGATCAAAAAAAAAAAATTTATAAAAAATAATTAGAAAAGGTTTTAAAAAAAAAATTGTCTGAGGGAGTTAATTAAATAGGACTTAAGCTGGCATCTAAAAATGAGCATAAAATGGTCAGAATGAGCTCCGAGGTGAAATGGCTCAGCAGTGAAGGAGCTAAAAAGCAAAAACATGTAAAAATTGGGTATTTCTAACCTCAGGACAACATTTAGAAACTATTTAGCTGGGGTCTTTTTTGGCGGTTGTAGATTTTGGGGATTAAAATTTGAAAGTGTTTGTTTTTTTTTCCATCGTATTTAAAAAAAAATTAATAGTAAATTATACGATATGATGGAAATAATGGTATCTTTAGAAAGTCCATTTAATGGCGGGAAAAACGGTATATAATCTTTGTGGGTTGCATAAACGAGTAAGAGGAAAATTTAACCTAAACACAAACGGCACAGAAACGTAAAAACCACAGCAGGCACTTTCGGACAGATTTTCGTAAAACCACCCGATCACTATGGGGTTAAAGGCTTTGGACCAAAAAGACCAAAGGACCCACTAAATGTTTCTGTTTTAAAATGTAGAAAGGAATTTCTTTAACCACTTGAATGCTAAGGACGCGCTCAGCGCGTCCTCAGCATTCCCGCTGGTATGCGGAGGACGCGCTGAGCGCGTCCTCGCATTGGGGTCAGCGTTCGGCCGGGTTCCGGCCGATCGCTGGCCCCTCCGGTGCGGGCTGACATCCTGGATGTCAGCCCGGCATCCGGAGCAGTGGCCGCCATTATTATGTGTCATCGCGCCCCCGCGATGACACATAATTCAGGCGCCCCCCCGCATGTGCGGAGGAGGCGCCTGAAAGGGAGGGGGGGGAGGTCCTTCGGACCTCTCTCCCTCCCGATCGGCGGCTCACAGGGCTTAACCCAGGCATCATTTGGAAGGGCACAGCCTGCCCTTCCAAATGATGCCTGGCATTAACCCCTGGGGAGCTGGATCGCAAATCGGCGCTGAAAAGCGCCGATTTGCGATCCTTCCCGGGAGCTGGCCGACATCTTGGATGTCGGCCAAGCTTCCGGGAACTCCCCCAGAGGACTGGCGTCATCGTGCGCAGCACGATGACGCCAGTCCTAGCATTAACCCTAACTGCCACGAAGTGTGGAGATAGGGAGTTCCAATGAACTCCCTATCTCCCGATCCGTGGCAGTTAGGGGTTAAATTTTGATATCGTTGGATCGGCCAGAGCATGGCCGTTCCAACGATACCAAACATGAAAGTAAAAAAAATTGTAAAAAAAAAAAAAAAATTATAAAAAAAAATAAACACTTTTTTTTTTTTTTTTGTTTTGTTAATGCAGCAATATTGTTCCCATTTCAATTATAATGTGAACAATGATGCTGCATTAACGATTTTTGTATGCGGTGCGTTTGTTAAAAATGGTGTCATTTTCCCCAAAAAAAAATGTAACGAGACCCCATCTCTAATTTTTTTAACAAGCGCACCCCATACAAAATATAACCGCAATTGCTCGCATGTTAAAATGTGAAAAAAACACTTTACACGCTGTAAATTATTGAAAATACATATTTTATTGCATTTTTTGTTATAATATACAAACATGACATAACGTATACATATAATAATGACATATTATGAATCTACCGAGTCTGACGGAAAGAACGATATATAATATGTCGATGTCATATACTAAAATAAGCCTTCAAAACACGTTTAAACATGATGCGCAAAACAGGTAAAAAATGACCTCAGCACAGGGGCGGGAAAAGCCTCAGCAGCGAAAGGGTTAAAAGTGGTACCTAGACTTGAAGAGGGAATTCCACTTACACCTTCTGATATCCCCATATGCTGGCGATGCAGATCCATCTCTGGAATTATGCTCCACAAGTGATGGTATTGCCCACTAATTACCTCTCGTTCAACCAAAATGTGCTCATTGATCTCTAAAACTCTACTGGTTGGATGGAGTAGAGGCAACATCACTGCTCTATAACTGTGGAGACACAGATTCGAATCTCAGCAAGAGCAGCACCTCTCCAGTAAGTGTCCTTAGGCAAGACACCTAACGGTACATACTCGCCACCCAGGACATACGTGAAAACGAGAGAAATCTCAAGGTATCCTTCCTGGTAAAATACTTTCTCAAAAACTGGGTGAAAACCTACCCCTTTCTTGGGGAAACATACGTTTTAGATATGCTTCCATATGGCACCAAAAGTTAAATCTAAAATGTTCTGCTTCATTACTTCAGGTACGTTTCTGCTGATAACCAGACAATGTAAACTGTGTTCCAGAAACACTATTTTGGTTGTAGCCCAAGGCAATTAACGAGAACAAAAGCAAAATTTGAGCATACTGAAAATGGTCAGCAGCACTAGTGGCCTGTCCTGTGGTGGGTCAGCACACAGGTTTCATCATCAGGTTTTAGCTCGGTGGCGCCATTACAGAAAAGACCTATGCAAATGGGATTTGATCCAGGGATTTTGATTTAGTTCAGTTCCCGATTCTGCCTCTCAACAATCATGGGAAGGTACTCTACCCTTTGTTTCACCAGTCACTTATTACCACTATTACAGTATCCTACGGCTTTGTGGAGATCCGGGAGGATGGTATGGATCCCCCCTCAATCTCTCAAAGGTTGTCAGTGAGGATCCAGCAGCCCACTGTATTTACGGATCTGACAAAGTCTTGAAGTTGAGTATAGCTAAAGTAGTCCAAAGATCACAGAGGCACCCTTTGCAGTAGCTTCACAAAATGGATATGGTGTCCTTGAATAAATAGATGGGAGGTTTTTCGGAGACCAAAGTTTTCAAAGCTTCTAAATGGCTGTGGTTATAGTCCTGAAAGGAATCTTCTATTCCAGAGGCAAGGCATAATTGAGGGTAATGGATAGGTGACTATTACATTTTTAAGTTTATATTTGTCATCAGAATTTTGAATTGCTTCCCAAGGGACAAAATAATCAACGTTGGCGTTTCAGATCTATTCATAAAAATTGAAAATGCAAAAGTGCTTAACATGTTAGACAGAACCTTATCAAATGTTAGTGTATATCCCACATTAACTGCAGTACCAGCCGAGTGTAGAGAGACTGTGGAGACACCGGTTCGATCCCGGCAAGAGCACCTCTCCAGTAAGTGTACTTGGGCAAGACACCTAACGGTACATACTCGCCACCCAGAACATACTTGAAAACGAGAGAAATCTCAATGTATCATTCCTGGTAAAATCCTTTCTCCAAAAAAATAAATAAATCTAATACTGCTTTTTTTTTTTTTTTTTCTCTGGGCGGAACAGTGTTTGGGAGATACAGATTTCCTCTTTTCAAATACTCCTGATTGCTGTTGAACGTTCATGGCTGATATATCCCCACCAACGTGTACAAATCTGTGGCTAGCAGTCCTGCGCAATGTTGAGGATTAATAGAATGTATTTCAGATAATCTATTTACTTAAGAGCATCAAAGAATTCCTTTAAAAGTTTGGCACTTTTCCAAGTAAGCAGATGCCCCTTAAATAATCTGCCCAATTATTAGTATTGGTATTTATATTTTTGTTTTACTTGAGGCGAAAATACCTACTGGTTTTCTCCCTCAGCACTGGGTTGTGTTTGTGTTTCTATTCCCCTTCTTAACATATCTTAAAGTTCAGCTACAATCTGCATTTTCTTACTTTAACAATTTAACCATGGCTGCTGCTACAAAATTTTGATCAGCCCCTCTCCCCCAGCTTTTTCTAAAGACTAGCTGCGGTATTCATAACGGGGAGAATCCTTGGAAAACCCTGGTTATTTGTAGTCTTAACACAATGCTTACGTTTTTCTGGCCCACGAGGTAGATTGTAACCCGTCTTTATCATTGGGCAAATGTTCTGTAGGAGGTGTCAAAAACCTTGCACCTTTTTTGTTTTGAAACTACATTTCCCTTGAGGCTCAGCTAATCAAATGAGTGGCTGAGTATCATGGGTGATGTAGTTTCTAGAACATCCAGAAGGCCAAGGTTGCTGACCACAATTCTATGGCTTTGGGTAGCAAGGTTCCCATTCACTGTTATTATAGTCACTATCATTCCCAATGTATTTTCAAGGTATGATAATGTTTTATTGGAAACCTGTGATGGTGAAGAAACTATAATTCAAAATTCATGAGAACATTTCATTTCACTTGATTTGATTGCATTGCATAGTTAATTATAATGCTGTGGTGAGAGCTGTTATTGATAATTATAGAATTTAAGAACTATATTTACTGAAGGAAAAAAAATAACACGCACCACATCCTTTCATGCATTTTGTTTTATTTGTCTGATAATGCATTTCCAGGACATTTATTTATTACCTCTCATAACGGCTTCTAAGACTTTCCAGGCAGAATTTTTTTTTCTCCCATGTATAGTAGTTTTTCTGTGGATTTTCCGTCACAGGAAGTGTTTGCTTAGAATATAAATATAAACGTAGCCAGAGTGACTTGCACTGAAGGGAGTTCCCCCTAGACAAGAACAAACCTGGTGTGTATTCTGCCCAGTGACGACATGGGACAAGGACAGAGGCCTGTTATGAGGAAACCAGAGGTCTATTCATTCATTTAACCCAGACATCTAACCATTTGAATTGACATAATGTGATTTTTAGGATAACTGACGATGGTCGAAAGGTGGTTGTGAAGTGTGACTAGAAAGCTCTAACTTTCTAAGCCTTAGGCTATCCAGCTCTGTTTTAGGTTTGGAAAAATCCACTCTGTCCTGAATGTTGGTGACTAAACAGACTTGGAGCCGCACCCACTGTATTTGGCACTTCAGTCGTTTGCACCTGCATACGCAATTGGATTTATGACGAGTATTGAATGAAACACATCAATTTTAGGTACATGTTGTGATTAAGAGTTTAGAGACCCATACGTTTAGGATTAGACATTCGTAAGGTGCTTCTGTCACATCCCACTTAGTTCCATTTTTACCTCTTCCATATTATTCCCTCTCCTCATTTTCCCTCTGTTTCATGCTTCCTACTTCTAATTGTTTCTCTGTCCCACCGACACACCTTCCATTCTTCCTATTTCCCTTTTAATCTATCCTTCCATTCTTCCTCTGCCCCATTCCTCTCATCTCCCATTTTTATTTTTTTACCTTCCAGTCTTACACACATCTCCAATGTGGCACAGCCCATCTCTCTTGTTGGCGACAATTCATGCTAACATAGTCAATGTTTCAGAGTCTTTTTTGGGGCTTGGGCCTAAAGCTGTAACTCCAATAACTCCTATGTTAATCCAGCCCAGAATGCAAGTATCCCTTTTTACTACACTTTACTTTTTTAGATGAATATGAGGCCCAGATGACACTAAAATTCTTAAAAAAAATTCATATAGGAATGGAACAAATAACATGAAGGGAATTTTAAAATTTAGGGCCCTATTCCCTCCCTAATGCTAAAATGGGGATGCTAATAGAGAAAACCTGCGCCTGCAGTTTTCCCTGCAGCGTCCCCAATTTAGTGTTGTATGTCGGGGCAGGCCCCAATTCAGCACCTTGCTCCTGACTGAAGCGCTACCCTCAGTGATACTCGCGGTTGCACTGCTGGGCCGCAAGCCTTGCGCGATCTAACTTTTGCAAGGCTCACTCTGCTCACGGCCAGGAGAAGCAGCAGACCAGGCCACCGTTCTCACCGTAGAATGAGAGGTGAGCATCTGATTTATTGGAAGGTTTTAGGGGGTGCTTAATGATTCTGCAAAAGTAGAATCAGCCCCAACTTTTAGGTGTAGCTAAATTTTTGGTTTGCACCGGTGCGGTACTTAGCGCTAGGACTTTGTAATACCTTACTTATCCTAATGCTAATTACTGATTGAGATCCCCATGTTAACTATATGGTGCGCAAAGTACAGAAAACTTGTGCAAGCTACTGCAATCACCGATGCGCTAACAGATTTTTCACGGGTTTAGCATTAGGAAGGTATTATGGGGACATGCGTTAAAGTCACTTATCCTGGCGTTAACGCTTACTCACCTGAACACTACAGTTAGTGTTCATTGGGGTATAGAGCCTTTAGTGTTTTACTAGTCCTAGCACCATGGCTGGTGGGTGAGGATAAGAAGGGTGTGGTGCAAACGGCCTAACGCTCAAGTCAGCCCCGTGGGGCTGCAGACCGTATATGGATGTGAGAGGAGTGTCGTGGGGAATCCCTCCCCAGTGCTGACGACGTTCTCCTCAAATCCTGCCTCTGTCGCCAAGCAGTATTTCAGCCACAGCGGGTTGACATCCTTTATGTCAGCCCCACTGTGAGAAAGCCCTCTTCCAGCCACGTGAGTCATCCCGTACACAGGCGCTGATGTCACTGACTGGGATTACTTCTGCCTGGCAAAGGAATCCCATTGAGGTGATACACAGATCCTTCTTGCCGCTTTATCTCTGGACACGTTAATCTTAGAATGTCGGATGAGGTCATTGGAAAGGCCAGAGTACATTCAGATTTTCGCAAGAGTAAAGAATAATTTAAAAAATTTATATAAAATTCGTTTTTTTTTATTTTATTTTATATAAAAATGTGTCTAAATAAATAATAAAAAGTTTGTTTAAAAAAATAATTAAAAGGACTGTTACAGAATTTAAACACCTTTTAAAAATAATTGGGAATCAAAAATTTTGCCTAAAAATAAATACAAAAATATGTGCCAAACAATTACAGAAAAAGACAGTTTGCTGCAACAAATAAACGGTTGAATAACATTTTTTAGAAACAATATTTTTTTTAAAATTGAATCCTATGGGTAGTTGGGTACACCTTTTTAAACCTGATGCACTGAAACACTCAAAAATCTGGTTATTTCCCTGACACTTTGGTGCAGTTCGGCATTCTGTGAATAGATAAACCATTACTTCTCAATGGGAAAATTTCGCTGCCGCCGAAGGTCACTGATCTGTGGCGAACTCCACCACATTAGCTGCCAATTCGCCTGTATTTGGCGAATTGACAGTTTAGCGAATAGACTATCTGACACGAAATTGCACCGTATGGGGAAATTCAGTTTGGTGCAATTCGGTGGCAAATTCACCGCATAGTGAATAACCCCTCCTGTTAATTCACTCGCCCAACCACAAATCCACTCCTAGTTCACTCCAGTCACAGACCCTCATTAATCCCTATGACACACATGCTGCTCAGCCACCCCATGTCAATCACATTGTCACTTTTTTTCCTTTAAAAAAGCGTCCCCGCATTTTACCTTGCACCGAGCCCCGTAAACACTATAGTCGGCCCTGCCTAACACCCATTACAATCTTCACTATTTCGAATATGAAATAACTGTAAATATTACCCATATGGATGAGCGGCAATACAGACAATTGTAATGTTAAACTGTGCTTTAATAGGGATATATTTATAGTGACCCTGTCATGGTACACTCACCTTTGCATCACTTGATAAGAAATAAAATTTTATCTATATACTTTTTCTTTATTACTAAAATTATTTCACAACTTTATAGGGGTTTGTATGTAGTAAGTAATTTCTAATTCAAAACCAATGAAGAGTTGACTTTATTTCCTTATCTTGTTGCCAGTGTTTTCTTTTATGTATTAATAATTCTGGAATTCTGATCTTGAAACAGACAATTCCCTCAGCTTTCTTTGCTCCAAGCAAATGTTATGCAAACAGCTCACACTAATGACTTTGAATTTTGACACCTTGGCGTCATTTCAGCCACCTGCGTGCTGTCACTAGGGCTGATGAGTCTTCAGGGAGTCTCCCCTGGATACCTGCGCGGCGGCAGCATGATCTAAAGCAAGACACTTCTGTTACCTAGATGTCACCTGTCTTGGATTCTTGAGAAAAAGCCCTTATCTTTATACATGTTTTTCTACCCTGGCATTGGTTACAAGTTTTAAGTGGCAAAATAAAGTACCCACTCCATGTTTCGAATATTTTGACGAAATGATGTCCTTACTGTTTAAGGCTCAAGATTTAAATTTTATAAGGTTTTGTCCCTTATGTTGTAGCCGGAGTCAGACAGGTTCACTTTCATTAACGGCGCCGGACCAGACACAAGCAAGGATTGTCCAAACACGAGTCTCTTCAGGAAAGGCAAGAATTTATTGTGTCGTCACACAAGTGCTCACACAGGATTGAATCGCTTAGAGTGAGCCCCGATTACACACAGACATGAGGTTTTATGCCCCAAATACATAATTAGGTACATCCCCATTAGCCCACCTCCCTATGACACTCTATTCCACCCCACGTGGGTTAATACCTCCCATCATTAATTCGAACACAAAGAACATTCCACATATAACTATAAATTGATACACTTCTCGTTAGTTTGACAGTCTGTGATTTGTTTGTGCTGTCTTTCTCCGGGCAGTGCCTCCCTCCCTATCGGCTATATTTATTCAGATGGCCTGGGGCCCGGTCTTCTATACTCCTTCGTCTTTCCGCAGGCCCCAACGACCTTGGAATATCTACTTCTCCGTGCCAGAAACAGCAAAGATCTTTCATAAGGCTTTAATTGCTTTTCTGCTAATCTAAACGCATTCCTAAATTTCTACGTATACCTCATTCTAGTTTCAGCTACAAACCTGTCTAGTTATATACAAGTGAACCAATATTCTGAACAAGATGGCTGCCTGGCTCATAGTAACAACCATCCTCCAGCCTGATTCTCCTTCATTCCCCCCTTGGCTCAAGTGTCAGGATTCCTTTCCTGGCACTTGTAGCCATTACACTCCACTATTCTGAAACTCCTTTAAAAGGGGGGAGTTTCTTTCACTGGGAACATTCCCTGTGGAATTATCAATGGTATCTTCTGTGTTTGTGTAGATATCAGTGCTGTCTTGCACAGTGGCCATATACATAGCCCTATGCGGTATATCAGTATCCCTATGATCAAGATCACCACTATCATGAGTATCATGGATCCAATCTGTGAGATGAGTCTCAAAATGGAACCAAACCATTCTCCCATTGCTCCAAACCCACGGAGCGGATTCCAGCCTTCGGCAGCAATCCTCCTGGCTGTGCCCTGCAACTGTGCTACCTTCTCTTGGTGATCTTGAATTACCTGGTAATAGTCTGGGACTTCGTGTGTAGTGTTTTTGATGAAGGTGCAACATTCATAGTGCATTGTCATTTCACACAATCCATTCAAGGCCGCAGTGATCTGCTCAAGCGCCATTTCATGTATCATTTGCACCTTTCGTAACTCACGCATTTCCAGATTCAGCAGCTGGATATCCATACTGGTTCTATTCAGAATCTCATCCATCAGATTGACATAGCTATTCAATCTCCTCATCATCTCTCCTCCCCATCCAGTCCATGCTGGCAACCATGTCCATATTCGATCCATCTTCGCAAACAATTCTCTCTTCGGTCTTTCGAACACCAGTGGGTACCTAGGGTGTAGTTCTGTGTCTGTGTTTGTGTCTTCTCCCCTTAGTTTCTGGATTGGGACCAGCTTAGCCAAATAACACATTCCCGTTATTGTTGGTGGTACCCATGTGTAACACACCCTTTCACAGCACACCTGGTACCCTCCTGTCACTATAAATGGTGATGAATGTAGTGTTCCCTTTGATATCTCTATCGCAAGGTGTCTCAGCCGTCTCATCATATCCACTGCACCCTGCCTCCCATTGGTCACATTCCCAATCACCGCCTCTTGGTCTCTAGTGAGTTACCTGCATCGTATATATAAATAAATCGCCTTTTGTCCTGTTTTGAATATATAAATGTATAATGTCCAGTTGAACTGACTTGAGTTACATAACCCACCCTCGTTATTTGTTTCTTTATCTGGTCCTAGTTGAAAACACCATTCTGGTGGATACACTGGTCCTATTATGGGGTACCCGGGACTGAATAATTCTGTCTTTTCCCTTGGTGCATCGACAGCATATATTGTGACATTCCCTGATACAAACATACTCAAATTCATTGGAACAGAGGCAAATGGTATATAAATTGTCTCTGGGTGCAGTCTACTACACACCCAGCATACGGTTTGCCCAGACTTTTTAGAATTGCACAAGTAAATGTCCTCTTGGGTTGGTTCCAGATAGCACCTCTCGTTTTTGTCTCCACATGGTACGGTTCTCCATCACCGGGTGCGTATGCGTACCATTCCAGATATGGGAAATATCCACTTTCCCCGTACAATTAGAGCATGCTCCACGCGAGAGTCCATAAACCAAATTAGCAAAATATAAAATCAGCACCACAAATGCCCCGAATGTCAGAATTCCTTGGGCAATTCTTTTCACAGTCACATAAACCCAATCCCTCCCCACCGGAATTTCAAAAGTAAAGAACATTTCTGGATAATCAAGGGTGGGGGCCGGGCCCCTAAAAAGCACCCTGTGGGTATCCCCCGTTGGCGGGTGGTCAGGACCTGTGCCCATCAAAACACCCACTTGTTGATCCTCTGTATTATCTGGGTTAGGATCATTTAGGTGCTCATGGCTGTGGTCTTTGTCAGCTTCAGCCTCAGTGGGTTGGTCTCGTTGGTAACGACCTTCCATGTTGGTTCAGGACTGGCTGCGGCTGCTTTTACCCTGGAGTGATATATCCACGGGACCACCTCGGCAACCTTTACTGCTGTAGGGGTTGATAACAGGACAAAATAAAAACCTCTCCATTTTGGACCCAGTGGATCATTTTTCCACTCTTTTACCTATACTGAGTCACCCGGACAATACTTATACAGTGAAGGATACAGAAAATGCGGTATATTATCCCCCACCCAAGTATTTAATTTCTGCATTGATTTACCCAGCATTACTACCTGATCATTTAGTTTAGTTTCTTCCAATGCCCGAAGGTCCCCCCTTAGTCCATTAATCAGAGGGGTTGGCCGTCCAAACATAAGTTCGTACGGACTTAGCTTCAATTGGGGGGTTGGTCTGCACCTAATGTGCAAAAGGACTATCGGCAGCAAGTCCAACCAGCCTAGTGACGTCTCTTGGCACAGTTTGGACATCAAAGTCTTTAGGGTACGGTTCATTCTTTAAATTTTTCCCGAACTTTGGGGCCTGTAGGCGGTCTATAGCTTCCAGGTGATGCCCAGTAGCCGGGCAAGTTGTTGTAAACAGTTCTGGATAAATACGGGGCCATTGTCTGACCCTTTTTCGAGTGGAAGCCCGTAACGTGGTATTATTTCTTTCATCAGGCTCTTTACCACTTCTGTCGTCTTTTCAGTTCTTGTTGGGAAGGCTTCCACCCATCCTGTCAAAGTGCACACCATCACTAGTAAATAGTTGTATCCTTTGCAGGGTGGCAGCACTGTAAAATCTATTTGTAATAATACCATTGGGGATAGCCCGATAGGCCTGTTCTCAAAATAACAAATCTTGTCTGTCTTGTGAATCTCTTACTGCTAGTATAAAAAAGTTCATTGCACTTTTCTTCATTCTTGGCAGTCTGTTCTTGATAAAGATCTCCTTGTGTCTTTGTCTTCCTCCTCTCCCACTATTTTCACGCTGAAGAATTTCAGCATCATCTTGTAGACTCTGCGCAGTCTTTGCTGAACTTCTGAGGTGTTAACCATTAGGCGTGTCTCTTGCGGATTTAGGGGAGTAGAGTAGAAATTTCGGCCTTGTGTCCGAGTTGGGAAAAGCCATTGAATATAATCATAATTGAGTTCTAATAGTTCATAATCATCTTGCCATTTGTGCAATATTATTGCAATGAACTTGCCGTGGGGTTCAAACTTTCTCAAATTCATGTAGAACTCGTAATTTGGCATAGAAGGTTGAGGTTCTTGCTTGCAGATCAGTACTTTAGCTTGATCTTCTGTTGGCGGTGGCGGTTTAGCAGCTGCTTTTGCGGCCTGGTCCGCGCGTCTGTTACTTTTTGGAATTTCATCATGGCCTTTTTGGTTGCCACGGCAGTGCATGATGCTGACAGCACTTGGTTTCCATACTGCTTCCAGGAGGGCCGCGATTTCAGCTGCATATTTGAGTTGTTGTCCTGAAGATGTAAGTAGGCCTCTCTCTTTGTAGAGTGCACCATGTGCATGGACTGTCATGAAGGCGTATTTGGAATCTGTGTAGATATTTACTCTTTTGCCTTCAGAGATTTCAAGGGCTCTGGTCAAAGCTGTTATTTCGGCCAATTGTGCAGATGTATGGCCTGGCAGTGGCTTTGCTTCGATGACTTCTTCTGTTGAGACTACTGCATAGCCGGAGACTTCCTTCCCATCATCCATATAGCTGCTACCATCAGTGAATAGCTGTAGATCGTATTTGTCTAGGGGTATGTCTTTCAAATCCGGCCTGCTACTGAACACTTCTTCCATAACTTGGAGGCATTCATAATCTGGGTCCTCTTCACAGTCAGGCAGTAGAGTAGCAGGGTTTAAGATAGCAATGAGGTCCAAATGAACCCGTGGATTTTCACACATCATGGCTTGATACTTCGTCATCCGGCTGTTGCTGAACCAGTAACCTCCTTTCACATCCAGCAGAGCCTTGACAGCGTGGGGCACCTTGACATGAAGAACTTGTCCAAGGGTCAGTTTGTCTGCTTCTGCTATCAGCATTGCGGTGGCAGCCACTGCTTTCAGGCATGGGGGTAGACCGCAGGCCACAGGGTCGAGTTGCTTGGAGAGGTAGGCCACAGGCCTCAGCCATGAGCCAAAGGTCTGGACCAATACTCCTGTTGCTGTTTGATTATGTTCATGTACGAACAGCTGGAAAGGCTTGCTATGATCTGGCAGGCCCAGTGCAGGAGCTTCCATTAGCAGAGTCTTTAATTTCAGAAACGCTGCGGTTTGCTCTTCTTCCCAATGAAAGGGGTCTAATTCTCCCCCTTGGTTGCTTGATGAAGCGGCTTGGCAATATCTGCGAAGTTGGGGATCCACAGGCGGCAGAAGCCTGCAGCTCCCAGGAACTCACGGACTTGTCTCCTGGTCTTTGGTTGGGGTATGCGGCACATTGCTTCTTTCCTTTCTGCCCCTAGTGCACGTTTGGTACCTGTTAACTGGAATCCCAGGTATTTTACACTCTGTTTACATATTTGTGCTTTCTTTTTAGACACTCTGTAACCTGCTTGGCTTTCTGTGGGATATAATATTGTCTTAGAGCCACCGGTGTTGCGCCGGGCTTTAATTCAACTAATCTGGGCGGGTTGTCCTCCGCCCCCACCTCAGAAATTCCAAGGAGTAGTGCGTGCGGGGACAGCAGGCAGAGTAGATGCCGTGCGCCATTCTTCTTCCCTCGGCATAACTACTGCGATTTTCACAGATTGGGGGTTGTGCGGGCTGGCTGGATTATGCTACCGAGCAAAGCTGCTATCCTCCGGCAGGTCTAATTGAGCGTGACCCCCGGGAAAAAACATAATTTGGGCTTGCAATTTGCAAAAGATATCCCGCCCCAGGAGCTGGATAGGACATTCGGGCATATACATATACACATTGTGTAAATAATATTCTCAGAGATATTTTCCCGTAGCCCAAAACAGACTCTTAATACCACATCGAAAAAAAACAATAAATCATTCCATTGTCATAAGACCACTCCAAACATCTCATAACAATAAAATAACCATTCCATCAAAAATCAAACAAAAACATACCTTGTAAAAACAGTAAAGAAAAATTACTTTAATTATTTCTCGAATTAATTTTCTAACCGTTTCATATATTTCAATTTAATTTGTTAATAAATTTTATATTTTGGTAGGCAATATTGTATACTATTACATACTTATTATTATTTATATACAATAATATAAAAAACCAGGACTCCCTTTTCTTTTCTTTTCTATTTAATTCTAGCTCTGAACAAAACTTAAACTTTCGGAATAATATCAACACAAAATATAAACATATATCTTGCACTCAACAGACTTCAGACAAATATTCTATTGTAACACACGTTAAAATTAGCTAAATATAGTACGCTGCACAGATACACAAAAAGTTATTCTTTCCAGCTATCAGAGAGCAAAGAAAAACAAACTGCTCCCTCCTTCTTCCCCTCTCTCTTGCAAACAGTCTGTCAGAAAAGGAGGGGGCCTATACACCAGGGACGATGCTCAATCTCAACTTTTAATTGAACAGTTTAATAATCAATTAAAAACACAATCGGACAAAATCAGTCTGAACCACACACACAAACTATACAGCACTGCAACTATCTCACTCCGTAAAATATTAATTAATTTATATATACTCCCATCGGGCATCTCAATCTTTTCTGGTGGAGCCTCTCTATCTCCTCTACCCGATGCACCCTGCTCTTCTTCCTCAGCCATACGGGACGGAGCGGAGGGAGCTGACCAAGAAACAGCTGCCCGCGCCCCCCTCTCTCTCTCTCTATTATTTTGGGGGTCCTGTTTCTTATTTCTCCCCGCTATCATTATAAAATAACTCTTATTTTTAATACAATATCTCCATACATCTATATATGGGTATTGTTCAGGATGTCCATACTGCTCTGTAACTTGGGAATGTACCTTCTGTACTAACTCCGGGTCCATTGACCCCTGCTCTGGCCATCCTGGGACTAATAACGGCCACACAACTGTACACATTACATTTAATTTCTCTTTTGTCAATTCTACACCATAATCATGCGTTTTATATAATGCTTCAAAATTCCGCACCATATATTCTAGGGGCGTCTCACCCTCCTTCACCTTCTTGGGCTTAGATGACCCGTTACCCATTATTACTCTTGAAAACAGTACTCTTTGCAATACAGATATATTATTTCAACAACAGTTAAAATCTACAGTCTGATACTTCAGTCAACAATTCCTTCGTATCTACAGTCGCCAGAAACGTACATTCGGGGTCCAAACTCGTATTTGCTTCCTCGCGGAGCGAGTAGGCGCACGTTCACTCACAGCACTCGAGTCAATTCATTCACAACACATTCCGTATCAGATGCTTTCATCACATAACAGAACATAAAGCACTTCAACTCTTTCCATTAGCCGAGGGCTCATTCCCTCTTCTGTGGCTCCTTATACCCCGTAATTTGAACTCTAACTCTTGACTGCTTGTGACTATGTGCACCCCGTTCCTTATCTATACTTCCATCTGCAATTCCAATCTGCTTTATAGATAATCTACCCACTCAGCACCACTATCTCTGCAGCTACCGCTGGCTCCACTATGAGCCCTTTTCACTACACGGCGTACACACTAGGCACTGACTCAGGCTCTCAGCCCAGTCACAGAAAATCCCTCCTCCTTTCCCTTTTACCCACGTGGCGAAGCTCTATTTACAAACACTGAACTATGCAACTCTACGCAGCTACCTTCTCCCTCTCTTACAGAACTACCCTTTGATTGGCATTCAATTCCCCCGAATCCAGACACCCGCTAGCCACTCTGGCTCCTTCAATGTCAGCGCTATCAGCGGCGGGCTAGATATGCCAATAGGATGGTGGCCATCGCATCCTCTTATCCGTCTATCTCAGTCGGACGTTTCCCTTAGATACCGGTATTTCCTTTAGACATACAAAACATAGAAGACACGTTACCTATCGCCGGCGCTGCTTGCTGTTTCCTCAGACTCAGTGGTGTCCCAGTTCCCTGGTCGGGGGGGTCTGTTTGGGACGAGATGAGGTCCACTGTACAGGAAATCCTGCTTGGCGCCTGCAGATGTCAGCTCACCTTCAACGGACGCCCCCAACCATCGGGATTCTCGTGCACCTGCAGTCAATATCGCCGCACTGTGTTCAGCAGCCGTTGCCTGTGTCTTGGCAAAAGGCCCGTTATCCCGGCTATCGAGACCCCAGAAATGTAGCCGGAGTCAGACAGGTTCACTTTCATTAATGGCGCCGGACCAGACACAAGCAAGGATTGTCCAAACACGAGTCTCTTCAGGAAAGGCAAGAATTTATTGTGTCGTCACACAAGTGCTCACACAGGATTGAATCGCTTAGAGTGAGCCCCGATTACACACAGACATGAGGTTTTATGCCCCAAATACATAATTAGGTACATCCCCATTAGCCCACCTCCCTATGACACTCTATTCCACCCCACGTGGGTTAATACCTCCCATCATTAATTCGAACACAAAGAACATTCCACATATAACTATAAATTGATACACTTCTCGTTAGTTTGACAGTCTGTGATTTGTTTGTGCTGTCTTTCTCCGGGCAGTGCCTCCCTCCCTATCGGCTATATTTATTCAGATGGCCTGGGGCCCGGTCTTCTATACTCCTTCGTCTTTCCGCGGGCCCCAACGACCTTGGAATATCTACTTCTCCGTGCCAGAAACAGCAAAGATCTTTCATAAGGCTTTAATTGCTTTTCTGCTAATCTAAACGCATTCCTAAATTTCTACGTATACCTCATTCTAGTTTCAGCTACAAACCTGTCTAGTTATATACAAGTGAACCAATATTCTGAACAAGATGGCTGCCTGGCTCATAGTTACAACCATCCTCCAGCCTGATTCTCCTTCAATGTCTCAAAACACGGTATACTTAGAAGCAGTGCTTTTTTCGGGAAAAATAGGTGGAGCTACCCTCACACCAGGGAAAAAGTTTTGCTGAGTATTTATGGGCTCCACAGAAATGAAACTCACAGTAATGCGCAGTGTGTATGAGCTCCACAGCAATAGAACTCCACTATCCACCAAGCACTGTTTGAATAATATTGGGCTGACTCAATGAGCGGGTGTTTGACCTCGAACACCCCCACATGGTAGTAATGGCAGGACCAGGTGAACATACCTGTGTTGCCAGAGCTGATATTTTTAAATGCTGTTTTGAATTGTATTTGGAAACACCAGCAGTTTTTTTTTCTTTGTTCTGAGGCCTGCCTGTCATTGAGTCCCTGCAGAGCAATGCAGCCAGGACTTAAACTTCCACCTTCTCACCTTCTAGGGTGCACCACACACTGTCTGGAGCTGCTGGGGAGGCTGGGGGTCAGGCGGCACTGTAGACCTCTTTTGGCACGCCCTCCTCTTGACATCATCCGAGGGGGCCAGGCACCAGCAAGGAGGAAGGGACCAGGAGGAGAGAGAGAGAGAGTGCAGGCTTCCGTATCCAGCACCGCGGGAGAGTCTGCTCTCTGCGCTGGCAGATATAATGCGGCTCACTGGGCACTGGCTGCATCTTCGAGGAGGAGCAGCAGGGACACAGTGCCAGGCAGATAGTTTAAAAATTTGGATCCCTGTCAAGGCAAGTGACCAGAGAATCAATTTTTTCTTTTTGCACCCCCTCCTGGTCTTGCGCTCTTAGGCAGTCAACTGTACCGCCTTACAGTGCCAGCTCCTCTGATCACACCGCTTGCCTGACAATCCACAGCTCTGGCAGATGCGTGTAAATATGCTGCATCCCCCTCCCCATGCTGTTCAAAGTTTCAGCAGCTGCAGAGAGAGGGGGGTGCAGCATGTTTACACACATCTGCCAGAGCTGGGGCTCTGAAGCAACAGACGGGAGATTTTATTTAACAGCCCTCCCTTATCGGTCCCTACATACACTCCCGACAATCAGAAGCATTCAGGAGCAATATCAGCTGCCGAGCGCTTCCGATTCTCTGCCTGCCACTGAGTGAGGAGGAGAGGAGCATCATGTGCTCTCCTGTTAGTTCGGTCTGGTGGAGAGGTGCCAGTATTCACCAGCACCTCAGGAGTACCCCCTGAAAAAAGCCCTGCTTAGAGGCATGTAGCTGATAATTAGTGGAGAACATTTTTACATATTTGTGGTGTAGTTGTGCTGGCTGCCAATGGGGGGAAGTGGGTGTTTCTTTTGGCGGTTGGCTGTTGACAGTTGGTCATCTATTTTGTCAGCCAGTTGAGGCTGACTAGTGACGCAGTCAGTTGCTGTTTATTTATTTATTTATTTATTTATTTATTTATAAAGGATTTTACCAGGAAGGATACATTGAGATTTCTCTCGTTTTCAAGTATGTCCTGGGTTCAAGTACATTGAAGTGTTGTTATCTGAAACCTGTGTGCTTAGTTGTTAATAAACCTATTAATGAAAACCCAAGACGTCTCGTATTATCCAGAACCCTACAGTGGCGACGAGGCTGTTGGATCTGCATGATGGCGCTGATTGGCACTCTGTATGATTTTAATCCAGACTCTGACTCCTGGATCTCTTGGGTGGAAAGGTTTGAACCGTATCTCACTGCTAATGGCATTTCAGAGACAAAACAGGTAGCCGTGTTCCTCACAGCGATTGGAGCGAAGGTGTACGACACACTCAGAGATCTATTGTATCCAGAGAAACCTGCAAGCAAGCCGTTGCTATCGGCCACAGCCAATTGAAATCATTGAAAGATGGAAGTTTTATAAAAGACATCAGGAACCTGGAGAAAGCGTCTCCTCCTTTGTCTCCACTCTCAGGAAGATGGCAAGTACCTGTCAGTTTGGGGAGTATTTAGTCACAGCCCTCAGAGACCAGTTTGTGATGGGGTTACAGTGTGAAGCTATGAGTAAGAGGCTTCTTACAGAGCAAGAGCTGACCTTACACAAAGCTATGGATATCGCTAGCATCATGGAACAAGTCACCAAAGAAGCTGATGTTTTGCATAGGAAGCAAAAGACTGAGAAAGAGGTGGAAATATTCCATACAGATACCAGGGAGCAGTACAAGCGGAATAAACAGTACAATTCCTTACGTCAAAGGACGGTGCATGGAGAGCCCCAAAATCGATGTTATCGATGTGGGGCGACTTCACCTGAATCTCACTCATGTCATTTCCGCAATGCCGTTTGTCACTCCTGTGGAAATAAAGGGCATATTCAAAGGGTCTGTAAGAAAGGGACGGTGCATGAAGGGAAGCCGCATAAATTGCTTCAGAAGAGAGAATATCAAATCCAGCTCCAAGACTCCTCGGATGACTCAGACGGCCACATTCCCATTCAAACAGTAAAACTTTATAAGATGGATTCCGCTTATTCAGCCATTCCTGTTCCAGTGAAGATTGAATGGAAATATTTGACCCTGGACCTGGACACAGGAGCGCCTGTTTCTGTGATTGCTGAGCAAGCCTGGCGGAGATTAAAAGTAAATGTTCCAGTGATTAAGACAGCTGTTCGTCTACAGACTTATTCAAAGGAAGTATTAACCCCTTTGAGCAGTGTACCTGTGAAAGTGCAGTTAAATGGCCGCTTGGAAAAGCTGACGTTATATATTATGAAGTCTGGGGGTCCCCCACTATTAGGAAGAGAATGGATTCATAAATTGGCAATGCCAGACATAAAGTATAATGCTTGCCACGCCTTACAGACATTACCTGCGGTTTCTGCTTGGATACAGCACTTGCAGAGGAAGTTTGCCCCGGTTTTTGATACTTTGGGGACTGGTAAGGGATGGCAAATGTCTAAATCTGAGGGAAAATGCAGTTCCAAAATTTTTTAAGGCACGGACTGTACGTTTTGCACTTAAAGCTGGTGTTGAAGCAGAATTGATGCGTCTAGAGAACCTTGGGATCATTTCCAGAGTGCGCTGCAGTGAATGGGCCTCCCCGATTGTGCCGGTGCGTAGAAAGAATGGAGACATTTGGATATGTGGGGATTTCCGTATGGCCGTTAATTCTCAACTTGCTGTAGATATATTTCCATTTCCAAAGATTGAGGACATTTTTGCGACTTTGGCCGGGGGACAGCCGTTCACCAAGCTGGATCTCAAACGTGCATACCTGCAGTTACCAGTGCATCCAGAATCCAGGCCTTACCCCACCATCAATACTCATAAGGGGCTGTTCCAGTATAACAGAATGGTATTTGGGATAGCACCAGCACCTTGGCAGCGTACAATGGATGAATTGCTTGCTGGAGTGCCGGGGACACAATGTCTGCTGGATGACATGCTGATCACTGTCTGAACGGAGAGGGGGCACCGGCAGAATTTACAAGACGTGCTCCAGATACTAATGGATAATGGACTCAAAATTAATATAAACAAATGTGAGTTCTTGAAAAATCACCTGGAATTTTGTGGTCACGTTATTGATAAAACTGGACTTCACACCACTGAGAAAGTGAAAGCATTGGTCGAGGCGCCCATACCAAGGAACGTAACGCAGCTGCGCTCATATTTAGGGCTGTTGAACTATTACAATAAATTTTTGCCCAATTTAGCCCATACCTTGTTTCCGCTGCATAGGCTTTTGGAAAAACAACAAAAATGGAAATGGACAGAGTCCTGCTCGGCTGCTTTTAAAGCTTCAAAGGAACTAATACGCAGCTCCAAAGTCTTGGTTCACTATGATTTGTCAAAAACAACTGAGTATCGCCTGTGATGCTTTTCCTTATGGACTGGGGGCTGTGCTGTCCCATTCCATGCCTGATGGTACAGATCGACCTGTAGCTTTTGCTTCTCGGTCCCTCACCCCAGCTGAGCGCAATTATTCACAAATTGACAAGGAGGCTTTAGCGATAATCTGGGCACTGAAGAAGTTTCACTTTTATATTTATGGCCGTTCTTTTACGCTGTTGACCAATCAGAAGCCGCTATTGGCAATATTCAATCCTACAAAGAGTATTTCTCAGACCATTCCCGCTCGTCTTCAAAGGTATGCCTTACTGCAGGGGCTTATCAGTATGAAATCCGATACAGGCCTCATGATAAACATACAAATGCCGATGCGTTTTCACGCCTTCCTCTTCCACTCTCCACCAATTATGTTCGGGATTCACAACCTTCCATTTACTTTAGCAAAACACTTACTGGTCTCTTGGGCTATTTCAACAGCAGTAAGGATGCTGATCTTCAAGAAGTTTTGTCTTATGTACGACATGGTTAGCCATTTCAAACCTCTCCACGTCTCCGACCTTTTCACTCCAGGAATCTTGAGCTGTCAGAGAGGGATGCTTGCTATGGGGAGAGCGGGTAATTGTTCCTCCAGCCTTGCAGAAACCCACGTTACAAATTTTGCATGAAGAGCATCCAGGAATAGTCCGGATGAACCAAAAAGCCAGGGGTCATGTATGGTGGCCAACTTTGGATGAGGATATAGGCAACTACGTTGCAGCCTGTTCAGGATGTGCCTAGGCTCAGAGATACTATCCTAGAGGTGCAGTTCAGCCCTGGCTTTGGCCTCTTACCCCATGGGTTAGAATTCATATTGCCTTTGCAGGACCAGTGAATTGACAGATGTTCTTAGTGGTGGTGGATGCACATTCCAAATGGCCTGAAGTGATATTACTGCCTCAGACTACAACTGATGCCACCATTGATGCTCTGGAGAAGCTTTTTGCGACATTTGGATTGCCTAAGATACTAGTATCTGATAATGGGCGACAGTTACTAGCTCAGAAATTTCAACGTTTCATTAAGGATCATGGTATTCAACATCTCCGTATCATCCGGCTACCAATGGTCTAGCTGAAAGGTTTGTCCAGACTCTGAAAGGATTTTTAAGGAGTAGTGTGACAGACCGCAAAAGCTTACCTCAACAACTCCAACAATTCTTGTTGCAGAACAGGAACACAACTCACCCAACCACCGGCCAGCTACCAGCAGTTCTGATGTTTGGCAGACCACTCAGGACAAAGTTAGACTTATTGCAACCAGACAAGAAGGGTCAAACGGACATCTCACAGGAACGTCGTCATGTACAGAAACAGCAGGAAAAGATGAAGCATGGAAAGGGTTCATGCACATACAATATAGGGGATCCAGTCTGGATACGGATGTGGAGTGCCAAACCGTTGGTCTCCGGCAATTATTTCCAAGATTTTGGGATTCCTCACCTATGATGTTAGCACGTCCAATGGTCTGCACACCAAGAGACATTCAGCCCAGTTACGGCCCAGATCTGTTTTTGACAAACAACTGAATGATCAGGCTGAAGAGTCAACAGACATGGATATATGGATGGGGGTCTGGCATGATAATGGAGATGTATTTTCACAAGAAGAATAGGATTGTGCCCTTTCGAGGGAAGGAATAGATGGTGATCGTCTCAGTGAAGCAGATTCCACTTCACATGATCTGGCTGGAAATGTCTGTTTAGCTCAGAATCAAAGAGCCCGGCATCCTCCAGAACGCTGGCAAGCTCCAGACCCATTGAGGGATTTCCATCGGAGTAAAAGCTTGCGGAACCACAGATACTATGTGAACCAAAAGCACAGATTACAGAATGGAAGTCAGGAGAGTCTGGAAGATACATAGACTTGTAATGGACATTTTTGCTTTGTTTTGTTTTGTGTGTTTTTTGTTGTTGTTTTTTTCTTTTTAAGAAAAGGGAGGTGTGGTTTAGTTGTGCTGGCTGCCAATGGGGGGAAGTGGGTGTTTCTTTTGGCGGTTGGCTGTTGACAGTTGGTCATCTATTTTGTCTCCCAGTTGCTGACTAGTGACGCAGCCAGTTGCTGTTATAGGAAACCTGTATGCTTACTTGTTAATAAACCTATTAATGAAAACCCAAGACGTCTCGTATTATCCAGAACACTACAATATTAATAAACCTTAATGGTGGTTTTCTGTTGCCGATGAGGGTGTGAGCCACTGTCAGGATTTTCACGACTATGTTTTAATGCAGAGACACTGGGGTTTTTAATTAATTTCAACGTGTAATGAGCTGAAAAACCAGCATACGTGATAACACCCTCTTTTGTTAAATAAAATTGAGTACTATAATATATTAAAGCAAGGAGGGTTTTTTCTTTGCCGGACGCAGCTTTTTTTTTTTTCCTTTTAGTCTGGCTGCGTTTTGCGGGGGCTATCCATGGTGCTGAAACCTATTCAGAACCAAGCCCCTCCGGTACTCCGGTGCAGGGGGATTACTTTTTTTTAACCCTAATCTAAGTAAGGAATCCGTTTATTTATTTGCAAAGTATTTTACCAGGAAGGATACATTGAGATTTCTCTCGTTTTCAAGTGTGTCCTGTCCTTTGTCACAGTCCGGTGACAAAAATGAAATACGAATTCACAATAAAACCAAAATAACGAATGGACCCAAAAACGAAATACTGGCCGTTCGAATTTTCAAGTTGGTCTGGAAATAAGTATCACGGTAACATATCAAATGACCTGAAACAAAAAAAAGAGCGAAATTATCCGAAACGAAACCATTTTTTTGGGCCGTGCACATGACTACGGCTACTACACTATCGACTTCATGATGTTCTGTAAGCCTTAAATAAGATGTAGTTTTTAAGAATTCAGCTACATCATGTTGCCCAATAATAAATACCAGAATCGTCAACTTAATCTACATCTAGGGACAACATGACTCCACGGATGTATGTATGTATGTATATATAATCCGTCAATCTCCGAGAATGATCAGCTCACAGATGAGGAAGTTGTTCAAAAACCCATTAAAAAAATTGTATTAAAATAATAATGATCTCTTATGGTTAGGAAAGGAAGAATGAATTGATGTATAAAAATTTTTTATTAAAGGGATACTAATGTGGTTAAGAAGGGATGGGGGATGTTGTGATTGAGCATTAACCACTTCTGACTCCTGACCTTCAACACCACCCGCTTAAGTTTCCTGCTGAGGCAGGATTTGTTTCTGTACAGGGCACCTAGTTTGGGGTAAACCACATACCTAGATCTTTGGGAGAACTGGCTATGGCCAGCATGCACATAGATGTCCTGACACATAGATGGGGAGTTTGCAATTTATGTAGTTTTGGTGCTGTTCCAAATAGCATCGTAACCGTTTTGTCAGTATTTAGAAAAGGTTTGTTGCATTTGATCCACTTTTCTACCTCTGTGAATTGTTCTTGCAGCACGGCCTCCAGCTGCGGGAGATTTGGTTTTCTGGTATATATTCAGGGCTCGAGTCGAGCGGGAACGCGCAGGAACGGCGTTCCCGCACTTTTCCCGCTGCGGGAACGCAGCGTTCCCGCTGTGGCCCGAGCCCGAACGCCGCCGCCGCACATTGCCAGCGGCCGGCGTGCTTCCTGTTACAAGGGCCAGCTGACAGGAGGTGGAGCCGCTCGCCTGGCTGTTTCATAGTTCCCAGGCGAGCGGCTGCACTTCCTGTCAGCGGCCACTGAAGCAGGAAGCACGCGGCCGCTGGCAGAGGAGCAGAAGCAGCAGCAGCAAAGGTGAGCTGGGCTGGGGGCAGTATCCCTGAGACCTGGGGGGGGGCAATATCCATGAGACCAAGGGGGCAATATATCCATGAGACCAGGGGGGCAATATCCATGAGACCAGGGGGGCATTATCCATGAGAGCTGGGGCATTATCCATGAGACCTGGGGGGCATTATCCATGAGACCTGGGGGGCATTATCCATGAGACCTGGGGCATTATCCATGAGAGCTGGGGCATATCCATGAGACCAGGGGCAATATCCATGAGACCTGGGGCAATATCCATGAGAGCTGGGGCATTATCCATGAGAGCTGGGGCAGTATCCATGAGAGCTGGGGGCATTATCCATGAGAGCTGGGGCATATCCATGAGACCAGGGGGCAATATCCATGAGAGCTGGGGCATTATCCATGAGAGCTGGGGCATATCCATGAGACCAGGGGGCAATATCCATGAGAGCTGGGGGGGCAATATCCATGAGACCAGGGGGGCAATATCCATGAGACCAGGGGGGCAATATCCATGAGACCAGGGGGGCAATATCCATGAGAGCTGGGGCAATATCCATGAGAGCTGGGGCAATATCCATGAGAGCTGGGGCAATATCCATGAGAGCTGGGGGCATTATCCATGAGACCTGGGGCAATATCCATGAGACCTGGGGCATTATCCATGAGAGCTGGGGCATTATCCATGAGAGCTGGGGCATTATCCATGAGAGCTGGGGCATTATCCATGAGAGCTGGGGCATATCCATGAGACCAGGGGGCAATATCCATGAGAGCTGGGGCAATATCCATGAGACCTGGGGCAATATCCATGAGACCAGGGGGGCAATATCCATGAGAGCTGGGGCATTATCCATGAGAGCTGGGGCATTATCCATGAGACCAGGGGGCAATATCCATGAGACCTGGGGCATTATCCATGAGACCTGGGGCATTATCCATGAGAGCTGGGGCATTATCCATGAGACCTGGGAGCATTATCCATGAGAGCTGGGGGGGCATTATCCATGAGACCTGGGGGCATTATCCATATGAGCTGGGGCAATTATATCCATGTGAACTGGGGAAAATATATCCATATAACCAGTGCTGTGCATATTATTCTTGGGGTTCAGTGCTGTGTATATTATCCTGGAGGCTCAGTGCTGTGTATATTATCCTGGAGGCTCAGTGCTGTGTATATTATCCTGGAGGCTCAGTGCTGTGTATATTATTCTTGGGGTTCAGTGCTGTGTATGTTATTCTGGGGGCTCAGTGCTGTGTATATTATCCTGGAGGCTCAGTGCTGTGTATATTATTCTGGGGGCTCAGTGCTGTGTATATTATTCTGGAGGCTCAGTGTTGTGTATGTTATTCTGGGGGCTCAGCGCTGTGTATATTATTCTGGGGGCTCAGTGCTGTGTATATTATTCTGGGGGCTCAGCGCTGTGTATATTATTCTGGGGGTTCAGCGCTGTGTATATTATTCTGGGGGTTCAGCGCTGTGTATATTATTCTGGGGGTTCAGCGCTGTGTATATTATTCTGGGGGTTCAGCACTGTGTATATTATTCTGGGGGTCTGTGCCTGGAGATATATATATATATATACAGTTGTGTTCAAAATTATTCAACCCCCAATGCTGTAAAGGGTTTTAGGGAATTAAGTGTACATTTGTAATTGTATTCAGAATGAAATCCTACAAGGACTTTTTAAAGTACCATATGCAACTAAAATGACATCAATTGGTTTTGTAATACAGTAGTAAATGTTTCTTTTGTGAATTCTTCATTGACACAATTATTCAACCCCTTAAAGACTGCCACTCTGAAGAACAGAGGTTCATTCAAGTGTTTTCAATCAGGTATCGAAAACACCTGTGGATGTCACGGAGCAGCAATAAAGCATAATAAGCACCAATTAGGCAGCTTTAAAATGACTGTGATACTCAGCTCCTTCTAGACATTTACTGGTGTGGTTACAAACATGGTGAAGTCAAGAGAATGGTCCAGGAAGACAAGAGATGAGGTGATTACTCTTCACAGGAAGGGCAATGGCTATAAGAAGATTGCAAATATGTTAAACATACCAAGATAGACCATAGGAAGCATCATACGCAAATTCAAGGCAAAGGGCACTGTTGAAACGCTACCTGGTCGTGGCAGAAAGAAGATGCTGACTTCGACTGCTGTGCGCTACCTGAAGCGTAGAGTGGAGAAAAGTCCCCGTGTGACTGCTGAGGAACTGAGAAAAGATTTGTCAGATGTGGGTACTGAAGTTTCAGCTCAGACAATACGGCGCACACTGCGTATAGAAGGCCTCCATGCCAGAACTCCCAGGCGCACCCCCTTGCTGTCTCCAAAGAATAAGAAGAGTGGACTGCAGTATGCCAAAAGTCATGTGGACAAACCACAGAAGTTTTGAGATAGTGTTCTGTGGACTGATGAAACAAAATTAGAACTGTTTGGGCCCATAGATCAACGCTATGTTTGGAGGAGGAAGAACAAGGCCTATGAAGAAAAGAACACCTTGCCTACTGTGAAGCATGGCAGGGGGTCAATCATGCTTTCGGGCTGTTTTGCTTCTGCAGGTACAGGGAAGCTTCAGCGTGTGCAAGGTACCATGAATTCTCTTCAGTACCAGGAGATATTGGATGACAATGTGATGCAGCCCGTCACAAACCTGAGGCTTGGGAGACGTTGGACCTTTCAACAGGACAATGATCCCAAGCATACCTCCAAGTCCACTAGAGCATGGTTGCAGATTAAAGGCTGGAACATTTTGGAGTGGCCATCGCAGTCACCTGACTTAAATCCGATTGAGAACCTCTGGTGGGACTTAAAGAAAGCAGTTGCAGTGCGCAAGCCTAAGAATGTCACTGAACTGAAGGCTTTTGCCCATGACGAATGGGCGAAGATACCCGTAGATCGCTGCAAGACACTTGTGTCAAGCTATGCTTCACGTTTAAAAGCTGTTAGTACAACATCCGTTTACAGTTATAAGTACTAAGATTGAATGTCACTTGGGGGTTGAATAAAACTGATAATGATGTGAGCACAGAAAAGTCATTTGTGGTTATTTCATTATAAATGTTATGTTATATTTGTCTGACCTACACGTGCCTCTTTGATTTAATTGTAAGCAAGATGACTGAATGATCAAAATCAATGTCAAACTGGCCAAAACACTCAATTTCAGTGGGGGTTGAATAATTTTGAACACAACTGTATATATATAATGCGTTAGTCCAGTTGCCACAATAACGAGTATACCTGTACGTAGTGATACCTTTCACTGATCAGTATAGTTTCCAGTTTACACTCTTGAAAGCTTGTCTTTTAAATGTAAAGTTAACCCAATTAAAATGGTATCACCGGCACGCGCTGCTATACTCGTGATATATATATATATTTTCTTCAGGTAATGGGGGTTGTGGAATTCGTGGGTGAGTTCCCTCACTTTTTTTCCCAGGACTTGACCCCTGTATATATTGCGGTGTCGTCTGCGTACATGTGTACAGTTGAGGCTTTGCAGACGTTGGGCAGATCATTTATGAATATTGGGAATAGCGGGGGGCCGAGTATCGAGCCTTGGGGTACACCGCACGTGACTGGGAGGGAGGAGCTGTCAGAAATGGACTCCTATTGCGACCGATCAGATACATATGATTGAAACCAGGTTAGCGTGTGATCGCCAATACCGGAGTTTTTACGTTTTTGTAATAGGATGCCATGGTCTGTGTCAAAGGCCTTGGCAAAATCAAGGAAGATGGCTCCAGTTAGGTTTCCTTGTTCTATGCCAGCTTGGGTATCATTGCAAATTTTAAAAGGGCAGTTGTAGTTGAATGATTTGGATGAAAGCCGGATTGATCTGGGGTTAAATAGTTTGAAGATTGATAATAATCACGTAATTGGGTGTACACACATTTTTCCAAATTTTTTGGACCATAACAGGGAGCAATAATATTGGACTGTAGTTTGATACCAAAGTGTTGTCACTACTTTTATGGATAGGTACCACTCTCACAGACTTCCAGAGTTTGGATATGTATCATCCAGTTGCCAAAGATTCATTGATTTTAGGGTTGAGCTAGAAAACGTATAGAAAACTTTGTTTCTCAGTTTTAAAGATGAGCTGTATATATTTATGTTGGTGTAACCTTGGTACTGCAGACTGAAATATGTGTAAAATGACTCCCAGCCAGCTTATTACCAGATCATGGAAAATTAAATGCATGAATATTTTAAGCGCTAGGATTAGTGATCCCACGCGACTCTCTACAGGATCTCTGCTGTCAGAATTAACAGAAAAGGTATGAGCCTGGCCTACGCTAGGACAGATGGCTAGTAACTGACCTGCTGCTGGAGACTGGAGAGCTGCAAAAGTATCCTGGCCGGCCACATTTATATCTTTGCAGTTCCAAGACAGGAAACGTTAGACCATACTAACCTCGAGAGAAACTAGGGCTCAATCATGTTTAAATATTTACTGAGGGGAAAATACAGTTTTGAAGATGTCAAATTAGAATTTTCTGGTTAGAGTTTGTAGGCTGATATCATATGTGTTGGTGAGTGCAATTACTGATATAATGTAAAATAAAAGGATTTCTTTTGTTCTTCTAGGTGAGCTCCCACTTTCTCTGGCAGCTTGCACCAACCAGCCTGACATTGTGCACTACTTGACAGAAAATGCTCACAAGAAGGCAGACCTGCGGAGACAGGACACCCGGGGGAACACAGTGTTACATGCCTTGGTTGCCATTGCAGACAACACAAGAGAAAACACAAAATTTGTTACCAAAATGTATGACCTTCTGGTTATAAAATGTGCCAAACTGTATCCTGGCAGCAGCCTAGAAGCCATCCTCAACAATGATGCAATGTCACCACTAATGATGGCAGCAAAACTGGGAAAAATAGGGGTGAGTACTGTAATGGTACATTTGAAAGATTTTTTTTTTTCATTGAGTTTTAGAAAGATTTCCAAATGATTTTAAGATAGATATTTGTGTTTGGAAACTTGCCAATGCTTAACAATTGATTTTACTTTTTCATATTTTAATTTTCTTAACTTTTATGTAGTTGGTTTGTGTTTTATGGCTGGGAAAATGTTTATTGATGCAGGTGTAGGAGAACCTGAATTATATTCAAAGTTCCCTATAGTTTACTGAGCTGATTGCACAGAATGGTGATCATACACCACACATTTTTGTTCATTTTGTACATTGTGACATTCTACAGACATAAAAAGAATGCAACAGGAAATCCTTGTTTATTTTTAAAATGTCAGCATGTTACACAGGGCTGTACAATGGGTTAGTAAAACATGCAAGTCATCTGAAAGGGCAAATTAGGCTTTTGAAGATGTTACAGATGACTTTTGGTGTTGTGGGAGATTGTGGAGAGAAGAGAAAATCTGTAACAGAAAGAAGAAATTTACTTTGTAAGGTTGGACGTTTAACACCGTTAACCAGGAGTGCATTCCAAGATTAGAATTTAGGAATTTAGTGGGTGAAAGTAATGTGTCCACTCGAATTTGTTGGTAAGTTGTGATTGGGGATACACTATATCGTACATTGAAATGACAGTCACGTTTAAAAGCTGCCTGACTAGGATAGGGTAGTTGAAATGGGGGAAAGTACCTGAAGTTTAATAAAGAACATGACGATTAAGGACTGGATGTTGTGAAACTAGTTTTATGGCTGTTTTAGCCAAAGTATCACTTCTTCGATCTCCGTTTGGAGCAGTAAATGGCAGCAGTGCACAATGTGTCAGAATCTGGTCTCCCCATCTTGATGCAATGTTTAGGTGTAGCCTTGCTGTCTTAGGTACTTTCAGTACAGCTTGTTCATCTGCAAGAGCCTGTAGACCAATTCACGGCACCTGAAACAAGCAAAGAAAATCCTAACATGATAGCTATAACAATCTGACAGTGCTATATTCTCCATTATACTCCACCCTCTTAGCCACTCACTGAGTGCAACGTTGGGGGGGGGAAGGGGGGTGTATGGAAATTCCTGATTTCAGTTTGTCAAAGTTATTTAACCACACATAATTAACACACTTTGGAAAAAAAAAAGGAACTTGGAGTGTCCCTTCATATCCACTACTTTTGTAGAATGTTCTATATACTGATTTTGAATGAGTTAATTCTGCAAGAATGTTGATTTTTAAAATTAATTCTGTTTTTAGGTTTTCTTTTGCCCAGTGCAGATTTTAAATGCCTTCAATAGCTATAATATATGATGCTGTTGGATCTGAGAGGCTGAGATACTGTTGCTCCCTGGTGGATGAATATAGAACAGTATTGCATACTGTGTAGATACATTTTCGTCTGCAACATTCTTTTAGGAGAAAGGAAATAGGCCTGTGATAATGCAATAATGACCATGTTTCTCTTGAGATTATAAATCTATGTGTTTACTCTTTCAGCATTAGTATAAACATGAATAATACCGCTGAATGCTGATGATGCATCCGCTATTCAGTATTACTCAAAGTTGCAATCATCATGATATCTTTAATATATTACTTAACTCTGACAGCCATTGTGATTAATCCTCTCAACCTGGTTATATCCAATGAGTTCCCCTGCTTTTTGAGAAGTTGCAGTTTACCTTATAACAAACCTGTGTCTCTGCTAACCTGCTTTTAAGGTTTGTCACTAAATACCGGCCAAAACGTGTAAATCCCACGGAGTTTAACATCTGTTCGCATCAGTAAAATATCATTATTACGAAAAAATACAAAAACTGGCTCACTCATGCTTTTGATGCTAAAACTAAATTCAAATTCGTCCCTCCATAATATTTAGTTATAGTTTTTATTGGTCATTGAAAATGTCATTTGACTTTCGTCATAGTTTTAGTCATTATAACTTTGTCTAGTTATCGTCACTGAAAAACATTTGGTCATTAAAGTCTTTGACAAAAATTATTAGTCGGCTAAATTAACACTTTTCCGCAACTTCTTCTTGATTTTACCCTGGAATGACTTACTTTGTCTAGTCAGACCCTTCTCCAAACGTAGGGACCCTTCTGAAAACACACACATTCAAAGAAAAATACCACTTTTTCCTTTCCCAGATATTCCAACACATCATCCGTCTTGAAATAAAGGACGAGGAGGCTCGGCATCTCTCTAGGAAATTCAGGGACTGGGCATATGGGCCTGTTTACTCCTCTCTTTATGATTTATCTTCATTAGACACGTGTGGTGAAGAGGTCTCTGTGCTTGAAATTTTAGTTTACAACAGTAAAGTTGAGGTAAGAATTTGAAGGCATTAGAGTGGATGAGTGATATAATTGATGTTTGGACGTGTGCAACATGGACTGATGAGATAGCCAAATGTTATAAGCATTCTCCTGTAGAATTTGCTTATTTAAATATCTTGGATTTATCCAAAGAAATTGGTTTGATTTAGTAATATTAAACCTGGAGCAAAAGCTTATTCAGGGGGACTCTAAACCTGGTGATTTAATTGGGCAAAGCCAATGACACGGCTAAACATACTATTTTAATGTGCACAAATTGTGCCCAAAACAACTTTAGTTTATCCAAAAGGTCTCTCAACTCTGCCTAGACATTGTTAGCCAAACTGTTGACGGATGTATTTTCAAAAAGGCATTGTGAGGGGGGGAATCCATCAGCTTCAGGTTTGCTATGACCTTAAGGAGTGATTTATAGCTCCACAACAGGTGGTGGGTATACTTTATAAATATATTTGCATGCCTAAAGTCAGGAATAGGTAATTTCCTGCCTAGCCAAATGCCAATTTTGTTTCACCACGCCAAGGTCTAAATGTGAGCTCCCTACAATTCCATTTTAATCTCTTTGCAAATGTCATAATCTGGTTTGCATACATATGTGGGCAATGTTCTTTTAACATAAATATATGTATTATATTCACTTTATCATCTTCATAGCATTTTTTCAGAAGCACCTACTAGTATCTTGCTATATGGCTATACCCTGGCCTCATGTTTAGACTTCAAATATTGCCCTGCATATAACTTCTACTTTGCAAAATTATGTTTTGGTACAACAATTGATTGGACTATGTTAATAGAACTAAACTGACCAATACTAATGACACAAATGCAGAGTTTAGAATCTAAATGTGTGAAAGTGGTTAATATACTTTATGTAAAAATGGGTATGTAATTCTTATTTTTCATACAACGTAGACTAAGAAATTGTTTCTAATTTAAAATACAAACCCTCGCTATACACAGAACATACTTTTTTTTTTCAATCACTCCTAATCAAAAAATGACAGAAGAATGTTATCTAATTTTATTACAGAACCGCCATGAAATGTTGGCCGTGGAACCAATCAATGAGTTATTGAGAGATAAGTGGCGGAAATTTGGCGCAGTCTCCTTTTACATTAGTGTTATCTCCTATCTCACTGCCATGATAATTTTTACATTGATAGCATACTACAGACCCATGGAAGGCACAGTAAGTTTGGCTCCTTGGATTTAGAAACTATGTGTGTTACCTCAAAGCCTAATCTGTATATCTTCCTGTTCAAAATAAAACCTGTGTATAGTTTGCCAACATTGGTATATATCATCAATTGGGGACCTCTGGAATGCAGGCGTTATGGCTTTGTGTTCAGCACATCAGTCTACATTGAGTGGCTGGGAGAGAGCAGATGGTCATCCTGCAGAAAGGTTCTCCTGCTTCCCTTATATTACTCAATTCCCAGCACAACAGCATTGATCTTGATTGACTGAGAGGGTCATTGAGTTGTATTTTTTTGTAGCAAAATATACGAAAGTTTAAGATCTATCATATTCTAAAACCTGGAACTGCCTTTGATGATTCACTTATTTTATGACCGACTCTACGCATATCTCTAGTTTTAGAGAATCAAGCAAAAAGTGTGAGATTCTTAGTGATTTGTGCATTACCCCTATAACTGCTAAAATATCTTCTCTGGTTGGGTTTGAAAAGTGTCCAAGAACTTTACCTCCGGCTGCTGGTTATTCTATACAAATTTATATATCCATTGGTTCAAAAAATGTGCAGTTGATTCCTCTCATAAAGGTACTGTCCAACGTAGTGATTACATACAAATTCAAGGTTCTTTATTTAGATTGCAGCCAGTATCCTTGAACTTGAGGATTTATTTTTGTGCTGGAAAACAAACCTTCACTTTGTAATTCTTACAGAATTTGGGCTACTAAAAAAAATTTAAAAACCTTGAAGCAATGTATCCGCTTTTGAACCACAGGGTGGGTGTGTGTGTGGGGGGGGGGGAGAGCAGGCAGAGAAATTCTATTTTATAATCCCAAAATTACATTTTATAACCGAGACATATATATACAAACTTTTTTTTCCCAGGAAACCAGAGAATAAAGTATATATTTTCATGTTTTCTAGCCTCCCTACCCCTACAGGACAACAGTGGATTACCTGAGACTTGCAGGAGAGATTGTAACTCTACTCACTGGGATAGTCTTTTTTTGCACCAATGTAAGTTTAGCTTTTGTCAGTTTCTATTTATAAAAATTATTTTATATAGTATATTTATCACATTTAATATTTAACGCATGTTACATTTTCAAGTTTTAGTCTATGCAACAATTATTTTGATCTTGTTTGTGTATGTAATTGCTGTTACGTGGTCTAAGGCCCCGTTCACACCTAGCCGTTTTAACGCGCGTTTGTGCACGCTTTAAAACACAGGAACGGGGAAATCCCATGCTTTGCTATGGGACCCATTCAGACCTAAGCGTTTTAAAGCGTGCAGGAACGCGCGTTAAAATGGCCAACGCAAAAAGAAGTTCGGGAGCTTCTTTTCGGGCATACAGCAGCGCGTTCGCGGCCATATCATAGCCGCGAACGCGCTGCAACGCGCGTTCCCACGTTTTTTTGTATGCGCGAACGCGCGTAAAAAAACGCGCGCATTGCGCGACGCAGCGCTATGCCCAGGTGTGAACCCAGCCTTACTCTAGTAAACAAACCCTATGTTCAGGATGGTCCTGATAATGTCACTTTAGGACTGAAATGTTGATCTGTTCAAAACTGCAATTGCTACATGTAATAAAGTGTCAAAGTGCAGGTGTTTGGCAAAGTTGCAAAAATTTTGAAAATTGGCACAACAACGCAAAAGCTGCGTATCTACACCTGCTACTGTTTAAATTTACCTCTGTGGATCTCTGAGCTTTATCTTGGTTGTAAAATCAGGGACTTTCAGTTTTTATTCCAACAATAGCGAAGAACGGTGATCCATGAATAGCCCCCCCCCCCCCAGAGATGAAGCATTCTTCTGCAAGGCTGACCAACATATAGCATTCTGAGCTCTCAATACATTGCAGTACTTTCCATAGTGGGTTTCCAGTTACTGGTCAGCCATGATCTACAGGTTTCTTACATGGCCTCAATCGGTGTGTAAGGAAGAGCTTTTTGATCATAAATTACAGCAATGCTTATAGATAACCCAATGGATTTTGCTGCCTTTTTCACTGTTCAATATAATTTCCTTCTACAAACTATATTCAGATTTTATAATATTTGTGTTGTTTTTTTTTTTTTTTTTTGTTTCCTTCCTACAGATCAAAGACCTATTTATGAAAAAGTGCCCTGGAGTGAATTCCTTATTCATTGATGGTTCCTTCCAACTACTTTAGTATGTGCCACAAGTTCCCTAAATTAGTATGATAGTAACATATTGTAGAAACACCCATGTATGTTTAACTTCTGAATGCCGTAACAGACTTTCAGATATTGCAGATAAATATTATGCCGAACTTCAATCTTATTATGCTATAACCCTGAGGTCACTCCAGGCTGTTTTGAGCCAGCTCCATGCAATCTTTAGGCCAGGGTCAGACGAGTGTTTTTAAGAGCGGAAAGGAACGTCCGTGAGAGTGGATGTTCCTTCCACTCTGACACCTGTCTGGCCACCTCGCTGAGCACAGTTAGTGGGAGAATCGTGCTTTGCAGCCCTGTCGAACACACATCTAGCGTTTCGATGGCAGCTTTTAGCATGTCTGCTTGTAGCATGCGCAATTCATGCGAGTGCTACAGCGTGTGGTCGTCCCCGTCGAAGTGCCACAAAGCTGCCACAGACGCCGGGAGGCACTACAGTACAGGAGCACATAGTGCTCTCGTCTGATCCCACCCTAAATGTGTTTAAAATTACTGCAGCATTTTGGAGAAATGTTTCGAAAAGAAACTGTTAACTCATCGTTGCTATATTCTGTTTAGGTAAGTGCTCATGATTAGATTTATTCAGGTTACTCTTTTACTGATATTTTTAGGAAATACAAAAATGTATTCCTAATAATACTTAAAGTTCAATACATGAGCCTTATTTTGGAAATTAAGCTGTAGGTTGTTGTTTTTTTTTTTTTTTTTGTCCAGGCGGATATTCACATCAAATATAATTTACTGTTTTTATGTAAATTCATTAATATTCTGTAAAACCTCTCTTACTCTAGCTTCATCTACTCGGTGCTGGTCATTATCACTGCTGTGCTGTACCTGACTGGTATTGAGGCCTATCTGGCTGTCATGGTGTTTGCGTTAGTCTTGGGCTGGATGAACACCTTATATTTCACCCGAGGTGTGAAACTCACGGGAACGTACAGTATTATGCTACAAAAGGTATGTGTCTTGAATTGAGTCAGTTCTGCATGACCTGATTATACATTGTTCTAAACATGTTGTTGATATAGGATGCCTGGCTGTGTCTGTAGATGTAGAGTGTGCTCTGTCTTTTGAATTGATATCGTAACATAATATGTATATGAAAAAATGTGGACAGATTATCAAGCAAAACTTCATAAAATCCCTTCAGCTGATCCAACAAACCTACATGTTACCCAAACGTGCGAGTTAGCTGGGACAAGATCACGGTAGTAAACGATAATATTACATAAAAGATGCATTCAAAGGACTTTGATATGAAAATAAATCACCCCGATCTGCTTGCAGAATTGAAAGTCTTTGGTAATATAGGGATATTTGGAAAGGAGGATGCTGACTTTGTAAATGTCTTTATTTTGCCATCTCCTTCCTGAAATGTCTTCCTAATTTGTGGAATAAACTTTAAAAAGAAAATAGTAGGCGTAATTATATGGAGTTTTACTATAGCTTTCCTCTTTGCCACTACCCCCTTTGTGTTTGATCCTCAATAGCATTCTAAATCCTTGAATTTTTCCACATGTACCCATTTTCTCCAATAAAAATGTCTGCATCATGTTTATCCAACCAAATACAGGTTATATTACTCACGGACTGTACTTTTAGAAGTTTATGCTGCAGTACTGCTGTATATTAAAGTAAAACCAATAAAAATACTTCTGAAAAAATGTAGGTGTATGGAATTCCAATAGTAAATATTTGAGAGCAAATCCTGTATGGGAGCACTTCTATTCTTTCGTATCACCAGTAGGGGGTACCCGAGTACTGTTATATAATGTCAGTGGAAATCACTGTCATCAGGAGTAATTCAAGAATAATCTTTACTAATATGTTATTCTTCTGTTACTTCTATTGAGAGCTTGTACATACACTATATTGCCAAAAGTATTCGCTCACCCATCCATATGCGAGTCAAGGCAGGTGAGCGAATACTTTTGGCAATATAGTGTATGTCAGACGCATAGATGTGAGCAGTAAAATAAATAAATATATAATTTGAAAATATCTACCATAGAATCAAACCCCATATTTTACTTTGAAAAGGTGAATTCATAGAAAGCACTATTCATTTATGTGAACGTGTATTCGCTAACATCTAAACACAACACACTCTTTAACCTGTTAGTTTTTTTTAGTTTGAAATCTTAAAAACCTTCTACTATGGACACATAGCGCCAACCTTTGTAATAGGGCCCTAACTTAACCAGAGCTGTTGTAAACTTAGCAGAGCCATTATTGTCTAGGGAGTTGTTAAATTTACACCCGTTTTGGCACAGGGCCCATAATTGGCAGGAGTTAAAATATAAATTTAATCAAGCAACAATGAGCAAGCAATGTGGATTAAGTCATTTGATAAAAAGATGGAACGTCACATTGTAAAATGTAAAAATTTTATTTCCTATAAATATAAGTAAATTTCATATACCGTAAGTAAATTCCTATATTCAATCATTCATGTCACTTTCAAAGATTGGAGATGTGCTTTACAGTAATTTTAAGCTTTATTTTACAAAAAGACCATGATTTGGAATCGTGCCCTTCCTTGTATAAACAAGATCTAGACGTCAATATACCACAAGACTGGAAAACTAGAACCTGAACTGATGAGGCTTTGCCTCGATTCCACTTACAGTATAAAGGCAGTGTGGTCAAAAACACATATTTGATGGGAGGATTTCCTGGAGTATTGATACGAAATGTTTATACAAATATAAGAAGATGGCTATAGCTTTATTATTGCAAACACGTATGGGGCATATTGCAAGACGTAAGGGGAAATAAGATCCAATTTCTTTAGGAGACCATTTAAGCTATAAGTTAGTCCTTCTTAAAAGGGATACTCTATTAAAAATAGAGACCCTTTTTTGGTGTTTAAATAATTGAGCCCATCATTACTAAGTGGTTTTCCATCAAACCTCTGCCTGGACCCAGTTGATTTATGGAAACCCACTTTCCATTACAGTGTTAAATCTGTATGTATCTTTCATACATACATTTTAGAGACCGTACGTTGATTTGAGCAGCAGAGGGCTCCCCCTGCTAGCCAAAATTCACCACTACATGTATAATAATACAGCTGGATCTCATTGTCTCTGTGACTGACAAAACAGAACTCCAAGCTGTTCAAACAGCTTCAACACCTCGTCTAAGATACTGAAAATTTGGGGGGCCGTCACCCTTTTGAAAACAAATGTAGAATAACATTCTCAAGTTATATGATCCTGCGTGACTAAACGTATCTTTAGGATAAAAAAAATAGAATTCTATTTACTTTTCAATTGCATCTGAATTTGAGTTGTTTGGAAACTATATATTTAAAGGTATTGATCACTGTTCTGAATTTTTTACCCATACCATTATAACTGTAGTGTTCACCTCAATGAAATATTGTGTTTTTCAGATTCTGTTCAAAGATTTATTTCGCTTCTTGCTCGTGTACCTTTTGTTTATGATTGGATATGCTTCAGGTATGAGCGGAAACTCAATTTCTCGTATGTAAACAGTGTTTCTTGGTTGATTATCCAGCTGTTTTGCTGGTTGAGTTGTGACTGTACATTGAAGATGTCGTGAATTCATTTGCTCCCCAGATTTGTTTTATTTAAGAAGAATTTTAATGCTTTAAAAAGAGTTTGAATTTTTTGCAAGTTCTTGAACACAACGCTATCTCGTTTTGGAGTGAAAATGTAAGGAATCCAGATCCATTTTCTGGCTTTGAATGGGTTGATGTGCAGATGACTGTGGTCAGATGATGTAACAATAATTTAATATTCAGTATTTAAATTAAAAAGTACCTTTTTTTTTTTTCTGGAAGATGCTATTATTAGTTTATTTTGTTTTTGCGATTTAAAAAGCAGTGGTTTAGGATAGTCCATTAAAAGCATTGTGGGCAAGATTGTAAATTAAAAAGTTGTGGTGTAGATGATTGCTATTTACCAACCACCAAGTGCAATTTTCTACAACCACACTACAGAAAAATGAAAAGGTTACTACAGCTTGCCTTGTAATTTGGCCATGGTTATATTTATTCTGTAGCATTAACTGTTTTATGTTTCTTTTTGTTTTTTCAGCCCTGGTGTCTTTACTGAATCCATGCTCCAACAAAGAAATCTGCAATGAAAATGGAACAAACTGCACTATCCCAGAGTACCCATACTGTCGGGACAGCAGCACCTTTAGCAAGTTTTTACTGGACCTCTTTAAGCTGACCATTGGGATGGGTGATCTGGAGATGATCAATAGTGCCAAGTACCCAGCTGTCTTCATTATACTGCTAGTGACGTACATAATTCTCACCTTCGTCCTCCTCCTTAACATGTTGATCGCGTTGATGGGGGAGACAGTCGGTCAGGTGTCCAAAGAGAGCAAGCAGATCTGGAAATTACAGGTAAAACTAAAACCTAAAAGGGGGGAGGTCGAGGTTCAATTACAAAGTAGATTGGGGAGAGTAAGACTGGACGGGTTGGATATGCGTTAAATCCCAAGCCAGATTCTAGTTTTACTTCTCCATCCCTAAGGTCTAGCCAAGGCTTTTACATGCACGTACTAGTCAATGCAGCACAATTTGTCTTTACATATGTATGATCACACGGTTTATCTTTGACCATCTATTGTTTGTTATTGACAATGCTCTCTTCTCCCACCATTGTGTCCAGTCAAGAGTCATGTTTGCTTAAATTGTATCCTACAATAGCACTGGAAGAGAGATCCTGTTTTAATATCTAAATAGTGGGCTAAATGGCTTTCTTCTTTTAATAGAATTTTCTTACTTGGATTTTGGCAAATTTCACATTTTGCACATTTTCTTTCTGGCAAAAAATAAGTTATTGGGTTGATCGAAAAAAATAAATAATAATAATTATGCTATAGAATTGCCGCAGCGCTCTATGTACTGCTATAATGTGCTAAGCTGCACGGTTCTAACCTGTTATTAGAGATTTGGTCTGATATGTTCACTCATCTACAATACTACTAGTATTACCAGGTAATTGAAACAGAACATACCTTCAGAGACTGATTTTTCCTTTTTCTTTCTTTTTACTTTAACAGTGGGCTACCACCATCCTGGATATTGAAAGATCTTTTCCAGTCTTCGTCAGAAAGGCCTTCCGCTCTGGAGAAATTGTAACTGTTGGGAAGAATTCTGATGGGACCCCGGATCGACGCTGGTGTTTTAGGTAATTCATCGAATTACTGCATATGCTAAACTTGTGGATTGATAGACATCACAAAATGCTAGATAATATTTGATTTATTCTTGGTGAGTTTTTGCCTTTTTATGTAACGGTTTTATAAATTACACCTCAAAGCATCATTTTAAATCCTGATGAAGGCGAAAAAGTCTCAACCTGTTGGCACATCCAATTCTTCTCAAAAACCTTGTTCTCACTAAAGGCAGTTTAATTTTCTTTGGATCAATGATGTCCATCATAACCTTTTAAATTGAAAGATTGCAGTCATGGTTTTGTAGCTTATTCTGTTGTTATATTTCTGTCAAAGTTGTTATTCATTAATCAATCAAAATAATTTGGTTTGGTTGCAGAATCCTAACCATTCTTGCATTAACGGTGTTCAGAGGATTTTTTTCCCTTTTTGTTTTCACATGAAATTGCCTTCCAACTGACCTTGAATGATGTCCCTTTTGTCATCCGCACCTACGATTTGCTAGGAAAAGTCTACGTATTAACCCAGACTTTATATGTGGCAAGCTAAGCATATACCATATCAACATCTTCTCTGTAAACACGCTAGAGTTAACAGAAAATGTAAAAAGACCTTGGAGATTAAATGTTCATTATTTTTCTATTTAATTTTGTTGCCAGCCAATGAAATGTTTCTAGTTCAAAAATGTATTTATGAACGTGTGATTTAAAAATTACTGTTTGTTCATTGCTAGGTCACAAATTATTTCTAAAGCTGTAATCTCAGGGTTTGATGTAATAATAAAAATCATTAATATTGTTAAATGTTATAAAGTGCAAGCAGACTCTGCAGCACTCTACAACGTAAGATAACCACGTGTCGAAATTTGCGATATTGGAGGATAGACCCAGCTAAAAAAATCTGACAACATATGTTTAAAGTTTAAGTAGTGGAACTACCCTAATAAACAGCCACGAAGTACGTCTTTGACATGTGAAAATCAAGTCTACTAATTATGCAGCTTTACACATTTTACTTTTTGTAAATGTGATAATTTTATTGTCTGATCAGGTCTAGTTCCTTTTGCAGTGGGCACATCTGTCCTTTATTCTACATGACACAAATACTAAGATGAAAGTTAATCTGCAATTTTATTTTTTGTGATCTTATGATTTACGATCTACATAGGCCCTAATTATTTCACAGCAACTATACAATGGGCAAGCAAAAATGGAAGTATTTGGTGACAGAATATGTTTAGGCATACTGGTAGTAAAGAAGAATAGTGATGTTGTCTGAAGAAGTAAAATTGTTACTTCATATGAAAATGTAAATGGTTGTAAAGTGTCAAAAGAGAGACCGTGACTGTCTCTATAAATTTTACATTTCATTTCCTTTTAGAATAGACAGATGATGACCTATTCTACAAGACAACACAAACTACTCTCACCGGTCACTTTATTAGGTAAACCTTACTAGTACCGGGTTGGACCCTCTTTTACCTTCAGAACTGCCTTAATTGTTCGTGGCATAGATTCAACAAGGTGTTGGAAACATTCCTCGCAGATTTTGGACATATTGACATGATAGAATCACGCAGTTTCTGCAGATTTGTTGACCTCACATCCATGATACAAATCTTCCGTTCCACCACATCCCAAAGGTGCTCTATTGGATTGAAATCTGTTGACCGTGGAGGCAATTGTAGCACAGTGAACTCCTTTTCATGTTCAAGAAACCAGTTTGAGATGTTTTGAGCTTTGTGACCTGGTGCATTATCCTGCTGGAACTAGCCATCAGAAGATGGGTACACTGTGGTCATAAAGTGATGGACATGGTCAGCAACAATAGTCAGGTAGGCTGTGGCATTTAAACTAGTGATGCACCAAAATGAAAAGTCGGGACCGACACTGCAGGATGACCCCAGCAGAAAATGATTTTTTTAGAAAAGAAAATTCTAGTTTGTATTTTGGCATATGTACCTTAGTTTCCATGTGAGAGGGAGAACATCGCAGTGGGAGAGCCTGGCACCCCATCCTGATGCACGGCCAGAAAGGCTTGAGGGGAACACTCTCCACTGTACTCCTTCCCAGCTCAGCCATGGGGATCCTGGCAGGGAGCGCGGGGCCAGGGCAGACGTCTTCGCCAGTATTCCGGGATCCTGCAGCCTCCTCTGGTAATAAGGGCAGTGTGCTCTTCTCACGTTGCCAGCCACAGTGTGGGAGCTAGAAAAGGGTGCCGTGTTAGCACAGGGGGGAGAGTCACAGACCCAGTGCCGTACAGATTTATATCTTGTGCATTTACATCCCCTGCAAGCACAGGGGTAGAAAGCTACACCTACACACTGCCGTACAGATTTACATCCCGTTTGGTCTCCGTGTGTGGGCAGACGGTGGGTGGCTCTCTACCCATGTGCTTGCAGGAGACCTAAATGCACGAGATGTAAACCTGTACAGCACTGTGTATGTGTCTGTCTCTCCCCCTGTGCCGACAGAAGAGCGAGTGTTAGCAGGGAGCAGCCTGTCAGCCCTGGACTCTGCACAGACAGAAGCTGTGGTGATGGCGGCCCACAGGATGCAGGGAAAGTGCAGCCGAAGGAGCCCCGTGAGCTCTAGCACTGCCACCTCCGACCTGGCTCCCGGCTTGCATTGTGTCCCCTGACAAGCAGGGGGAGGCCGCAGTGTTTCCTTCCCCTCCTATTCCTCCTCTCACATCCCACGGCCAGTGACGGCCCCTGTGATCTACCGCCCTATTTGTCCATCCATACAGTCGGCCTCCAGGCCCAGGTGGATGGATTTTTGGCAGTTTTTTTGGTCGTTTTTTCCTTTCAGCCGAAAACACGGTTTTGCCCAATATATTTTGGTGGCTGAAACTTCGGTGCATCCCTCAATTAAACGATGCTTAATTGGTACCAAGTGTGGCAAGAAAAAATCCACCACACCATTACACCACCAGTCTGAACCATTGATACAAGGCAGGATGGATTTATGCTTTCCTTTTGTTTACGCAAAATTCTGACCTTACCATCTGAATGTCACAGCTGAAATCGACTCGTCACACCAGGCAACGTTTTTCCAATCTTCCATTGTTCAGTTTTGGTGAGTCTGTACGAATTGTAGCCTCAGTTTCCTGTTCTTAGCTGACAGGTGTGGCACTCGGTATGGTCTTCTGCTGCTGTAGCCCATGTGCTTCAAGGTTGGACGTGTTGTGCATTCAGAGATGGTATTCTGCATACCGTGGTTGTAATGAGTGGTTATTTGAGTTACTGTTGCCTTTCTGTCATCTCGAACCAGTCTGCCCATTCTCTGACTGCTGACATCAACAAGGCGGTTTCATCCACACAACTGCCGTTCACTGGATATTTTATTTTTTTCTGCACATTCTCTGTAAGGCTAGGGTCAGACGAACGCATTTTTCACGTTGTCCGTGAAAAAGTGCGTTCGAACGAATGGACGTATTTTTTCACGGAATACGCGATAGCGGTCATACGATGCGCATTTTCGTCCGTGATTTTGTACGGATCATCAATAAAACCCTTTTGCGTCTGGACGTTATGTTGGCCGGACGTGTGCAGCGTCTGACGTCTCCCAATCACGCAAACACGCCGCTATGCGGCCGCAGCGCACTCTGTACGTCAGTAGTAGCGGTTTGACGTTCTTGAAAAAATGCGTTCGTTGGCCACTTGCGTTGCACGGACGAACTTTCGTGCGGCCGTTCGTCGTATGTTCCCCGGCATTGGACGTCATTTGCTGCTAGCACGGCCGTGATTTTGTGCGGCTAAACGCACGTGAAAAATGCGTTCGTCTGACCCTAGCCTAAGGCCTAGAGATGGCTGTGCGTGTAAATCCCAATAGATCAGGAGTTTTTAAAATACTCAGAACAGCCTGTCTGGCACCAACAAGCAGTCCCTTAAACCCCCTATCTTCCCCATTCTGATGCTCGGTTTGAAATTCAGCAAGTCGTCTTCACTACCTCCTAGATACCTAAAATGCATTGAGTTTCTGCAATGTGATTGACTATCAATTTGTGTCAACAAGCAATTGAACAGGTGTAACTAATAAAGTGGCTGAGGAGTGTATATAGAGAGATGCAGAATCTATAGAAAGACCGAGAGGGCTAAAGTTGTGGGAGGGGCCTGACGGACTCTTAGGTGCACCGGGAAGGCACTTGGTGGCTGGTCCTGGTTTACATGGAGGGGACCCTAACATCTGTGGTATGTAGACAAGCTCCACAAAGTTTGGCGAGGGACAAGGGCCCCTGGGTACACTGGGCTTCTGAATATATCATGTATGGTCAACCACTTGATTGCAGTCCTGTAGGTATCATTTAATACGCAAATTCACTGCTGCCTGGATACATGTGTCATTAGTGAATGCAGTCACTGCTTCCCAGATATATGGGTATACTTACTAAACACATTCACTGCTGTTTGGATACCTGGGTATCATTAATCAACACATTTCACTGCTTTCTGGATACATGGGTATCCTTACTAAACACCTTCACTGCTGTCTGAAAACATGGATTTCATTAGTAAACAGTCACTCCTGCCTGGATACATGGGCATCATTAGTGAACATATTCAGCAATGCTTGGATACATGGGTGTCAATAGTAAACGGAGACACTGCTACCCAGATATGAGTATCGGTAATATACACATTCACAGCTTACATCTGTGGCACTTGGATAAGCTGCACAGGGTTTGCCAAAGGTCAGGGCCCTGGAACCACTGGATCCCTAAACATATCAAGGGCTATGACCCCCCCCCCCCTTGATGGCAGCATTGAGCTTCACTGTGGAATTTCTGTCACCCTTTGGGTTTTACTTTTGAGAAATGACAGCATTTGTCAGCGTTGCAACAAAGGCGAATTTTGCTGGTGTTTGCAACACCGGCAAACATCGGAGCTCCCGGATTAAGGCTAATGTCAGACGAGCTCATTTTGTACGGACTGTGCGTCCGGGCAGTACGGACGCACGTTCTGACAGAAGATGCAGTAGTGGCCACATGGTCTGTTTTTGTGACTGACATTATTTTTGACTGATGTAGATGAGAAATTAAATTAAAATGAAAAACCATTTTGTCCGTCAAAAATGCTGGACGCATAAATGCAGTCCGTCTGACTTCGTTCCATCACTCACACAAAAAGCTATGCGGACGTGGCGCGCTCTGCACGTCTGTTCTAGCGGTATTACGTTCTTGCCTAACTTGTGTCCGTTTGCCGCGTCCGTCATTTGTCTGCACTTCCATGCGGACGTACTTCGTGTGTGGGGCTCCATTGGTCAGAATGCTATGCTGCCACGGACGTACAAATGTGCGGCAACACGGACGTGAACACTGCACTCGTCTGACACGGGCCTAACCCCCTATGACTGATGCAATCTTCTAGAGCAAGAGAGTGAAAACTTGGTTTATAAACGTCTGGAGATTGTTAATTCCCTCAATACAAGAAAAAGATCGTAAAAAATACAGCCACCAGAGGTTTTAAGGCTATGGTGAAATAACTCTTTAGACCATTTTAGACCTTGAGACAAAACGTTTTATTTAGCATATTGCTTGAAAAGGATGGATTGGTTCCCCTATTTGTATAGTGGCAATGGAATAAGAGGGAGCAGATTATAAACTCTAATAAAGATAAATGGGGAGGGGGCAAAAAAGTGAGACTAGAACTATAGAGGTGAGGTTCAAAACCCCAAAAGGGAAGCAACAGCTTTATATAAATGGAGGCAAAATGCACTATGGGGAGGGGGGTGGGTTACTAAATTATGAAAAGGAAGTTATTTTTGTTGGACGCAGAACGAGAAGAAGCAAATTGCAGGTGGTGGTACTAAAAGCAATAAGATATTAAAAGGAAATCTAAAACTATAACAAAGTAATATATGATTGATAAAAGCACAATGGAGGGAAACTAAAATTATCAAAAAGTTTCGTATGTTCATAAGGAAAAGAATACGACCTTAGCCTAAGCCAAGAAGTAAACATTTTTTTAAAAAAATAATGCTATGGAAATTGACTTGCACAAGGAAAGGCCATAGAAATTATGGGATGGTAAAAAAGAGGTGTTCAAGATTGTTTTAATGTAGATTTTTCAATGGCAGACTCATTTCAGACAAAAGCCTTTTGTCTGATTAATCTGAAAGATAATGGCATTTTAATGAGTTGAGTCAGTGTTGATTGGCACTTTTAACAAATGTTATTTAAATATAATATTTGCAGCTTTTTATGTAAAATTAACACATGCTGTCTCCTGATGTGCAGATTTTTTTGATTTCTCTTTACTAGACTTAAGTAATTCATAGAATTTGTGTACTGACTATAATTATTATATATTCACCGTGTCAGCATTTGAAAAGAAGCAACTAATAAGATTGAGTTCAAAGGATCTTTTCTGAAACGCTCAATTCAAAAATATACAATTATTGAATCATGTTAATAATTGTTACTGGATTTGTGTTTATTGCAATAGGGCTAGGAGAATAATAAATACTTTAAGAATGCAGTGTTTAATAAAATTGCGATCCATAAAACAGCCCGATTTATATTATTCGTGCTTGAGCGCTTTTGTAACACTTTAGGGAGGTGTAAGGCACATTAACTTATTTGGTTTCGATTCTTCTTTTTTTTTTTTTTTATTCCAAATTTTTGTTTTGAAAATAAGACAGCAGTACAACAGACAAAGATAAAAAGAACAATATAACGAGACAGTAAGGTGCATCAAAGATAACAATTAAATAAGGGGGGGGGACTCAAGCAACCAAACGTCCTGAACACAAAAAAAATGAAAGGGGGGAGGGAAAGTCAGATGCCCAACCCGCCATATCAAACCACATCCTGGATATGTAAAATAAAGTCTGCAAAAGAGTTCAGAGTGGGGGAGGGGGTGGGATGAATCAGCATGTGTCCTCAAAAAGAAGGGGGCAATATCCAACCCATGGTGAGGTTGTCATCAGAGGGGGGCAATTACATTCGGGGGGATTGGGGAAACAACCATGCAGTGGGGGTCTCCACAGCCAGGATTCCGATGGCGGGCCATCCATCTCAGCCAATGTCCAGGTAAGGAGTAGGACATGCTCCCCCCCCCCACATCTAGTCTCCAAGCCAGACAACAGATCCAGCACTGCAGCAGGGTGAAAGCAGCCTCCCGAGGACTGAGATCAGCCTGCAGCCACGAGACAGCTCGGGCGGCATGAGAGATGGCAAAGGACCAGCAGGCCCCGGCGGATCAAAGCAGACAACAACCGGAGCGATGACCCCTGCCCAGAGAACACAGCCATTGCCAGCCCAGGCCAGAAGAGAGGACCCCCTCAAGGCCTCCGGAGCCCCAAAGGATCACATCTACGGCAGCTCCATCACCTGCCGCCAGCATTCACCAGAGTCGGGGTCACTGTGCAGCACCTGTCATCCTCCTGTCCAGTGCGGAACCACTGGGCCCGGAATTCACTCCAGATCTCTGCCAGCATCTCCTTCGTGAGAAGCACAGAATCGGGGTTCGCCACCACCTCGAGGAAGGCGGACATCACAGAGGGCGCCATGCACCCAGGGTATCACAATCCGCAGTGTCAGGACAGGCTGCGAAAATGGCCGTCGGGAGTAGGCCGTGCCAGTAGGCCCAAAGCCCGGATCCGGCTCCAACGGCAGCCAGAGGACACAGGACCCGGCAGAGAATAATAAAACAAATCTAGTAATTCAGCAAAGAGCTCCGCAAACTGCGTCCACTCTCGTCTATAGTCAGCTCCGTCCCCTGGATTCATTTTTCGCACATGATTTTACAGAAAGATACATATATGAATATATCAATCTAATCTGAGAGCATAATAGCATCTCTATTTGCTACTATTGTTCAATACAGCTGCTTGTTGACACAGTCAAAACATGGAAATGTGGCTGCAAACAATATATACACTATACAGACATGTGTAAGAGATTTTTACTCCACCTAATATTAGATTTTGGGTAACATGTAGGTTGAAAGTTGGTGATCATTCCAATATAGCTAAAACCATATAATCTGATTAGTAAGTATGCAGGGGTTTTTTAGATACAAAAATGGCACCATGAAAAAAAGTATTCATTCTACGAAGGAAACTGCATTATTATCATATTTATTTACTCTTTGACAGGCCACACGAATTGGAAAAATAAATAGCTGAAACTTTGGAAGAAGCAGTAGCAATCACCCAGCCAAAAGTGTGTTCCTCAGAAAAAAAAGTGTGCATACTCTCAAGATGAGATCCAAAGAGCTGTCACTATCAGTGAAGCAAACCATCATTAGGCTGAAGAAACAAAACAAACCCATCCGAGAGATAGCAAGAACATTATGGCCAAAACAACTGTTTGGAACATTCTCAAAAAGAAGGAACACACCGGTGAACTCAGCAACACCAAAAGACCCGGGAGACCATGGAAAACAACTGTGGTGGATGACCAAAGAATTCTTTCCCTGGTGAAGAAACCACCCTTCACAACAGTTGGCCAGATCAAGAACACTCTCGAGGAGGTAGGTGTATGTGTGTCAAAGTCAACAATCAAGAGAAGACTTCACCAGAGTGAATACATAGGGTTCACCACAAAATGTAAACCATTGGTGAGCCTCAAAAACAGCAAGGCCAGATTAGTTTGCCAAACACCTAACAAAGCCTTCACCGTTCTGGAACAAGATCCAATGGACAGATGAGACCAAGATCAACTTGTACCAGAGTGATGAGAAGAGTATGGAGAAGGAAAGGAACTGCTCATGATACTAAGCATACCACCTCATCAGTGAAGCGTGGTGGTAGTGTCATGGCGTGGGCATGTATGGCTGCCAATGGAACTGGTTCTCTTGTATTTATTGATGATGTGACTGCTGACAAAAGCAGCAGGGTGAATTCTGAAGTGTTTCGGGCAATATTATCTGCTCACATTCAGCCAAATGCTGCAGAACTCATTGGACGGCGCTTCACAGTGCAGATGGACAATGACCCAAAGCATACTGCAAAAGCAACCAAAGAGCTTTTGAAGGGACAGAAGTGGAATGTTATGCAATGGCCAAGTCAATCACCTGACCTGAATCCCATTGAGCATGCATTTCACTTGCTGAAGACAAACCTGAAGGGAAAATGCCCCAAGAACAAGCAGGAACTGAAGACCGTTGCAGTAGAGGCCCGGCAGAGCATCACCAGGGATGAAACCCAGCGTCTGGTGATGTCTATGCGTTCCAGACTTCAGGCTGTGATTGACTGCAAAGGATTTGCAACCAAGTATTAAGAAGGGAAAGTTTGATTTATGATTATTATACTGTCCCATTACCTTTGGTCCCTTAACAAGTGGGAGGCACGTCTGCAAACTGCTGTAGGTCCTACACCGTTCACCTGAGTTGGATGTACATACCCTCAAATTAAAGCTGACAGTCTGCAGTTAAAGCACATTGTGTTTGTTTCATTCCATCTCCATTGTGGTGGTGTATAGAGCCAAAGATGTTAGAATTGTGTAGATGTCCCAATATTTCTGGATCTGACTGTATATGGATCATTGCGAAACGCCAAACAAATATTCCTTACTAGCTCATATAAGTGCTATCAATTTCACTGTAATTGAAACTCCCTCCACCTCATTCACCTCACCTTCTCTGGTGCATCTCACAACCTTGCTCAAAAGAAGGATCTTCTTGATTCCTTTTAGAAGAATGTGGATTCTGGGCACTTACCTTCTAGTAATGGTGGACCTATACTTATCTGCTTGGTTTGGATGTTTTGTTGTCTTTTGTTTCATCCCTGCTTATCTTCTCTGTGTGCATCTGCCAGAGGGGTGATCTTTGACTGGAAGCTGCATAATCCCATGTTCAAATAACTTTTGGGTCTTTGTGCCCAACTAGGTCCACTCTATTGTTCTCCTAAAGTTTACCCTGCCGATTTGTAAATACAAATCTGAATGAATGTTTTTTGTTGGTTCCATTAAAGTATTTCATCTCCATACTTCATCAAGTGTTGTGTATTTTGCATCTGATCACATTCTGATTATTGATGTCACCAGATGGGTAGAGCTGGAAGAAACAGAACCGCGCTGTTTTTTCAATGGTGTGAATGTCGCGGTGGAATCGACATGGTTGCTAAACCAGGGACAGCTTGTCTGAGGTTCCACTAAATTAACAGCCAGTGGGGAGATCAAAATATGTCTAATCGGTTCCAGTTCTGCTTTTCTTCTAGTATTGCCACATCTTTGTGGTTCACAGCCCTATTTCATGCAGACTCCGTTGCATCCACTGACATTGGCCTTGGTCCTACTTAGAATTAACCATGAGCCCCACCACATGCTTGAAGTAGGTTGGTCTTTGCACTGACATTACTCATAATTCCTGATGTAGTTGGACCAGTCATTTTGTTTAAAATTCAAACTACTTTTTGTCGGTTTTGCAGGATGAACCAGATTTCCTCATATACCAAATGAAATTGAATTGAGTGTCTTGTCTGATTTAATAAAAAGGAGAAAAGGTCTCCGTGGACTAATATAGTGTAGATTATACAACCATTATAGTATTTATCCCAGTGAACATGCAAGTACTAGTGTGAACAATAAAAACAATGCTTATATTAAAAGTCATCACAGTCGTCTCCTTGTTCTAAATTTATGCCCAAGGAATCTCATAAATACAAACACAAATAAACCAACCAATGGTACAATAATGTTGAACCTTAGTGTGGTAAAAAACGTGTTTCTTTTAGCTGTACAGTTACATCCTATAAAGCTGTAAAAATCCTAGCTCTGGTTTATCGTGTATCCGGTCAACTCTAGGGTGACACGGCGTTTCATTGATATGGTACAATTCCTCTTTTTCGACTCCCTCAAAGATAAAAAGGGTGGAAACAGCTTCCATAGCAAAGCGATTCTTCAGATACTTGACAGTATTGGCAACAAATGGGAAAACGGCCCAGGTGAGCTGGATCCACACATATGTCGGGCTCTTAAATCTGCATATTGATACTCTTAAGGGAGTCTTGCTCAATTTAAGTTGTTCGTATACAGCGGAGCACAGTCTTACAGCTCTGACCTCTACCTAGTGAAACAATTCTATATTTTTTTTTCCTTTTTTTTTTTTTTCCAATCAAAAAGTTTATTGAGGCAACAATAAAATACAGATCAATGTTCAGTAGGCAATAAAAACTGAGAAGGCAAATGAAGAGAAAAATACCAAAAAACAGGGCTTTACCGAGAAGCTGTATTCCGAAATTGAGGTGAATTCATGAGTAGTAGGACATGCTAAATAGAAATGTACAGCTGAAGGATCTGTACAGCATTCCATACTAGTAAGGGTCGGAGTCTGCATTCTCCGGTTAGGCGAAAATGGAAAAAGCTGCTTGGCCCGGTAGGGAGAGAATTAGAGAAAGAGAATAGTTGCAGGACAGCATCAGATGTAAGATATCATATCAGCAACATAAAATAAACCAGAATGTTTATAGTTTTTGTGATCGTGTTTCTTTAATAGCTCCTAAATTTAAAGGCCACGACTGTCTTCTGATTCTTCATTACCTCGCACTCTGCCACCTTTGACAATGCCAGCCATGCTCTACTGGTACAAACTCGTTTACTCTTGATTTCTTCCTATGTACGTCAATGATCATTCAGTGTGACTTTTTCTGGGATTGCCTCTTTTCCAGTGCTGTTCTCTGGATGCTCCAATGTCCAGTCCCTGGTCCTCTTCTCTGTCTCTCTCTCCTGTGTCTCAAGGCAAACTCATCAATTCCTTTTAGACCGACAATGGACAACATCCAACTATACACTGATGGCATCTTTCCTCCGCTGAGCTCGCCCATGCTCCCCTTGATCATGTCCGTAACTCCTCTCATCTGTTGCTAACTGGATGACTTCCTGAAACGAAATCTTGACAAAACTGAACTCCTCCTCCTCTTTCCACCCATCATCAATCTCTCTAGTTAATAGGACGCCCATCAGCCCAACACCTCAAGCTTGTCGAATTATTTTCACTTTGGATGTTGACCATTTACTCCTCATATCCATAAAGTCTACAAATCCTGTTATTTTCACCTTAAAAATATTCCTTCTATTGGACCCAGTATTGGCGAGACTTGTAATCTCCGTGTGATAAATGCGCAGTACGGTGTTGCTTGTTTTACAACAAAATTTCCAATGTATATCATTTATTCATATTTGCTCTTACTTTGGTGTGGAAGCTTAACCCAAAATGCATGTGAGCTTCCTAAATCCCTTTCTTTCCAAGCACATGACCTGTATTTTCTAATTAATATAGCTTTTCTGGTTAATTTGGCAAAGGGAATTGTAGTTTTTTGCCCACCCTCTACTAAATGTAGTCTGTTTGCATTGTAGTCCATTCGTTATTCATTTTATATCCTGAAGGTCTTTTGTAAGGTAGAAACTCTCATCCCTGGAAACAAGTTATTCTGTGTTTGACTTTCTTTATTTTTTCTATGCATTAAATTTCGCTCCTGTCGGTGGTGTGATCAGATCCAACAAGTTCCCAAAACCTTCATCAAAGATCATTAGGGAGGGAGCTGCGGTGGGTCCTGTACAAAAGCTGCATCCTTATTTGCATATTAATGAAGTCTCCTGCTATACCACGAGGCACGACATGAATTAACAGATGGTATTTAAATCTTCTAGTAAATATGAGCGGCAGCGGCTGGCAATTATGACAACATTTAATGGAATATCTGTTATTGATTCATAATTAGAGCTCATTAGGCCCTTGTCTATTTTGCTCTAATTGTTAAAGGATGAAAAAGGTTTTCTACTTACAGTACTTCTCTAAAATAAATAAATAAAAATAGGTCACTTTAAATCCCAAAAATACATAATTTTCCCATAACGCACAGCAAATACATAATTTCAAATGGAAATAAACCTACATATTAGTTGCTTTAATGCTGTTTACTTTAGAATGGCAATAATGCCACAAAAGAATTGGTTGAAACTCAAATTCAAGCTAATGTTTCCGCACAATAATCCCAAATGTGCCGGGCACCAAATCAGTAGATCCATTCTTACTTCACTGCCTCCTGTGTATTATAATTCCCATAATGTAGTCTGTATTCTGTTTTAATCTTTCAGCAGACATTGCATTAGAGTGTTACAAAGCAGGCATAGAAACATAGAAACATAGAAAAATGTCGGCAGATAAGAACCTTTCGGCCCATCTAGTCTGCCCAATTACATGGATACTTTACCTGGATTTATCTTTTGTTTAGGATAGCCTTATGCCTATCCCATGCTTGCTTAAATTCAATTACTGTTTTGGCCTCTACCACTTCTACTGGAAGACTGTTCCATGTATCCACCACCCTCTCAGTAAAATAATGCTTCCTGATGTTACTTTTAAACCTTTGCCCCTCTAATCTAAGACTATGTCCTCTTGTTTTGCTATTTTGTTTCCTTTTAAATATACTCCCTTCCTCTACCTTGTGGATTCCCTTTACGTATTTAAATGTTTCTATCATATCTCCTCTGTCTCGTCTTTTTTCCAAGCTGTACATGTTAAGATCATTAAGCCTTTCCTGGTAACTTTTCTCCTTCAAGCCGTACACCATTTTAGTAGCCCTTCTCTGAACTCTCTCTAAGAGGTCTATATCCTTCTGGAGATACGGTCTCCAGTACTGCACACAGTACTCCAAGTGAGGTCTCACCAGTGCTCTGTACAGTGGCATGAGCACTTCCCTTTTCCTACTGCTAATACCTCTCCCTACACAACCAAGCATTCTGCTTGCATTTCCTGCTGCTCTATTACATTGACTACTTACCCTTAGATCCTCTGAAATAATGACCCCTAAATCCCTTTCCTCAGATGTTGAGGTTAGGACTGTATCAAATATTCTATATTCAGCCCTTGGGTTTTTACGTCCCAGGTGCATTATCTTGCACTTATCCACATTAAAACTCAATTGCCACAACTCCGACCATTTTTTTAGTTTACCTAAATCATTTGTCATTTGGCTGATCCCTCCAGGAACGTCAACCCTGTTGCAAATCTTTGTGTCATCAGCAAAAAGACATACTTTTCCATTAATACCTTCTGCAATATCACTAATAAAAATATTAAAGAGAATGGGTCCAAGTACTGACCCCTGAGGTACCCCACTGGTAACAAGACCTTGTGCCGAATAAACTCCATTTACCACAACCCTCTGTTGTCTGTCACTCAGCCACTGCCTAATCCAGTCAACAATATTGGAATCTAAACTCAAAGATTGCAATTTATTGATAAGCCTTCTATGCGGAACAGTATCAAAAGCCTTACTGAAATCTAAATAAGCAATGTCTACTGCACCACCTGTGTCTATTATTTTTGTTACCCAATCAAAAAAATCAATAAGATTAGTTTGGCATGATCTCCCTGAGGTAAACCCATGTTGTTTCTGATCCTGTAATCTATGTGTTTTTAGATGTTCAACAATCCTTTCCTTTAACATGGTTTCCATTAATTTCCCCACTACTGACGTAAGACTAACTGGCCTATAGTTCCCCGATTCCTCCCTACTACCCTTCTTGTAAATGGGCACAACATTTGCTAATTTCCAGTCTTCTGGGACGACTCCCGTTAACAAGGATTGGTTAAATAAATCTGTTAACGGTTTTGCTATTACATCACTGAGCTCTTTTAATAATTTAGGGTGGATCCCATCAGGCCCCATTGACTTATTTGTCTTTACTTTAGACAGCTGCTGTAGAACCTCCTCCTCTGTAAACTGATATGTAAATGTCTCTTTAGTGTTCTCTAACTGAGGTCCCTTTCCTTCCTTTTCTTCTGCAAAGACTGAACAAAAATATTCATTGAGGCAGTCAGCGAGACTTTTATCCTCTTCTACATACCTTCCTTCCTTTGTTTTTAATCTAACTAATCCTTGTTTTACTTTTCTTTTCTCGTTTATGTATCTAAAAAATGTTTTGTCCCCCTTTTTTACTGACTGAGCTATTTTCTCTTCTGCATGTGCTTTGGAAGCTCTTATAAATTGCTTTGCCTCTTTCTGCCTAATCTTATAGGTTTGCCTATCTTCTTCACTCTGAGTTGTTTTATAATTATTGAATGCTGTCTTTTTGTTCTTCACTATTTTGGCCACTTCTGCAGAGTACCACAGTGGTTTCTTCCCTTTTTTGTTTTTGCTAACAAGCCGAATGCAATTTCCTGTGGCCTTCAATAATGCTTCCTTTAAATAATCCCATTTCTCCTGGACTCCCTTTAAACTCCTCCAGTCTGATAATGACTCCTTCACACAAAATCTCATTTTAGAAAAATCTGTTTTTTTAAAGTCTAAAACTTTCGTTCTTGTGTGGTGCGGCTCCATCCCTGTTGTTATATTAAACCATACTGACTGGTGATCACTAGATCCCAAATTTTCACCTACAACAACGTCCGATACCAAACCTCCATTTGTGAGTATTAAATCCAATATGGCCTCTTTACGGGTCGGCTCCTCAACTACTTGTGTTAGAGATAATCCCAGTAGGGAGTTTAGAATATTTGTACTCCTGGTGCACCCAGCTGTTTTGGTTTTCCAGTTCACATCAGGAAGATTAAAGTCCCCCATGATAATAACTTCCCCCTTCATTGCCATTTTGGCTATTTCCTCAACCAGCAGATTATCTAGTTCTTCTGCTTGTCCAGGGGGTCTATAGATCACACCTACACGAGCTACTGTATGATTGCCAAATGTTAGCGTAACCCAAACTGACTCTATGTTCACCTCGCTCACTTTTATTTGGTTCGTTTTTATGTTGTTTTTCACATACAGGGCCACTCCTCCTCCTTTCCTACCTTCTCTGTCTTTTCTATATAAAGAGTACCCCGGTATTGTTATGTCCCAGTTATTTTTCTCACTGAACCATGTCTCAGTAACCGCCACTAAATCTACTTTTTCAGCTGCCATCATTGCCTCTAGTTCATTGATTTTATTGACTAAACTGCGAGCATTTGTAGACACGACTCTGAGCTTGTCATTTTTTACCTCGCATGTTGCTTGCACCCTCCGATTTAGTTTTGGGGGACAATCGGGCAGATTGTTTTTTACCCTTTTTTTCCCCCCCCCTCCTAGTTTAAATATTTCTTTGCGAAACCTTTGAACTTCTCACTGAGAACATATGTTCCCCTATGAGTAAGATGCAAACCATCTTTTTTATACAGTTCCTTTCTGCTCCAATTAGAGCTATCATGGGACACAAAGCCAAATCCTTGCTCCCGACACCATTCCCGAAGCCACAAATTGAATTCCCTATTGCACATCTGCCTATCTTGAATGTTATGCACAGGCAAAACTTCAGAGAATGACACAGTGGACGCAATCTGCTGTATTTCACCTCCAAGAACACAAAAATCTTCCTTAATCTCAGAAACCTCATTGCTAGCCAAGTCATTTGTCCCTAGATGGACTAGAACATCCACTTCCCCTTGTTGCTTTGCTTGTTTGACAATATTGAGAATACGTCTCTTGTCTATACGAGCAGTAGCCCCAGGAAGACATCTCACCAAACCACTACTCTCCAGCTCAACACCTCTTATGATGGAATCACCCAGCAACAATTTCCTTCTATCAAGTCCCACCTTTTCATTTTTGTCCTTGGTTGCAGTGCTGCATACCTTAGGCATAGTGGATGGTGGTTCCTCAACTATGGTGTCTGAGCCTACATCCGTCTTATCACTACACTCTGAAAGTGCCTCAAAAGAATTAAGAAGAGCCACAGATTGTGGGACATGCCTTCTCTCCACAACTCTAAGTCTACCAGATCCTACAGTAGTCCATCTGCCGCTCCTAGGAGGCCTCTGTGGCAGTGGTTTAGTAACAGTCATAGTCTGAGTTTCTCTAACAGATAATTTACAAATCTCAGACTTCAAACAGGCAATTTCCTGCTGCAATAAAGAGAGCTGCCTACATATCAGGCACACTCCAAACCTCCAAAAATTGGATCTAAAAACAAATGCATGACAGCTCTTACACTGGACCAAGCCTGCCATTATAAAAGAATGGATTTAAACCAACAAATCTTACCTTTTTGTAGGTTTTCTACCTCCTGTCTAACCTCCGACTACCTCCAGAGTATCTCCAGAAGATCTCCTGTAAGTGCTCACTTTGAAGACTTCACTTAGAAGGCTTCCCAAGCTCAATTAGACAAGCTAATATTCCACAATCTTTATATAGCCACCTAAGAACACCTCCCCCAGCAAATAGTGGACAAGCTAAACCTGAAGCAAATACCACTCAATTGATTCCAATTGTATGCTAATCAGTATGAAAATGAGTCACCAGCCTAACCTAATTTACTCACCAGACCTAACTTGAAACCTTAAGATGAATAGAAAAGATCTGTTTGAAACAAAAATCTAAATCACTCACCAGAAGATCTCCTGTAAGTGCTCACTTTGAAGACTTCACTTAGAAGGCTTCCCAAGCTCAATTAGACAAGCTAATATTCCACAATCTTTATATAGCCACCTAAGAACACCTCCCCCAGCAAATAGTGGACAAGCTAAACCTGAAGCAAATACCACTCAATTTATTCCAATTGTATGCTAATCAATATGAAAATGAGTCACCAGCCTAACCTAATTTACTCACCAGACCTAACTTGAAACCTTAACATGAATAGAAAAGATCTGTTTGAAACAAAAATCTAAATCACTCACCAGAAGATCTCCTGTAAGTGCTCACTTTGAAGACTTCACTTAGAAGGCTTCCCAAGCACTGCTTTCCGATCAGTCTTTGATATATTTCTAGGATGTATTAAAAGTACAGACCATATGTGATTTGTGTCCTGGTTATAGGAATATAGCAATATAGCATGAATAGTTTTTTAGTGAAGCAGAGACCAACAGAGTTGGTTGAAATTGTGGGTCAAATGGTAATCCACCAACTCACGTCCTTCAGTGCTCATCTGTTTCTTCATTGTTATAGACAACCCTTTGGAGTATTTTAAAGGAAATCTGTTGATTTATGACTCTTTTTAGAGTCATGCTTATACTTATAAAATGTTTGCAGTTACATTTAAGTCTCGTTAAAAAGTGTTTTTGTTTTAAACTGACGCCTTTGTGTTGCCCTTTATGCCTATTACCGTGAAGTGGATATTCACAATCACAGATTGTAGTTATAGTTGACCTACACTTTTTACCTGCATTTGTATGTGCATCCGTTGACCAATGTTTGTTCAATGTCCATATTATGCTTGTTTTGCTGTTTTAGGGTTGATGAAGTGAATTGGTCTCACTGGAACCAGAATCTTGGTATCATTAACGAGGATCCAGGAAAGAACGACACCTATCAGTATTACGGATTCTCCCAGACAGTGGGACGCCTGAGGCGAGGTAAGTTCACTATTCTTTAAATCCATTTAGTAGTTGAATTCAAGAACCAAATGAGGCCAAACTATAGGAGTTTGGTTGCAGAGAATAGCTGAATAGTATAATGAAATGTATGCATCTACCATGAGTTTGTCGAGGCTTCTTCCCGTTACATAGACCGGAATCCTAATCCTTTTAATATTCTATTTAAATCCTTTCACAAAGATATATATATATATATAACTGTAAACAAGAATTGAGAACAGTACTGTACTTGTTTCTTGTCCCAAGGCTTTATATCAGATATCATATCAGATATCACATCCGCAATGACTCATGATCAGGTCATCCTGATTTTGAAGAAATGTAGGTGATTGAAGCCCCCCACATAGGAGTCAAGCGCCAGATACAAATACACTTGCAGAATGCCTGTCTGCAAGGGAACTGGTTATCGCTCCAACCTTGGGCACTGGAATTTGGAAACAAAGAAGAGGATTGGATGTATTGGCAAGTCATGGCGTGAGCACTACTGTTAGCTGCGGTATCTGCCGCATATTACAATGCAAACGCGTTAAAAAACCCGTTCGCGTTTGGGACCTCGCGCTGTTCAGCACGAGGTTACTGCACTTTGCGCTCCCTATACTTAACATGGGGAGCGCAAAGTGTTAATCAGCGCTGGTATTACAATGTACCAGCGCTGATTAACGCCTGGCTCTGGTCAACGAAAAGTTAATCAGAGCCAGGACCTGGTGTTAACGGATTCCGCTGGTGCAGAATCCGTTAACACCAGCTTAAAAATAAAAAAATTCCCATACTTATCCTCTGTCCCGCAGCGAGGACCGCGGCTCCGGTCGCCTCCTACGGACGGCGGCAGCAGGGAAAGATGGGGGGAAAAGTCCCCTCCGTCTTAACCTGCATATCCCTACGCCGACCGGCCGGATCTCGCGATCGGCAGATGGGAGCTCAATGGAGTCCTATTGACTCCATTGAGAGGATGCGTGCGGCTGCGCTCAGCGCTGCCGCGCGCATCCTGATTTTTAACGCTCGCTAACAATGCAGGCAGCATTTTTTGCGCCTGCATTGTAATCTGGCGTTAAAACGTGGGGGGAAACTGCGGGCGCAGTTTTCCCTCCCATGCGCTCGCGATTTAACGCCAGGAGCGTAATAGAGGCCTATATGTTTTTATTGAACAGAACATGTATACATTCACAGTGCAGGGTGGAAAAAGTATGTGAACCTTTGGACTTAATAACTGGTTAACCCTCCTTTGGCAGCAATAACCTCAATCAAACGTTTCCTGTAGTTTCAGATCAGACCTGTACAACGATCTGGAGTAATTTTGGACCACTCCTCTTCACAAATTGTTTCAGTGTAGCAATATTCTTGGGATGTCTGGGGTGAATCGCTCTCTTAAGGTCATGCCCACAGCATTTCAATCTGGTTCAGGTCAGGACTCTGACTGGGCCACTCCAGAAGGCGTATTTTGTTTTGTTGAAGCCATTTCTTTTGTTGAATTACTTGTATGCTTTGGGTCATTGTCCTGTTGCATCACCCATCCTCTGCGGAGCTTCAGTTGGCGGACAGATGGTCTTACGTTTTCCTGCAAAATGTCTTGATAAACTCTGGAATTCATTTTTTCATCAATGACAACAATCCATCCAGGCCCTGAGGCAGAAAAGCAGCCCCAAACCATGATGCACCCTCCGCCATGTTTTACAGTGGGGATGAGGTTTTGATGTTGGTGTGCTGTGCCTTTTTTCTCCACACAGTGTTGTGTGTTTTTCCCAAACCACTCAATTTTGGTTTCATCTGTCCACAGAATATTTTGCCAGTAGCGCTGTGGAACATCCAGGTGCTCTTTTGCAAATTTCAAACTTGCTGCAATATTCTTTTTGGACAGCAATGGCCTCCTCCGTGGTGTCCTCCCATGTACTCCATTCTTGTTTAATGTTTTCCTTATTGTAGATGTGTCAACAAAAATGTTAGCATGTGCCAGAGATTTCTGTAAGTCTTTAGCTGACACTCTAGGTTTCTTCTTTACCTCATTAAGCATTCTGCGCTGTGCTCTTGCAGTCATCGTTACCGGATGACCACACCTAGGGAGAGTAGCAACAGTGCTGAACTTTCTCCATTTGTAGACCGTCTGTCTTACCGTGGACACATGAACATCAAGGATTTTGGAGATACTTTTGTAACCCTTTCCAGCTTCATGCAAGTCAACAATTCTTGATCGTAGGTATTCTGAACTCTTTTCTGCGAGGCATGGTTCACATCAGGCAGTGCTTCTTGAAACCAGTAAACCCAAAACTGGTGTGTGTTTTTAAAGGGCAGGACAGCTTTCAGCAACACATCCAATAATATCACACTGATTGGACTCAAGGTTGGCTCACTCCTGGCTCCAATTAGCTCTTGGAGAAGTCATTAGGCTAGGTGTTCACATACTTTTCCCACCCTGCACTGTGAATGTTTACATGTGATGTTCAATAAACACATGAAAACATATAATGTTTGTGTTGTATTATTTTAAGCAGACTGTGTTTTTCAAATTGTTGTGACTTAGATGAAGATGGAACATTTTATGACCAATTCATGCAAAACTCCACGTAATCCCAAAGGGTTCACATACTTTTTCTTGCAACTGTAGATTGTTCTATTCTCCTGCCAATTCTCCTGAGTTTCACCCTTCTAGTGAAAAGACCCTTTAAAAAAAAAGACTATTCTAAGTAATAGGACCATGTTCATTATTATACAAATACGATAAATTTTTAAGCGAGAAGGCTGGTTGGATTTGCAATTAAAATGGCAAAAGTAGCAACATTTTTGCTTCATTAGGTTTTTTGCTCATTGTATTTAATTGAAAGGAGCCCTTTGTTAGGCTTTCTCGTTATTACCATGTGAAATAGAATATACAGTTGTCCACATTGTTTAGATATGGTATAATAAAGAGTGTCACAGCATTAACAAGCATGTAAAGTATCTATAGTGACATGTCCTATCTAAGATGTTTAATTTACAGAGTGAATATAGCAATGCTATAAGAACCGGCACTTTATTTAAAAACATGGGTAGATTATTAATTCAGACCATATTTAACTTGCTGTGATTGACAAATTTCAGCCTGACCTTTTCAAAGTTATGTTTCAAATCTGTAACCACTAACAGCAGGTCAAAGATCAGTGACTCCCAGGACTAAAATGAATTTACATGGTCATTACCCTCCACCAGAAAGGTATATCTGTGTCAGTGAAAAGCAAAGAGACCAGATAAGAAAGTGTTCAAATACCAGTGGCAAGCAGAGTGCAATGGGAGGGGATTAATAATTTAATTCCTGAAATAATGATAGGGGGTTATTCAAAAGCTTCAGTAATTGCCGTAGTGGCAAGCCATGATGAAAATCGCCATTTTTGCAACCGTTTCTGCTTTTCCTATATGGGAAGTTTTAACTGCAGCAGCAGAAGAATCTTCATTGAATCTCCCTCTGCTATTGTTTGAATGTACCTTTTGGGAAACCGTGATGATTGTTGCAGTTGCAACAACAGTGATTTTTGCTGTTATTTGCAATTATTATGGCAAACACCAGCACTTTATGAATAACCGCCTTATTGGCAGTCGCATCCTTATTTGGGGCTAGTGTGTTAACAACAAAAATTTTTACCAAGAGATGAAGGAAAAATATAAAGAAAAATCTCAGTCCATTCTTTGTGAAGTTCACCCAAACTCTTGAATCGATTTTTGCTTGACATGTCTCTCAAGGCTGTGGTTCTCTCGGTTGGTTGTGCATCTTTTTCTTCTACACTTTTTCCTTCCACTCAGCTTTCTGTTAACATGCTTGGATACAGCACTCAGTGAACAGTCGGCTTCTTTGGCAATGAATGTTTGTGGCTTACTCTCCTTGTGAAGGGTGTCAATAATTGTCTTCTGGACAACTGTCAGATCAGCAGTCTTCCCCATGATTGTGTAGCCTAGTGACCCAAACTGAGAGACTTTTTTGAAGGCTCAGGAAACCTTTGCAGATGTTTTGAGTTGATTAGCTGATTGGCATGTCAACATATTCAAATTTTTTGAGATAGCTAATTGGTGGGTTTTTGTTAAATGTGAACCAAATCATCACAATTAAAAGAACCAAAGACTTAAACTACTTCAGTCTGTGTGCATTGATTTTATTTAATACACAAGTTTCACAATTTGAGTTGAAGTAATAAAATAAATGAACTTTTCCACAATATTCTAATTTATTGAGATGCACCTGTATTCTATATAAATTATCTGTACATGGGTTGTGTATAATATAAATAGCTAAATGGACATAATACCAGATAAGTAGAAGATTGTTTTTTTTAATCTGATATTTTTTCATTTTTGTGATATACAGATCGCTGGTCTGTGGTGGTTCCGCGAGTGGTGGAATTAAACAAAACACCGCATTCTGGTGAAGACGTTGTTGTACCTCTGGAGCACGTTTCACAAGGAAATTCCCATTACCGAAGACAAGGATATCCTCAGAACTGGAAAAAAGACGAGACCCATATTTAATTGGATATCAATTCCTCTAAGCAGAACAAACAACTTTGTGTCCAAGATGGCGAGCAGTCTCCCAGGTACATGGATGTCAGGAGATAGCCGTGCTGCTGAACATTTACTGGAACACGGCACTTTTGCACAAAATCTTATTACAAGGCTGGGCCAATTACAGCAGAAACCATAAGCTGCCTTTCTTGTAATAAATGGACTTTATTTTATTTAAATGTTGTGAAGGCAAAAGGTTTTTTTTTTTATTGGATATCTGTATTTTATACACATTAATGCCTCACAGGAAATTCCTTGCTTAATTAGCGGAACCCGGAAAGTGCCTTTTTATTATTTTCAAGATTGTTCTCCACAACAGATTTTAAGATTTAATTTTCATTTTTTGAAACTAAATCATTATGCGTTGTTAAACATCTCCCTTTATGCTCTGCAAAATTCTAGTGTTGCTATATTTAGTGTTACTGTGTGGTAGAAAGGAAAACAATCAAATTAAAGGCATTAAGTGGACTCCCTGCTGCCAACAAAATAGTCAGGAAGACAAGAATCTCTTCCATACAGTTTTAATACTGGAAATGCAATAAGTTCTCCTTTTATTTATGCCATTCATCAACTAAGCGTTACATTTCTTAATCTGTTGCAAAGAATTTTAGAGACACTCCATGGTGAATATAACAGGTATTTTATGCTTTTATATAGATGTTACAGTGAAAGAAACTGGGAAAATAAATACATTTTAATTAATAAAAAACAAAAAAAAGTGTCTTTTGGATCAAACCTATGATCCTTCTCCAGTGTTGTTATGTCACCAAGGAATTGGCTGAGATCTCTTAACCAATCCTATCCCTCTCATATTGGTTCTCCTACGGTTATATTGGAAGGTTTTTAGATGTGCCTGCCTGTAAGATGGTTCTCATTCAGGTGACTTACATCAGTGTGTAGTTACATGGAAGCTGCTGGCAGCATTCCTTCACTTGTGCAAGAATTTCTATTCTTTTTCATAAACATTGAGCATCTCTGTTCGTGAATATGTCCTAATTTTGCTTAAATGAGAAAAATGCATATTCGTGCATTCCTGTGTGTTGCCTAAATCAAAATTATTTCATCCTAAATAGTCAAGTGCATCATTTACTAATGTCATTATAACCACCTCTCTAACATTTGTTATAATTTCAGAATTCTTTATATTTTACTTCTCCATTTTTTTTCTAAAGCTGGCAGAATGTAAAACTCAGACTGAACAGACCGCAGTTCTTAAAGAGACATACATGTCAAGTAAAGATCCTGCCTGCACCTCCTAGAGTTTCCATTAAAACAAACGAAATCAATATCTGGGAGAACCTGAAACAGAGTGTTTTCTGATTGAATATAGAGACCTTTCTATATATGTCCTGTTAAAATACGTTAAGTTAATTTTCATTGGGATTTCTATAAAAGTATTATACGGACACCTACTGTGTGTAGAATTATAGAAGTGCATAATCCTGCATATCTCATGACAGCGCTGTTGACACCAATGTGTTACATCTTGTAACAAAACCCTAGCTCTATAAAACCAAAAAAGTCAAGTGTTTTTTTAAAAAAATCTTTAGCTGTATGTTGCGGTTAAGTACTCGGAGTTTTGTATGATGTTTGTATATATTCTTTGGTGTTCTATTGCATGTGCTTAAAAGCAAGCCTTTAATGTTTGTATTGTCAGGGCCGGATTAACATAGGGGCAGATGGAGCGGCAGCTCCAGGCCCATGCCCCAGAATAGGCCCACAGAAAAGATAAATTTGTCTGCAGTGATAGGCATTTGGACCACTATATATTCACCTCCATAGCAGCTACAGGGTCATGTGAGGTATCACCGGAAAGGTCAGAGCATGACCTTTCCAATGATACCAAACATAACTAGGTTTTATGTAACAATAAAAATAAAATAATAAATATTTCTTTATTTTTTATTTTTCTTTCTAACACAGCAATGTTTTTCAGTTATAAAGGGAACAATGATGCTGCAGTAACTCACCATCTCATTTTTCATGTCACTAACAAGCGTGGAGGTGATGGTACACTCCATTAGTACAAATTGTTACATCAAGAACCTAAACCGCCACAATGCAGCGAAGTGCACTGGGGGGGATTTGGAACCCTGCACCACTAATCTTTACACCTCGCAAGGTCAACTGAGGTGTCGTGTCAGACAGGACAGAGCCTAGCCTTTGCATTGATACCAAATATGACAATGTAAAATCTAAAAAAGAAAACAAAAAACTTTATTTATTTTTTGTTCCAAAGCGATGGTATTGTCCATTTGTCACGTATAAAATTAGCAATACCACTGCCATTACCGTCTCCTTTCCCACGTTGGGAGCAAGGACAGTTTTATTCATAGTCGTCCTATTCATAAAACACCATTATCCAAAGCACATGGGAAATACCAAATTGTTTGGCTAAAATTGTATATTTTCTCAGAAAAATGCAGTTACAGATTCCCATTTCATTTTTTTTTAACAAGAATTCCCTTATAGAATATATAACCAGAGGTTTGGATGATAAAATATGAAAAAATAATTTTACACGCTGTGATGATTGAAGTCTGAATGGAAATTTACTCAAACAGTATCTTCCTGCTTAGATATACCTATATATGCAATATTAAATAGCCTAAAATATGTTGCCATTTCACTAAATTACGAAATATAGCCCACCAAAATATTCAGCTCCAGGCCCATAGAGATCTTAATCCGGCCCTGTGTATTGTGCTAATTTGACGAGTATTTAAATCCTACCTATAGATTGCGTTAGCCAATATGTAGAGTTCAAAACCCTTCCTGTCAAGAGCTGCTCATCGCACACATAGAAACATAGAAAAATGTCGGCAGATAAGAACCTTTCGTCCCATCTAGTCTGCCCAATTACATGGATACTTTACCTGGATTTATCTTTTCTTTAGGATAGCCTTATGCCTATCCCATGCTTGCTTAAATCAGGCCATTCTGTTCTCTGCAGCCAGTCGTTAGCTTATAATTTTTACATATTCTTGTTATTTCTTTAGAAAAGGCTGCGAGACATAAAGCAAAAATAATGCTGGCCATCAGGGTCTTTGCAAGTTGTTTGGGGAGGTTTGCAGACAGATACATTTTTACTGCCCCTTAGTCCCAAGCCAAGACTGTTTATGGGGCAATGTGGAATGAGAGAGTATCTAAAGTTTGAGTTGTGTGTGTCTGCAGAGCACAGGAGTCTACCTGGCTGTCTGGAGGGATTGGCTGTGGTGCATTGGAGTACGGGATTGTCTGACTTTGTTCATGTTTTTGAGGTTTACGTGTGGGAGTGCGTGTGAGGTTGTCTTTTTGGCATGGAAATGTACTTTGATATGTGGGATCGTAGTAAGTATGAAGATTGCTAGGGAAAGCTGTGTGATCATCATTCTATTACAGCTACATGAGTACAATTGGACAGACACAGTGCACACTTGCAACTATATACCTATCACTGTTAATGTCCATGTGATTCGTGAGGGTGACGCACAGCAATTTCATTTTCCTGCTGCTGAACCAGTTTCTTCAACATGAACTCTCCATATTTTACCATTGTTTCAGACTTAACAAATCTTTAATAAATACAGATATTTTGTTTAATTCTTCCTCGAACTCTTGAGTGGAGGCCTCATACTGCACATCTGCTGTTTTGTGCTTGATGTATTGTTTTGGATTGTGGAGTTCAATGTCCTAATCTGTTTTCGCAATAATAGTATTTATTTTTTTACCTACAGCAACCTACAGTGTGACTGCAAAAGAGATTCTGCTATAAAGGAAACTCTTTGCATAATTTTTACAATTCATGAAAAAGATCAAATCTAGGTTAAGGCACTTTACTACATAAGGCTCCTCAGATGACAAGAACTATGAAGGATCCAATACTGGGTCTCCACTGTGCACACCAAAGCTGCTGGAAGGAAGACACTCCAACTCTTCCTTCACGCTTTAAAAGTTTATTGCGCATATAGGAATAAAAAAAACAACATAAAAAAAAATCTCTACGTTTCTTCTGCTTAAGCAAACTTACCAGAACTAAAGCAGATACCGTAAAGGCTGGTCATTCCATTGGACAACAGGGACTTATATATAGGTATTTTTATATTTACTATGATGTGGAACATTTTAGTATTTCTTTTAAACAATACACTTTTGATTCACTTTATTGCTGGGGTATGGAAAAAAATATAAATGATTTGTTAAAAAGAAATTGTACTGGGAGTCCATATGCTTAATTTATGGATTTGTAGAAGTGAAAAGGAAAATGGTGAGAATTTTCTTTTTAAGAAAACATACTTTTTATTCTTTTACTGCTTTAATAAAATTTATGTGGGTAGAAGTAGAAGTGTTATTTTTATAGTGTTGTGAATACAATAATCTATACTCTGCATGTCATAACCTCAGCAGAGAAGAAAGGGTTAAAGAGCTGCGTTTCATGGGGAAAGTCGCTCGCAGCCTTCCTGTCGCATGCAATCTCCTCAGTTTGATCCTGACTTAAGTTAACAGAAGCAGTTAAACTGCTAGTGTGTTGATCTGACAACTCTTTTCTCATGGCTTCGATCTCCCTGTGGCCCAAGGAGTAGCCGCCTGCAGGGGCCACAACTCAAACATTCAAGGACGCAGAATATCTTACTTGTCCTTTAGCTGCCTTGATGCATTGTGCCTGATATTACGAGGCTCGTCTTTGTCTGATACAAAACCCAGAACTCATGAGTCAGTTGAGACAAATTGCAATCGTCAATAGATGCCCAGTTGGTCGCACTATAAAAATAACTCGGAGAAGGTTCCTCAAATATTCAAAAATTAGTTTCCCTTGAGACTTGGTTTGTAGCAAAATACTGTATGAATAATTTCAAGGTATGCAGTACTTATATGTAAAATAATGAAATCCTTATCGGGTTATTCACTAATAACCCGTACTTTAGCATTTGCAAGGATGACAAAGTGGACATAATAACAGCAGCAGGAAGGATTCACTGATGTTGTAATAATGCTGATCTACAGGAGGTGGTGCATAACATTGTTAGTAATTTATAAGGGACTTTACATTTTAACCCCTTGGCTACTGAGCCACTTCACCCCTGTGGGCTACGCTCGTTTTTACCATTGTGTGCTCATTATGTTTAAACACTATTTGAAGTCATGTGTTTTGTACGACCCAGACAAATTATATATCTTTTTTATGGCAGACCCAGCAGATTCATAATATATCACTATTAAATGTATACGTCATGTACTGCCAGAATGCTAGAACAAACGTTTTTAAATAATGTGAATTTCCATTAAAATTTCAATCATCTACAGCAGTGGTTACCAACCTTATTTCCAAAAATTGTACCCCTTCTCTTAATTATATTAAATTTAAAAGATTTTTTAACTTTTTATGTTTCTTTCGCCTCCATTTTGTTTCACAACCATCTCTCCTTTTTTCTCTGCCTTATCTACCCTGGTCTTGCACCTTCTACCCAGCTTTTCCTCTTCTCCTCATCCCCACCCCTAGTTTCTTCTCCTGATCTTCTTCCCTGCTTCTCCTGATCTTCTTCCCTGCTTCTCCTGATCTTCTCCCCTGCTTCTCCGTTTCCTCACTAGCTTTCCCACATCTCCGCCCCAGCTTCTTGTCTCTTCCATAGCTTCTCATCTCCTTCCAGCATCCCCTCATTTCCATCCCAGCTTTCCCTGATCTTCTCCCCTGCATCTCTCCCCCCAGATTTTCCTATCTTCTAACCTAGCTTTTCCATATCTCCACTCCATCGTGTCCTTATCTCCTACCCAGCGCCTCCCTATCTGCTCTCCGGCTTCTCATTATCTCTTCCCATCTACTCACACTTATTAGATATATTTACTGCTGTTATCTTCTCATTTCCCATGCCGCAAGCAAGGTCCGTGTTTTATACAGAGTTATAATCTATAACATAATACAGTAGGGCTTGGCGCGTCCGTCGCCAACCCTCTTCTGTGCATGCGCGCGCAACCTGGCATGTGCAATGAAAAAAACGCCGGCATGTGTGAGTGAGGGGGAAGCAGAGCCGTTGGAGAGGCGTGCGCAGATCGCCTCTCCCTCTCTCACCTCCTAACCGCTCCGTGTCCACCGTGGGATTAGAACATAAGAGATATGTCCGGCCCGCAGAGCTTCTAGCGGGGACACCGGGTACAGACACACACGGTCAGTAGAGAGTTGCTCCCCGCCCCCAGGGACTACAACTCCCAACATCCCAGCCCGCACGCCCTTCTCCTTCTTGGCTGTCATGCTGGCGGCACCGGCGGAATGTGCCCCACTAGAATATATGGGGAGCGGGGCGGCCACTCCGAGGGATCTATACGGCTCGGGTCCCGGTGCTGGCCGTACAGTCTTAGGTCACTGCTGAGGATTGCACAGCCGCTCAGGGCTCTCCGAGGCGGGCGGTGGATCTGATGGGCAGGGAGCGCTCTTCCCGGGCGGCTGGCGGAGCTCCGGGTCTGCTGAGCCGGTAAAGCAGCAGGATAGACTGCTTCACTTGCCAGTGTCCCCATTGGTGGCAGGTAGCCCTGCACAGGAAACCTCACCACACCCCTTCCCACCCAAAGCCTGATTGCATATTATCAGGGACAGCATTGAGGATCAAATATAACCTGTATGAGACGGTGTGTGCCCTGTGTGACTGTGTGTGTGTGCGTGACTGTGTGCGTGCGTGCGTTGTAGCGGAATAGTTGTCCGCCTGCGGGTATGCTCCAATCTGCTCCTCCCACTGCGCTTACCGCCGGCCCGACTACCGAGTGACACGGCACTCGGCGTCTCGTGCGACCTGGAGTGACCCTGTGGAGGGGTTGGCGGGCTGTGGAAGGGGACCCCTGAGTGAGACCAGCCCGACCACCAAGTGACACGGCACTCGGCGTCTCGAGCAGCTGGTCTACTGACCTTGTTGGAGAATGGATCATCAGCGGAACGGCCGTTCGGATGAAGGAATCGGATTTCCTTCGAGTGAGGATCGGAACACCTTCGATTCTTACTCGGATTTCCTTCGATCGTATATGGCACTCGGTATACCGAAGCGCGGGAGACGCGCCGCGGTTTCGGATCGGAAAACAGGATCGAAGAGTAACCAATCGTTCGATCTGGTCGAAGCACGTCCGATGCACCTCTGTTCTGATCCGAGATGCAGACACAGGGTAGTCGGATCGTACCTCGATCGGGGATAACGGACACTGAAGACCACGCGGGATCTCAGCGGTACAGTCGTCAGTAAAGGACACCAGGCGGAGCTGTATGTACTAGATGAACTGTTTATTTTTTACACTTCACATATATTTCTAAACATTGGGACAGCAAGAAAACAATAGGAATCCCTGCCCGCCCCCACAAGCCTCATTGGCCCTCGCCGGAAGGAGGCACCCGGGTCCCGATTCGTATTGGCGGTTACGAATCGGGGTGTTGCCGATTCGCAACCGGATGGTCCGAATCGGCCATTTTACGATTCGACCGGATGGTCCGAATCGGCCATTTTCCGATCCGATCGATTCGACCGGATCCACGAGGCGCTGGGAAAATGGCGGCGAGCAAAGCACACAATGGAATTTACACACATTTCACAATACATATACGGGGACACTTTTTACACCACACAATGAAACCACATCTAAATGAAATAACATAAGGGATTCGACTGGTGCAACGGCACCTAAGAGTCTGGAGGGAGCGAAACGTCACAAAGGTCCGTCCCTGGCTGAGGGTGCTGAGCCATCCCGTGACATGCGTGTGCATGACTGTGTGTGTGCGTGTGCATGACTGTGTGTGTGCGTGTGCATGACTGTGTGTGTGCGTGTGCATGACTGTGTGTGTGCGTGTGCATGACTGTGTGTGTGTGCGTGTGCATGACTGTGTGTGTGTGAGTGTGCATGACTGTGTGTGTGTGCGTGTGCATGACTGTGTGTGTGTGTGTGCGTGTGCATGACTGTGTGTGTGTGTGCGTGTGCATGACAGAATCCCCTGCACCTTTAAGGAAGGGGGACATGACTGATGGCCTGGGCCGGATGGTCAGATAAGGAAATATGGAGCCATTGGTTATGTGTGTGCAACATTGTTTCACTTACCTATATATGCATCTGTGGTGGGTGTGTTCTGTCTCTTGTTCCTGGCCAGCTTCAACGGTGCATCAAGGAGATTAGATTCTGTGGGAGAGAAAAAACGTGGTGTTTATTTTGGATTCTTGCTGAGTTTTCTGCTGTAATGGCTTCTACTTCGGTGGATGCCTTGTTGGATCAGCTGAGGGAGCATGCTGCTGCTCGTGGTGCAACTCTGCAGGATCTACTTCAGGATGCGTTGGTGCCAGCGCGGGAGCGGTCTCCTGAGGATGCGGGGGAGCCTCGACAATGGCGGAGAGAGCGGCCGTCCAGACCACCGGTTCGTCTGAGTCCTAGTCCCCCCAGGCTTCGTGGAGCACAGCAGCTGGATGGTGGCGTGGATGGGCCTGATGCGGATGCCCAATCCTCTGAGGGATCGATGGTCCGGGATACGCCGCCGAGGGAGCTGCGGTCTGGCCTGTGGAGGAGGGTGAGCATGGGCAGCGCTGCGGTGTCTCCACCTTTACTTACAGGTGCGGCTGGAGGTGCGGACCTGGCTTCTAGTGAGCGGAGTAAGACCCCCCTCCGTCCCGGACAAGATGGCCGACGGCTGCAGCGCTCGAGGAGCCCTCTTGGAGCTGCGGCGCTTCCGGTGGCCGGAAAGAGAATGATGCGGAGGTCTGAGTCCGCCCCCAAGCCCCCTCCTGCTCGGCGCAGGGCTGTGGCGTCACGTTCGAAGGGACGGGCACGCCCACAAGATGGCGGCGCCCATGCTGGGGTCGGAAATGCAAGGAATAGAGCGGTTTCGGCGGCTGCAGCATCGGCTTCTTCCTCTGCGGTGGCTGTGGACCGAACGGCGCAAGGAGCGGCTGATTCTGGAGGTCGATCGGTGGATCGTGGGGCCCGGGATCGGCGCTCTACTGCCGGGAGTGGCTGGGAATCCAGGTCCGGAGATCTTTGGGATGCAAGGAGATCGGCTGGTCGGGGGTTTCCTGGGCGTCCATCGCCGGACCCGTTGGTTCCTGTTGTTCCGGTGGATCCTGGACGATCATCCCTTCTGGTGGCACGTAAGTCTGATCTTGGTGGGGTGGTTTCTGGCTTGCAGGGTCGTTCGGTCCCTGCTACGTCAGGTAGGATGGAAGGGCTAACAACGGGGTTCATGGAAACCTTGGTTGCGGCTTTCAGGCAGTGGCAGGATGGGGCGCCGGCGGTGTCGCACGCGGCTGCGTCTGGATCACCTGCGGGTGTTGCGTTGGCTGGGGGCGCGGCGCCGGTGCTCGCTGTTGCGTCGGCCGCTTTAGGGGTCCCTAATACGGCTCCCGTGGTGAGTCCTCCGCTGGCCCCTGCTCTTGTTCCAGCCCCTGCGGTGTTTGGCGCGGCGTTACCTGCTGCGGCGGTGGTTTTGGCTCCTGCGGTTTTGAGCGGTCCTGCGGCGCCGGTTAGTGTGGCTCCGGTGCCTGGGGCGGTTGGTGTGGAGGTGCGCTCTTATGGGGCGTGTGATTTGTCGCCGCTGGGCTTGACGGTTTCTGCTGCATCGTGGACTGCCTACTCTCAGGTCTGGCGGAGGTGGGGGTTGGTGGCACGGGAGGAACGGGGGTGGCTTACGGCGGCGGACCGGAGGTGGGCCACCTTGATTTATTTTAATTCCCTCCGGGAGAGAGGGGGCTCTGGTTCAGGAGCGGCCAAGGTTCTGACTGCCCTGTCTTTTTTGTGCAAGGCGCTGGGGTGGGAAGATGTGGGTCGGGATTTCCTGCTTCGCTGAATTGTTTCGGGTTGGAGACGGACGACGCTGCCTGATGTGCGGCGCCCGGTTTCTGGCTCTATGTTTTTGGATTTGATGGAGGTTCTGAGTGGGGTCTGTCGCGATCTTTTTGAAGCGCGATTATTTCGGGTGGCATATGCCTTTGCTTTTTATGGCGCCTTGAGGGTGGGGGAGTTGGTTGCTCCGAACTCTCGGACCCATTCGGCATTGTGTTTTTCCCATGTCTCGGTGGCTGCCGCACAAGTACGGGTTTTTATTGCCAGGTCAAAAACGGATCAGTTGGGTAGGGGTGTACTGGTTACGTTGGAGGCGGTTGGGGGACCTGGGTGTCCGTTGAGCCTCACGCGGGAGTATTTAGCGGTGCGTCCGGAGTTGGCTGACTCCTTTTTGGTTCACCTTAATGGTGTTCCTCTGACCCGGTATCAATTTTCGGCTGTGTTTAAACAATGCGTGCGAGTGTTGGGTTTTGACCCGGGATTGTTTGCTTCTCATTCGTTTCGAATTGGCGCGGCGACGGTGGCTGCGAGCGCGGGCGTATCGGACGGCATGATTCGGCGGTTGGGCCGGTGGCGCTCGGATCGCTTTCGCTCGTATGTTCGTCCTAACCTTTTGTAATTGCAGGTACTTCCCCGCGGTTGGTCTGGATATTGGGTCATTCCTTCGTACATTGGGCGGCCGTGCGGGCTGAACAACGGCCGCATGGCAGGAACCTTGGTTTTTCGAAGGAAGCGGTGCAGATTTGCTGGTTGGGTATCCGGGGTTTGCGTTGGGCTCGGGTGTCGAGGGAATGTGAGATTTTGGCGGGGATGGTCCCCAGGGAGATTATTTTAGTGGTTCATGCGGGGGGGAATGATTTGGGGATTGTTAGTTCAGTGGACCTGATTCGGGCTATGAAGCTGGATCTGGCCCGCTGTTTTGCTAGATTTTGGGGTTTGTCGCTGGTGTGGTCCGATATTATTTCTCGTCCTCGTTGGGAGGAGATGGCGGCCCCAAGGGCAATTGACAGGGCCAGGAGGAGGGTAATCAGGGAGGTTTCCAAGTTTGTCAGGCATTTGGGGGGGGGTTGCGATCCGGCACAGGGAATTGGAAGGCGACAATCGGAATGTGATTCGGGGTGATGGTGTCCATTTGACGGACATTGGTCTGGATATCTTTTTGCTTGGTTTGATGTCGGGAATCGAGGAGGCGCTGTCTGCGGTGGGGCACAGGGGCAGCCAGTAGGAGGCCATGGTGCCCCTGGCGTTGGCATGGTTCCTGGACAGCGGTGCTTTAAATTGGCTAAGCCGCCTTCGGGTGTGGCAGTAACGAGACGAGCCCCGCTTGATCTCGGTCAGGCGGGGTGACGAGCTCCTGGTTTTGGATCGTGAACTGCCTATTACAGGAGTAATAGGGCGGATATCGGAGGAAAAGCACTGCTGGATTACATGGTGTAAATATTTAATAAAGCTGTGGCCCTTGCCCTTTCCAGTTAAGTTGTTGTGTCTTCTTTATAATTAAGGGTTATGGGTCAAGGAGGTCCCAGGTTTAAGCAGTCATGTGTGTGTGCGTGTGCATGACTGTGTGTGCGTGTGCATGACTGTGTGTGCGTGTGCATGACTGTGTGTGCGTGTGCATGACTGTGTGCGTGTGCATGACTGTGTGTGTGCGTGTGCATGACTGTGTGTGTGCGTGTGCATGACTGTGTGTGTGCGTGTGCATGACCGTGTGCGTGCGTGTGCATGACCGCGTGTGTGTGTGCGTGCGTGTGCATGACCGCGTGAGTGTGCATGACCGTGCGTGTGCATGGCCGTGTGTGCGTGTGTTATGTGTGCGTGTGTTATGTGTGCATGACCGTGTATGTGTGCATGACCGTGTATGTGTGCATGACAGTGTGTGTGTGCATGACAGTGTGTGTGTGCATGACAGTGTGTGTGGTGCGCATGACAGTGTGCATGTGTGTTGTGTGTGCATGACAGTGTGTGTGTGCATGACAGTGTGTGTGTGCATGACAGTGTGTGTGTGCATGACAGTGTGTGTGCATGTGCATGACAGTATGTGTGTGCGTGTGCATGACCGTGTGTGTGTGTGCGTGTGCATGACCGTGTGTGCGTGTGCATGACCGTGTGTGTGCATGTGCATGACAGTGTGTGTCTGCATGACAGTGTGTGTGTGCGTGTGCATGACAGTGTGTGCGTGCGTGTGCATGACTGTGTGTGTGCGTGCGTGTGCATGACTGTGTGCGTGCGTGTGCATGACTGTGTGTGTGCGTGCCTGTGCATGACTGTGTGTGTGCGTGTGTGTGCATGACTGTGTGTGCGTGCGTGTGCATGACTGTGTGTGCGTGCGTGTGCATTAGGGGTTGACCGATTATCGGATCTACCGATATTTTGGGCCGATTTTGGGGTTTTTTGAATTTATCGGTATCGGTGTTCAAGTCCCCGATATTACCGATTTCTACTTGCCGCTCCCCAGCGCGCTCGGTCACTGCGAAGCGCATGCGATGTTGCAGGAGATGCCGACCAATGAGGAGCTACGCCGCCCACCACATGGTCCTCGCGTCAGCATATCCGGAAACCCTGCCCCTGCATGCAGATCTCGGAGAGAGCAGGGTAAGACCCGGTCACCGGCCTGAAAAAAAAAGGTTTACTGTATGTTTAACTGTATATCGCTAGCTGGCTGTCTGTTCCTTTTTAAGTAATTACAACCAGGGTGTGCTGCCGAGTGCTCTGCTCCCTTCACTAGCCCCACGCAGTCACGCACTAACCAACCCCACTAGCTGCAGCAGCTCCCCCTCCTTCCTCAGCTCCATCTTTAAAGCCCCGTTGCTCCGTCCACTGACTCCATCCATAATGAGCAGTTACGGGCCGGGACACAGCACTGCAACCCAGAGCTCAGCCTGACCTGAAGCCCCCTTAAACACAGCCCTGCCTGAAGTTCAACCTGCAGCAGGTGAAAAAAAAAATGGCCCACAGCTGTGTGTGTGTGCACTGCAGACTAGCTGTGGGCCATTTTTTATTCACCTGCTGCAGGTTGAACTTCAGGCAGGGCTGTGTTTAAGGGGGCTTCAGGTCAGGCTGATCTCTGGGTTGCAGTGCTGTGTCCCGGGCCGTAACTGCTCATTATGGATGGAGTCAGTGGACGGAGCAACGGGGCTTTAAAGATGGAGCTGAGGAAGGAGGGGGAGCTGCTGCAGCTAGTGGGGTTGGTTAGTGCGTGACTGCGTGGGGCTAGTGAAGGGAGCAGAGCACTCGGCAGCACACCGTGGTTGTAATTACTTAAAAAGGAACAGACAGCCAGCTAGCGATATACAGTTAAACATACAGTAAACCTTTTTTTTCAGGCCGGTGACCGGGTCGTTACCCTGCTCTCTCCGAGATCTGCATGCAGGGTCGATCGACCCCCTAATTTAATGTTTAAAATATGAATAAACATGTTCAGTTTATACCATATTTGTGTGAAATTGTGTTATTCTGTGCGCTTAAATTTTTGAAAAATATCGGCCCCTGATATAGGTTATCGGCCTGAGAGACGGCCGATAATCGGTATCAGCCTGGAAAAAAACATATCGGTCTATCCCTAGTGTGCATGACCGTGTGTGTGTGCATGACCATGTGTGTGTGCATGACTGTGTGTGTGTGTGCGTGTGCATGACAGTGTGCGTGTGCATGAGTGTGTGTGCGTGTGCATGACAGTGTGCGTGCGTGACTGTGTTCAAGAGGGGTTCTGTTCCCATCAGCTTACAATCTAAAAAGGAAACGAGTTGCCTGTTCCCGTGAGTTTGCAATCTAAGAGGGGAGCGGGCTCCTCTTCCAAGAGCTTACAATCTTAGGCCCATGTCAGACGAGCGCAGTGATCACGTCCGTGTCGCCGCGCAGTTTAAACGTCAGTCGTAGCATAGAATCATGATCAATAGACCAACACATGAAGTACGTGCGCACGCACGTGGCACAGGACGCAATTTAGGCAAGAGCGTAAAACCGCTAGGACAGACGCGCAGAGTGCTCCATGTCTGCATAGCGTTCTGTGTGTGAGTGATGAGATGTCAGACGCAGCGCATTTGCGACGTCCAGCCCCATTGATGCACAAAACGGCTTTTTATATCCTTTTCAAATTTTTATCATTTTTCATATTAATTTTTGTTTCTCCCGTGAGCTTATAATCTAAAAGGGAAAAGAGGAGTCCGCTCCCGTGAGCTTACAATCTAAGAGGGGAAAGAGGAACCTGCTCTGTCAGCTATGCGCGCACCCATCACAGCTGCTTACTCGGCCCTCCTGTTGCAGACGGGACAGCGATGGATGCGTTACAAATGCATTTATATATGGAGATACTCTTCGATAGGACATTGAAAAGCAAATATATGGACACAGATTCTGAGCTGGCAACAACAACAACAGACTGCCCTCTGGGCAGGCTTAGCAACTAGTTTATATATTATATATACACACACACACAAAATGTGCCTTAAATAAAAGCAAAAAAAATTACCTTTTTCAGTTTGTTAAAGAATTGCATATATTCTCATAAAAATGCAGTAACCGCACTGACATTCCCTAAACATGCGGTCACAAACATGGATTTGTGACTGTGTGGTGGGATATGTGGAGCACTGTGATACATTCATACACTGCACATTACTGTGGAGCTCTGTGATACAGCAATGTGCGGCATGTATGAACGTATCACCGAGCTCCGCAGCCATAAATCTCGCAGTAATGTGCAGTTGTTACGAACGTATCACAGAGCTCCATAGCAATAAAACTCACTCTCATAGATACTGCATATTACTGTGAATTTTATTGCTATGCAGCTTTGTTATACTCTCATACACACTGCATATTACTGTATCACAGAGCTGCACAGTAACATGCGGTGTGTGAGGGTATCACAGAGCCTCCACAGTAACGTGCATGCGTATCAGAGAGCTCCACAGTAACTTGCATATCACAGAGCTCCACAGTAACGTGCAGACGATGTGGTGGATAAGTCTGCCTGCTGTAGCAGGAGGTTAGAGAACTACGCCTCCCGGCGTGCTGGCTATCGGTGAATGATTCTCTGCATTAGTCACCTCGCTCTGCCGGCCATCTGATCACAAGTAAAGACGACGGGTGGCCAGCAGCTTCATACTTGGTAACAACTACAATCATTCTAGAGCAGAGCACCCTGACCTGAGGGGTATCCTGACTGTGTTAAGAGAACCTAGAAGGATTTTAATTGTTTACCGGTACAGTATCCTTTTCATAATTTTGCTTCTCGCGTTCTAATCGAGTCTTGAGTATTCTCTCATTTCCATAAAAAATCTCTATCAATCGTGTTATATTCGGGTCGCGCTATATTCTAGTATCTCTGGTAGTTGATTTCTGTCCTTGCTCATTGTAGCAGGAAAGATGGTGGTGTTTTTTTCTTTTTATGATTTACTAATATGAGGCTATGCTGGGTTTTTGCAAATCCCCCATTTGAAACGGTAGGCTCCAGAATTTCCTCATCTTTTGCAGACTGGTCAAAGTCCATTGGCGGCTCTTGGTGCCGAAATGGGGCCCCGTGCCAAATCCCTGAAAATAATAATAATCGGCATAGAAATTTGTCTGCTGAACAATATAATCCAAAAACCCAACATCTAGAAACAATTGAAAATAGTTGATGTATTTGTAGTTTGATATGTCCACCAAGGCACCAGAATTGCCAGAAAATTGTGGCACTTCTGGCGTGACCATATTAGGGGAGGTCCAAATCAGGGCTATAACCACTAATCCATTAATAGTTGACAACTATTTTCATTATTATCGGTTTACACAATGGATGGTGAAGCGCCACACAACCTGTATCCACCACCAAGACACCACAGATAGGCCAGTATCCGTGCAGTGGTTTCCCCTAAACCAAAAACACACACACATACATAATATATGACCTGATACGGCGCACAATGCTTTTCTGTTGTTCTCGGATCTCGTAGTTATATGAAATTGAATGTAAAACACAATTATGGTGCAGTATAGTTATAACAAGTAGTTGTTAAGGAAATAGGTTCTAAAGTTATCACACTCACAAAGAGCCTAAACACTGGCTCTGAGTGGATCCACACGTGCGGGTTTTTTGCCTTCAGATTTCTCCGGTGACCCCCACCTTGTTTTGGAAATGACTCCTCCGCAAATATGCAATAAAGAGCAGAAAAAAGGAAACTCCTTGCGCAGATCAAATAAGCTCATAAACCAGTATATTGCTGATTTCGTACTTACATTTTAGAGAGCTTACAAAGCTCTAAGACGAATGCCCATGGGTTTTTAGGAAGCTGGAAAACACAAATGAAACCACCGAGGATCCAGAAAATGGCACAAATGGACAGGTTGATGGAAAAATAAAATTTTTATTTAAAACAAGGTAAAATAAATCCAGGAGGCGTTTTGCCGCATGCAAAGGGCGGCTTCATCATGATGCCAGCTGATGAAGCCTCCCCTTTGCATGCGGCGAAACGCGTTCTGGACTGGCTGCGTTGGTTTAGGGAGAAAGCAAACATGGGCTTGAACTGTGCAGACAGCATCAGTACGTTACTCTCACCAGGAGCTGGTGTACCTTGTGTGCGAACAGTATGCAGGTTCTACAAGATAATCAACTTTCGTACATACATACGCAAGTTATGTACACTATGCAAATTGTTTAAGGAAAAAAAGGAGGGAGGGTTGATTTTTACGTAGCGTTTTTTTTTTTAATTATCTGATGAATCGATTAATTGAAAATACAATCCATTATGAAAATAATCTTTAGTTGTAGCCCTAGTCCAAATAGATCTTGGTTCTGATTATGGTGCATTTAGGGAAGTTACATCCTGCATGCCCAAGACTCCTGCAGAACCTGCTGCCCTGCGGAGACAGACATGTGATAATGCACGTCGCTTGTTTGATATGATAGACCTAGCTAATCGTTCTGGAACCCCAGGGCTCCTATTGTCTTTAGATGCAGAAAAAGCGTTTGATCGCATGCACTGCGGTTTTATGTGTCAAACGTTGGAGGCCTTTCAATTTCCCGCCTTGTTTATCCAAAGTATTATGGCTCTGTATTCTACCCCCTTAGCAAAGGTGTTGAGTATGGGATTTTCGTCCTCTACTTTTCCAATCACTAACGGCACTCGTCAAGGCTGCCCTTTATCTCCACTGATTTTTGTCTTGGCTTTGGAACCATCGGCATCTCACATTAGATTGAATCCGCTTATATCAGACTTACCTACAGAGCAGAAGCTCGCTCTGTTCGCAGATAATATTCTCCTATACTTATCTACCCCAGGAACCTCCCTACCTCCTCTTTTTAGTTTACTTGAAAAATATGGTCGTCTATCCTACTATAAAAATAATGTTGGTAAGACTCCGGCCCTCCCTTTGCACATTGCTGATCCCTCGCTGGTTGCCCTTAAGACTCAGATTCCGAATGCCAATCAAAGGAATATTATCAAATACTTAGGCATTTTCCTAACGAAAAATAGGTACTCCATAGTTAAGCATAATTTTCTCCCTCTCCTGCAATCTATTGAAAGGCAACTGCAATTGTGGCACACGGTGGAACTGTACTGGTTAGGCCACATGGCTTCCTTAAAAATGTCAATCCTTCCACAAATCCTTTATTTTCGCAATGTCCCGATTTTTCTCCCAGCACATATCCTTATGCGTATGCAGAAACTACTGTTTGGCCATATCTGGAAACGCAAGCCCCCTAGAGTTTCGGCTACTACAATCACAACCCCGAGAGAGCTGGGTGGCCTTGGCTTCCCTGACCTGTTGAGATATTGTAGAGCTTCCCTATTAGCCCAATTACTAGCTGCGCTGTACACTTCAGAACCTCCCCTATGGCTGCACCTGGAAAATGCTGTTATCGCCCCCAATTCTGTTCATGCTTTATGTGGTATGACCCTCTCCCTAGAAGTAAATTGGAAGGGATATGTCATGTTTCACATGACTTGTGATATGCCTTTAAGAATTGCACATGTCTTATCTACCCCTGGGTTTCTCTCCTCCTTTCCTCATGGCGCAGGGATTTCCTGTTCAGATAGCTCCACCCTTGTTCCCTTCCCAGTAATCCTTTGCAAGCCTTATGGACTCAGGTCAAAAAATCATAATGAATCTATCGGATGTATATTGTTGTGGATTTTCTACAGTTTTGGAATAAAACTTCAACAGATCTTCAAGGTGTCATCTTGATTGAGTCACTGTCTGTAATTCATCTAGACTGGGAGCTATAGCCATCTCATCACAACAGTAAGTTAAGAGATCACATTCTCAGTGCTTTGGTGGAGAAACAGAACAGGATACTTCCCTCCTCTTATCTCTGGGTCTTGACCTGGCGTCAGTGGGGCAGACCATTACTCCAACCATTTCGGCTGCTTAGTTTTGCCCCCCTTAGCTTTTTAAGTAGATTGTCTCCTGACCTATGCCTTGCCTCTTGGATGCTTCAGGGAGTGACCCTTGTCCAAAACCTTCTCACTCCAACCTCAATTAAACCATTCCCAGACTTGGTTCAAGAATTTGGTATCCCCCTAAACGAACTCTTTACCTGCCTCCGTATTAAACATATCTTGTTAACTCAAAGGGTCAAGGCGATTTCAGTCAAGGATACTACAGCTTTCCACAGGCTATGCTTGGGTAAAAAAAAGCCTAATGAAACCACTGTCTCTGTTACCGAAGCTTAGTGTCTCCCTGTAAGGAACATAAATTGCCATATATGTTGAGATGGGAAAAGGACTTACATTTGACACTTTCACGAGAGGACTGGTTTTATGCCACGTCATCGGTATATCGGCTATCTAAGAGCACTGGCACGAAATAAGCCCATCTTAAGTTATTGTACCGCTGGTATCTTACCCCTGCTCGACTGCACCATATTTCTAAGGGTACTGATGTTTGCTGGTGTTGTTCAGCAGACAAAGGTTCTTTGCTTCATATTTTTTGGTCTTGCCTGAAAATTAGCCCTTACTGGGCTGACATCCGATGCCTGATCAAATTCTGTACCTCGTTAGATATTCCTCTCCAAACGCAAACTTATTACATTTTATCCCCACTAACATTCAACTACCACCCCGAGGGCTGATATCTGCAATCCTAGGGGTTGCCAAATTAGTGTCGGCTAGTCACTGGAAGTCTGCCTCTACCCCCACACTCTCAGAAGTCCTGAACCGTTTAGATAGTATATGTAAATATGAGGAAATGTTCGCTTCGGTCCATAACACCCTTCCACCGTACCGGGCTACCTGGGGTGGTTGGGTATCCTACAGATCCTCCAGGAGAGTCTCTTAAAGCCTTTCGAACCGTACTCTTTATTCTTTTATTTTCTTTTTCCTTTTTTTTTTTTTTTTTGTTTTTTCCTCTTCTCTTCTTCCTTTATTCTTTTATGCTTACTTTATTACTATATTTGCTGTTTACTATAGAATGTAAAACGTACCGTATACTGTTGATGAACACCCACCTGCACTATGTGACTTATACTGTTGAAAGGTCCTGCGTGGCCTCTGTTGTCATTACTATATCTTTCTATTCAAACTTCTGATGGTACTCAATAAAAAACTTTATATTGAAAAAAAGAACCTGCTGCCCTGCCATGAGAGCAACCTGGTAACTGCATGGGGCCAGGCTGTGGATCATCACGCAGTTCTTCTTCTCTGGAACATCACTAAGTTCTGATTCTCCATGGACAAATTAGTGGTCTGAATCTTCTACAGAAGATTCATCAGCGCTGGAATCAGTCTCCCCTCATAAGGATGTCAGCTGCTTCCTCAGCGCATATGAACCTTTTAGTCATTATTGAAATTTATTTTCATAAAGATAATGAAGAAATTATGCCGTTATAAAATATATATGTATTTATTGCAAAAATTATATTTCTGCAATAAAATACTTGCCACATTTTTTTTTCTGAAGACAGTGTACCCCCGTTCACTCTGCCAGGCAGACTGTAGATACAAGTGTAATATTTTCTATTTTCAAAAGGATGCTCACCCTGTGATTGGATTTCAATCACCGGTGTTCATTGGATATTACATATGTATCCTAGTGGCCATTTTGGAAAAGGGAATGCGGTGATTATCAAAGCTAGATGATCATACAGGGTAATTCAAAGAGATCCGAATGGCTGGAGAAATGTAACCGAATGCTGAAAATCAGCGTTTGGTTACCTTTCTTGGCCATTCGGCTATCCAGAGAGCAAGAAATATGCCAAATCCTGGCGAATTGCCTGCACATTCGGTGCCTGTTCAGGGCAGTGAAATCTCCATAGAGAAGCACTGCTTTGGCTATTCACAGAACACAAACCAGCAGTGAAAGGTTCCCCTAATGCCCTGCCATTCGGTGGTTTCATTCGACAGGTTTATTCAGGAGAATCCCATAGGCTTCAATGTTAAAAATATTCCCGTTTTAATTCAATATCTAATAAACCATTAATTATAAAATTCTGCAGTTAAGAGACTCCTTATTTATAGATTTTTTTTTAGGAAATTTTAAGCTTCTTTTTTTTTAACCCTTTCGCTGCTGAGGCTTTTCCCGCCCCTGTGCTGAGGTCATTTTTTACCTGTTTTGCGCATCATGTTTAAACGTGTTTTTAAGGCTTATTTTAGTATATGACACCGACATATTATATATCGTTCTTTCCGTCAGACTCGGTAGATTCATAATATGTCATTATTATATGTATACGTTATGTCATGTCTGTATATTATAACAAAAAATGCAATAAAATATGTATTTTCAATAATTTACAACGTGTAAAGTGTTTTTTTCCACATTTTAACATGCGAGCAATTGCGGTTATATTTTGTATGGGGTGCGCTTGTTAAAAAAATTAGAGATGGGGTCTCGTTACATTTTTTTTTTGGGGAAAATGACACTATTTATAACAAACGCACCGCATACAAAAATCGTTAGTGCAGCATCATTGTTCACATTATAATTGAAATGGGAACAATATTGCTGCATTAACAAACCCAAAAAAAGAAAAAAAAGTGTTTATTTTTTTTTTTTTTTTTTTTTTTTTTTAATTTTTTTTAATTTTTTTTAATTATTATTTTTTTTTTTTTTACAACATTTTTAACTTTCATGTTTGGTATCGTTGGAACGGCCATGCTCTGGCCGATCCAACGATATCAAAATTGAACCCCTAGCTGCCACGGATCGGGAGATAGGGAGTTCATTGGAACTCCCTATCTCCACACTTGGTGGCAGTTAGGGGTTAACTGTAGGACTGGCGTCATCGTGCTACGCACGATGACGCCAGTCCTCTGGGGGAGTTCCCGGAAGCTTGGCCGACATCCAAGATGTCGGCCAGCTCCCGGGAAGGATCGCGAATCGGCGCTTTTCAGCGCCGATTTGCGATCCAGCTCCCCAGGGGTTAATGCCAGGCATCATTTGGAAGGGCAGGCTGTGCCCTTCCAAATGATGCCTGGGTTAAGCCCCTGTGCGCCGCCGATCGGGAGGGAGAGAGGTCCGAAGGACCTCCCCCCCCTCCCTTTCAGGCGCCTCCTCCGCACATGTGGGGGGGGCGCCTGAATTAGGTGTCATCGCGCCCCCGCGATGACACCTAATAATGGCGGCTGCTGGTCCGGATGCCGGGCTGACATCCAGGATGTCAGCCCGCACCGGAGGGGCCAGCGATCGGCCGGAACCCGGCCGAACGCTGACCCCAATGTGAGGACGCGCTCAGCGCGTCCTCAGCACACCAGCGGTAATGCTGAGGACGCGCTGAGCGCGTCCTTAGCATTGAAGTGGTTAAGGTTACTTATTTTTTCTGTAACAGACCTTTTTATTATCATTCCTTGCATCATATGTAAATTTCAGACATTTTCGCTCAGTAGTTTCTTTGCAAACAGCGTTTCATTTTCAAACATTCATGCAAACTGTTTTGCTAATTTATTCACTTCACTCGTCTGCAGTGTCGGCTTTTTCTGGCGGCTGCGCTGTGTGATCGGCTCCTGCTCTGATTTTTCCGGCGTCTTCAGCGGGTTAATCCAGATGTTTTTGCAGGTTTCGGCGTGCATTCGCTGGGTTTTTGCGGTGACTTTTCGTCGGGTTTGCGGCAGATTTTCCCTGCGCTTCGGCAGCCCTGTGGTGCTTGCTGAATACACCGCAGGGTTGCCGAAATGGGATTGACGAATCGGCCCGAATTGAAGAGAACGAAAAGTCACCGAACATGCGGTGACTTTTCGATTCTCTTTGAATAACCCTGATAGTTATTGCAGTGATCACCTAACTATACAAATAATAATGTGAAAAAGGGTGTATGTTTTACTAAAAAAGTGATATAGAGGGTCTCTTGGCAGTTTTGATTTTTATTGATTTGCTCTTAGAGATCCCCTACCATTTATTTATTTTTTTTACATTTTTATTAACTTTTTTTGGGAGATCATATACCTTTTAAGAGTCACAACATTGGTTTAATCCCTGGACACTACCTGTGACTTGGCATGTTTTAGAACAAGACGATCGACCAACTTTCGGATTAGTCTTTTTTTGGATCGAATGAAAGTTTGTTGCTTTTTAATTTTATTTAAAAATCGAATTCTGATATGATTAATACATTGATACATTTAAAGGAAAAACTAAAAATAACTGGTAACCTGTATATAAATGCTCCAATTGGGATTCTGCATTATAATATGGTAGAGATTAATATAGATGGATGGAAACATCAGGGTATTTTGAACATTTCTGATATCTTGTTGAATGGAGGAAAGATCATACCATTCACTCATTTGCAATTTAAGTATAATCTACCCTCAAAAGATCTTTTCTCCTATTTAGGTATTAAAAATGTTATACACTCTAAAACTTAGGTTTCTATTTCATGGATTAGAGAACAATTTGAATAAAATAGTTCGATATTACGCCTTATCTATCAAATTGCTAGAAGACAATGATTCTCAAATCATATCAGCTTCTCTGAGCTGTTTTTTCTTTTTAAATACTGATTCCAGATGAGAATCATGAGCGATACGCTGACAAAGACTTGAACAGGACATACTTGAAAACGAGAGAAATCTCAATGTATCCTTCCTGGTAAAATCCTTTATAAATAAATAAATTCTGAGTTGAAACGTTGCCTGGTCCACTTGGATGGAATAAAGCCCTCTTAACCCCTTCACTGCTGAGGACGTGTGGGACACATCCTCAGTTACTCCCGCTGTATGCTGCGGACGTGTCCCACACGTCATCAGCTTTGCAGGACCCCCAGCGGAGATACTCACCTCTCTGTCTGTGGTCCAGCGGCAGTCTGACTTCAGTGTCCTCAGACGCTGATGTTAAGACCCGCCCAATGTCATTTCCAGGCGACCCCCCCCGGCAATGCCGGGAGATCGCCTGGAAGGGAGGGGGGGATCCATTCGGATCCCTCTCCTTCCCGATCGGGAGGTCCGACAAAGAAAAGCCAGGCACCGTTTAAAAGGGGAGAGTCTCCCCTTTTAAGCGGTGCCTGGCTTTAACCCCTTAGGTACCGGGTTGCACTTTGGCGCCTTGCGGCGCCGAAGAGCGGCCTAGCTCCGGTGGGGGCCGCCATCTTCGATGGCGGCTCCACCCCCTGGTCCCCCCTGGCTGCCTGACGTCCTCACGCATAGCGTGATGAAATCAGATAGCCGGGGAATCCCTAGCTGCCCGGGGATTTCCCAAGGAAATCCCCTGGTGGAGATATCGGGGTTCAAATGAACCCCCTATCTCCAGAACCGTGGCAGCTAGGGGGTCATGGAGGGTGTCATTCGAGGCCTGAGCATGGCCTTTCGAATGATACCCAACATGACCAGTTATAAAGTAAAAAAGGTTTTAAAAAATAAAAATAATAATAAACAAAAAATAAAACCATGTATTTTTTTGTGTTTTTATTAATGCAGCAATATTGTTCACATTTCAATTATAATGTGAACAATGATGCTGTACTAATGATTTTTTTCTATGGGGTGTATTTTCTAAAAATCACGTAATTCCCCCCAAAAAATTTAATAAGTTCCCATTTCTAATTTTTGTACAAGCGCACCCCATAGAAAATATAACCGCAAATGTTCATGTGATAAAAGGTGAACAAAACACTTTACACACTGCAGAGGATTAAAAATTCAAGTTTTATTGCATTTTTTGTTATAATATACAGGCAGGATATGACGAATACATATAAAAATGATATATTATGAATCTGCCGAAAAGAACGATATATAATATGTCTGGGTCGTATAATAAAATGTGGCTTCAAATCGCTTTTAAACCTGATGAGCGGTAAAAATTAGCTCAGCACACAGCGGTGAAATGCCTCAGCAGTGAAGGGGTTAATCCTGGAGTTGGGTGATCACCACTTACTGATACATTGTACAGCAGTGTTTCCCAAACCTGTCCTCGGGACCCTCCGCCTCGCCAGGTTTGCCAGATATCTGAAGCACAGCCCAGGTGATATGATTTGCTGCTCACTGATTGCAGGATTCAGTCTGCTTTGCCCCAAGGTGATCTGCAAAATCTAGCCTGGTTGAGGGTCCCGAGGACAGGTTTGGGAAACGCTGCTATAGACTCACAGACACTCGCTGGTATTCAGTCCGGGCCAGGTCCATTCCGAATCATGTGTTCGGATGGGAGGGAGGCTGAAGCCCAAACACATGATTGCAAAACCAAACTATCCGGGTGAAAACTGGACAGGTACTAACCCTATGCAGAGGTAGAGCACAGGGAAGGAGCTGCCCTGCAACTTGTATAACTTACATTAGATGCTTCAGGTGGAAAATCCATTTCCAATTAGGAATTGATTACCTGGGATTCCTTGTTGAGCTACCTGCAGCGTATGCATTCTGTAGGGTTTCATTTTTCATGCACTACCCATCAGCATGAATAATTTATGTGTTCAGGAAAGCATAATTAATTGGCAACCCAAGCAAAGACACTGGGGGTAGTGCTGTACAACAGGCTACTGGAGCCAAACGTGTCCGCATGGACGATAGAAGAATGCTGGGAACTATTTGTTTCCAGTCTTCCGCTTCTAACAGACAGAGGTAGAGGTAAGGGATTTGTAATCTATTTATTTGAAACTGTTAAGTGTTGCAAAAATCACTAAATACCTGGTATTGAGAGCTGATATTATTTTCATGTGGTTATTATAGAGAGCGAACAGCAGAGGGTGCCCAAACCTAGAAAACACAAAAAGAGTAAAAACATTTCTAGTTTTAAGTCAAGGATGTTACACTCAAGCTCTGGCATCAGGAGAGGTGGATTCACACCTTATTTTCATAATGTAAACAATTGTCTGTATTTTTTATAGACTGCTGACAATTATTTCTTTAAATGTTGTCTCACCTGAGCTTAGATCAACGCACCAGCGTCTCAGCCACCCTGCCCTGTTTTGATAAAAGACATCATCAAACAAACAACCCGCAAAAATGTTTTCCTTGACATAGAATTTTTTAGTCTGGGAACCTGGCAATTGTTCCATTTAATTGATTTTTTTTTTTTTTTTTCTAAAATCAGGGAAGCATCCTAGACACTGACTCATAATAAAAATATAAAAATCTAATGCAAAGACAATAGTGAAGTAAAGACAATATTGTCAATAAAAATAAAGGGGAAATAATATTCCAACCCTACTTTTAATGCGTTACATTTGCTGTAAATCTCCAAGCATTGCAGCTTCTGCAGAGAATTCCGCCCAGACTAGGAAGAGGCGCAGCTGATGCAGATACTCCCTTAAATTTCCATGGGAGCCCTGACAATCTCCTATAAATCCATTCTCAACAGAGGTTTTTCGGAACTGTTGTTCCGCTGTCAGCTTTCTAACATAGAAACCTGGCAGCCAAAGTCCTGTTTCCACAAGCCACTGCATTCAGCCCCTGAGTGTAGCACAAGCACTTGTATGGGCAGAGGAGCATATCATCCTATAGCAAAAATGAATTTGATTGAGGGGCATGTTTATTGCTGCAGTGACTGTTGCAGATGGTGCGATTATGATTCAATATGTGCAGGGAGACTGAAGGGAAAAAAAGGCTTCTTTATAAATCACCGGCACAAGAAAATAAGCTGTGCTTATCCTTAAACTAATTAAAAATCTCCCAGAAAGAATTTGAATCTCTGCTCAATATTTTAGCTTGCGCTCCTGGTTGTGGGAAGTATAAATTCAAGCCAAACAGGTAGAAATTTACCGCTAACGGCAGCATTTAAAATTATTTACGTCTGAAAGGCAGCATTGATAATGGTATGGTTGGTTTTTCCAGAAGCTGCCTGCGGCCAGATAGTTTTGTGCATTGAAATGACCATACATGGCTTATTCACGAAAACGCTGGTATTTGCCATAGTTGCAAACAATGGCAAAAATTGCTGTTGCAACTGCGATGTGAAGATTGACAGCAACAGATTCCAAATGCAAATAGCACACTTGAAATGAACTCTGAGCCTTATATCTGCACATTGTAATTGGGGTAATGAGGGAATATCACACACCTGGCCATGGAACAGCTGAGAAGCCAATTGTCCCATTACTTTTGGTCCCTTAACAAGTGGGAGGCACATCTGCAAACTGCTATAAATCCTACACCGTTCACCTGAGTTGGATGTACATACCCTCAAATTAAAGCTGACAGTCTGCAGTTAAAGCACATTGTGTTTGTTTCATTCCAATTCCATTGTGGTGGTGTATAGAGCCAAAGATGTTAGAATTGTGTTGCTGTCCCAATATTTCTGGACCTGACTGTACTTACAGGGTTATTCAAAGAGATTCGAAAAGTCACCGCACGTTCGGTGAATTTTCGTTCTCTTCAATTCGGTTCCTTTTGCAGATCCCATTTCGGTGACCCTGCGGTGTATTCAGCAAGCACCACAGGGTCCCCGAATTGCAGGGAAAAGCTGCCGCAAACCTGACGAAAACCATAGGCGACTCTACAGGGGGGCAAGGGGGGGCAATTGCCCCCCCTAGGTTATTCCTTGCCCACCCCATGTGCCCCCCCCACCAAAATTCAGCATCCATCTTACCACACTTCTTCGGACCACTGTATCTCCGTCTCTGTGCATCGTATATGGATGATCTATGTGTCATTGGAAAGGGCAGATTCTGGCCTTTCCAATGATATCCAACATGACCATATTTATTGCCAGTTTGAAATAAAAGTCATAAAACATTAAATAATAACGGGCACTTAATCTTAAGCATTTTCACAGGGTTGAAATGTCTCAGCAGTGAAGTGGTTAATGTTCAGACTATACATTACATTGTGTGTTATATTAGTTTTTTGCCTTGGTTTAGTTGTATAATAAGGGTTAATGGGTAGACTTCATCCCTCACAGTATACATTTTATTTTTTCCTTGATTAATTGCATTGTAGGGGTTAATAGGTAGGCTACATGCCTCACAGTGTATTCATTTCATGTTTTACCTTGATTAATGGCATATTAGGGGTTAAGGGGTAGCTAAATGCCACATTGTTTATTATTTTTATTGTATTTCCCTGGGTTTATGGCATTTTAGGGGTCACTATGGAAGTTAGAATCTAAAGCGTCTAATCATCTTTAGATCCTTTGCTTTTCGTCACATTTCGGGGAATTAATTTTCGCCGAAAATATAGTGAATTCCTATTTAGTGAATGGTCACTGTAATTTGCTAAAAGTGGAGTCGCTGAAGCAGCTATCAGACATTCAGCGAAAACTGCTGAATTGCGGCAAATAAAGTATCAGGTTAGTACAATAAAAAGGCATCATTGCATCACATTACTCTGGGATTTTGGAATCTTGTTTATATATACTTATTTAGGGTACTATTACCTGGTGTGAGCTAACCCTTGCGTCGGCATGGTTTTGCGTTAGCGCCAGGTTAATCGAGTCTAGCGCCAGACCAACAGATTGTTTGCCTCCCGCTACAAACGGGAAAAATCACTTAGCGTGTTGCTATTAGCGATTTGTACCGCAAGCTTACTGTACTTTCCGCGTCCTATACTTAACACGGAGAGCGCTAGAGATCTCTAGCGCTTTTGCAGCTAACAGATCACTTGGTGCCAGCGCTAATTTTTTGAGGGGCACTAATTGCAACATTTTACCTACTGCTCAACCCTGGCGCTAACTCCAAAAAAACAGAAAAAAATGATCCTCGCCCAAAATTAACAGGCAATTGAAAGGAATGCAGCACAGGTGTTCTCTTGGCCCCATACACCATAGCAATGGATCTGGTCCGCATTGTCGTTGCTGTTGCAATAGGCTCTATTATAAATGTATCCTTTATCCACATATATCCTAATATATTGCCTAATTTTAAACATTTTATGCTGGGGGTTATTCATAGTATGGAAGTGGTTGATTATTAGGGGGACCGTGTGGACCATGTTTAAAGTGACACATGGATAAGTCTTGCCCTGAAACATGTATTATTTATATGCTGCAGCAGGGAAATTTTTGTCGCTCACCTGACCTTCCTTTTGGATCTATTAAATGCAGTGTAATGATTCTACATGCTGCTGGGTGGCATTTATCATGCAATGCCCATCAGCCTTAATATATGTGTGCATCAAAATATGGATGATATGGCCACATTGGAGGCTTTTACTAATGCAGGGTGTGAGGTTATTCACTGTATGTGTTCATATTCAAGTGGGTGGGGGATAGGTATGGCCCGGCACTCTGCAGTGGGAAAAAAAACAGTTCTATCCTGTACACAACCGCATTAGCGCTAGGTCTCAGCTCGGGTCTTAGAGTTTTCCTAGCGTGCGCCAAACGACCTTGTTCATGGACTACCGCGGACAAGGTGATCTGTTAGTAGGTCGTCAGGCACTAAGTTTTAGCGACTCGCGCTAAATTTTTCCTTTAGTGATGGTGTTTTAGTTCACACCAGGTGATCGGGCTCTTAGTTTTATTCAGTGGTATGATTTAGTGGTGAAAATTATTAGTGCCCCTCCAGTTTTGACTGCGGTATCTTCTGTGCCCCCCCTAAATATTGTTCCTAGAGTCGCCACTGACGAAAACTAACCGCAAAACCCAGTGAATGCACGCCGAAAACCCCCAGAAACATCTGGATTAACCTGCGAAAACCACGGAAAAAGCCCGATCAGGAGCCGATGGCACTCAGCCGAAGCAGCTGAGACCGCAGACAGAGGGAGGTGAATAAATTAGCAAAACCGTTTGTATGATTGTGTGAAAAAGAAACGCTGTTTGCAAAGAAACTACTGAGTTAAAATGTCTGAAATTTACACAGGAGGTCCAGGGAATGATAATAAAAAGGACTGTTACAGAAAAAATAAGTAAACTTGAGAAAAAAAAGAAAAATCGGACTTTTAAAAAAATTCAGAAAAATGATTAAAGTATCCTAAAAAATCTATAAATAAAGAGACTTTTTGCTGCAGAATTTTATAATGAACGGTTTATTAGATATTGAATTAAAACGGGAATATTTTTAACATTGAAGCCTATGGAATTCTCCTTAATAAGCTTGCCGCATGAAACCACCGAATGACAGGGCATTTCGGGAACCTTTCACTGCTGGTTTGTGTTCTCTGAATAGCCGATGCAGTGCTTTTTCATGGGGATTTCACTGCCCTCGAACAGGCACCGTATGTGCAGGCAATTCGCCAGGAATTGGCGAATTGCCTGCTCTCTGGATAGCCGAATGGCCAGGAAAGGTAACCGAACGCTGATTTTCAGCGTTCGGTTACCTTTCTCAAGCAATTCGGATCTCTTTGGATAACCCTGTTAGTGTGTGGGTCTCTATTGATCATGATTCTATGCTATGACGGACGTTAAACTGTGCGGCGACACGGACGTGATCACTGCGTCCGTCTGACACGGGCCTAAAAGCAGGCGTTACAAGATTCTGCATTTGCAGGATCATGTAGCACCCTCTTAGACCCCCCCTAATAAATCCAATACTCGTCTCTCCTCCCGCGGCAAGAACGGTGGCCAGATCAGCCTCTTCTTGTCCCTGGGAGCAGAGTGAGCGTGGAACAAATAGTTTCCAGTCTCCCTCCACCACCACTCTGTGGCGCTGTGTCCTGGAAGCGCAACCCTCCATTGAGTCCTATGAACGCCTGGAAGTGATACTCGTGGTGGCACAGGAGCGCTACCGCAAGTATTCCAGCGGTTAGTGCTGCGTTCCGGGGGAGGTACGCCTGCCCCTGAATATCGTGCTAACATGGGGGTTAGCAGGGCAGGCGCAGATTTTCCCTGTTAGCGTTCGAACGTTAGCGCAAACTGGGAGATATAGCCCACTATATTTTACTATATACATTTATAAAGGGAGAATATGTGCTATTGCATTTGTTTTTGTAGATGAGAATAATAAGTAAATTGTCTGGAGGAATTACCTGCTGTGGATGGTTGCAAAAGGTCGACATATCTGGAGTATGAGATTTTGTTGTTATACCTCATTGAAATATATTATTGAACCACAGATACTTTTTTTTCTTTCTTTTTTAGTCTTAGACAGTGCAGGCCCTTTATTACATTAACTTAATGTAATATTCACTGTATATCATAGAAAGATAGAAAAAAGTCGGCAGATAAGAACCTTTCGGCCCATCTAGTCTGCCCAATTACATGGATACTTAACCTGGATTTATCTTTTGTTTAGGATAGCCTTATGCCTATCCCATGCCTGCTTAAATTCAATTACTGTTTTGGCCTCTACCACTTCTCCTGGAAGACTGTTCCATGTATCCACCACCCTCTCAGTAAAATAATGCTTCCTGATGTTACTTTTAAACCTTTGCCCCTCTAATCTAAGACTATGTCCTCTTGTGTTGCTATTTTGTTTCCTTTTAAATATACTCCCTTCCTCTACCTTGTGGATTCCCTTTACGTATTTAAATGTTTCTATCATATCTCCTCTGTCTCGTCTTTTTTCCAAGCTGTACATGTTAAGATCATTAAGCCTTTCCTGGTAACTTTTCTCCTTCAAGCAGTACACCATTTTAGTAGCCCTTCTCTGAACTCTCTCTAAGATGCCTATATCCTTCTGGAGATACGGTCTCCAGTACTGCACACAGTACTCCAAGTGAGGTCTCACCAGTGCTCTGTACAGTGGCATGAGCACTTCCCTTTTCCTACTGCTAATACCTCTCCCTACACAACCAAGCATTCTGCTAGCATTTCCTGCTGCTCTATTACATTGACTACTTACCCTTAGATCCTCTGAAATAAAAAAATTCTCATGTTTGATATGTTAATGTTTAGATTTTCATTGAAGTATTGGGCTTTAGCCATTTTTTTTAGAAAGGATTTTAGCAGGAAGGATACATTGAGATTTCTCTGTTTTTTTTTCAGTATGTCCTGGGTGGCGAGTATGTACTGTTAGATGTTTTGCCCAAGGACACTTACTGGAGAGGTGCTCGATGGAATCAAACCCATGACTCCACAGGCTCCCTCCATGCAGAGCAGTGATGTTACCTCTACTCCACCCGGCTTGTTAGGGTGGATATTTGGTTATTCATTTGTTTTATTATCAAAACACTGAGAAAACTTTGTTTTAGCTAAGGACAGGACTTGGCACTTTGGAGTGATCTAGCAATTCATTTTCCTTCTATCTCACGGGGACGTGTCACATTGTATTCTGCTGCATTTGGATGTGAATAGTGTCGGCCCTAGGGTAGCTAACATAATGTGAAAATAACAACGTGTTCAGTAATGTGCATACTCATTGTGATTATCTTGTGCAGCACATTTATTCATAGTCCTAAAAAATAAAACACACAGGATTTTTTATAGTGCACGAATGAACAGGCTGAAACATTGCTTTGTTGTGTGGATGTGAAAGGGAATGATTTATTGAAAATTGGTGTTAAGAAATAGTAGTGAGGTTAAATCAGAATATGGGGGTAGTCTTCCAGTTTTCTCATCAACTGAATGTGGTCGAGAACTATGAACCTACTAATAGAAGAATATAACATCTGTGGTTTTACTTGTAGGGAATTTTGATCCCAGGAAACAGGGGCAGATTGAGACCAGCCAGGGACCCCTAGCAAATTTAGGAAAGGGCCCTGAGCCTCACTCCACCCAGTCCTGCCACATATGAACCTCTCCCAGCACCACTCACATCTTAAGCCATTTTTCATTTTACCACTCCATAACCCTACCCTACAAATTTTATCAGATTAGAAGGGAACCATATTTTTCTGTAAGCCATTAAGGTGCTTTCAAAGCTAACAGGACTAATACAAATCTTGAAATTAATTACATGCAAAGTGCAATACAAAACAGAATAAACACAATACAACAAAACTCATATACACAGGGCCCACACTCCTATTAGGTCAAATAGGCAGCTGCCTTTTACTTTGTTCTGCCTGTGTGGCATGTGTGCTTGGAGCGGTACCCTCCTACTGTTAGCCCAATGCAGTCTGCCAATCAACTGGAGATGAAAATTGCAAGTGCCCTTTGCCAACAAGTGCACACCACTGCCTATCCTCTTCATGATCGGGTCATTGTGCAGGCACTGTCAGGTCACCAAACAAGCAGTGGGGATGCTTCGGACTGCAACCATGGATGGTGCCCATCAGACCAACTGGTCAATCTACCATTGCTTCTAAATATAGTGGTTATATTGTGTATGTACCTACAGATAGCCACAAACATAACAAGCTCAATTCCTGGTGAGCTGTTAACTGAATTAAC